>JAKOOJ010000006.1:95469045-96669045 GCA_022577455.1 Arizona elegans | reverse complement strand
TTTCATGACTCCTAGAAGCCAAGATGATTGAAAGTGGACTTCAAAGTGGGTTTGTGAGAAATTGGGGTGAACATTTTATTGATTTATTTATATCCCATCTTTGTTATTTTTATAACACTCAAAATAGCAAATGTATCTAATACTCCTTCTTCCCCCTATTTTCCCTAACAAGAACTCTGTGAGTTGAGTTGGGCTGAGAGAGAGTGTCTGGCCCAAGGTCACCCAGCTGCCTTTCATGGCTAAGGCAGAACTTGAACTCACAGTCTACTGATTTCTAGCCTTCTTTGGTCGAACCACTAGACCAGGGGTGGGTTCTAAATTTTTTTACTACCGGTTCTGTGGGCGTGGCTTATTTTGTGGGTGCAGCTTGGAGTTCATGTGACTAGGTGGGTGTGGCTAGCTGGTCAGAGTCATTTCTGGAAAGTCCTCACACTTACGACCAGTCCTTGCACTTACGACCCGACTCATTTGTTTGCTTTTAACACTGATTAGCTGTAGGATGGCCCTTTGAAGCCCCGCAGCAAGAGTTTAAACAGTTTTTTTCCCTCTAGTCATCAGCTGGGACTCAGGAGGCAGCAATAGATTGGGGGTGGGACCAAATAAAAGGTAAGAATAACGTGGGTAGGCGGGGGGGAGAACTGGTTCGGTGACATCATATCGTCACCGCTACCGGCTCGGCCGAACCGGACCGAACCGGGAGGAACCCACCACTGCACTAGACCACACTAAAGGGATAACTGCCATGTGGAAGTGCATTGATAAGTTGAGCTGTCAACAGAGTCTCCTATAGTTTGACGACATATCTACTCTCATTATATTTCCAGCCTCTTCAGAATCTCTCACTAGTTTGGAGAAAGTTGATATTTGTGAACAAGCGTGTGTGGGAAGGGAAGACAGAATGTACTTTTTTATTCCTTCCCCTTCAGAATGTTGTAACCAAGTGAATATATGAATCAGTCTTAGTCTTCTGTATTTATTACCCTTCTATTGAACCCCTAATGCAGCAGTTCTCAACCTGGGGGTCGCGACCCCTTTGGGGGTCGAACGGCCATTTCACAGGGGTCGCCAAAGCCCTCTCTCCCCCCCCAAGCCTTCACTCACCCTCACTCCTCTGTTGGATCGCCGGCCGTTCGCTTACCCCGCCCACTCCCCATCTATTGCTGCCTCCGATGGCTAGAAGAAAAAAAACTGTTTAAATTCTTGCCGCGGGGCTTCAAAGGGCCGCCCTAGAGCCAGTGGTGCAGCCGAACCCTTTGTTAAATTGCTGGCTTGCCCCGCCCCTCCGCACCATTATTTATTGCCAATAAATAGTGGTGGGCGAGGGGCGGGGGAGCCAGCAATTTAACAAAGGGTTCGGTGTTTTTTTTTTGTAATTTTATTGCCCCCCGGAGCTTCAGCAGAGGCTAATTAGCCCTTGCTTGGATCAGCTCCCGACCCCCAGCTGATTTGCTCTCAGCTGTTTTGCTCAGGGCTCTTTTGCTTGCTTGGAAAGAGTGCAGATTTTTTTCCCCTACCTAAACTGAAAAACGAAAGAGAAAGTAAAGCAGGCGGTTGGCTTTGCACGTTGGAAAATTAGGCAGGCAGATTTCTTTTCTTTTTCCTCACCAAAAAAGGTAGGTGCAAACAACGGGAAATTTAGGGAGAAAGAGGAGATTTTAAAACACAAAAGAAAAAAAGCTCTATTTAACTAGGGAATTGTAATAATTGAGATACTATTAATTGTATATTGTGTTGAAAGCAGAAATGGTTAAGTTGTGGTTTGGAGGAATATATGGGGGAAATTATTTGGTTTATTATTATTGGTAAATATAATTAATTGATTTGTAAGAAATTGGATTGCATGGAAATAATTGGAATAATATACAAAAAAGATAGTTATATAACTAATTGATTTATATTAAATGTTGAATTCATGTTAAACAACTGTAATATTACATAATTAACCAATGTGAGGATGGATATAAAAATAGATGACAATGGGAAGGGGTATAATATAGAATAGAAGGGAAAAATTGAATTTGATTAAGATTAGAGATGAGGATGAAGGGTAATATTGGTTTTTTACAAAAATAGATGAGGAATAAATATGGCAAAAAGGAAATATAGAAATTGTAAATTTAATTGAAATGACTAAACACTGTTTAAATTTATGAACCTGCCAAATACTCTGTTCAAAGAAAATACATTGTATGTTTGTATGTGTGTTTCTAATTATTGTTATTTATTCATATTTGTTCTCTTTTATTCTTTAAAGTTTAACAATTCATTCTTTATCTTAATATCTTTATATTTGTTTGGGGTTGGCTTTCTTCCCTTTCATCTTTTTTATTGTACAGCAATCTTTCTCCTCAAACCTACCACCTCTCTCTTTTCTTTCCTTCTTACTTTCTCTTCCTCACCCTCTTCTTCTCCTCCCTACTTCCTCTTCCTTTCTCCTTCTCCTCCTCTCTTCCTCCCTCTCTTACCCTCACTCCTACTCTAATTTCCCTTCTCTTCCTTCATCCCTCTCTATTGCTGTATCCTTTTGTGCATATGGACTACTCAGAGGGCTGAAAAAGTTATTTCTGACTGGTCCTCGCACTTTTGACCAGTCTTCGAACTTACGACTGTCCTCACATTTTATGTTTTTGCCCTATCTTGTCACCATGGTGAAGAGAAGCAGTTGTGAAATGAGTGACATGGTTGTTAAGAAAGCTGCAGGGCATAAATGTGAGGATGGTCATAAGTGTGAGGACTGGTCAAAAGTGCGCGGCCCAGTCAGAAATGACTTTTTTCAGCCCTCTGGGTAGTCCTTTTGTGCATATGGACTACTCAGAGGGCTGAAAAAGTTATTTCTGATTGGTCCTCGCACTTTTGACCAGTCCTTGAACTTACGACTGTCCTCACATTTTACGTTTTTGCCCTATCTTGTCACCATGGTGAAGAGAAGCAGTTGTGAAATGAGTGACATGGTTGTTAAGAATGCTGCACGGGCATAAATGTGAGGATGGTCATAAGTGTGAGGACCAGTCAAAAGTGTCAGAAATGACTTTTTTCAGCCCTCTGGGTAGTCCCTATACACATAGCCATGGCCACCCAGTCACATGACCAGCTAGCCACACCCACCCAGTCACATGACCTCCAAGCCACGCCCACAAAATAAGCCACGCCCACAGAACCGGTAGTAAAAAAATTTAGAACCCACCCCTGGTTGGGGGTCACCACAACATGAGGAACTGTATTAAAGGGTCACGGCATTAGGAAGGTTGAGAACCACTGCCCTAATGTATCAAAGAAATGACCTTCAAAAGCACCATGCCCCAATATGGATCCTTATTATCACACAGAGTTTCTTGTAGACTGTAGCCAATAGAATCAGCTAAACATACCCTGTTCTGCCTACAGATAAGTATATATCCCCTGTATATAACCTTTGCCAGACCAATTCTCTAATACAGCTCATTAGCCTGGAATCCACACTGTATATCAGACATTAATACAATTGAGCGAGTGCAGAGATATTTCATGAGAAGAGTACTCTACTCCTCTGCTCGCAATAGAATACCTTATGCCACCAGGCTTGAAATTTTGGGCTTGAACAACCTAGAACTACTCTGACTACGGTCTGAGCCAAACGTATTACACAAAATTGTCTGCTACAACATCCTATCTGTCAATGGCTACTTCAACTGCAATAATACACGGGCAAACAATAGATACAAACTCAAGATAAACTACTCCAAATTCGATTGCAGAACATACGACTTCAGCAACAGAATGGTCAATGCCTGGAATGCTCTACCTAACTCTGTTGTTACATCCTCAAACCCACAAAACTTTAATCTTAAAACTGTCTACCGTGGACCTCACCCCATTCCTAAGAGGTCTGTAAGGGGGCATGTATAAGCACAGCAGCGTGCCTATCATCCCTGTCCTACTGTCCCCATTTATACTCATACCTGTACTCATTTCCTGTGTTCATGTCCATGTTTATACTTATACCTGTTTTCTTGTACATGTTTGACAAACTAAAAATAAAATAAAAATGATCAGGCATAATATCTGAGGTCAGGAAGAGATAGGACATTTCTGGAATTGCCCAGCTTTTAGAACTCTAAGCCCTGAAGGAAGGGATTTAATAGGTTTTCCACTTTAAAATTGGAATATTTATAGGTACTGTTTCTGTGATGGAAGAGGAATGGAGTTGGAAGTGAAAATGACAACAGATACATTGTGATGCAAATTGCCCTCCCACTTTGCTTACTTGTATACAATGGAACAACCCAAGTATGAAAAGGCACAGAATGTGTCCTGATGTATGGTGCACGGAGTTGGCATCATAGTGGTTGAGAACTTATACCTATACTGATCATTTTTTGCGGATAAACAAGTTGCAAACTCTCTAAGAATTCCAAATAAATCATGATTTTACTCTTTGTCCCTTAGATGGTGTGCATTAGTCAGATGAGATCACTAGCTACAGAATAATAGTTTTCCAGATGTACAATCAATAGGTCTGGTGTGCACACGCGCGCGCACACACACACACACACACACACACACACAGAGCTACAGTATGACCATTGGAGTTTTCTGCAAGTAATAAAATATGTGTTTGAAGATATCTGTTTATTTTAATAATAGTTCAGTAATACTTGCTCCTTCAATTTGGGAATAATTGTCATGATTAATTTACTGCTGTACATTTATTGGAGTCTACTAAAAAGAGCAGACGAAAGACGGTCTAATAAGAAATATGGTTGAAACAAATGAATTCCACAAAATGTATTGGATTTGGATAAAGCATCTGATTAGATCATGATTTATTTTACTGGTTTATAGAGAACGCATACCAAGTATTGTCATGGTTCTGTAGCCCAACATCCCACAAATGTTTGATTGTGATCTCCTCCTCATTGGCTCGGATAGAGTTGGAATATTAAGGAAACTTGGAGAGCTGTGTGGGGAAATCAGTAATATATCACGACAATAAGAGAGAGAAAGCTGGACTGAACACACAAAGTATTATCAAGCATAGTTGACCAATGATCCTGGCTAATAAATTAATGCTTGGCAAAAGTCTTGTAAACATAGAATCAATATCTTTAATTCACATTTTATAATTTTTATCTACAACAGCTTATTTATTTACTTAAAAGATTTGTAGAGTAGGGCTAGCCAGCTGATATGGTATCAGGAATTCTGACATAAAGTTCTGGGGTTTTGGGTGGTTGTATTGGGTTTTTTTTATTGTGGCATTCAAACACTAAAATTATTCTTCCCCACTAAAATAATACTAGGTAATGGTTAAATGCTAGGCTTTTAGCATTGTTAAATGGCTTAAGGCAGCCCACAAAATCTCGTATATTGAGAAGTCTTTTAAGTCTGATGGTGCTATCACTGTCATATATTGGTAATGAAAGAGATATATTATACAATCAAAGGATATATTTTTAATTCAATTTTTATATAATAGCGCAAAGTATTTTGATTTTTTTTAGGTAATACGTAATAAGTGAAAGATACTTACAGCTAGTTACAGACTAATGGATTAATTATAAAACTTTAATAGTAGAAATAGCTGGATAGCCTAGATAGCTCTGCAGACTAAGCACTGTAATTTAACACCAGCTGTCTGCAATTAAAGTAAGTTTGAATCTTGCCAGGCTCAAGGTGGACTCAGCCTTCCATCCTTTCTAAGGTAGGTAAATTGAGGACCCAGTTTGTGGGGGCAATAAACTGACTTTGTATAAAATATACAAAAGTATGAAGGCTATTGCTTAAAGCACTGTAAGCCGCCCTGAGTCTCCAGAGAAGGGCAGCATATACATCAAATTAATAATAATAATAATAATAATAATAATAATAATAATAATAATAATATTCCAAGTTTTTATATAAAAATACTTCATGAAAACTAACTGACTGAGCGATTTCTTGTAAAACAGAATGTAAGTGTCAAGTGAAATTCAAATGCAATTCCTCTGTGCAAATCAATACTTTATTGATTCAGTAGCTCTCTTCAATTCTGAAAGAATATATCATAAAATACCAGAAGTAATCTCAGGGCTCCAACTACTTTCATATATTTTACTGCCAAGGACAATTTGTTTGGATACAACCAAAAGATGAAAAACCAGCATTAGGAAGAAAGTCAACATTTATTACAGGCAGTGAAAAACCATGTTACTATTTAATGCTGATGGTAAGATCTGTGGCAGGAAAAATGCCAGTAGAAAAATTAGTATGGATTCTAGCAAGATTTTTGCAAGATAATGGCACACATCAAATAGTTATCATAAATAACTATAATTCAGCACACTGTGTTATTAAATACTAAAACATGGGAATTCTGGGAGTTGGTTTTATTTGGCATCATGGGAAAAGATGAATCAGTATGACATGTTTAGTTATGACGCGTAAGCAATTCATGGCTTACCAAACATGTTGACCAAATAGAGTTTTGAATTGGAAAGGATATTTTTTCTCTCTGTTCTTTTGGTAAAAAGGTCCCACCTATCTCCATCAAGGTCATCTTCTTTATTCTCTACATCAGTCAAGTCAACAGACTATAAACATTCATTTTTGTATACGAGACTTTATGTCAAAAGAGGAAATTCTGGCAGTCACCTTCAACAGGTGTCCCATGTTTGCCTTTCTCTCAGATGACAAAGCAGACTTCATCTGGCTAAACTCTTATCTTGGAGAAGTACTGAAACTAAAGATTGGTGAAACGGAGGCCAACATATCCTGTCTAATCTCAACTGAAGATTTCTTGAAGAATAACGTGGATGCCATTAGCTGCCATAAGCAGAAGAGCAACTTTTTCAAAGGATGAGAATAAAGACATCAGCAACACATCACCTTAAGTAAAATTACTACAAAGCAGGTTCTCTCCCTGTGTCATGGAAATTGATTCCAACCTGCAGTCTCAGTTTCTACAAAACAGCAAAAGTTCTTCTGGTTCATTTGAATGCCTTTAGGTTTCCAGGTCCTGTTGAAATAAGTGCTGGAATAATGAAGGAATTGGCAACGTTACATCATCCTGTCCCATCCAATCAAGCAGGGAAAGAACACTTCAGTTAAAGAACTAGTGGGGTCTAGGAAGACAGTCTTTTCTGCTATTAGCTCCACCCTGCCCCAGAGATGAGGCAAGCCCCCACTGTCCTGGCCTTCAAAAAAGGACTCTGTGACCTTGGGGAGGGGGGACCTCAGAGGACCATGCAGTCATGAAGCTGGCTGGAGCCTTGAGAGCCCTACCTTCCCCCTTTAAGTAATGTTAACATTACAGGTAATCCTCAATTTACAACCATTCATTTAGTGATCATTTGAAGTTAGAACAGCACTGCAAAAGTGACTTATGACTATTTTTCGCACTTACAGCAGTTGTAGCATCCCCATGATCACATGATCAAAATTCAGATTCTTGGCAATCGGTTCATATATATGATGGTTGCAGTGGGATCATGTGATCCCCCTTTGCCACCTTCTCACAAGCAGAGTCAATGGGGGAAGCCAGATTTACTTAAAAACCATGCTATTTGTTGAGGAATTCGCAGAGCAACCCTTGAGTAGCAAGGGTGTGCACATGAAAAGCGATTGAGAGTAGTTAGGAAAATAACACAGCCAACACAGAGATACACTGAGTTGTGTTTACTTTCAGGAAATAGTAATAAGGCACAGTCCAATAAACAGTCCAGGTCATTCACAGATAAAGCAGTCGATAGTAAAACAATAGTCCAGGGATAATCCAATAACAAAGTCTTCTTACCAGTCATTGTAGTCATACACGATAATGTATGAAACAGTAGCAAACACAGCAAAACAGCAAAGATATCAGCAAAAGAAGCAAAGAGAAACAAACCAGGTTTCTCGCTCCCTTTTAAGGACATTTTCTACAGAGCTAACCAATCAGGACACAGTATGATGCAATACAGCAATACAGCAGTCTTAAAGCTATATTCATGGTTTATATATTGCCAACCCAACAAGTTAGGTAAAATCATTTCCTAACACTACTCACTTAACAACTGCAGTGATTCACTTAACAACTGTGGCAAGAAAGGTCGTAAAATGGGGCAATACTCACTTAACAACTATCTCGCTTAGCAACAAAAATGTTGGCCTCAATTGTGGTGATCAGTCAAGGACTACCTATATTTAACCATTCTTGACTCCTTCCAAATTTTTATTTTTTATTTCTGAAGGAGTTCAAAAATGTGAAAAACAAAGGAACAAATAAATACAGTATGTTGTCAGGACCTCTGTCAATTATTTCCAAGGAGTCCTATAGAACCAGGAAAGTTCCAGTGTTTTGGAAAAGAGTTACTTCTTCAAGAAAGGAGGGAAAGGGGAGGGAAAAGAGAAGGTTATTAGCAATAATTGCCCAATGAATTTAACATGAAAACCAGAAAGACATTAAAGGCCAATTGTATGTTTTTTGAAGACAATGCCCTGATTGCTATTAGTTATCACTGCTTTGTCAAAATTAGGCCATGTGAAAAAAAAATTCTCATCTCCTTTGACAAGGTAACTAATGAGCAAGGATAATGTTGTGATTATAATGTAACTTGATTTCAGCAAAGCTTTTGATAAGATCCGCTTTACATACTCCCTGCAGGCTATTAAAATGTAGTTGGAATGCACTACAATAAGGTGGATCCGTAAGTGGCTGGCTGAACATATTCAGAGAGTGTGGCTCTACATCAAACTGAAGGGAAGAACCAGTGTTGTCCTGCAGGAATTTCTCTTAGGGTCAGCACTAGTCCATATTTTTATTAATGATGTGGAAAGGGGAATTGATGAGCTACTTATTACATTGATAGATATCACAAAATTGGGAAGTCTGGCAAACACCTCAGAAAACAGAACAAAACTACAATCTAATCTCAACAGATTGGGCTGAGAAAAGCAAGATGTTGTTTAAGAGGGAAAATGTGAGGTATTGTATTTAGGCAGAGGGAAATATATGGCACGCAAGATGTGAGATTCATGGATTAAAGCACTGGAAAAAGAATTGGGTGTGGTCATTGACCACAAGCTGCACAGGAGACAGCAGCTAGAAAGGCTAAGAGTTCTGGGCTGTATCACAAAAAGCATTTTCTCAAATACTTGTGAATCCTTTATTCTCTTCTACTTTGAATGGGTCACATCACACCTGAAAGACTATGTACAATTCAGGACATTATAGCAGAATTGTTAGAGTTTGCAGCAATCCAAGCAGCCCACAAGTAAACAATTCAGCAGGATTCATTTATGTAAGAAACTTCTTTATATACAATACCATACAGCAGAAGCCAGAACCAGAACTCAGAATCCAGAAGTACAGAATCAATAATCACAGAAGCTATAGAATCACAGAAGCACTCATAGATATATAGATCAGTGAACCTAAGCCACTTCCAGGCTCCGAGCCATCTGGGTCACCAAACAGTCCCCATTGGCTGATCTGTTACCATGTCTATTCCAATTCATGAACCCTTATACACGGACAAGGATATTAAAACATTAGGAGGGTAAGTGTAATATATTCTTTTAAAAATCCTATATTAAAAAGAAAATAAATCCTACATGCAGGATTTTGTTGGTTTGTTTATTATTTATTTATAACATTTATATAGCTGCCCATATTTTAACAAATTGGGCAGCTCTCAAATAAAAATTAAAATATTAAAATTAAAAGAATATAAAAACTATATTAAAACTATTAATACCAAACCAAATATTAAAACATATGAAAACTAAAACCTGATTAAAATGAATCTTCTGGTGTTCTGTCACCTCATCTTATCCCAGTGCTTGGGGGAAAAGCCATGTCTTCAGTGCTTCACAGGACATGGTGAGGACTTGTCAAATTTCAGGGAGAAGAATATTTTGTAGGGCAAGGGCTGCCATGGACAAGCCATGCTTTCTAGCTCTCATAAAATGGCAAAGTTTAAAGGAAGGGACTAGGAGCATGCCTATGCTATCTAATCTGGTAAAATGGGTAGATGAGTTTATGGAAAAGTGGTTCCACAGATAACTTGGCCCTGTACCATATAGGGCTTTAAATGTTCGACTGGCACCTTGAATTGCACCTGGAATGAAATTAGAAATCAGTGCAACAGAGATGTTACATGGGTAAACCTAGGGGCAACCATCACATTCATTATGTCAGTTTATATAGCCACCCCAAGATCGGAAGATGTGGAGAAGCCTGGCCCATAGAATTGCCAAGAGTCGGACTCAACTGACTAGGTTCTAGAGAACCGGTAGCGGAAATTTTGAGCAGTTCTGAGAACCGGCAAATACCACCTCTGGCTGGCCGCAGAGTGGAGTGGGAATGGAGATTTTGCAATATCCTTCCCCCAGGAGTGGGGTGGGAATGGGGATTTTGCAGTATCCTTCCCCTGTCATGCCCATCAAATCACATCCACCAGCCACGCCCACAGAACCGGTAGTAAAAAAAATTTGGATTTCAAATTATGGTGGATTTCATCACCATAATTATCAAGCCACTTATCTCTGGTGCTTCAAGTATTCAGAACTGCTTCTTATACATAAAGAATTGTTACATGATTCATGCTTAGAGTCACAGTTCAAAGCTGTTATTCTTTATTAGTCATCTTAATTTCTCAACCAAGTATCGGCATAATTACTTGGCTTTCCTGTGTTTTAATGAAACAATAAGCAACCTTGTGTTTCTGCCAGTTAGGATTACATCTGCCATCCACTTTAGATCTCTTGAAATAATAATTCTACGTGTACTTTGAAAGGCAGATGTTTGAAATATTCTTTCTAACACGGAAGGTTTGATTTCATTGAATGAAATGTAAACAATGTGCTTTTGTGCATTTGATCTCAATTGACATTTTGGGGGTTTTAATAATTAAAAAAGGATTTATTAAATCAGTGTATAATTAGTTTTCCCAAGTCCATATAAACATCACAGATTTTAAATGAATTATTAGTAAGGATAAGTATAAAACTAGGCTTAATATTGCAATACTAAAATACTTGCCAGATTATATAACATAGACATGTTTTCATGAGATGGCTGATTTCTCTCTAGGTGAACTTCCATGTATCTGAAATGCCCAATCACCAATGACCTAATCTTTAAGACCCATCAATCATCTCAAAGGTAGTTGGATGATGACATCTGTTTTTTCAGTTATGGCTTTGTTCTAGAACATAATGCTCTATCAAGGGTTGATTAACCCCCTCAAACTGTTAGAACAATTCTGTTCAGTTAGTTTAGACTGAAATAAGGCAGTTTGTCCCAAACAAACCAGGGACTGGGTTACAATTAAACCCCCTTTGAGTAATTTCTGGCAATAAATAGCAGGATAATCATGCTTGCACATTTCTACCTCCACCCCAAGTAACTATATGAGAAGTGGGTTTCAGCAGGTTCTGACCAGTTCTGGAGAACCAGAAGCGAAAATTTTGAGTAGTTCAGAGAACCGGTAGTAAAAATTCTGACTGGCCCCACCCCATCTATTCTCTGCCTCCCAAGTCCCAGCTGATCAGGAGGAAATGGGGATTTTGCAGTAATCTTCCCCTGGAGTGGGATGGGAATGGAGATTTTACAGTATCCTTCCCCTGCCACACCCACCAAGCCACACCCACAGAGCCGGTAATAAAAATTTTTGAAACCCACCACTGAAGCATATCATGTGAATATAGTTTACATACATTAATTAACTTCACAAAATTAGAGGCACTATTTCTTAAATAATAGTTATAACCAGCACCTTGAATTGGATACAGAAGCTAATTGGCAACCAGTGCAGCCCACAAAGGAGAAGGGGGAGGGCCTTCTCTGTGGGGGCACCTATCCTCTGGAATCAGCTGCCCCCAGAGATAAGGAGAATCCAAGACCTCGGTGCCTTCCACCGTGCCCTTAAAACCTTCTTTTTCTAGCAAGCCGGGCTGGCCTAACACTTTTTAAAATGTTTTTAATTGTCTGTTATTGTTTTTAATTATGGGGCCAAATTTATATATATCTTTTTAATTGTATTTTAATGTTTGTAGTTTATGTTTTTACTTGGCTGTTCACCGCCCTGAGTCCTCAGGGAGAAGGGCGGTATACAAATTTAAAAATAAATAAATAAATAAATAAACAAACAAACAAACAAACAAGTATAACTTGTAGCGTTATTGGAGCACACATAACTATTTGCACTGCCACGCTTTGCGCCAGCTGGAGCTTGCAGATATTCTCCAAGGGCAGCCACCATGTAAAGCATGCTACATTCTGGAGGTGACTAAGACATGTGTGACTGAGTATAGAACCTCCCTAGCCAAAAATGGGCTCAACCATTGGTGAAATGCAAATTTTTTTGCTACCGGTTCTGTGGGTGTGGCTAGGTGGGTGTGGCTTGGTGGGCAGGATCATGTGACTGAGTGAGCATGGCCAACCTTTTTTTTTTTTTTTTTTTACTTTTTGAAGCATTTTTTACTACTTATTCGCCCGAACTGGTAGTAGAAAAATGCTTTTAAAAAGTAAAAAATGGGTTCCGATGATCACAGCTGTGCCACACGATCATCAGAACCTTCTAAAAACTTTTTAAAAGCATTTTTTTACTACCGGTTCGGGTGAATAGGTAACAAAAAATGCTTTTAAAAAGTTTTTAAAAGGTTCCAACGATCGAGCGGCACAGCTGTGATTGTTGGAACTTTTTTTTTTTTTTTTACTTTTTAAAGCATTTTTTTTACTACCAGTTAGCTCTGCTTCTTTGAGCAGGAGTCCTGAATCCAGAAAAATTTCCAGGCTGTGTATTGGGTCTGTCTGGGGCAGTGTAACCCATCCTGCACCAAAGATGGTAAATCTCCAGATACGGAAGAATCTAAAAGCCAATGCCACTCAGTCTTGCCATGGTTAAGCTGAAGCCTATTGTTCCCCATCCAGTCCCCACAGTCTCCAGGACATCAACAACACTGCTTAGCTCCCCAGGGATGAAGATATACAACTGGATATCATTTTGTCATATGTAAACAGTGATGAACCATTGGTCATAAAGCCGGTTCTTGTTGTGGTCTGTCAGCGGCCTGTGCAGCTAGTAGCTGATTCCGACAGCAAGGAGGCTGGTGTGGTGCTGCGCCAGCATCCTGTGCAGCTGGCACTCGAGTCAGACAATGAGGAAGCTGGAGAAGATGTGGTGCCGGAGGCGGGGATTCAGCCAGAACATCCAGAAGCTCCAGAAGCTCCCAAAAGTGAAGAGGAAGAAGAGGAGGAGCCTCTTCTCGATGCACAGGTGCACAGAACTGCCAAAAGGCAGGAGTGGTTCCTCAGGAGGAGGAAGTTCCTCAAAAGTAAGGCTTGGGGCTAATTGTCCACTCCCTTAGCCTATTTAAGGAAGGATGACGACTGAGGCAATTTGCAGGGAACAACTTCGTTCACTCTCCTTCGCGTCCTGATCTTAGTTCTCTTATCAATTTCCTGCAAATTGCTTCTGGGCTTTCTGCCAACCATAGTAAGATTACGATTATTTATTCTTTGGATTCTTGTAGGCTGTTAAGAAAGTTAATTAAAAGCCTTTATTTGAAAAAGACTGATTTAATTTAGTAAACTAAGGTTTGTACAGACTTTGTGTGTGCTGCGTTCTTTGGGGTCCATAGCTGGGGCAGAACAGTTCTTGATGATACTGATCGGGATAACCCATTGCTCTATACCAGTGTTTCTCAACCTTGGCAACTTTAAGACATGCGGACTTCAACTCCCAGAATTCCCCAGCCAGCCATGGTGGATGGGGAATTCTGAGAGTAGGAGTCCACACCATCTGAAAGTTGCTGAGATTGAAAAACACTGCTCTAATGAGATTTGTCTGGATGCACTTTAATATGGCTCTGTTCGTGAAACATCTAAAATCAGAAAAATAAGCAAACCAAGTAATGATTGAATGTGTAGTGCTAGTTGTTATGGTTGGTAAGCTTTTGTTTATAGTTTAGCATAGGGTATGAGCATACCCATTGTGTCTTGCTCATTAATCATAGGAAAGCAAAAAAGGTGTGAAATTAATCAACTAACATCAGCATTCTTTCCTGCTCTATTTGGAGATGCCAGAAGTTCAGTATGGATTTTTCTGCAGAGAAATCACGTGCTGTACAAGCTTGTCAACAATGTGTGTATCTTAACTTTCGACCTCAATGGGCCTCCTAGGCAGCTTAGAAAAATACTGGTTATCATTTTTTTAAAAAATTAAACTAATGAAGACAGCAGTAAATGTAAGAGAAAATTCTCTTATTAGCCCACAAGAGGTCAATAGGAATAATACAACTCTAAGTTATTGCCTTTGAAATGATAAGAGGAAATAGCTCCCGAGGAAGATTTTCAAAACTGGAGTGCCAATACAATAAAACTGCTCTGATTGGTCTCTTCCTAATTTCTGAAGGTATCTGGACAGGCTTATTTTAGCAAGTAGACTTTTAGATTACAGATAGTCCTCACTTACTGACTGCCTCATTTACCTTTGGTTCAAAGTTACAATTGTGTAAAAAATCAGCTTTGTGAACAAATCTCGTATTTATGACAGTCATCACATCCTGATGTCATGTGATCACCATTTGGTGCTTCACAACTGCTGTGCATTTATGATCATCAGAGTGTTCTGTGTTTATTTGTGTTTCTCAACCAGTTTGCAACAAGCAGAGTTAATGCAGAATATGACATCAAATCTTAAATTACAGTCATATGATATATATTATGTTATGTTATGTTATGTTATGTTATGTTATGTTATGTTATGTTATGTTATGTTATGCTATGCTATGCTATGCTATACTATACTATACTATACTATACTATACTATACTATACTATATTATATTATATTATATTAAAAATAAATTCAATTATATCACAATTGGAATTTCTAGATGAATCTAATATTGTTGAACTCTATCTATATAAAAAAATATTACGGCTACACTGTATATACTTGATCATTATTCAGAAATGATTTGGAACTTACACAAAGGTGAATGTAGCCTCTGTCACATAAAAACAACCTGATTTTTTTTTATTTCTCTGTGAGGCTGAAAAAAAGGAGTGTTTTTAATGTGTTAATTCATTAAAGCAGCTATGTGCTTACTACCATCATTATGGTATTTCATCTTTTTAAAGATTTATGCCAAACTCCAACAAAATATGCTGCTACTTTAATCAGTAGCAGAGATATGTTCACATAGATTCCAAAGCATTTCTTATATATATAATTTTTGAAGAGTGCATAGTCCTACTAAATATAGTAGCTTCAATCTGAAAAACATGTGACCATTTAGTATGAACATAATGCCTTTTATGTGCTAATTCTCTGAACTGTAGGAGTACTGCAGGTGGTCTATGTGTGGGCCAAAGATGAGGGAAATAATATAACATAATTAAATGTACTGATTATGTATTATATTTGATGTTACATTATTATTTGCAATGTAGCTTATTTCATGAAGTTCCTTATGTAATATAATAGTCTATAAATTGAAGTAGTGTACTGTTCTTTAACATTAAAATGTACCTATTTTTGCACATCCAAAGGTTAAATGAGGGCATACAAAAATGTATGTCTATGCTTAGATATTCTAAAGAGTAGGAATACTTACAATAGTTTGATTACCCAATGATCCATAAACCTTTCAATTGCTATGTATTAATTTCCATAAAGGAAATATTGGAAATCACTGTCATTTTGTCAAGAATGGTTAATAAACACAATGACTCTGCTCATAAAACATTCTGAGCCAAAACAAACAAATTGAATTTCAGCTTAACCTGATGGCCTTGCTCACACATGTTATAACATTAATTGTTTGCTTTTGACTTATCTTTTGGTTTGTCACATTCTTGGTAATCTTTGTGATCAGTCAGTTTGGGGCCATGGGAAGCAATCTGAGATGAGATATGATCTGGACATCCTCATAAATAGAATCAGCCAAATGTCAGAACTATATGGGGAAACAGGACAAAACTGAGGACCAGAGAACAATTAGAACTACTATAAAATACAAATCAAATTTTACTGATTTTATTTGCGACAATAAGTTGAAAATAAAATATTATAGCAAATAATCAAATCAATATATAGTAAGACTAGGAAAGTGGTACCTTGATAGCATGATACCAGTGTTCCAATATCTCAAGGGCTGCCACAAAGAAGAGGGAGTCAAGCTATTCTCCAAAGCACCTAACGGCAGGACAAGAAGCAATGGGTGGAAACTAATCAAGGAGAGAAGCAACCTAGAACTAAGGAGAAATTCCCTGACAGTTAGAACAGTTAATCAGTGGAACAACTTGCCTCTAGAAGTTGTGAATGCTCCAATACTGGACATTTTTAAGAAGATGGTCCTGGTGCAGCTGACCGCATGGATTTGAGAATGAGGGTTATTTATACCTTCTCTTGGGCCATGCCCTTGAGCTTCCTGTTCCTGTGCAAGAACATGTATTCTATTGGCTGTTGTAGGGGTCATAGCTAACCCTGTAGGTTATCTGAGAAGTTTGGTTGAAGCCTGGAGGGTGAAGCAATGTCTCCAGGTGATTTGGCAATGTGGTGAGCTCTGCTGTAGATAATCCTATTATGTTCTAGAGGGTCATATCTTAATCCCATTAACCTGGATCTGAAGGTCTTTTGTTTTGTAGATAGGCTGGCCCAGTCCTTCTTAATGGTCACCAAATATTTGCTGGGGCAGGGAACTGGTTTCTGTCTTTAGAAACATGTTTCTCCTTTAGGGGAAATGTTTTATCCTGCCTTTTTTAATATTTCTCAAAATATTTCATTCTTCTAGGAAAGGTGGCTTCCCTCATATCACTTCATGTCTAGAGATCTTTTGTACATCAAAATGTGTGATAAGATTAGATTACCTAAAGGCCACTTGAGGACAGTCTCATCCAGTGCTTTCATCACCTCTGCATTCCATACCATAAGGTTAGATGCCATAAAGTCGCCATCAGTCATGTTTATCAAGGATAGCCCCAAATTAAGATTCTTGGTAGCACTTTTTCTGACTAATAAATTTTTAATAAAAGTCATATGTTTAACAGAATCAATTAGTCAGAAAAGATTTTTCTTCTGACTTGGGGCTACAAGAGATAATATAGCTCTCCTCCTACCATGATTCATTCAATCAGCCCAATTGTCTGGTTTTGCCTGACATATTGTGAACCTTTAGCTAATTCCATCAGTTGGGGTCATACAACATGCTAGATTAAAATATAACTAATACATGGGTGAAATGCTCCCGGTTCGGACCGGATCGCCCGATCCAGTAGCAATGGAGGCGGATGGTTCGGAGAACTGGTAGCAAAAATCCCTGCCCTCCCCCCCCCCCATGCCCAGTTGAGCCGCACGATCATCAGAGGCTTTTTTTTAATTTTTAAAAGCATTTTTTCTACAACCTCTTTGGCCAAAAAAATGCTTTTAAAAGTAAAAGAAAAAGCCTCTGATGATCGCGCGGCTCAGCTGGGATCATCAGAGGCTTAAAAAAAGAAAGAAAGAAAGCCTCTGCTGATCAGGCAAGTCAGCTGGGATCGTCAGAGGCTTTTTTTTAAAAAAAGAAAGCCTTTGCCGATGAGGCAAGTCAGCTGGGATCGTCAGAGGCTTTAAAAGCATTTTTTTTACAACCTCTTCAGCCGAAGAGGTTGTAGAAAAAATTATTTTAAAAGTAAAAAAAAAAGTTGGCCACGCCCACTCAGTCATATTACCCCCACCACCAAGCCACACCCTCAGAACCAGTAGTAACAAATTTTACATTTCACCACTGAACTAATATTCTAGGTCACTGGGTCACATGAACACAGCAATCAATGAATAGCTTCACATTTTACCCAACGCTATAACGTGGGTAGCTTTTTCTGTTTGTGATTTAGCATGTTGTATGCACTTAACCCATGTACTTTATTCATAAAACAAACATAATTTAGCACAAACTCAGTTTATGTGTTAGTTCTGTATACGGATGCCAAAACTTCATGGTCCAATTATATTTATATAGCATGTTTATATTCTATTGTTTCATTCAGCCTTGGAATTAGGGGCAGTATAGTCTCAATGCATCTGGAGGGCTGAACAATTTCAAGGGGACATAATGCCTGACGAGGCAGATTTTTTGCCTGATTCAGCACAGTCCTTATCGTTTTTAATTTATTTTAGTACTCCTTCACACTATACATCAGTTTGTCAGGCAATAGCGTTTAGAAAGGCTGTGGCAATTTTCCACAAAGAAGTGATGGAGACATTCTTTTCAAATCTGCAGTATTCTGTTCTGGAGCACAAAATACCTTTTCTCCACCCTGATGCCTTCCATATGCGTTGGGTGTGCTAGCTAGTAAAATCAAAAGGAATGGAAGCATTTGAAAAATTCAGCAATCCAGAGGGTACCATACTGAGAAAGGTTTATGCAGATGTTGTTCTGAACATCCAAAAGCCTTAAATTGTCTCCTTTTCTTCAGGAGAAGGTTAAAAAAAGGTCCTCAGCTACATTCTGTATGTATTTTACCTACTTCAGAATTGAGAAGACCATCTTTATTAAAAACTGTATAGTTACTCACTGCATCAGCCATTTTAGTTCCTTCATTATTTTATAGTGCAGAATTATTATTCTATTGCCTGCAGTTATCAGAACAATTTGCCAGGTACTAAAAAGCATCTTAAGTGTAGGAATTCAGCAAGCTGCTCAGACTCTGGCCACTATTGTTCCTAGCCAGGAAAATGTCCATCTTAATTGGCTGAAAGAAACCAGGACACTCGCTAGCTCTATCAATGTTATATTTAACAGCTGCTTTCTGCTGTGCCCTCAAATAGGGACCAATAGTTTTCTGACTTAGCCTCATAGACCTCTCTTCATTTGTATATCTCTATTACAGGTAGTTATGTAAATTTTTCCATAATCTCACCCTGCAGTAAAAATCACAGTTTCGTTGGGGTTCTCTATATTCATTATACACATGGAAGGAAAACACATTCTTCACTTACGCATATAGAAGAAAAATGCACAGTATTATCAAGTCACAGAGAAGCGAGCCTGCTGTGCAAAGCATTATTCCCTATTTTAAATGTGCCAAATCTGAAACAGGCGTTCAAGCAAATTACAAAGTCATCCATTTCAAGAAGTTGTTTTGTTTGGCCATCAGGAAGATTCCCCCCCCCCCCCCCCGCCGCCGCCCAAAGATGGTTTAGAATGAAAAGTCCTCCCTGGAAAGGAGCATCAAAACTCTTATCTGAACAGCTGTTAGCAGGTAATCTGAAGTAAAATGCAAATGCCGTGATGGCTTAAATTGTGTGATTTTGTTCAATTGCAAATTTCTGTTTATTACAGAACTTTCAGAAAAAGCAATTATGGGGAATCTTATAGCTATTATATTGAACATCTTCTTCCTTATCTTACTCTACCCGTCCCACTTTGAACAGATACCAACAATAAATCAATAACACATGGGCTGGCTCTTTACAAATGTCTAATTTGGTTACTCAATTAATTCATTTCTAAATTTCACATAATATGTCAAATTATAAACTAACCAAGTATATGGGTTTGCTCAGAAATCTGGGCTAAAAAAGTCCAAGAAACCTAGAATGCAGTAAAGAGATCCAGAAAGCTGTCCTTCCTTTGCTGCCCTCTCATGGTCCTCAGTATTTTTGCATTTTCAAACAATCTCATGATTACAATATATATATAAGACCATGTAATACATATATAAATATTCTGAGAATTGATGAGTTTTGAGACAATAAGGTGAATTTGACTGTAACAGTTCCCCATCCACATCTTTCCACCTCAATTTCTCAAAAACAGCCTAAAGATAATGGTGATGGTGTGTTTTTTCACCAACCTGATGACACTGCAAACAAGGAGCAAAGTTGGCCCTAGCTGCTGAGTAATGTGTTATTTAGACAAGAAGTTCAGAAGCTGACTTGATTCAGATTGAAGGAATATAAATGTGTAAGCATTTTTTAAAAATTAAGAAGAATTTATAAAAATTTATAGAAGATGAATAAATTGAATTATCTGTTCAGATAATTTAATGACTGTAGTATAAAAACAAATCCCCAGATGGTAAATCAGAGAGGCATGGTTTGCTGCTGATTTCACTGTACACATATTGTTCCTCTTTGAAGAAGCTGAAAATTATTTCATATAGAACATAGTTTTCCAGTATTTGGACTTTTATCCAGTGCTTACGTTAAAGGAAAAGTCTGGAGCTGCTTACCAAATAACAAAATAGGTGTTATTCTCAAAGTCCATTCCCTTTTTTTAATGTTCGTGTCTTTACTGAATGAATCCAGAAACTTGGCAAATCTGAATAGGAAGAGCAAATCTAGCATGGCAGAAGATTCTGTAATATCTTTCAGAAGTCCCTTCTGAATCATGCATTTCTAGATTGTTCAAGACCAAATGAAGGTGTAGTTTATTTCCTTGATCACATGTTCTTGATGTACACAAATTCCAGATGAGTATTAATGGTCACCAGATCTTCAGTGTTTTCCTTCTGTTAGTTCCCCAATCATTTATTCCTTTTATTCTTTAGGGAAGCATTACCACTTCCAAATTTTGAGACTGGACCATAATATCTATCCAGTGGGTATAGTGGCTGGTTGAAATTTTCTTATTTACCTTTTTCCCATGAATATATTCTGCCACTTAACACATGAGGAAGAAAGACACCAAACCTAATCAGTGGTCGATAAACTGTATATGACCAAACATTCATCTTAGATTAGATTAACTGAATTGGAAGGGACCTTGTAGGTCATCTAGTCCAATGGCCCACCCAAGCAGAAGACCCTACACCATCCCCGACAAGTGGCAGTCCAATCTCCCCTTGAAAGCCTCCAGTGATGAAGCTCTCACAACTTCTGAAGTCAAGCTGTTCCATTGGTTGATTGTTCTGTCAGAAAATTTCTCCTTATTTCTAGGTTGTATCTCTCCTTGATCAATTTCCATCCATTATTCCTTGTCTGGCCTTCAGGTGCCTTGGAAAATAGCTTGACCCCGTCCTCTCTGTGGCAGCCCCTCAAATATTGGAACACTGCTATCATATCTCCCCTGGTCCTTCTCTTCACTAGACTAGCCATGCCCTGTAACCGTTCTTCATATGTTTTCGTCTCCAGTCCCCTAATCATCCTGATTGCTCTTCTCTGTACTTTTTCTAGAGTCTCAACATCTTTTTTATAGTGTAGTGACCAAAACTGGATGCAGTATTCTAGATGTGGTCTTACTAAGGCTTTATAGCAGGGGTGAAATGCTCCTGGTTCAGACCGGATCGCTCGACCAGTAGCGATGGGGGTGGGTGGTTCGGAGAACTGGTAGCAAAAATCCCTGCCCCGCCCCCCATGAACAACTGAGCTGTGTGATCACCAGAGGCTTTTTTTAAAAACTTTTTAAAAGCATTTTTTCTACAACTTCTTCGGCTGAAAAAATGCTTTTAAAAGTTAAAAAAAAAAGCCTCTGAACATTGCACAGCTCAGCTGGGATCGTCAGAGGCTTTTAAAAGCATTTTTTTCTGCAACTTCTTAAGGTTGTAAAAAAATGCTTTTAAAAGTTAAAAAAAAAGTTGGCCACAACCACCCAGTCACATTACCCCCACCACCAAGCCATGCCCACAGAACCGGTAGTAATAAATTTTACATTTCACCACTGCTTTATAGAATGGTATTAGTACCTCACTTGATCTTGATTGTATCCCTCTGTTAATGCAATTTAGGATTGCATTGGCTTTTTTGGCTGCCATCGCACACTACTGGGTCATATTTAGCTGGTTGTCCACTAAGACTCCAAGATCCCTCTCACAGTTACTGGTATTAAGCCTGGTTTCACCCAGTCTATATGTGTACTTTTGGTTTTTCTTGCCTAAGTGTAGGATTTTACTTTTCTCTTCATTGAATTTCATTTCATTTCATGTGTTTGTCTTTGTTGTATAAACCCAGCTAGCAGAGTTTATAAATCAAAGTTTAGCATGTTTTATAAATACAACCAATAATAGTTTATTCAATAAATATTGTTTCAAGTCAAATATAGTTAGGATACAGATGCTCTTCATTCTTTTATTCATTCACTAGGTACCCAGGAAGAAGGGCCAGATATACTGATAGGAGACACTTATATTGACCTATAGATTGATAGCCTACTATCAATTCTCTTGCCTTTGAACAAAGACTTGATTTCCTTAAAATACACATTTATATATTAGGTTTACTAAAGTGCTTTGCACATTTCCTGTTTCTATACATGGATGGAGGCAGACAAAGAAGCACAAAAGTTACAATATAGAGTTTTAATTTCCGGTTGTCACAGTTTCCAGTGGGAATCATAAGTGATTTTTTCCTCTTCTTACCCATCGCTCTTTAATTAAAACAGATTGCTATGTTAACAGTACTATACATATTTTTGATATATCTTCAGAAGCTATACTAGCTATCATTACAGCTTAACTGTCACAGAGGATCATATCATGAGGATCTGTTAAAGATTTGCTAACAATTGGCATTCAAGAATAGGACAGTCATACATTTTATTGATAAAATAATTAACAACTATAAATTTTCAGCTAAGGATCTGTATATCTATAGGGATAAAATTTAAAAGCAATAACTGTAATTTAAATAAAAAATATATTCCCCAGATAAGGGGAATATTGACATAATTTTCCATGGTTTGGTTACCCACTGCCCAATTTCTGCAAACTTTTTACAAGTTCTGTTTTAATATGGGATAAATTATTAAAAGTGATGGCTAGATTCTCCTGGCTTATTTTGGGCCCCACGAAGTGCCACCTATTGCCAGGAGAAATAGCCAAACAATCTCCTGGGGTGAGAACAAGCTAGCATAGCATAGCAATTTAGAACTGCTGTGTTAGCTCCCTTTCAAATTACCTGTTTAACAGATTGCAGGTGGGAAATTCTTCAGTGGGGTTTTTTCTAAGCATGATCTTGAGTTTGGCTAAATAAGGGCCTTGTTAAAATATACCCTATTTTAAGTCACAGTGTACAAGGAGGAGAACTGAGCAACTGGTAGTAAGCTCTATCCTCAGCAAGCATAGTAGATAGGGTTTGGTTTTTTTGGAATAGTAGATAGTTCTTAACAAGTACTACAAGGGAACAGCAGTGCTTGCATGTATCCATGGATGGCAGTTACAGCAAGTACCGGTATCTGTGGAGTAGGCAAAATTATATTTCCATAAAATCGTAACACTGGAAAGACCTCAAAGGTCTTCTACTCCAACCCCCTCCCAGACCTTATTCCATCCTAGACAAATGGCTGTCCCGTCTCTTCTTAAAAACCTCCAGTGATGGAGCACCCAGAATTTCTGAAGACAAGCCATCCTACTGGTTATTTGTTTTCACTGTTAGGAAGTTTTTCCTTAATACCAAGTTGCTTTTCTCCTTGATTAGTTTCTATCCATTGTTTCTTGTCTTGCCTTCTGGTGCTTTGAAAAATAGGTTGACCCCCACTTCTTTGTGGAAGCCCCTCAAATATTGGAACACAGCATGAAATACCCAATGCATGCTTCAATAAAAAGCATATGTGTGTGTGTTTGTGTGTTTAAAAAGCACTGGCAAAGCTAATATTATCAAGAGAAAAGCCCTTTTCCTGTTAGTAAAAAGAAGTTTAAAGGATTACCAAATTATCAACCCACTCTGGCCTTAGTAAATTAAAAATAAATTTAAAACAGGCTCAGGCTTCTTCCAAGAGGCCTCATATTAATTCTAATTAAACACTATCAGTTACCCTAGATGTATGGCAATTGCTCCACTCAATAATTATTAGAGTTTCCTGTCGATGGCAGTCCTTTTGTTTACCTACATAAACAGAGCAAACAAAATTTATGTTAATCTTCTTTTGCAAATTTTCAAAATATTAGAAAAGTAACATTTTCCAAAAATGCTTCATATTTTTAATATAATTTATTTCCCTAGCTGAAAATCTAGATGTTACCGATCTTGAAGGATTTATCTTTATTTCCTGTCTGTCCATGTGAAATAGTATATGCCATCTTGAAAAGGGGCCAACATTTTGCCTAATTGCATAAGGAATCATGTTTGGCTTGCACTTGCTAGTTTTATTCTTTTTTTGTTTCATTAGAAAATCCATTTTTCAGCATCTTTAGACCAATAATTCTTGTTCTTTCTCTTCAACAAGCAATTTCACTTAGACTGAAATTAGTTATGATTAATGATCAAAACTCAAAAAACCCTAATATGATTTAGGAGACTGCATAGAACAAATCAGAAGAAACCCTCATCAGAAAATAATCCCTTCTTTGAGACTATTTTAATGTTGAAAAAGAAGATAGAAATATATAGATACAATATAATAGCTCTTCTGGATCTGACAGAGCCTCATCTAATGGATCATTCAGAACTACCTGCTCTCTTCCACTTTTGGCTTCCAGCAACTAGAATTTAAGACTTCCTGTCTTGATTTCGGAAATAATAATTTAAAAAAATCTACCAATACTAGTAACAGTTGATAGATTGATGATCCATGAATCATCTAACAGTTTTTAAACTACTGAAATTAGCTGCAGTTACAACTGCTAGCAGCAAACTGTGCTATGTAAACATTCTATTCCTCTTCATTTAATTTTACTGGTTGTTCACACATTCTAACATTGTGACAAGAGACAAAGACCTCACTATCCATTTGAACTATGCGATGTCTAATTTTATATAGTTCTAGCATGTCTTACCTTTCCTTTCTTGAGTTCAACCTAATAAGCCCAGTTCCTGGAATATATCATTGTAAGTGAGCTGCTTCTAGTACCCAATCACTTTGCTCGTCCTTTTTTCTACATTTTCCATGTTGTTAGTATTCTTTCTAAGGTGCGATCAGAGGTGGGTTTCAGCAGGTTCTGACCAGTTCTGGAGAACTGGTAGTAGAAATTTTGAGTAGTGCGGAGAACCGGTAAATACCACATCTGACTGGCCCATCCCCATCTAATCTCTGCCTCCTGAGTCCCAGCTGATCGGGAGGAAATGGGGATTTTGCAGTAACCTTCCCCTGGAGTGGGGAGGGAATGGAGATTTTCCAGTATCCTTCCTCTGCCATGCACACCAAGCCATGCCCACCAAGCCATGCCCACAGAACCGGTAGTAAAAAAATTTGAATCCCACCACTGGGAGTGATGACCACAAGTGTATGCAGACAAGAAAATGTATGCAATAGTGGTGAAATGTATAGAACAGGGGTGTCCAACTCAAGGCCCGCAGGCCGCATCCGGCCCACAGGGTGCTTAGATCTGGCCCACTGAGCCATTCTGGAAACAGCAAAGGACCAGTCCATGGTGCCTCTGCCAGGGAAAATGGAGCTCTCCATTCTCACTGACAGAGGGTTGCAGGAGTCCGTCCTAGCCAAAAACAGAGCTCAGGAGTCCGTTTTCACTGGCAAAGCGCTTGGGCCACAGGTGCCCCTGACACAAGTGATGTCATGGTCATGCCCACCCCAGCCCCCCAAGGTCAAACACAACCCTGGTGCAGCCCTCAATGAAATCCAGTTTGACACCGCTGGTATAGAACGTGAGCTATTCCTCATATGGCTTTGGTGATGCTTCTACAGCCCATCTGTTTTATTGCTAACTAGACAACCTGTGACCCATTCATCATTATTTCAGAGATATTTCTCACCTCAACAAAAGAACAGAATGACTAGGGTGGGCAAAAAAAGTAGTGGGAGCAGGAACAAATCCTGACTTCCTGTCATCTTCCCCATTGACTTTCCTTGTGGGAAGCTAGCAGGAAGTGTTGGAAATGATGGGCGCATGATCGCTGAAGTGGCCACAACTTTGCCAAATTTCAATTCCATGGCAGTGAAGCATCCCCCATTTTAAATGCATTATTTAAGTTAGCCCATTTGAAGCATGTTGATTCAAAACTTGTCCTAGGATATTTTGCCCAATTGCAGGTGATAAACAAGAGAGCTTTAGTAGTATATAGATGCTGGTGTTCCTGCTGACTGGTTGAGTCAAGTTTCAAGGTAAGCCATTTGCACATTGGGAACATCTGCTATCAAATCCTGCCTCCTTGGCATTCCCTCTTTCCACAGCCAGCAAGCTGATTTGGAGTCTTCCCTCATTTGTATCTAAAGCATGATATGAATGAATTGGTAAATTGTAGGAATAAAGGTAGAAGAGGCATCAAAGGTAGAAGAGGCATTACTCTCACTATTGGAAGATATAAAATGTAAAAAAGAGACTAAAGAATTGATAACAAATTTGTTGACCGCAGCAAGGCTAATGATTTCTAGGAACTGGAAGATACAAGGTGTTTCTAAATTGGAAGAATGGTATAAGGAAGTATGGGATATTGCCATAAATGATAAATTGACTTGCAATATTAAAGTAAAGAGGGGCATAATGAAGGTAAACGAATTCAATGGAATCTGGAAACAGTTCCTAATATATGTGTTTTCTGGAGGAAGAGGGATACCACCACCAGAAGAAGCTTTAAGATTCTGGAAGCAGGAATGATCCCGAGGGGTGGGGCGGCACTCGTTGATTGTTTGTATTCTGTATATTGTTATACAGTATATTATATATTATGATTCATGTATGTTATGTATGTTAATTTCTTTTTTTTATATGTTAATAATTTTTTAAAAATGGGGAAAAAATGAATGAATTGGTAATCTCTGAACTCTGCTATGACCTTTCCTTCATCTCGTCCTCAATCTATGAATGAAACAGGAATATCTTTATTGTTCCAGTTTTAAAGTTCATGTTCTCATTCACTTTACTCACATCAAAAACATGTTATGGAAATCTTTTACTTTATGCCAGGGTGGAACTGGGTTTCAGAGCTTGGAAAGGGATCTATTTTCAAAATTTATTAATTGCCTCAAAGGCTCTAGGTGGAGTATAAAATTGTGGAAAGGAAAGGCTACTAGAGTAGAAATGATCTTCAATATAGCAAAGTTGTATTTTCTTTTCTTTTTTCTTTTCTTTTCTTTCAATAGCAAGTCATCTTGAAAAACACAGCTATCGGCAAATCACGACAATAATGAAAACCAAAACAAGAAAACCATTAAATCAAACATTCCTCATGCTCCAATCTTACCCTATCTCAGTGCCTGGGGGAAAAGCCACCTGTTCAAGGCTATCCAGAAGGCTAAAAAGGTGGGGGCTTGCCAGATTGTGGGGGAAAGATGTTCCATAAGGCAGGGACAACCACAGAAAAGGAATTCTTCCTAAATTCTACTCAATGGCAACCCTTAAATACATTTCCACTCTGTCTAGCTTAATGGAGCAAGCAGATACAACCTCAAAAAGAGGCCATCTCACAAATAACCTGGCCATATTTGCCATTCTATGATATGCATCCATTCTTTCTCAGATCCAAATTCTAATAGCCAGTGGTATGATCATGCCATATAATAGACTTCATTGAATTAGATTGTTTCTGGACCTTCATGGGATTCTAATATGCCTGATATGCAGTTGCATCCAGTAATGGCTTTTCCACTTCAAGCTACCAACTCAACACCTGCTTGTTTTATTGTTTATTTCTTTGAAAGCAAGTTTGATCCGGTGGTTAAGGCATGGGGCTAGAAAAAGGAACACTGTACATTCAAATCCCATCTTAGCCATGAAAGCCAGATGGGTAACTTTGGGCCAGTTATTCTCTCTCAGTCCAACCCATCTCACAGGTCTATTGTTGTGGTGAAAATAAGAGGAGGAAGAGGAAGGTGTGCTGGATATGTTCACTGCCTTAACTTATTTGTAAATATAATAAAGGTGGTATACAAATAAATAAAAAACTATTATATATATATGTATGTAGGTAGGTCTTTGGTTATTCGGGTTTTCTCCCATGTAAAATTGGACGTTTCTTGGCAACGTTTTGATGAAGTCTCATTCGTCATCTTCAGGCTGGTGTCTTCGGCTTCGTGCTTCTAGGAGCAATATGTGTGATCGCAGCTGTTTCTTCCTTTTAACTGCCAGTGGGGGTGTGAACTGATTGGGTGGGAACCTACATACAAACACCCGCGAAAACCTCAGAAAAATACATATATATATATATATATATATATATATATATATATATATATATATATATATACACACATACACACACACACACACACACACACACACATATATATACATGGGCATTATTTGGTTAGGACATGGCATAAAAAAGTTGATCCCTATTGCAACTGTACAAGGACCCTTAAAAATTATCATTTAATAAGATGTGACCTTAAAATTTTATCTGGCAGTAGCAGTACTTGATCTTTTATATACCCATGTCTACATATAACATTAATGTTTCTATAACAATTGCCAAAAACATACAATAACGTTTTAAATTACTAGTTTTGAAAACAGGATATAGAGCTAGTCAGACCTTAGATATGACTGCATGGTTTAAATATATTCCCTCATTATTATTTTATTGTTTTAATCTCTAGAGAACACAAGGTTTCCTCTCCCAGAATGGCTGAAGATTTCAAAGTACAAAAATCAGGTTTGCTTATTTATTTTTCACTATTTTTCTAAAGTTAACTTCAAAACAGTGACCAACAGCAATGCATGTGTAGCTGTATTTCAGTCAATGAATTAAGTGTTCCTTAATCTTGAGAGAGATTTTCTTCAAATATGCTTACTCAGATTGAGTTTTGGATTGGTTTCTATTGATTTCCACAAGTCTGAAATATTAGCCTTCCTTTAGTTACCATTTCCTTATCTTTTTTCAAACATTAGCTTGATATAGATCTATATATTTCCACAATTTACAAATTCTGTTTCCTGTAATTACTGTTAAAATCCTTGATGACATCAGTTCTGAGGAATTTTATATTTGGTTTAAATGATGTAAACCTAACCTTGTCTATTGGAAGAAAACTAATTTGAATTACAATTGTGTAATGCTTTATCCATTTGCCTAGATAATCGCAGACATTAGCTGCTTTGTGTATAACCAGTGATATTGCCTTACAGAGAATAACCGGTGTCACTTTGCCTTGAAATTCCCCTCAGCTTTAATAAATGCTCAGTGATCCAGCCTGAAGTATTAATTGGCTGGTTCATTCAGTATGTATGAGCTGGTTGTTGAGATCCATAAAGCTATGTCTTTCCTCATTCTGCCCCAATTACTTCACTTCTTGGCCTGAGAAAGGACTTCTTACACTGGGGAATTATATGTGCAAAACAAGCAAAATGGCAGCCCACCCCTCAGGTGAGAGAAGGTTTGTCTGGACAGGTGAAAGAACTGGTAGTCATCATACAATGAGCTTGTCCTTCCCTTGTGAACTGAAGGGGATCCAAGGGCCAGGCTGCTGAGCATCCAACTCCCTTCTACTAGTGTTCCCAGAAAATCATGCAGCATTTTATTTATTTATTTATTTGTTTGATTTATATGCCGCTCTTCTCCGAGGACTCAGGGTGGCTTACAATGCTTTTAAGCAATAGCCTTTATACTTTTGTATATACCTGCTTAGTAGGGCTTTTGGGCTCCCCTAAGTGGTGTTCTATTTTATACAATAGAATTGCATATGCTTATGCAAAACAGCTTATTGCCCCCACAAACCGGTCATTTTACCGGTCATTCCTACCTCAGAAGGATGGAAGGCTGAGTCAACCTTGAGCCTGGTGAGAATTGAATTCGCAGTAATTGCAGGCAACTGAATACTACTTTAACAGTAGTTTAGTCCACTGCACCACCAGGCTCCTGCCACTCAAGAGTTGGAAAAGCATGACATACCTGTATCCCTGATCTGCTACTGTAAGACAATTCTCCAAGTTCCCATGCTGAAAGATCATGGAGGGTGCAGTAGCTGTAAGGCCTGCAAATATCTCATACCATCCATGAAGCAGGAGTGAAATTCAGCAGGGTCTGACAGGTTCTGGAGAACAGGTAGCGGAAATTTTGAGTAGTCCGGAGAACTGGCAAATATCACCTCTGGCTGGCCCCAGAGTGGGGAGAGAATGGGGATTTTGCAATATCCTTCCCCTGGAGTGGGGTGGGAATGGAGATTTTGCAGTATCCTTCCCCTGGAGTGGGGTGGGAATGGAGATTTTGTAGTATCCTTCCTCACCATGCCCACCAAGCTACGCCCACCAAGCAACATCACGCCCATCAAGCCACGCCTACAGAACCAGTAGTAAAAAAAATTGAATTCCACCACTGCCATGAAGTTAATGATGGAAGGGTTGAAACTGGGATGTGGTGGCAGCCAAGCTTCATTTTTTATCTGGCCAAGATGAATTACTGTTGGAACTGGTTGTTTCTTAGTTTAGATCAGGCTTGTCAAACTCCATGCCCGCCAGATGCATTACGCGCTGTCCACGCCCACGCCCTGGTTTAGCGAAGGGGGAGGAAAGTCCCGATATGTCACGTGACACCGCTGTGACAATGTGAGTTTGACACCCCTGGTTTAGATTATATCTCAGGATTCACCCAATTAAAGGAAGTTTTTGCATCAGGGTATCCAACTTGTTTCTACAATACTTGAACATTTTTTGTGGTTGAATGTGTAATTAAAAAGTTTTGCATTAGAAGTAGTGTTGAAGAAAAAGTAAAATTCTCTATGTTGTCAGATATAAAGTGGCTGATTTCATGCATAAAGAGGCAAAAATTAATACAAATGACTGCTTGAAATTATGGCCAAATTTTTAGGGAACAAAAGATTAGTTTCTTCACATTTCTCTGTGGGAAGGAAAAAATCTCCAATGCTTTTAGAGCAGAGCTTCTTTGCAGTGAAGCTGTACTACACTAGAAGAAATCTTATGGGATAACTGTCCATAGTATCTTCCCCTGGGGTTTAACTAAAGCATTGTGATTTGCAGAATGCTGGAGATAATCACGCAGAGACTGGGCATGTATGTGAATTGTTTTATAATTCTTCCAACAAATTATCTGCAATTGAATGAGATGCCCAATGCTGTAGGGGAAAAAATACAAAATAATTTCTTTGCTTGGCACTACTCAACATCTAGAGGATAACAGATTGGCCTCATTATTATGTGTTTTAAACACTGACATTTATATTATTTGAATCAACAGAATGGATGCAAGATGTGGGGAACTGGTGTCCTTGGCTAACCAATGCCTTGTGTCGTTTCAACATGGCATCTAATATTACTGTAAATCATGGTTCTCTAAAATGGTCAATATTGATCCCCAAGTATCAATGAGACAATCCAAGGAATTAATGCTATTATTACTATGGTTCGTTGCGCAGTCAGTCAAATGTTTAGACTGGATTTGGCATATTTATCCACCTCTTGAGCCCTTCCCAGGGTCCTGAGATAGGAAGATGTTGTTTGACATCTTGTGTTAAAGATACCATTATAGAATGTAAGCTGTTTCAAGTAAAGCTGTCTTTTGCAATTATGTTTTGTTGGACACAGCCAGACCAGTTTTGGCATTTTTATCCATCTATTGAGTCTTTCCTAAGGACCTAGGCTAGGCAGATGTTGATGTTTGCTGGTGTTAGAGGTATCATCACCGGATGTAAGCTATTTCAAGTAAAGCTGCCTTTTGCAATTGACTGATGGTGAATTTGTCTTTGCTGAACATGTTCAAGTGGTGCTCCAGTTGTTTTGGGATTGCACCCAAGATGCCTATTACTACTGCTACTACCTTTGCTTTCTTTTGCCAGAATGAATGCTTTTACACTGATGTCCATTCAGTTCCAATGTTTAACAAAGGTCATTGCTGATGTTCAGCACAACTGGCAGATTATTGCAAACAGCTTCTGACTTGCCTCTGTCTTTTGGTACTCAAAAAGCTGCTTTCACAACTGTTTTGCAGTTAGGCATTTTAAACTAATAATTACATATTAAGGCACAATGCAAAACTTACTTACTTTAGCCCTAACACTTTGTTAACTGATAGAAGCACTTGAACATCACTATTAATACTATAGATCAGGGCTGTCAAACTTGCAGCCTGTGGGCCAGATGCATCACACATATGCCTGGTTTAGCGAAGTGGGGAAAGTTGGGATACGTCACGTGATGACACCATGACACCGTAAGTTTGACACTCCTGCTAGTAGATCTAGTAAATCTAGTATATGAAGTATGCCTATTGCTATTTTGTTTGATTTATTCAGGAATAATATCTCCTCCAGAAAGCCAGTTTAGTATTGTGGTTAAGAGATGAAGAATTCTAGTTTTGCCTTAAGCACAAAGCCAGCTGGGTGACCTTGAGCTAATCACTCTCTCTCAGTCCTAGGAAGGAGGCAATGGCCAACTACTTCTGAAAAACCTTGCCAAGAAAACTGCAGGAACTTGTCCAGGCAAGATCTCCAAGAATCAGACACAACTGAAAGAAAAAGAAAAATATTTCTGCAATGCTTCAAAAGCTAGGAGGGTATATATTATTTTGATTAAAGGTCTTCACAATATTATCAAACCATATCTTGGGAGTATAAATGTGAAGAGATAAGCATTTCCCTATAAAAGATACCATTTTTAGGGCTCCTTAAATAGAAACAGAGCTGAAACATGAAAAATTGGACAAACTTAACGGTTTGCATCACTTCGTAAATAAATGCTTGAAGATCCATTACTTATGCTTGTTGACAATATACACTATAGTATCATATCATGAAGTTTGAAAGATCTATGGTAATAAAAATCCCTTTATTTTTCTTAGGAACCACTACCATTTTTAGTACCTATAACATAAGCCATCCAGTGGTGGGTTGCTCCAGGTTCAGACTGGTTTGCAAGAACCGGTAGTAAAACCGGCAGGAGGCTCCGCCCACTGACTCAGACATCATCATAGGTGATCTGCGCATGTGGGCATGTTGTGAACCAGTAGTAAAGGTAAGTAGAACCCACCCCTGAAGCCATCTATATAAAATTTACAATGTTTTTTCCCCAACAACAGCTGTAACAGATAACATCTTTACTATCAGTCTGAATATCTCCAGTTGTGGGGTGGGTAGTAGGATGTATGGGGGTAAGGGGGTTGGTTGAGACCTTGTGGTCTGAAGTGGTAGACGTCATTTTGTTTAAAATGTGGTCATATAAATTGTCGGCCATTTTGTGGACCGCATGGTGGAGTGTGGGGCGGCCATTTTGTCGGCCATTTTTGAAGCCATGCTTTCGGGGAAAGTGGAAGCCATATTGGAAGCAATAAAGTCAATAGGTGGGGAGGCAGGATTTTTAATATAATGGGTGTTTAAAAAGTCAGTCTGGGAATCTATGGGTTGAAGCAAAAAATTGTCGCTTACCAGGTCTGATGAGGTTGAAAGGGTGTTTAACAGTTCAAGAGTTCTTTGAGGAGTCCAGCCTGCATTTAGGAGGCCTGTCGCATATAAAGCTTGATATAAAAGCTGTTTTGGAGAAGCTTGAGAAAGTAAAAGTTGGTCTGAAGTTATAGGGTTGGAACACACAAGGGATTCAGAAGGTTGAAGTCCTTGATGATAGTAATGAGGTGGAGTAGAATTGAGATCGAAGCAAGGTTGTTGTAAGCGGGGTTCTGTTCTTTCGGTGTTCGGGTGAAGAGGAGAAAAAAAAATTGGGTCCTTTCATAAAGTGGTTTGTACTTGCTGCGTAGCTTCAATAGAAAGTTTTTTTAGTCTTTTGGATAATGATTGGGCTGTTTTGTTAAGGATACGGTTAATGCATCAATCTCTTGTAAAGATAGTTCGTTCAGGTTCAAGGATTCCATGTTAGGAAAAATCGTTCTATGATTTTAAAATTTACAAAAAATTCATAGACCTGAGCAATAATTTTTCATCGTCTGCTACCATTTATCAGATATACATTTTTTTTTATTGAAAAAGTTTTTCAAATACAAATTTTTCCCCCCTTTTTCCCCCCTCCTCCCCAACCCCCCTCCCCCTCCCCTCCCCCTGTGGCTTCTTCAAAATAAAACCCAAATTCATAACAGATTATATAATACTTTACCATCCCCTTACTCCATCCCCCATATACTGACCCTTTCTTTCTAATAATATTATTATATCCCCCTTATACTATACATTTCAAAATAACATTCTACTATAACATTATATAATAACTCCTAATTTAGCATAATAATATTATTATATCTCCCAGTTTAGCAATTTCTGCTCATAATCTACCCTTTTTCTGCCCCCCCCATACATGTATCTCTTAAATCAAATCTTTTATGTATATTAATATAACATTTCAAAGCAACCTTCCTCTATAAGACTATATAATAAATCCTAATTTAACATTTATTCAATTCAGTCTACCCATTTCCTCCACCCCCATCGATATATCTCTTAACTCAAATCTTTTACATATATTCATATCTAAACATAATATCCCTTTTCTTAAACTAAACAACCAATAAGCTAACCTGTCTCCACCCACTTTCCTACAAGACTACCATACTTAATAATTCTTAATATCTTTATTCTTCTGCCCACACCATTAAAAAATATTCCCTTATGTAAATAAAATCCTCTTAAAAAAGACTTTAATCTTGTAATCCATATGATATCTTCTGTAATGTCTTTCAACTGGATTGTTAACTCCAACACCCATGTTAGGGTAACATCACATCCTAATTCCAACAGTATATTCGGTATCTTCAATTACCATCTGCCCCCATCAATAACAAATATCTTCTGGAAAAAAAAACAACAACAACCACCCGAGTGACTTTATATTTGTATTCCATATAGTGTCTGTAGTGGTGTCTTTCATCCAAATTATTAATTCCAACCACCGTAATAGGGTAACAGCCAGATCATCTGCGTGCCCCAATTCCATAGCTCTCTCGCCTTGTAGCTCAGCATAAACGTAGTACATTTGTCAAAGAATCCAAAAAAAGATAGTTCCAATCCATTCAGTTTAAGGCCCTTTTCACATCCCAAAAGTACAGCACTGCAGAGGTCTGTCACTCTCCTCAGGATAATATAAACCAATACTTTGCCTCAACTATCTTTTCATATATTCAATCATCTCTTAAATAAATGGCATTACGCTGTTGTTTAGTTTAAAAGTTTTTGTTTTTGTGAGACCTGCTTCTTCTTTTCTTGACTTTTTGTGGGTTGGATCTCCATCCTGATTTCCTTTCTATAAATTGTATATCAACTGTTTGGTTTTCATGCTGATCTATAACTTGATCTTGTTGGTTTTGCTTTTGTGGCTTAAATCTCCATTCTGGTTCTATGAGTTGTATATCAACTGATTGATTTCCATACTGGTCTGTAACTTGATAAGTCATCACATTAGAATCCAGAGCCGCCTCTCTTGTATTTATAAATAGTCCAGCTGAGACCTCTGAAGGAGAATCCAGAAGCGGCTCATCTGCAAAGACCTCTGTAACTCGTTGTTTTTCCATTACTTACACCTCCTTCTGCTTATCTTGAATTTGTATCTCTTGTTGATTTTGCTTTTTGAGAACCTTGTAGTAAAATTCTTCTGCTTTTTCAACAGTATTTAGCTGATATCTTTCTCCTTGATATCTCAATATTATTCCAACTGGAACGTCCCACCTGAATAAGATGTTTTGTTTCTTTAGCTCAGTCACCAAAAATCCAAATTTCTTTCTATCTTTTAGCATGTTAGGCGGCAACTCTTTATATATCCAGATCTTTCTTCCATACAATTGTAGAGTAGAATTAAAGGATTTTTGCACAATATCATTTCTTATTTCTTTATCTGTGAAGTAAATCACCACATCTCTAGGCAATTGCCTTTGCTTTGCAATCCAAGAATTTACTCTATAGGCCTTGTCAATCTTACAAGATACCTCCTCAGGATGAACCTTTAAAATCCCGGCCAGAATTTGAGCAGATATTTTTCTTAAATCATCTCTATTATTTTCCTGTAACCCTCTCATTCTAACCGCAAATTCCGTGAGCCTGTATTGCATCATTGTAACTTCTTTTTCAATCCCTTGCTTTATATCTTCTGCATTGTAAGTCTCGTGACCAGCTTCCTTTTTAGACTTTACTTCTAAACTATTGTCTTGAATATATATCAAATCATTTTCCATTGTTTGTATTTTATTGTCCAAATTATAAATCTTATCAACTTCCTCCATTTTAGATTCTAATAACTTGATATTTGTATCCATCTTTAAAACAATTTCTGAAAAAGCATTAGTCACTGTTACAATCTTTCGTTGCAGATTATCATACTTTAGTTGTATCATTTCTTTAATTTCCTGCCTAAATTTTTCAAGTTTCTGGTTCACAGTCTCGTGATATCTTGCCATTTCCTCCAAGACAAATTCTTTTAAATTAAAGCCATTCTGCTGAGTCTGTAAGCTCAGAGCTTGTTCACATAATTGCAAATGGGGGAACACCCCCCCCCCACTGCTTGTCAGGCTTTATTAGTTTTAACGCCATCCTGCCACACAAACAAACTCTTTTTAAAGAAAGAAAACTTTTCCCCAAGCAAGATCAAGTACAAATCTCCAAGAAAAAAGAAACTTAAAATAGATATTTTTCTTCTAAATTCTAGCCAGCACTGTGTATTCCGCTACTTTGTAGCTTGTTACGGAAAGACTTTCGCTTTCGGCTTTCTTCTTCTTCTCAAGCCTCAGCAGTCGCCATTTTAAACTTTTTTCCCTCCACTTAAAAACGCTTGTAAAATCATTAAAAATACTTGCAATTTAGGATCCCAAGTCCAAATCTTTTCCTCTTTAATTAAACCATCTGTTAATTTCGTTGATTGGTCCGATCCCAGCGCCTGGCTCTGCAAAAAGGCAGAGTTCTCCCGAAGCCCGGAGCAGCGGCGAGCGGATATAGGGAGCCACAACCTGCTCGTCCCCAAGAGTAAAAAAAGAACTCTGGGGACTTCGCAGAGGGCTCTACTTGCCCTCGCCTGCTCTGTCTCACATTTCCTTCAGGAAATGGAGTTTTTTGAGCCGCCTTTCAAATGTAAAGGCGGCTCTTTACAGGCAACGGGGCTGGCGGTCACAGAGGACAGTCTGGCGGCGACGGAAGCCAGACCGGAAGCCCAGATATACATTGATGGTCATTCTCATTTCGTTCTATGAGGAAGTTATTTGGTCAGTACAGCTTCAGGTTCAAAAGGTTATTTTTATTATTTACAAATATATACATGCATACGATAATGAACAGGGTGTCCTGTTACATTTTTACCCTAACTGTATGACTCAGATGTTGAGAGGAGAGAGAAGTTCACATGTTGTCTTGCTGAAAGATAGATGAGAGAGAGAGAAAAAAGGGGAAGATATCCAAGTGGTTTCTAGGTAAGAGTCCAATAAGAGAGTTCATTGGCTGATATAGTCACATGTGATGTCTGTAAAGACTTAACCCCTTCTAGTCTCTGGTGCATCATATGCAGGCAATATCTGACATTTACTGTTAAAACAAGTATGTGTTTATTCATACTAATTACACTGAATTAAGACAAACAGCAAATAAAGGTCTGTTAAGGACATGTTTTAGAGCAGGGTGTCAAACTCAAGGCCCGGGAGCTGGAGCCGGCCTGCAGGGTTCTTAGATCCAGCCCGCAGGGCCGCCCTAGGAACAGTGAAGGACCAGCTTGCAGTGCCTCTGCCAGCAAAAATTGAGCTTGTGAGGGCCGCAGGGGGCCCTCCCAAGCTCTGTTTTCACTGGCAGAGGGTTGCAGGAGGCTGTCACAGCCGAAAACCAAGCTCAGGAGCCCATTTTCGCTGGCAGAGCACTTGGGCCGCCACAGGCGCCCCCGACACGAGTGATGTCGAACTGGCCATGCCCACTCTGGTCATGCCCACCCTGGCAACCTGAAGTCAAATACAACCCTGATGTGGCCCTCAATGAAATTGTGTTTGACACCTCTGCTTTAGAGAGAAATGCATCCTAATCCTCCCAAAAAACTAATTAAGACAGTTAAATTAAAACCGTTTAAATTAGAAGACTGCAACAGTTCCATTTCAAAATCTACAATGTACACAGAAGCAAAAGTTTAGGAATTTGGGGATTAATGTGAGTAACCTTTGTAGACTGAAGATCCCATATACAACATATATAAGAAACGAAAAAAAAACGAAAAGAAAAGAAAAGAAATATTTACTGGCCACGTGTGATTGGACACGTAAGAAATTTGTCTCTGGTGCATAAGTTCTCAGTGTAGTTACAAACAACAAAATGATAAGTCAAAAATCATAAGATACAATCATAAATCATAAGATACAAACAATTTATAAATCATAATACACCAATAGGAGAAGGTAGTAGGAAAGATGAGAGGTGAGAAAGATGAGAAAATGACAAGGATAATAGTAATGCAGTCTACTATATGGATAAATATCTAGGCATTAGTGCTGTGGGAGTTAGCTGTTTAGCAGAGTGATGGCATGGGGGAAGAAACTATCTTTGTGTCTAGTTGTTTGGGCAAAATTATATTATTAATCAAAATTATATCTAAATTCAGCTGTTTAGCCGTAAGCTAAACCATCGTTTAGCTTACAGCTTACTATGATTTGTGATCACAGCCAACTATTCCTTATTAACTATAATTTATACAAACTATGTCTGATCAGGGTATTAAATTCAAAATATTTAGTTCAGGTAAATTATCAAAGTTGAAAATGAAGATGCAAATTTATGTAAAAATTGTCTTTGCAAATTCATATGAAAAACTCCAATTTTGAAATCATTACTGAAATTTTACAGTAATCAAAGAAAGCTATTGTAATGGGGGAAATGTGTGGTTTCTCATTTACAGTCCAGCTGCAAATGCTAATTGGCAGTTTCAAAGTATCTGTTCTTTTCTTTCTCAATATAATTTAAATCGGTTTATATATTACACAGTCATTGTGACAATCTTTTTCTATGGCCATTCCTGGTAGGGGTAGTTGACTATAGTTTCCCTCTTGTCAAGTTAAATTTTGGTGACTTCTTAAATGTTTCCATTTAATGATTTTATCAATAGCAGGAAAGTGGCTTATCACTGCTTCTTTCAACTATTATTTTACTGTGAAATCCAGATCTTAAGAATAATGTGTATTTTGGCAATAAATGCATACTACTATGAAATGCTCTGAAACAAGCAAGATAACTAAATGAAAGAAAATTTCAGATTATGCCTTATGAAAATAATTCATACAGATTATTTTCTTAGAAAATGCTCTTTTCTGGGGTAAGGAAACAGTTATTACATTTTTAAAACATTAATCAGTTTTACAGGACTATATTTTTGGAAAGAAAGGTATATTGCACAAAACAAGAGACAGTTTGGTACTGTGGTTATGGCATTAGGCTTGAAACCAGGTGACTATGAATTCTAATCCTACCTTAGACACAAGTCAGCTAGATTTTCAACTTCTTGTCCTTAAGGAAAAGGCACAGCAAAATACTTCTAACAAAGAAAAGTGGAGGGATTTGTCCCGGAATGTGGCGGGAGTCAAAACTAACTTTTGAAAAAATAATTTCATACAGTGCTGCTAAAGAAATACTTACATTTTAATATAAAGATGCCTGGATTTCAACTTAGACTTACATGCACCATGGCTTACTTTAAATTATTTGTTGAATAAGCCACAGTGGTAATAATTGCATAAACCGAAATCAAAATCAACTGAATTACATTATGATATTCATTCCATAATATACTAAACATAACTAAATAACTGGATTTAAGCAGTCAAACTGATTAGCTAACCCTGTACTTTAAATTAAATACGGTGGGTTCACCCAACATACTGAGTCATAGTATGTTTGGGGTCCATTTTAGCTCTCAGCAAACTTTGATATGGGTAAGGGCTACCCTTTTAATTTTTTAGCTTAGACTTTGAAAGATAGCCAGTGAAAAAAATGTTACCAGAGAGTTTGGTGTTTTTTAAAATAGTTGTTGAACTGTAGGATACTGTAGCTGTAACATAGAGGTGCAGGAAATTGAGGGAAGCTGTCAGAATTTATCTCTGTCACTGACTTATCCCCGAAAGGAAACTGAGGTGATCTTTCCAAGCACATCAAGAGAAAAAAAAAGTCGCTAAGCAATGAATGAAGGCTAAAAATTAGGCATTTACTTTTTGCCATTCTTGATTATTACAGATTTATGCAGCTGAAAATGTTGACATTTAATTCTTGGTAATAAGCATGACATTTTCAGAATTATGGTAACATAATCAAATGTCAGAATAAAGTGCCATTATCACATCAATCACAGCCAAATAGCTACCAGGCATCACATGTTCATCAATCTTTTGTCTCAATCACCCCTCAGTGGTTCTTAGAAATAATGGTACTGAATAATTACAAAAGGAGAATAGTAAAATGGGCTCAGGATGATAAAGGGACATTTTTAAGGAAAAGATTATTACTATTCTATCATATGTCAGAAAACCAAATAGTGATCAACTAAATTACTGTGTTCCCCTGAAAATAAGACCAAGTCTTATATTTTCTTGGGACCAAAAGACTCATTAGGTTTTATTTTCAGGGGATGTCTTATTTTGCGGCCACACACCCTCCCTCCGACCATCTGCTTGCCCACAGCCACAATGGCTTACAGGACTTCCCAGGGCAGACACACATTTCACCCAGACAAAGAAATGATGGAGAATGGAAGTTTTGTCTGCTTGCAAATAGGGAGCTTTGAAACAGAGCGATTAGCTTCATTTCAAAGTGCCCCATTTGCAAGCAAATGAAGCTTTGTCTCCCTCTGGGCGAAAAGTGTTTGGGCACCTATGGGGTGCTTCGAAATGGAGCAATTTCTCCATTCCCAAGCACCCCATAGGCGCCCAAACACTTTTGGCCCAGAGAAAAGAAAGAGACTGGAAGCTTTGCCTGCTTGCAAATGGGGCCCTTTGAAACGGAATGATTGGTTTCAAAGCACCCCATTTGCAAGCAGATGAAGCTTTGTCTCCCTCTGGGCAAAAAGTGCAGGCAGAGGCAGCTGCACAAGGGGGAGGCAGGCGATCCCAACGCAGTGCCCACTCAGTCCCACCATCTCTCAGCTTGCTGGGGCAGGGTGTCCGGATTGCCTGCCTCCCCCAATGCCTCTGCCTCCGGTGCCACTGTGCAAGCCTCCCACGAGCCTCCCATGAGCCAGGCAGCCATGCAGCCCATCCGGATCACTTGGCTCCCCCCCACCCATGCCTCTGCCTCCGCTTGCTGGCACCCAAGCCTCCCACGAGTGCCCCATGAGCCAGGTAGCCACATAGCACGTCTGGATAACCTGCCTACCCTCCCACGTCTACCTCCATGCTCAGACTTATTTGCACTGCACCAAGGAGCTGGCCGGCTACAGCTGCTGCCGGACACTGTTGGCCTCCACGTACTCGCCACCTCTTGTGCTGGCCATGCCCATCCCCCTGGGCTTATTTTTGGGGTAGGGCTTATATTAGGCCCACCTCAAAAATCACGCTAGGGCTTATTTTCGGAGTGGGGCTTATTTTCAGGGAAACAGGGTAGTTGAAACCTTGAAATGCCCAAACATTTGTGAGTTTAAAAAGCTTTTCATCTGTAAGGTGTTCCTCACTCATCTTTGAGCCCTGCACTATAAAGTTCCGATTGCAAATCCTAGACTTCCCAACCAACATGGCTCATGACATTAAGCCTTTTTTCCATCATACTTTTAGAGAAAATGTGCATATGACAAGTGAATTGTTAAGAATAATGTATGCCTCTTTTTTGAGCAGGTATAAGCAATGTATCAATTGTACCTCTTCCATCCTACTTAAATTCATAGCAATCAATAATGTCTCTTCAATTTGCTACCTATGTGCTATCAAAGGCAACATAGATATTTTAATAATTGTTTCTTGGGATTTATGCTCTCCAATTTGCAAAAGTCATATTGTTTTCAAGAAGATGTAAGTCATTTATTCTCAACAGGAACCTAACAATTAAGTAAAAGAAAATTTCCATTCTTTTTAATTCATTCTTGTGACTTCACTTTTCCTATTCCTTTAAGTTGTAGTTATTTTTTTAAAAGCATAAAAATATGAATTAAAGAAATGCTGACAAAAGATATATATCAGAAAAACGAAAACAATATTTTTGCTGATGTTTCCCAGAATTGATTATTTTGTGCCCCATGAAGGGTCACCTATTGCCAGGAGAAATAGCCAAACAATCTCCTGGGGTGAGAACAAGCTAGCATAGCATAGCAACTTAGAACTGCTGTGTTAGCTCCCTTTCAAATTACCTGTTTAACAGATTGAGGTGGGAAATTCTTCAGTGGGGTTTTTTCTAAGCATGATCTAGATAGAGTTCGGCTAAATAAGGGCCTTGTTAAAAACTTTGTTTATTTTTCTTTCTTTTCTTCAGTACTGTGCTGATTTTTAAAATTACAAATTAAACAGTTACATATGAATTGTTAAGGTAACATAGACAATACAATAATATTGTGGATATTTTGATACATGATTAAACAAATCTCATCTTGTATGTTCCATAGAAAATTTATGCTTCACTCTTCCTTATCTGGTGCTTTCAAATAAATAAATTTAATAAATAAATAAATTTTGAACTGATATTGGCTATATAACAACTTTAGTTCAAGATTCAATAGCCAATCTTGAATATTCATAGACTTCTCACATGGTTATCACTGTGTGAACCTGCCTAAAGTACAATATATCGAAACAAGAAACAATTCTTTCCTACATTTTTTGAACATGCATGGAAGTGTCTTATGAATCTTGGTGTTCTGTAGGACAAGAGAAGGAACTATTATACCATGATTAAATATACAACTCAGTATGTCATCAGGTGGTAAATTGACATTTTTAAGAATGCAGAAGAAGGCATGTATTAAAAATTAATCAAGTCGTAGTTCATTGCAGACAGAGCTCTTGAAACTCAAGTCCTGTAGTCTACGTATCAAGCACATTGCAACTGATTTGTTGATGCTGTACGTTATGACATTTTCAAGAAAAACATCTGAAGCTTTGCAAAGGTCACCTTCTTTGAAGTAACACCAGAAAAGACAAGAATTATCTTTCCCAGGAAATGCAAAATTACCGCTTTTGATCATGATGTCAAACCCACTCCAATATTAACATGTATGGGGGCCAGTCTGCTACTAACTTGTGTGAACATAAGACCCTCCACAAACACTTGGTGGAAAAAGAATCCAGAGATAATGTGTTTACTGGGATCAATCAAAGTTCAGAATTTTTCCTAAAACAATTTGTTACTAAAAAGGATACAGAGGAAACAATAGCTTATGAGCAACAAACACACTGTGATACAGATTATGGATTTTAGCCTGTAAATTTTCAAAACAAAATTATTTATAAAAAGCCATACATTAATCTTCTATTAGATTAGTAAACACTTTTTCATGTTACTGAACAGATTTGATGAAGCTGCTCAATATATACTCAAAATAATGATTATCTTGTCTTGAGCTGCATTTCAGGTTCTTGGGGAAAAAAATCAGGAATTTAATCATAGGCAGGATGAATATGTAAGTGTCTCTGTGATCTTCAATCGTGGATTTCCTTAGTTGAGAAACAAGGGCTGGCTTCACACACTGCACTAGGTCATAATAGTTTGGTAAGATGAGGCATTGTTTAAAAATCATATTTTATGGATTAGCACAAGTATGAACTTGACAAATTGTGGTTTATTTGACAAAATTTAAGCAAATCATGACTTGGCACTGAATTTCAATTCAATCAAGTTTCTAAAAATCTATTGAATCTTCATTTCTAACAGCTACATGAGAAAGAAAATTTTTTTGGAAAAAAATATTGCCTTCTGGAAATTTTCTTTACTGGACTAGCCATACCCAATTCCTGAATTTATCCAGAAGAGAACAAAAAATGTAATTTGATTTTAAACTATTTTTTTAAAAAAAATTAAACTACTTTTATTGGTAATCTAACTAAGGAGAAGCAAATTCAGTTCTCTGGGATGTAATATGTTAGTCAATGATCTAAAATGAGTGTAATACAATACCATAAATGTTTCCAAATGTACAAATATTAATTTTTGTGCCTGTCATAAATCTTAAATCACATTGCCAATTTGATAGTGCTTTTCCCACAAAGTACTTAGAAGAAAAAACATTAAGATATTTAAAGGATCAGTTATAGAACTGTAAAAGTCAGTATATAAGCTATTTGGAGAAACAAAACTCATTTGCAGTCTAGAAGTATCTATCAAATTTCCTGGCTGCTTTGTGTATTATGCCTCAAAGAATCCTGACAGTTAATTACAGACATGCAATTATGTAAAGATTCAAAAGAAAATTAACTAGTAATCCCTCTCTCCTCATTTAAGTGACAGCCATATTGGTTGAGCTGATTTGTAGGGCTATATTAATATTATCCTGGCATCAGTATGCATACTTAAAATTGTGTAGATACATGGAGTTTTATTACACTGTTATTCTTTCCATGTCGAGATCATCCCCAATGTGCTTTATTGCTACCATGTCTTTGGCCTCAATCTGCATGAATTCAAGTACATTTAGCATCTGGTTCTACAGCTCAGGGTTTGCTAAGTGCCTTCAGCAAATCATTGTAGGAAGTTAGCACCCACCCCTCTCCTAGGAAAATGAGATATTTTAGGAAATATTAAAAGGGCAGAATATTTCCCTTAAAAGGGAGGCAGAAACTCAGCCCTCACCTTTATTAAGGCCTGGGCCAGTCTATTCTACATAGCAAAGATCTACCTCCTCCTAGCAGAGCCATAATAGGAATTGCCAATGCCCCTTCCTTACATCATCACCCAGCAAGGTTCAACCAAGCTTGGGACTCAGGACAGACTACCGAGTTGCCCCTGCCTGGCCCCATGTGAATCTGACAACCAATCAGAATACAAGCTCAAATTCAAAGCCCAACAGAGGGCATAAAACCAAGGCACTCTCAGCATCTTGGCCCTTTTTTGCTCAGGAACTAAAGCCATGTGATCCTGTTCAATAAATCTTCTTTCTAAGCAACTTCCATGAATCCAGTGTTTTCCTGTGCGCTGCTCCCACTATCCATCAACGGGTTAACTTCTTCAGCCTTTGGCAATAACTGAGTGAGAGCTCAATTTCCCTTTCCTGTGGCCCTGCCACGCCCCCAATCCCATGATCCCCCAGTCTTCACTCAGTTATTGGCAAAGACTGAAGTGTCCATCAGAGCTCCAGGCTTCAGAAGCCTATTTTTTCTTTCCCTTCCTTAGCGTTTTCCTTAGGTTTTTATTTTATTTTTGACTAGTTTTACTGTTTTCGCGTTTCCCTGCCTTGAAAGCCGAAACAGGAAGATCGGCTCAACAGCTGAGAGGCGGCGACGTTTTCAGCTGCCCACGTGTCCCGCTCGGCAGAGGCTTTCACCAGCCTCCCTTACAAGCAAGGGGGGGGGGAGAGCGAGCGGAGACATCTACCCCCGCCTGAGGGGACGGAGGAAGCAGCGGCGGAGCAGCGAAGGGACTGCAGAGAGCGGTAAGACGAGCTGCCGCCCCTCCCAGGAAACCTCCGAAGCTGTTCCTCACTGTGCGCGGCAGGCGGTAGGACCCTCAGGCCGCCGCCGTGAGTCCGCAGCCGGCATAGCCCAGCGCAACGCTTCAGGGGAGCAGCGCGGGAGGCATCCAGCCCCCCCTCCTTATCTTCGTTGCCGGAGCCCTTGGGGCCAATTTGGGCTGAGCGCGGCAGGCGGTAGGACCTTTGGGCCGCCGCTGTGAGACCGCAGCTTCCCCAGCCTCGGAATCCAAAGCCACGTGCTCCCGCCATTTTGGTGGACCCCCCCCGGGGCCGCCATCTTGTCTTCACCTTCACGAGGCTAGCCCCTCCCACAGTGGCAGTTGGAGGCCTGCAGGGCCATTTCAAAGGGCTTTTCGCTGCAAAGGGATTGGGGACCCTCGGGCTCCATTTCCCAGGAGGCACAGGCGAGTAATCCAGGGCACAGCCAAAGCAACCTCGCTGAGGGGCCAGAATGGCAACCATGGCCATGTCAGATGACCCTTTTTCATCAGACCCGGAGTTAGAGGCAAGCCCACCTCGCAAGGAGGCTAGATCCTCTAAAAAGCACTCAAAGAAGTGATCCTCCAATCATAAGGACCGGGGGGGAAAGGAGCCCCAGTTCCATGACAAGGACGCTGCAAGGCGCCACAAAACCCTAGAGCGCCTCTGTGCTAAGGCACAGATGGACAGAGCGACAGCACCAGGTCAGGAGCCTGATTCTCCCAGGCCCACCCCCCAGACACGCGCAGAGGCGAGCACCGGCATCACAAGCCTGACAGAGCTGACCCTCACACCGGCAACCCTGAGCGCAGCTGGGCTCTGCCAGGAGTTACCACGGGCCAGAGGAGTCTCTCGCTCATTGCCGGATATCCCGTTATCAGGCTCACCTCGCCGGCGCCACCGTGGGGCGGAAGCAACATTCACTCCAACGGCAGCTGGCCTCCATGCCTCAGAGGGACCCCTCCCAGCCAGTCAGCTAGACTTCCAGACTATGTTCTCAGCCGCAATGTCTTCCTTTCTGGCTGCAGGCTGGCAACAGGCCGCAGGGGGGCCCCCTCGTCAACTACCAGCTCAGGGGGCGCCCCAACGGCAACAGGCCCGGCACCAACAGGCACACACCCAGTCATCCTCATCAGAGGATTCAGACCAGGCCGAGGATGGTCCAGAGACCCTCGAGTTTTCTGAAGATGAAGGTCTGAGGCCAGATTCTCTGGCTTTCACGGGCCTGTTCCGTCCAGCCCTATTTAAGTCGCTCCTACACAAGGCGCGCCTCACAACCAATTTGGGCGTGCCGGGGGACATCTCTTCGCCGGAACCCGCGGCCACGGGTCCCCACGATGCACTCTTCAAGTCCTCCAAACAGGAGAAGGACTGCATCCCCTGCCCCCAGCTGTTTTCAGACGTTATCCAGAACCCCTGGGGACAGCCAGCCTCTCTAACTACCCCGAGCAGCCTGGAAAAGAAACTATACTGCTCGGCCCAGGAATTGGAGGACCTTTTATCTCTCCCATCGGTGGACCAGCCAGTCGCCGCCCTGTCCTCCTCATCGATGGTGTCCACGGATGCTGTAGATGGCCTCAAAGCTGAGGACAAGAAGACGGAGTGGGCCCTCCGTAAGTCTCATCAGGTGGCGGCCTGGGCAGTCAGGACGGCAACGGCGACCTCCTTCTTCAACAGAGCCACCCTCATCTGGCTGCGCCAGTTGCAGGAGAGACTGCCCCCCGGAAGACACGAGGCTACACCAGGACCTGAATAAGATCGTAGCCGCCACCGAATATGCCGCGGATGCATCTCTGAATTCCGCCAAATTTGCCTCTAGATCTCTGGCTTCAAACATCACAGCAAGGAGGCTGTTCTGGCTTCGCCCCTGGAAGGCAGACCTTAAGGCCAAATGGAAACTGGCCGCAGCCCCGTACAAGGCCCCAGACTTGTTTGGGGCAGCCCTGGATCCCCTCTTGATCGAAGATAAAGATAAGAGGAAGGTGCTCCCATCAGCATATCGGCGGCACAACCGCAGATACACGCCTTACTCTTACCAGCAGCCCTTTCGGACCAGCTCAGGGCAGAGAGGTCCGCCACCACAACGCTCCCAATTCCAAGGGGCGAGTAGGCACCAGGACAGATCTCAGTTCCGAGACCGCGGCCGTCCCCAGCAAGCTAAACGGCCCTTTCGTGGGGCCGGCTTCAAAACCGCCAGAAGGGGAAAGTGACAGCCGGCCCGTGGGCCCCATCGGCGGGAGACTCCAACTCTTCCACCAGCAATGGGCCCAATCGATGGAGGACTCGTGGATTCGACGCACCATCTCTTCGGGGCTCTCCATCGAATTCTCTGGTCCTACGCCCAGTCGCTTCGTCCGCTGCCCGGTCCCACAGTCCGAAGACCTCAGAGACCTCCTGGCACAGGAGATTTCACACCTGTTGGAGATACGAGCTATAGAACCGGTGCCTCGCGACCAGCAGGGCTCAGGCTTCTACTCAACACTCTTCCTGGTGCCCAAAAGCTCGGGAGGCTGGAGAGCCATTCTGAATCTCAAACGACTAAACCGGTCGGTAAAGTATCGCAGATTCAAAATGCACTCACTCAAGACAATATTAGCGGGCGTAAGGAGAGGGGACCTCCTGCAATCAGTCGACCTACGGGAGGCCTATCTCCACCTGCCAATCCATCCCAGTCACCGACGCTTCCTGAGATTCGAATTCGCAGGCCATCATTTCCAGTACCGCGCGATGCCCTTCGGACTCTCGTCGGCGCCCCGCACCTTCACCAAGCTAGTAGCGGTGGTGGTGGCCACACTCCACACCATTCCAGTGCGCCTCCTGTGTTACCTCGACGACATTCTGATCCTCTCGTCGTCACGCGGCCAGGCGGCCAAGGATATGGAAAGAGTCCTTCGAGCATTCCAAGACCACGGCTTTTCCATCAACTTCGAGAAAAGCCAACTACAGCCGTCATCTCGCCTCCTGCACCTGGGGGCGGAGATCGACTCGGTCAAAGGCCAGGTGTTCCTCTCTCAGGAAAGGATCCGGAGCATTCGCGACCTGATCCAGCAGGTCTCGGAAGGGGGGAGAGCGTCCCTGGCTCAGCTAGCATCACTCCTAGGGAAGATGGTATCCTGCTTCGGTATTGTTCCGTGGGCACGCAGACACTCGCGAGCCCTCCAATGGTTTCTGCTACCCTTCCAGAGAGCAGGCAAGACCAACCTGAAGCGCAAGGTAGCTGTCCCATCCCAGGTCCGTCTTTCCCTTGAGTGGTGGAGATCTCCCGCTCTCCTCAAGGGCTACGAATTCCTGGACCCGGACAGACTCACACTAACCACAGATGCAAGTCTGCGGGGATGGGGTGCCCACCTACACCATCTGGTAGCCCAGGGCCAGTGGTCCAGGAGCGAACGACGCAGCAGCATCAACCTCCTGGAACTCCGAGCAATCAGGCTGGCATTACGCCAATTCCAGACTGCACTTCAAGGCCAACACGTTCTGATCTGCACGGACAACATTTCAGCAAAAGCACACGTCAACAGGGAAGGGGGCACGAGATCCCGCGCGCTGATGTTCGAGTCCGAGGCCCTATTCGCCTGGGTGGAGTCCCACCTGCGGTCAATCAAGGCGGAGCATATCTCGGGAGCAACCAACATCAGGGCGGACTGGCTCAGCCGCGAACTGATAGACCCAGCGGAGTGGCAACTTCACCCCCGCCTATTTCGGGAGCTCAGCGCCCGCTTCGGGATGCCGGAGGTGGACCTCTTTGCGACCCCGAGCAACGCCCAGCTGACCCGCTTCATATCTCGCTACCCATCCGCACAGGCGGAGGACCACGACGCCCTCAGATGCAGGTGGCCCAAGGGCCTGCTCTACGCCTTTCCACCGATTCCTCTCCTTCCGCGCCTCATCCGGAAACTGCTGGCCGAGGAAGCCGACCTGCTGCTAGTGGTGCCCAACTGGCCACGTCGCCCATGGTACGCCGACCTCGTGGCACTATCCATCGGTCAACCCTGGCATATTCCCCCCCACCAGGTGGTACTCTGCCAAGGGGCAGTCACTCATCCAGAGCCTCAGTGGCTACAATTGACCGTCTGGCATTTGAGAGGGTCATCCTAAAAAGGGATAACCTTTCAGATGGGGTAGTAAATACTATCCAGGCCGCCAGACGGCCCTCTACGACTCGCATTTACGAGGCTTCGTGGTGGGCGTTCTGCCGCTGGTGCTCCCAACACCATGAGGACCCAACTTCGGCTACGGTACAGAACATCCTCGAATTCCTGCAGTCAGGACTGGAGAAGGGACTGGCGCCTGCGACTCTAAGACGCCAGACAGCGGCTCTGTCCACAGTCATCTCATGCCCGCCCTACCAAGCACTGTCCCATCACCCGCGCATTAGGGGGTTTCTCCATGGCGCCAAGAACCTGCGCCCCCCCACAGTGCACCGGTACCCGTCTTGGGACTTCCCACTAGTCCTCCGAGCATTAATGGGCCCCCCGTTTGAGCCCTTAGGCTCAGCTGCCCTCAAACACTTATCGCTTAAGGTGACTTTCCTGCTGGCCATCACCTCAGCCAGGAGAGTCTCGGAGTTAGCAGCGCTCTCGATCCGGAAGGACCTCTGCATCTTCAGAGACTCCTCGGTGGTCCTGCGGCTGGACCCGGCCTTCATCCCCAAGGTGAACTCCTGGTTCCACCTCGCTCAGGAACTCATCCTACCTGACTTCTGCCCCAGCCCGCGCAACAGCAGGGAGAAACAATGGCATTCCCTCGACGTCCGGCGCGCCCTTCGCATCTACATTAACAGAACGGCGGCCTTCCGCCACACGGAGGCGCTTCTAGTGTCATTCAACCCGGCCTCCATGGGACTGAAGATTTCAGCTTCTACGGTGAGCAGATGGATCAAGGCCTGCATCACCTTAGCGTACGAGTTGGACTCTAAGCAGCCTCCGGGTCGGATCCTCCCACACTCCACCCGCAGCGCGGCCACATCGGCAGCCTGGGCAACGCAGGCGTCGGTGGCAGACATTTGCAGAGCAGCAACCTGGTCATCGGTGACGCCCTTCATCCGGCACTACAGAATAGACGCCTACAGCTCTGCAGAAGCGTCCTTCGGCCGTAGGGTGCTGCAGTCGGTGGTGACAGAGGAGGACACTGGAGGCACTCAGCTTCCCACCCATGGGGTTTAAACTTGGGTATATCCCATTGATGGATAGTGGGAGCAGCGCACAGGAAAATGGACGTTGCCTTACCTGAACGTCCCTTTTCTGGGCGCTGCGTACACTATCCATACCCTCCCCTCGTTTAGTTGGCTTCTGCCCAGTTAACCTTTTTCTGTGTTGGTTTCTTTCCAGTGAATTTATTAAAGTTATGTTACTTACCTGACACGGTGTGGTCTCCTATAACTTCGTTCAGACTGGGGGATCATGGGATTGGGGGCGTGGCAGGGCCACAGGAAAGGGAAATTGAGCTCTCACTCAGTTATTGCCAAAGGCTGAAGAAGTTAACCCGTTGATGGATAGTGTACGCAGCGCCCAGAAAAGGGACGTTCAGGTAAGGCAACGTCCATTTTTTTCTCCACTTGAAACTGAACCCAGAAGGATATTTCTTCCAACATCACAATATCACACATGCCGGCCAGTGATGCGATTGTCTCATCTGTCTGAACAATCAGGCCTTGCTCTTCTGTCTCGAGATAACCATGCTTAGTATCATGTATTTTCCCTACAAATCCAAATAAGGTTATGTGGTGTGACAAATGAATAGTTTTGGTATGATGTGACAGTGCTCCTATAGAAATGGAATGAATAAATCAATTAACCTTTGGTTAGCTTAAAGGGTCTGTTTTGTGTAATCCCATTTAGACAGCAATTTAACAAGAAAACAAATTAAACAGTAAGTTTATAATTCCAACTAACGAATAATTTTCTGGTGTGATTAGTGTTTTAATTGCCCCAAGGAACTGGTGGTCAGTTATTCTCCATGCTATGGGATGGAGGATATCTGTCAGAAAGAGACAAAAAACCAAGGAGGTCCTGTCTATCAACATCTAAGTAGGAAACCCAAATTATCTCTGTTCAGCAGACTATGATTGACCTTATTTAAGGCTTTAGTTTAAGGTGACCAGATTTTAACATTGGTAAAGAGGGACATTGTGGGCGTGGCTTATTTTGTGGGCGTGGCTAGCTGGTCATGTGACTGGGTGGGCGTGGCTAGCTGGTCATGTGACCGGGTGGCCATGGCTATGTGTATAGGGTAAGGTGAACAGATTTTAACATTGGTAAGAGGGACACCATTGTGGGCGTGGCTTATTGTATGGGTGTGGCTTGGAGGCCATGTGACTGGGTGGGCGTGGCTAGCTGGTCATGTGACCGGGTGGCCATGGCTGTGTGTATAGGGACTACTCAGAGGGCTGAAAAGTCATTTCTGACAGGTCCTCACACTTTTGACTGGTCCTCACACTTATGATCATCCTCACATTTATGCCCGTGCAGCATTCTTAACAACCATGTCACTCCTTTCACAACTGCTTCTCTTCACCATGGTGACAAGATAGGGCAAAAACGTAAAATGTGAGGACAGTCGTAAGTTCGAGGACTGGTCAAAAGTGCGAGGACCAGTCAAAAATAACTTTTTCAGCCCTCTGAGTAGTCCATATGCACAAAAGGACTAACCAGAGGGCTGAAAAAAGTCATTTCTGACAGGTCCTCGCACTTTTGACTGGTCCTCACACTTATGACCATCCTCACATTTATGCCCGTGCAGCATTCTTAACAACCATGTCACTCATTTCACAACTGCTTCTCTTCACCATGATGACAAGATAGGGCAAAAATGTAAAATGTGAGGACAGTCGTAAGTTCGAGGACTGGTCAAAAGTGCGAGGACCAGTCAAAAATAACTTTTTCAGCCCTCTGAGTAGTCCATATGCACAAAAGGACTAACCAGAGGGCTGAAAAAAGTCATTTCTGACAGGTCCTCACACTTTTGACTGGTCCTCACACTTATGACCATCCTCTCATTTATGCCCGTGCAGCATTCTTAACAACCATGTCACTCATTTCACAACTGCTTCTCTTCACCATGATGACAAGATAGGGCAAAAATGTAAAATGTGAGGACAGTCGTAAGTTCGAGGACTGGTCAAAAGTGCGAGGACCAGTCAAAAATAACTTTTTCAGCCCTCTGAGTAGTCCATATGCACAAAAGGACTAACCAGAGGGCTGAAAAAAGTCATTTCTGACAGGTCCTCACACTTTTGACTGGTCCTCACACTTATGACCATCCTCACATTTATGCCCGTGCAGCATTCTTAACAACCATGTCACTCATTTCACAACTGCTTCTCTTCACCATGATGACAAGATAGGGCAAAAATGTAAAATGTGAGGACAGTCGTAAGTTCGAGGACTGGTCAAAAGTGCGAGGACCAGTCAAAAATAACTTTTTCAGCCCTCTGAGTAGTCCATATGCATAAAAGGATACAGTAATAGAGAGGGATGAAGGAAGGGAAGGGAAATTAGAGCAGGAGTGACGGTTAAGAGAGGGAGGAAGAGAGGAGGAGAAGAAGAAAGGAAGAGGAAGTAGGGAGGAGAAGAAGAGGGGGGGAAGAGAAAGTAAGAAGGAAAGAAAAGAGAGGTGGTAGGTTTGAGGAGAAAGATTGCTGTACAATAAAAAAGATGAAAGGGAAGAAAGCCAACCCCAAACAAATATAAAGATATTAAGATAAAGAATGAATTGTTAAACTTTAAAGAATAAAAGAGAACAAATATGAATAAATAGCAATAATTAGAAACACACAGACATACAATGTATTTTCTTTGAACAGAATATTTGGCTGGTTCACAAATTTAAACAGTGTTTAGTCATTTCAATTAAATTTACAATTTCTATATTTCCTTTTTGCCATATTTATTCCTCATCTATTTTTTTAAAAAAACAATTTTACCCTTCATCCTCATCTCTAATCTTAATCAAATTCAATTTTTCCCTTCTATTCTATTTTATACCCCTTCCCATTGTCATCTATTTTTATATCCATCCTCACATTGGTTAATTATGCAATTATGTAATACAGTTGTTTAATACAAATTCAACATTTTAATATAAATCAATTAGTTATATAACTATCTTTTTTGTATATTAATCAATATGAACATGAATATTCCAATTATTTCCATGCAATCCAATTTCTTACAAATCAATTAATTATACTTACCAATAATAATAAACCAAATAATTTCCCCCATATATTCCTCCAAACCACAACTTTAACCATTTCTGCTTTCAACACAGTATACAATTAATAATATCTCAATTATTACAATTCCCTAGTTAAAAAGAGCTTTTTTTTCTTTTGTGTTTTAAAATCTTGAACTCTCCTCTTTTGCCCTAAATAATTTTCCATTGTTTGCACTTACCTTTTTTGGTGAGGAAAAGGAAAATAAATCTGCTGCCTAATTTTCCAACCTTGCAAGCAAACCGCAAAGCCAACAGCCTGTTTTACTTTCAGTTTCGTTTTGAGCTTGGTTTGCACAAAGAGGAAAAAAAAACTGAGCAATTTAGCAAGAGCAGAGCCCTGTGCAAATCAGCTGAGAGGGGGAAGCCGAGCTAATTAACGTAGGGCGGCCCTTTGAAGCCCCGCGGCAAGAGTTAAACAGGTTTTTTCCCTCTAGCCATCAGCGGGGATTCAGGAGGCAGCCGGGAACCAGGAGGCAGAATGAAAAATCGGGACTTTTTTAAAACGCCGTGGGACGCGGGACAAATTGCTCAAAAGCGGGACTGTCCCGCCAAAAGCGGGACGTCTGGTCACCTTACTTTAGTTAGTATATAACAAGTTTAGCTAGCCAGCTGTACTTATTTTATCTGAATATCTGAGCGCGACTATTACCTTTCCCATATTGTCTTATCTCCAGGAAACTTAGTTGTTGGCTTCATTACTTTAATAAGATAATTTTTAATTCTTCATTTCCTGAAAGGTTTATGTTCATTTTTAGTCTCAAAGCATGTTCCTTTGTTTTTCAAAAGCTGGACTGACAGTCTTTGACAGAAGACCTAATAACTTTCAAAATAGGTGAACTTGGCTATCACACATATTTGTTACTGGGAAACCTTACAGTAAAGTTTTAAATTATCCCTTTTTTCTTGTTTGCAACCTATGATTGCTGGCTTTCATGTAAGCAAAACACCAGTTGAAGACTTGTCTCTAGTTTCAGCTAGGAGTGTTGCAAATAATCTATCCAACTGGAAAACAAGCATACACGGGAAGTGGAAGGAAAAGATGAAAAAATAAGCCTCTCCTCCTACAAAGCAGAGGCCAACACTAAGATATGTTTCTTATTTCAATTAATGTTAATTGGAAATGCATACAAGATGCTTTTAATTCATAAGGAATAATCAAAGGTCAAGCAAACCATGGATTTTAGTTAAATAGCTGTGTGGAGTGGAAAAATGTATGTTGACAGCACAGTCACATTAACATGGTAGCATGGGTTGGCATATTGTTGTTGTTTTTTTAATTTGATTTATATGCCGCCCTTCTCCGGAGACTCAGGGCGGCTTACAATGTGTTAAGCAATAGCCTTCATACTTTTGTATATTTATACAAAGTCAGCTTATTGCCCCCACAAACTGGGTCCTCAATTTACCTACCTTAGAAAGGATGGAGTCAACCTTGAGCCTGGTGAGATTCGAATTTACAGTAATTGCAGACAGCTGATGTTAATCACAATGCTATCAGTCTGCTGAGCCACCAGGCCCTTGCCTGGTGTTGGAATATTGTGTTGGAACATGATAAAAAATACAGATTGAAAACTTTACATGATTAAAAATCTTCCAGAAATTAAATAATGTAATTCATGTTGGGTCTTTAACACATTGAAAAACCTAGTTAAAAGTGTCATCCATGTTTGGTTGCTTCCTTTAGTAACAATTCTTGATATTACTCCATATTAATGCAAAAAAATTAAAGACATCCTGTGTTTCCAGGTAAAACATCCCAATTAGTTTTCCTGATATAGGCGTATCACAGAGTCGTGGTAAAAATTGGGGTAATAATAAATGTTATTTCTGGAGATAGCCTGACACAGCCAATAAAATCTCAACTAAGGACCTCCTCCTCCAGCCAGTTTCTAGGGCGCTTGCGGTACAGTGATTGGCTATCTCAAGGACGCTAAGGCGTTACCATTGGTGGAAACGGACGTGTCACGCAAGTAAAGCAAAGAAATAGGGGAAAGTAGGGGGGGGGATTGGCTGGTGGTTAGTTCTATGGCCTAATTAGCGGAGTACTGTGGTGATTTTGGGTTGGATAAAACGTAGGAACGCAAGTAAAAAAAAAAATGGCGCCATTCTCCGGTTTTCTGGAAGATAGATAAGGCAAGGCGAGGCTCGGCGGAAAATTCACTTCGAGGGGTGCCGGCAGAGCGGAGTACTAACTCAACGGGGCTCCCTTGAGCGCTTCCGCAGGTGATGTGCTGGCAAACCGGGTTGCCCGTAATACAGGCGGTTTCCAACTTATTCCAGACTTACAATACGCAAGGGAAAGCACCGAGCACGTTCTTGTTGCTCGGAGGCCAGACTCCAAAAGAAGTAGAAATTTGCAGCACAAAACAGCAAGACCAAATGCTTAAGCCTAGGACGCAATTGCTAAATGAGCCTGTGTACAGGGTTGTTAACTCTTGTTAGATTAACAAGAGTTGAAAGGGACCTTATAGGTCATCTAGTCCACCCCCCCCCAGCTCAAGCAGGAGACTCAACACCATTTCTGACAAATGGCAGTCCAAGCTTTGCAATTGGTTTGCAACTGGGAAACAAGTTCCACAAATACGCGCAGGACCACCAGACCAAGCGGCATATTCTCCAAAAGTATTATCTTGTAACGGGGGTGGGGTGGGTGTAAATTCCCTGGAGTTCAAAGTTTGGAAAAGTTGGGCGTCTTGCAGTTCCCTGGGGTGGTCTTGGGAGTTAAGCCTGCCGGCCTGATCCAAGACGTATTTATGGAGTGCTTCGAATTGCCATCGTGTGGACGTGCTCATTTAGCCACAGTCGTGGTTATCCTTGGTGAAGCAATCCTGGTTATCCTTGGTGTGAAGCTTAACGTTTGCGTAAGCAGGTCTAGAAATTGTTTTATCTAATGACGCTTATTAGAGGTGTTAAAGGAGATCATTAGAGAGGTTAAAGGAGCTATTAAATCAGCTATTGAAGGGCGATGCAGGCTCTTGGTTGAGGAGTTTCCTTATGGTGGCTCGCTTCAATTTTGGGGGTGAGTGGAGCCCTTTGCTTCCCCTGCCATCTCATTCGTTAACCTAGGAAGGATGGTCGTCAGAAAATCATGAAACTTGATTTTCATTCTTTCTACCTGAGCAAACCATATAAATATACTTGTATTACTAATTGCATAGTTATGTGCAATTAATAAATGTAGTCCACATTTGTATTTTACTCACTCTTGATCTTATCTCTTTATTTTCCATAAATCCATGCTTTTAAGAATCCCACTGGCTGAAAATTAACATTTACCACTTTTACCTCCAGGTGACAAAACGAGTAGAAGCATGCTTTTATGTAAGGTATCCTACTTTTTTGACCAATTCTTAGTCATTGCAATTGTTGGCGTGCTCCTAACTTCTCTTAAATTACTTTGCATACCTTAACATTTCTCAATTTATCCATTTCAGCCAAGTGCAGCCATTCAAGAAAACGTAAAAATATAGCTTGATTTGACTTTGTAGGATTAACAGCTATTGTTGCAGCATTAAGAAAGTACACAACCCAGTTGGACTACAATTTATCAATTACCTTTGAAGGGCATCTACAGTCAATATGGTATGTGAACAATCTAACTTTGCTTTATTTCTATTTATTAAAGAGCATGTTAACCAGCAACTAGAAATGCTGATTTTATAAAATACCAAGATTTTGTTTTTAGGTTTTAGGTGCAAATAATGAGTCATAGTTTCAAAGTGAATATTATGAAGTGTCTTAGAGCATATTTGAAAGATACTATATTCTGGATACTGTAGGACTTGTCATATTTCATATTTACTATTTGAAAGTGTGATAAAACCTCTATTTTACTGATCTTCATTTAATGGACTTTAGATACAAAGGAAAATGTACATAATGAGATTTTTACATACATTTTAATATATGGCAATTACATAAATGTGGGTTTAATGGTCATATGGCTTTTCTCTTCAATTGGAACATAAACAGGTTTTACTGTAGTTCCATTTTAAATATAAAAAGGCTTCTTCCTAGAGTGGTAGATATGGAATTGAAGCTTGATAATGAGTTTTGAGCTAAACCTGTGGAAAATGTAATGACAGTGTTCTTAATAGGCCATGTAAGTATTGTCTTTTAAACATCATGTGCTAAAATTAGTGTATAAGAATATGTTGAACAATTAATAGGCTTAAGAAAAAGTACTTGTTTTACCCTTTTAGTGGAATGCTCCCTATAGTTAGAAAGAAAGAAAAAACCCTGCAATCTGTATTCTTTCAATAACTTAAATATTCCTTCCTACCATGTCATTTAAATATGGAGGATAAGATTATGGAACAATTCTTTTTGTAGTAATTTGGGTCTTTATGGACTTAAAATTATGATAAAGTCAAATTTGATAAATATGATTAGACTTTTTCAAAAAAAGTGTTATATGGACAGTTATTCCTTACGGATGTTTTATTTTTGTTTTAATAATTGCACTCTTTGGCTATTCATTACATTGTTGGTTTGCTTAAATATTTATCTTATTGTGATTGCAGGACTTTCCTTTTTCTAAAGTTCTCTTGCCTTAACACAAGAGTGTTTTAGTATAAAAATTGAGGTCATTGCTCATTGTTGGAGAACAAAAGCTATCTACCCATTTTAAAAGTCAGTCCGTATTCATAATGTTGTCTAAGAATTTCCTGGGCCCAAATGATCCCAATAGAAAATAAAAACAATAGGTGTGGTAGCTAGCTACTTTATTTGGAAGTGTGTAGAAAGCCAAAGGTAAGTATAGTGTACTGTATGAGGGGAAAGTAGAAAGGTTGGCAGGTAGACTTGTGATAAATTAGTGATTTGTAACTGCTTATTTTTTTGTGTGAATAAAAAATTCCACCCAAAGCATTCATTCTGAGAGCATGCCCATAAGTTATCTTAACATTTTCAATAAATACCCTTTGTCTATAGATGGTTTATGAATGATGGCAACTATATATATCCCAGGATAATGTTGCAGGATCCAATCTGGGTTGATCACTAGGACAAGAGGGTCTTGTTTTCCAAGCTAGAGAGAAGTTCCCTGAAGATAAATCCAAAAGCTTAGAAGACAAAAATATTTGGTCCATGTGATCGACGGAGATTGGATTTTGCATAGATGGTTTATTTCTGCTCTGACACATTTGTTAGTTTTGTAAGGTACATTTTGAAATTATAAGTATCAGAATTAAAATTTATAGTTTCCCAATTGTCAAGATTCTCAGTCATCCGGGTAGAGTTGTCTGGAAGTTATGGCAACTGGTCTTCTTGTTAGTTCAAATCGTTTCATTTTTCTCTGATTATATGTTCCTTTGTCATTGGATCCAGCAAAGAAAGCATATTGCAGATACCATCTGCTAGGGACTTATATTTGGTAGGACCTAAGTGGCAAGCCTTCTTTGCCATGGTGTCCACTTTATGGAACATTCTCCCCCCCCCCCCCCCCAATTAGGTTAATGCCATCCCTCTTGATGTTCCAGAAATCCTTTATGATCTGGTTATGTTACCAGGGTTCCACTGTTGAGGTGGATATACTCATTCTCACTCTCTTCCTCCCCCCCCAAATATTTTAAAATGTAGATTAACTTCTGATTTTTTAATGTTGCCTTATATTTTGAAAGGCTTGTTTTATATGTATTTTTATTTAATAATTGTATGCTACACAGAGTCACTTGTGAGATAGGGAGCTATATAAATTGGATGGATGGATGGAGTTCTAGAATAGCACACTTCTAACTCATTCCTTTTGACTCCTCTTAGGACAGCAAAATTCTGCAAGACATAGAAAAAGCCCTCAACAAGGCTAAAAACAACCTTGAGCATTTAAAGGTTTTAGAGGAGGTAAGTGGGCCAACTAAACTTTGTATGAGTTATTATCTCCCAATAATTCATACTCTGGGAATTGAAAATTTCTTTTTAAAAAAAGAATTGAAAATACTGCTTCAACGTTTGAACTAAGCTTCAGAAGTTTTAATACTAGATATTAGGTCAACCCCAGAAAATTAATAGCCTGTTACTGTATAGTATTTAATAACAAGATTGGAATCAGATAACAGACAGACCTTCTGACCAGGCAGAAGATACCACCTTTTTGTATCAGATGATCAACCTTTGAAAAAAATAATAATAACAATGGAAGATTTCAATTCTCCAGACAACTTCTGAGAATCTAACTTTGCCAGGAGTCAAGAGTACAGCAAATTTTGTCCTCTTGTTATCACAAAAAGAGCATTTGCTAGAAGTTCTTCATGAAATGACTCAATGATTCTACCCATAGTAGCCTGAATGACGGTACTCAGAGTACTTGTTAATAGTTTCATCTCATCTTTGAAGAAAATAGCAGGTGCCAGAGGGATTTTTCCTGGACCATGTATTCTTCAACATTTTTATTAGTGAGTTGAAAGAGAGTTGAGAGGATATTTGTCAAGTTTGTATATGATAGAGTTGGGGAAAACAATTTCAAAAGATTTCAACAGGTTTGAGCAATGGACTGATGAAACGAATAGGGTGGAAATTAACTAAGTTCTGTATTTGAGAAGAAAAATAGAATTACAAGCACAGAATGGAGTGCCTTGCAGGTGCTGAAAATGCAAATAATATTCTCAGTTGTGTTAATAGAATAATGAAGTCCTGATCACAGGAAATAATTGTTGTACTTTGTTCTGCTCTAGTTATGTCCCTCGTGGAATATTGTGTCCAATTTTGGCACAGTTAGAAAAATAATGACAGCTTGGAGAAGGAGCTGTCAGGATGATGTTGGGTCTGGAACTAAGTCCTACAAGGAATTGTTGAAGGATCTGAATATGTTTAACATGCATGGAAGAGTGATATAGGAACAATCTTCAAATGTCACATAAAAGAGGGAGTCTAAATAATTGCCCCAAGGTTAGAACTAGAATTGATAGGATAAACTTTAGAAATAATTATGTTCAAGCTAAAGAGGTTTAGGAGCAATCAGCCAGTAAGAACAGACTACCACATAAGATATAGTACTTTTGGCTGGAAATCTTTAAACAAGATGGGCCATCTATCAGAGATGATAGTGAATCTGGAGCAGGTTGCATTACATGACCTTTGCTTGTGTGTAAAATTTGACCACCTGAAACCAGGTGGACTCTTAAGAAGTTTATCTAGTTAAAACTTACAAACATAATGCTTTTTTCTAGTAACCAAGTGGTGTTTTCACATTCTTCTAGATAAAAAAATGGATGAAAATGATTTTCTTAAAAATAAATATTGTGCAGGCAAGCTACAAGAAGTATGTAATACTTGCTGTGGCTCATTTTTCTACAATTTGGATGATAGGTAAAACTTAATGTATTTAGTTAGCTATCTTTGTTGGCCATGGACAAAAACAAGGGGCTAAAGGTTTGTGTTTGTATTAAATTTCTTGTGATGGAACCCTTTAAATGTAACATTCTTTTTGTTGTTGTTTTTTCCTGAAGTTCCTGAATACAGAACATGAAATTTAGTGCTTTCCAAAATCAGAATGTTTCACACATACAAATATGAATAAAACTATGAGCTGATAATGGCTTTCTGCGTTTAAAATAAGTACTGCTGTAATATTTTAGATTACTGAAAGTGCATTGGAAGAAGTGCCTTATGTGTGCGTTTACATATACCGTATTTTCAGGTGTATAAAATGACTGGGCGTATAAGACGACCCCCGACTTTTCCTGTTAAAATATAGGGTTTGGGCTATACTCGCCGTATAAGACTGCCCCTCTTCCAACGCACACCAAATAAAAATTAAAAAACATCAACTGGCTCACCCACAATGTAAAAGCAGCTGTGCTAGACCCAAAATGGCCCCTGCAACAAGCAGGAACCTCACACAGCCACAACAAGCCCAAAAACCCAACTTTCACACTTTACACACACAAAATTCCACATACAGTTTTGTGAGATTTTGTGTGTTTGTGTAGTTAGAGTGAAACACTACAGAAACACACTAAATCTCAGAAAGCTGCACAAATATTATTTTATTTTATTTTATTTTTATTTTTATATGAAAGCTAAATTTAAAACTTCCTAAACTTTAAATGGCTAGGTCTAAAAAAGAACAACTAAAAAAAAACCCAATTAACTATTTTTTTTTAAGCTCCCAAAGGGGGAAAAAACTTACCCAATAGAACAGGGGGTCTCCAACCTTGGCAACTTTAAGACTTGTAGACTTCAATTCCCAGAATTCCTCAGCCAGCTTTGCTTTGCTGGCTGAGGAATTCTGGGAGTTGAAGTCCACAACTGCCTGCCTGCTTGATTGCAGGCAGGGAGTTGCTTGCTGATGGAATAGATTCAGGCAAGCGAAGCAAGGCAAGCGTTGCGACTAGCAGATAAGGTAAGCAAGCTGGAGGGGGAAAACATTTTTCCTTTTACATGGCTCTGGCGATCCAAGCTCTGACGATCCCAGATGAGTCGCCTGATTAGCAGGCAACTCAGCTGGGATGTCAGAGCTTGGCTTGTCAGAGCCATGTAAAAGGAAAAAACTTTTTTCCTTTTACATGGCTCTGGCGATCCCAGCTGAGTTGCCTGATTAGCAGGCAACTCAGCAGGGATGGTCAGAGCTTGGCTCGTTAGAGTCTTTCGGCTGGTCTGCCTGGTTACAGGAGAACAACACCCGGCGTATAAGATGACCCCCGACTTTTGAGAAGATTTTCATGTGTTAAAAAGTCGTCTTACACGCCAGAAAATACGGTACATGATTATATTTCTTTAAAGCACCACACTGAGCATTTCAACTATGATAATCACAAGTAGTGACTAGATTTCAAAGGCATTCCTATTGACTTCTCTTTGACTATTGGATATTTTTCCAAATTCAAAATCATCTTGAAAACGTGTGGGACTTTTTAATTGTATTTAGCTATGTCTTCATTTTATTTTGAACATTTAATTACCATAACCATTAAAGCTGCATTGAATAAATAATATCAAACAAAATTATGTTATTAAAATCTATCTCAAAAGCATCTGGAAGAAAAAGGCAATGTTAATTTTGTATTGGTTTTGTTATTCTAGTCAAATTGTGTTTATGTTGCTTTTAAATTCTGTGGACAATATGTACAAGTGTGAATATATTTTTAATTATTTTTTTAAAAAATGAATAAGCTACTTCAACAGTTCATTGCCGAAACAAAACAGGAAGAAAGCAAAATTGCAGATGTTATCACAGCCAAGTTTACAGATTGTATGGCTTCTCTGAACTCAAGGTAACATGATTAAAATTATAATACCGATTTTGTCTGAATTCTACAGTACATATTTCTGTATGAATTAACTTTATGGTAAATTGTGGAAAAGGACAATTTATTCAAATTATTTACTCATTGTGTAAATAAGGGAAACAAATATTACAAAATAACCACCTTCCATTTTTCCTTTTCTACTGTTACTTCCTTTATTTGTTGCACCTTGATTTTTTCAGGTTATAATTCTTATTCTAATACTATGATTTGTTAGCTTGGAATAATTGTTATCCTTTCACCTAATTTAGTAGGTTTAAAAAGTAAAGTGACTTTACTTTTAAATTCTTTATCAAAATGTTAGTTTTTGAAGCATTCCTTCAAATGCTTCAAATTAAGCTACAGTATTTCAGAACCAGTTTTATTTATCTTTCAGAGAAATGTGAGTTTATGATGATAAACAGATTTATGATATAATTATTTTGTGACTATTAATTTATAACTTTGTTTTTAAATGGCATAATGTGCGCTTTTCTATGCTATATAGTTACCTACTGAGATGCTTAAATTAGGTGGTACTTTTGTAGGATATGACCATTTTTTCTGATGTATTTGTTTCTAATCAGGAAAAGGAAGATTGAGGCAGAGTTGGTAATGAACACCAGTTACTATGTAACTGATATACATAGCATTCAGGTTGCTGTTATACAAAAAAGAAGCAATTTGATTGATGCAATAAAGAAAGCGAAGGAGCTGAAAACACGTCATTCATTAGAATCCTACCACAGCTTAAATCAGGTAAGGTAAACTATGTATTGCATTTCTTTGCTTTCTGGTTGGGATATTCATTAATGTAATCTATGGCTTCAGTAATCAGAAATGCATTTTAAGGGTTTCTGTAAAGGTAATTTCAACAGTAAAATAAACTAACATATAACAAAATAATACAATTAAAATAAACATCAGAACTAGTTTTATTGATCTTATTGTTTTAGCATTCTAACCTGAGGGGTAAAATACAAATGATTTTAAATTTAATTAACTTAAATTGGTCATAAAAATAAATGCATATATGTTCTGTATTAGTACACTAATAAACTAATTCCAATAACAAAAATGAATTTGTTTATAAAACTATTTTAGCTTAGGCACCATTTTGATCTGTAATGCCCCATTACATATATTCTTTGTGTGTTTGTGTGTATGTACAAATGATTATCAGTGTAAAACAAATATAAGGCAAAATATGAATTGTGGCACTCCTAAATCATATACTGTCTACATAAGTGCTTGCTATAGTGTATTAAAAATTGAATAAGGACTCATTATTTTTTAAGGCTCTTTGCAACTTAAATGTATCCGTTGAAGAAGAAGTCTTAAAACTAGATAATCTGAAAAAAAGAACACTTCCAAGGTACGTTTCTGGAAAACTAGGGGGTTTGGCACATTAATTTTTGTCCATAAGCAGTATTAAAATAAATTGTTGCTAGTATGATTAGATCCAACTACTTTATTGAAAATAAGCTCAAATGATTTTAGATGTGCAGTCTTCTAAATAAACCAAAATTGCACACTAAGAATGGTAAAGATTATACATTTAAAATAAAGCCTATCATAAGCCAACAAAGCCAAATTAAAATCATTGAAATCATAAAAGATGTTTCAAAGACTTGATTGACACTGTGGTCTTAACGATTATTTAACAGCAGATGATTTAATAAACCACAAATTTTTAGGTTTGCATGATGACTATAATTCATGATTCACTAACTGAATTCAAGATTCACTAACTGATCCTGTGCCGTTAAGTCATTTTCATCTTCAAATGACCTTATAGACCAGGGATGGCTAACCTTTTTGCTGTTGTGTGCCAAAAGCGGGGGGAGCGTGGGGGTTTGTGCATGTGTGTGCCCACATCCATAATTCAATGTGCCCCCCCGCACATGCGTGCTTGACCCCCCTGCTCCCCCCGCTTTTGGCATGCGATGGCATGGTGGGGCCGGAAGGCCCATTTTTTGCCCTCCCCAGCCTCCAGAGGCTTTCTAGAAGCCTGGGGAGAGCAAAAACTGCCTCCCCCCCCCGCCCCCCGGAGGCCGGAAACAGCCTATTTCTTGACTTCCGGTGGGCTCGGAAGGGCCAAAAATTAGGTGGCCAGCACATGCATGCATGTTGGAGCTGAGCTATGGCCCACAGATATGCTTGCGTGCCCACAGATACAGCTCTGCGTGCCACTTGCACACGTGCCATAGGTTCGCGATCACGGCTATAGACAGATTTTCTCCATGATGACGATTACTAACTTGTTCTTACAATGGTGCATTCATCGCCATTCTTGAGTTCATCCACTTTGCTGCTAATCAATCTCTACTTCCCTTCCATCTTCCTCAGCATTAGAAATTTTTTTTTGGAAAGCTAAGTCTACATATAATGTACCTGAAGTACAGAATAATTTGATTTGGCACAAATTTGGTTATTTGTGCCTTGAGTGAAAACTCTGGATTGATTTGTTCAATAATCCATTGGTTGTTTTCTTGGCTGTCCATGGTATTCTCAGGAGTCTTCCAACACCAAAGTTTAAAGGCATCAAATATTTTTTCTGCCTTCTTAAAGTCCAATTTTTGTTTCCATAGAGTACCTGGGTTGCATGATTCTGATCTTTATAAATACATCATGGCATTTGAATATTTTTTCCAAAGCATCACGTCTGATGTATTGAGTGCTAGTCTGCAGTGTATTTTTTGACTACTATTGATGGTTGATCCTGAAAGTAGATGTTATAACACCAGTTCAGTATCTTCATTGCCAATTCTAAGACCATTGTTCTACCTGTTGTCATTAGTTTTGTGGTCTTTAATTTTAGTCCCATTTTTTAACTGTGCTTTTTGACTTTTAGTGCAAAGTCAAAATGTGTTACTGGCATAGTGCATGTTTGTTGTTAGTTGTGAAGTTGTGTCCGACCCACCGCAACCCCATGGACAACATTCCTCCAGGTCTTTCTGCTCTCTACCATCCTCTGGAGTCCATTTAAGGTCATGCCTACTGCTTCAGTGACTCCATCCAGTCACCAGAGTTTCATCTTCAGGATCTTGGCCTTCTAAGGAACAGTCAGGGTTGATCTCTAGGACTGACCGGTTGGATCGCCTTGCAGTCGAAGGGACTTGCACTAGTCTTCTCCAGCACCATAGTTCAAAGGCCTCAATTCTTTGGCGCTCAGCCTTTCTTATGGTCCAACTTTCACAGCCATACATTGCAACTGGGAAAACCATAGCCTTGACTATATGCACTTTTGTTGGCAGGGTGATGTCTCTGCTTTTTAGTATGCTGTCTGGATTTACCATAGCTTTCCTCCCCAGGAGCAACCATCTTTTAATTTCTTGGCTGCAGTCCCCATCTGCGGTGATCTTGGAGCCCAGGAAAATAAAATCTGTCACTACCTCCTTTTCTTCCCCATCTCTTTGTCAGGAATTGAGAGGGCCGAATGCCATGATCATAGTGCATTTTATTGATAGTTTTTTTTCCAGTTTTAAAACCACTTCTCCATAATATATCTCCTCATTCCACTAATGAAAACTGTTGTGTATCAGTTTGGAGTCATCAATTAAGTATTAAAAACTCAATTATATGCTTAAAACTGTCCAGAAAATTTGTAACATGGATAATATATTCCTAATACAGGTTTTACATGGACTATGATGAGATAAACCATCTATTTGAAAACATAGGTAAATTTTCCTATGATGCATCAAATGTGTAAGTATTTTGCGTGTATTTGAAATACAATGGTTTTGTTCAGCCAACTTAGAATCTTTCAGTTTATATAATACAGAATACCTTCTGTTGAGACACTCGTAGATATAAAGAATAAACAATACCAATAAAAGGAAATAAACTGGAAATAACACCTATGCAAGCATGGCTGATCTTAAAAAATAAAAGCTAACTAGGGTTCATTTTTGGTTTGAAGAACAGGAAAATCCCAAGGCTTTAGGTATTAAAGTTGTATAAATAAATAAATTGGTAAAAAAAATCTTGAAAGAAAGGAAACTACCCCTATTTGTTGAAAAAAGAAAAACATTGAAACTCAATTTGAGGGAATTATTTTCTGTAATATGAAAACAGCCAACTAGTTCCCATCAGAAATAAGATTTCTGGTTATTTTGGGGGCAGTAATTACAAGTTGCATTTGTACTTTCGATCATGCTGTCAATGAACTTTATTTAGAAATGTTTCCATTATTAAATACTGTGCAGCAGCATCTGGAATTAAATGAATAGTTTGGTTGACAGATACAGGCATGTGAAATTTTCTGTTAGAAACAGTATACCGTATTTTTCGGAGTATAAGACGCTCCGGACTATAAGACGCACCTACCTTTTTTGGTGAGGAAAACAAAAGAACTCTGCCTCTGCCTCCCAGCAATTTTGCCTCATTGCAGCCTGCTTTACTTTCATTTTCGTTTTCAGCATAGCTTGATTAGCACAAGAAAAAAAAATCTGCTCCCAGCAATTTACCTCCTTGCAGCAAGCAGCAGAGGCCCGGGGAACAATAGGCAATGGCAATCCCTGCAGCCTGAAACAGCTGAGAGTCGGGAGGCCAATCCAAGGACAATCAACTTGTGCTAATTAGGCTGTCCTGAAGCTGAAATGGGCTGTTGCTGCTTGCCGCAAGGAGGTAAATTGCTGGGAGGCAGAGGCCAAAGGTTGGGGGCCAGTGGGTGGGCGGGGCTACATTCGAAGTATAAGACGCACCCAAATTTTCACCCCCTTTTAGGGGGGGAAAGGGTGCATCTTATACTCGGAAAAATATGGTATGTATCTAGCTTGCTGATTTTTAGTGGTACTTGGCATAATTCCTAAAAGTAGTAATTATGAGATCTTTGATATTTACAGGAACAGGAACAGAAAGATCCATTCCGTGGCTCCTTAAAATCTTGGTTGTATTATACTCAACAAAATATTCTCCACATTGTAATTTTTAGTTGAATAGGAGACAAAAAATTATTAAATATGTGAGAGTCAGTTATGTTTTAAATTAAATAAAATTGAATAATGATTATTGTACAGTTAGGGAGTGAAGTCTCCATCAAGCATCTGTGATCAAATTCAGTCTTCAATCCCTGCAGAGTTATATGCCTCTATTCAATAAAGTAGGCTTGGTATGACAAGCCAAGATTTGTTTTAATGAGCAATTAAAAATGTCCTGGTCACATTATTATTTACAATTTACAGTGCCTAGGATGCAAATTTAAATATGAAATTACATTATGGTTTTATGTAATGTATGAATCAAATCTTATATGCTATATACGTTAGTTTTGTACTCATTCTTGTCCATGGGGGGAGGCAGCTGTGATAAAATTAGATTTTTTTAAAAAAAACTGCTAAATCTGAAATTGTTACAACCACAGTTACTGTTTTATACTTATAGATTACTGTATTAAAATAAATTCAGACAATGAAAAACTGCTTATAAGCTGCTTAAAAAGTGTCGAGGTAGTTAGATACGATACACCAAATTAAGTTTTTTTTTTCCTGACTCTGTGGTTATGTCAAAGAAGTAGGGAACGTACGGAGCAAAAGGCACATTTATATAACACTGGAACTTAAGCTAGCACATAGCTGAAAGTTAACGATCTGGCCATAAAAGATAATCCATAGAAAATAGTCCATTAGAAGCAGTATACAAAATTAAACTTTGAATTTTTTTTTTTAGATTGTACTGTATAAGAATGATAAAATTAAATCAACTAATGTTGCTGTTCATGTATACTTAGAGTACATTTTTCTTTAGACTACTATCTTTGAAAAGATGGGAAATTGGTTGAAAAAGGGAACACAATATTGAAGTTTTAAAAAATCAAGTTGAATATAGTTTTATCTTAGTCACTTATTAAACTATACTTATGATTTTTTCTGAAGTGATTTCTTTCGTGTTGTATAGATGTCTTTCTGGATAGACATATTCAATACAAGTGCATAAATTTTATGGTGAGGTTATAGATACAATACCTCATTTTTTTAGCTTCTTTAAATTGTTTTCTTTGTGGGGGAATTTTTTATATACTTTTTCTTCTGATAAAAGTAAAGTTAAAAATAAAAACATGTTGAAAAATCAGTGATTTTGCTGTAAAAGTTTGGTGAAGAAATCTTGAAAGCGTTCTGGGACTGAAAAAAATTATTAGAGGATGTATTTAGCCTTCAGGTTTAATGGAAATTAAAGATGCTTCTTAAAGTCAAAGGCCTTTTCATTATATCTGTTGTTTATTTGATCTTTTGTGCTAATACGATGTTTAATAAACAAACAGTATTCAATGAATAATTGGTCAATTTAGGTACAACTTTGAAGAGAACTCTCTAAAAAAGAATAATGAACTTGGTACTTCACATCAAGTAAATGTGAATCTTGTTAAAGAAGTTGATGTAATTCCTCCTTCCAAAGAATCTGATATATGTTTTGGAGGTTCCCACTTGCAAGCAATGAGTCTATTATCCATTCAGAAACACACTCCTGTATTATCTCATGCCACATCTACACCAGATGTTATAATTGAAGAAATAATTGAAGATGATCAAGAAAGTGAGTAGGGGCTTTAAACCCCTCTAAAGCTCTTTATATAATTTGTTACAGCTATAATATCCTTTCTCTTTCAAAGTGTTCATAGTGTTTTAAAAAATACATAGATGGATCATACACACACACACACAGCTTTGCAGTACCAAAGCAAACACCAGATATTGAACTATAGTTCTGAGCATCCCATCACCAGTGAGTATGATGACCAGAGTTCCTGGGAGCTGTGGCTGAGCAATCAAGAACAACAAATTGTCCACTTTTAACTAAAGAATTACAGATATGCTCACTCTTAAAATTGAGAATGATTTTTCCTGGTAAATAGCAACTCATGAACAACGCTTGTTATGTTGATATGTTGTATCCCTTTTTGTAATATGCTATATTATTTATTTATTTTATTTATATGGCTGCCCATTTCACAAGAAGCGACTCTTAGACAGTGGTGTTGAAGTTTCTATAAATATAGTATTTAAATTGGATATAAGTAAATCTTTCTGATGTAAGTAAGTGTTTGGAGACTGATGGAATCAAAACAAATTAAAAACATGACCATAACCATCTTATAAAAAGTGTGTGGATTAGCCAACACTCAGCCTTGGAAGTCTGTTAAACTCTGTGGATTGTGATTGCCACCGCCACCTTGCACTCTGGTTTCCAAAGTTAGGCTGGCTTAAGCTAGGTGAAAGTTCCCACCATCCGCATTCCTTCTCTGAAGGCTTCCTTGCTTCACTTTCCAGTGCCTGCCTAAAACATAAGCTAAACAGGAGTCATTGTTCTGTGCACATTGCACGCACACACACACACCAGAGGTGGGTTTCAGCAGGTTCTGACCAGTTCTGGAGAACTGGTAGTGGAAATTTTGAGTAGTTCAGAGAATCTGTAGTAAAAATTCTGACTGGCCCTGCCCCCATTTATTCTCTGCCTCCCAAGTCTCAGTTGACTGGCAGGAAATGGGGATTTTGCAGTAACCTTTCCCTGGAGTGGGATAGGAATGGAGATTTTACAGTATCCTTCCCCTGCCATGTCCACCAAGCCACGCCCACAGAACAGGTAGCAAAAAAATTTGAAAACCACCACTGATACACACCCACCTCATTCTGAGCTTGGGGACTTTTGTTTGCAACTGAGCTGGCAGGCTGCCAGTCCTGCCCAGGTTTAGGGAGAACCCTCCTTCAGCATGTTGTGCTGGACCCTGACAGCTCCCTGGTGGGGAGAAGGGCAATCAAGGATGATGACAGGGTGACTCACTCCTGATGGCCATTACCGCGAAGGCTGTTCCCACTGAATCTTCCAGCCCAGAACAATAACTCTCGCATAGCCAATTTGCATTCCTTTTCCAAAGGTTTCCTCACTTTGTTTTCCAGTGTGTCCCCCCTCCTCCACGCAAAAGGCAGACTAAGTTGGAGTCCCTGTTCCAGGCTGAGTCACCTTTTACTGGCCCTGCTTGCTCCTCTCCCTGTCTGGGAGCCATCGAGGTCCAGCGCAGCACACCGAAGAAGTGGTCCTTCTCCCCAGGCCAAGGCACAATTGGCAGCTTGCTGGCTCAGATGCAGATAAATGTCCCCAAACTCATAAGTGTGTGTGTGTGTGTATGTAAAATGATTCCAGCTAGCATGACTTTCATGGCAGGGAGAGGGACTGGGAAGCAAAGCAAGGAAGCCTTCAGAGAAGCAGTGTGGGCTGGTTTCTCCTCCCTTAAGTTGACCTGGCTTTGGAAACCAGCATGGAAGGCCCAGCTTGTGGCGAGTTATCTCCACAGCAAGTTAGCCAGGGCGAGTTGGTGGCAGTAAGGAGCAAATTGTCTCTTTCTGCCACTTCCATACAATGAAGGGACTGTAAAAAAAGGCCAGGTGGCATCTCCCACTATTTTGCTGGTTTTAACACACACAATCCCCGCAGATGCCATTGCTCATGACTCCTGGGATTTCTCAGAATAGACTTCTTAGGGCAAATTTGAAAACTGTAAGCGTGACTCTGAACTTGGCTTTAGAAGGCTAGTCGTTAAGTCTCAGTTCTTCAATAAATTTGTTCCAGGTGAATAATATTCACATATGGAGTTGATTAAATATATCCGTGTTTTTTCCCCCCAAGCATTTTCTGCAGAATATCGCAAATCTACATATCAGAAGAGTTTTTTTCAAACACAGCAGGTCCCATTTGAGTTAAAGGCTGGTATGTAACTGATCTGGCAAAATAAAATGTCACAATGATTGGTTTAATAGTTTGATTTTTGAAATGTAGAAAGAAATGCTACCATCCCTTTTTTAAAATAGTAACTTTGAAGATATAGATCAGTGATGGCAAACCTTTTTGCCACCAAGTGCCCAAACTGGAATGTGCGCCAGAAACCTGAAGACCAGGTGGCCGGTGCGCATGTGTGCGCCAGCCACCTGGTGTTCAGGTTTCTGGCGCATGCATGCATGCCAACCAGCTGGTCTTTGCATGCGCTGGAGCTCTGGAAACAGGAAGACAAGCTGGCCAGCGTGCATATGTGCATCGGCCAGCTGGTCTTTAGGTTTCCGGCGCTCCAGCGCAGGCGGAGACCAGAAGAGTAGCTGGTGACAGCGCATGTGCCCACAGAGCGGGCTCTGCGTGCCACCTCTGGCACGTGTGCCATAGATTCGCCATCACGGATATAGATCAAGTGTATAAGAAGAAGTTTATGGAATAGACATATACTTTTTTCACAATAACTGGTTGTAAAGCAAAAAAATGCTTGATTTGGAATAGTCAAATGTATTGACTCTTAATATTTCAATGTAACATAACTATTATTGAGAGATGAAAGTAGATTATGATTAATGCTAAAACAGTTGACTATTGAGCCAGATGCTGATGTTTTCAAATAAATGTTTTGCAATTTCATTCATTCTGTGTAGAAATCTAGTTTGCTAATTACTTAATGGCCCCTTCCTTATGAATATGAATTCATTCTTATTGAAGTATTCATGTTATTTTCTTTTTCGTTGTTTATTTTATTGTTCTATTATTTTGCTTCTGTTTTGTTTCATTTCTTTGTTTTTATTATTGTAAACCACCTAATCCATGGTGAGATATATGGCAAATAAAATAAATAAATTTCTGCACAAATCATTTGATTTTTCATGTATAATGTAAACAAATTTGCTTATTATTTGATTTTATTCATTCATTTTATATTCTATCTTACACAGATGTTCCTGAATATGTTATTGTCAGTTGTGTAATAAATCCATGTCATTTCTATGTTCGGAAAGTTTCCCAAAAGAAAACTGCGATCTATTTGGAAAAAGTTTTGAAACACTATTGTAGGAATAACTCTTTGTCTCCTGTTGACATTTTGGAACTAGGTAACTCCTTTAATTTCAGATAGTTATAATTTCAGAATTTTTTAAAACTTCCATGGAAATGAATTTATGTGGGTTTTGGTAAAGGTTTTCCCTATCCAGTCATGTGCGACTCTAGTGGTGGTGCTCATCTCTAGCCAAGGGAACCACTGTTGTCCAAAGACACTTCCGTGGTCATGTGGCCACATGCTGAGATGCATGAAACGACGTTATCTTCCACTGAAGTTGGTACCTATTTATCTACTTGTATTTGCATGCTTTCGAACTGCTAGATGGGCAGGAGCTGGGGCAAGTAATAGGAGCTCACCCCATCACATACCCCCCAGGCCTCAAATCTGGGCTGTCAGCTTTCCAGTGACAAGCTGAGCATCTTTAACCATTGAACCATCGCGCCCCCTGGGTTTTGCCAAACTCTTCTAATTCTCAAGTTTTATTTTATTTTATTGTATTCAGATTTTGGTTGGAGTTACTTCATTTATTTTGAAATTGGAAAAATGATTGTGAACTATTTAAGTTTTTAAGTACAGATATATTTTTTAAACTAAAACCTTATGCTAATGGCATGGTTTATTAATGGAATTTTGCTGCCATCTCATGACTAGTCAGCCAGGGTTTTGCAGCCCTAAGTAAAACCTCTGCTCTTACTTTCAGACAGACTTTTAAGTTTCGAAGATTGAATTGAAGAGTTCTATAAATATCCTTCCTCAAGAATGCTTAAAAGTAGTAATGAATTTAAAGATATTTAAATTTTATTGTATTCCAGGCACAAGGATTTTGGTTAAAAGCAAAGAACATGGAATGTGGTGCCGTGCAGAAATAATTGAACTAATTCCGCTTCTGAATAAAAATAAGGAGAAACCCTGTGGTCTGACAAAACACAGAATTTGTGATATTGCAATAATGAAAGTATTCCTTATAGACTTTGGGCATCCAGAAGCTTTAATTATTTCAAGGTATGAATAATTTTAAATAACTTGTGTTCAAATCTATCATGTTTAGATTTTCCCATTTTTTTTGTAATTATAAGCTGGTTTTGAAATTATCATTTCTGCCCAAGGTGATTTAGTGAATGGTGCTTCACCAGATGCTTCAGAGATTTAAAACCTTATTTCTTACTGGAGCATGATGAGATATTATTGGTTATCCTGTTGCACAGTTTGATAGATGTGCTGGCCACTCCCACCCCCGGTTTAGTGAAGGGGGGGGAAGTTGCAATATGAGTTTGACACCCCTGGATTAAAGTGTAATAGGGGACATAAATAGATGACACCCAGGTCTTTTTCCCCTTCTACAAGTGAGTTGTGTTCCTTTATATTGGTTCCCATTTCAATTAGATTGTGGAATGCTTCTGGAAGGTGAACATTGCATCCAGATAAGTCACACTCCCAAAGTAGTACTCGGCAGATGTTTTAGAGTCCTTTCATATAGTTACTATTCATGCGCTGATCATTTTCCAATTGGATTAAATAACTTACTCTACGTTATTTATTTAGCTTGTATTCCACTTCAGCCAAAAGACTCTTTGTGACTTATGCAGTGAAACCAATAGCTTTCAAAATTTGGAAAATAACAAATCACAGTCATTATAAAAATAATACACACTCAGAAAACTAAACTAAAATGAAAATAAAATAATTGCCCCAAAATGACTAGAATACTCTCTGGTCTCCAGCATTTGCAGTAAGGAATTGTGCTAGCCTGATTGTCTTTCAGAGAACAGTTTTTGCAGCCATGAAGCAATCTCTTCTGGCATTTGGTTAAGCATGGCAAACAGGACTGAAAAGATTGCTGTTGCTAAGTAATGCAGTAGTGCTTTAGGACCCCATTGCTTAGCAAGGAAATTCCAGTCCCAATTGCCATAGTAAGATCAGAACTATCTGTATCTTTTTGTGTGTGATACATAGTGGTGGGGTTCAAATAATTTAACAAGTGGTTGTCTGCCCTAATGACCAGTTGGGTGGGCGTGGCCAGGGTGAACGTGGCCAGGGTGTGTGACAGACAGCACTCAGCCTCCTGCACCCCTCTGGGAGCAAAAGTGGGCTGTGGAGAGGCCACACCACCAACCCCACACCCCGTTTTGGATCTATTAGGCCTCTCTGCAGCCTCCTGGGAGCAAAAACAGGTGGGGGGGCCGCCACACAACCCCACGCTCCATTTTGGGCCTAGTAGGCCTCCCTGCACTTACTTGGGAGCCAAAATAGGGCACGTGGGGACTCCGGGGAGGGGAGGGGCAGAGCCAGACAGCAATTTAACAACTGGTTTTCCTGAACCGGCTGAATCCCACCACGGATGATGCACATACAGACTTGCTTATATATACAGTATACATATCAATATTGGGGAAATGACCTATTAATGTACGGTATTTCAAACTGCACAATGAAACCATGTGTGGGGTTTTTTCTTCTGCCATCAGAGTACCTAATGAAGTTACTGTGAATCCAGAACACGTTACTCTTAAATACATGATGATTGAAGATCTGTGTTTGGTTGTAAGAAAAATGGATTTATCTTTAGAGAATCGGCTCAGAGGTATAAGTAAGCTAGCCCTACAATGTTCACTAAAGGGCATTGTTCCTAAGGATTCAGTAAGTGAGAATTATATTGGCTGCCTTTTTCCATTTTTTATTTAAATACCTTTTTTATAGTCTCACATTCATCTTAATTTATTTTCTTCTTTATATAGCAGTTATAGACAGATTTTCTATATTTCTATAGATGAAGATAGTGACAGAGATGTCCTGAATCAAGGGGAACTGATATACCTAATATTCCAGAGTCTTCTGGAAGGATTCCCTTTAAGGCAAATAATGATTATGAATACTGTATTCAATATTTTGCGAGGTTTGGTTTGAGGTAAACCATATTTCACAGCCATTATGCTTCTACTAAGCATAATGAAACGAGTGTGTTCCACTAATGAAATGAGAGAGTTCTTTTGAAACAGTATTCCAGGAGGAGAGAAATAGAAGGAAATGAGCAGCTATAAAGCACAATTTGTGGTATACTTACAAACGTAAACAGTGGTTTGAGTTTTGTGATTAATATAAATCATAATGGAACACGTCTGAATTGAGCATTTGGGAAATTTATCTCTAGTTCACTGCTAGTTGTAAGCTTATTTTATGAGCCGTGATGGTGCAGTGGTTAGAATGCAGTATTGCAAGCTAATTCTGCTCACTGCCAGGAGTTCGATTCCTGCAATTCTGACTGGCTCAAGGTTGACTCAGCCTTCCATCCTCCTGAGGTTGTAAAATGAGTACCCAGATTGTTGGGAGCAATATGCTGATTCTGTAAACCACTTAGGGATGTAAAGCACTATAAAGCGGTATATAAGTCTAAGTGCTAGTGCTATCTCCAGTTACCCAAATTAAAAGACTGATTTCAAGCTTAAGAAATCTCACTTGGTGATTACTTGGGGTGATGAAGTTTTAATTAACTAAATATAAATATTTAAAAAACCCACAGAAAATTGAGTATTCTTAATAGTTATTCTACAGAGTACCTTCAACAAGTAGTCCTTGATAGCAACCATTCATTTAATGGCAGATTAAAGTTACGATGGTGCTGAAAAAAGTTACAACAGTTGCACCACCCCAAAAACTCATTTAATCATGATTTAGGGACTTGGCCACTCATTTCCAGTGAATCTTGCAATCTATGGTGACATGATCATAATTTCCAATCTTCCCAGTCAGCTTCCATCAAGCAAAGTCAGTGGAGACAACATCAAGGAAGATTGTAAATCATGACCACATGATGTCTTGCTTAATGACTTTGCAAAAAATGGTCATAAAATGATTCTTTGACAACTGTGCTGTTTAATTCTCTGGTCCCAGTTGTGGTTATAAGTCAGCAACAACCTGTAGTTTGCAATAGTGGAGAGATCTAAGACTACACATTACTCAAGACTATTTATTTTGGTGTTTCCCATGCAATATGTTTCATCAATCTTTCCTAGGGATAAATTTGGTTTTTTTTCCTCTTATCATGAAGCTACCTTCATAGGTAATTACTTAAAATTTATTTCTGTTTAACTTATAGTTAAAGAAGGGAGAAGATTGAGGGGAAAAAATTGAATTGTTTGGCTTTTCTGTCCACAACAGGAAAAGGGTTGGGGTAGAAGAGCACGGACAGAATTTTTGAGAATGGTAAATAGCAAAGCTGTTCTGATGAAAATTTTTAGAGAAGAGAATGGCGTGCTTATTGTAGATCTTATGAAGCCTCCAGCAAACAAAATAAGCAGTGACATGCCTGTATCCCTCAGAGATGCTCTAGTTTTCTTGGATTTAGCAAGGTATGCATAACTAAAAGCTTTATAAAGTCATAGCATAAAGAACTATGACATTAAACATGTTTTGAATAGAATTTTAACTTACCTTACATATGATTTAAGATGGAATATATTTGCTTCTTCTGAGTTTATAGATTGATTAGATACTCTTAATGAATAAAATTTCAATTCCTCCCTTGAAATTTTCTGTTGGGAGTTGCAACCTGCTTTAAAAAGGAGGCTTACAGCCTGGATCCAAAGTTCCAACGGTTGTCCTCCGCCCCCGCCCCCCAGTCATGTGACCACACTTTGGATGCTCGGCAACACAGATACATTTATGGTCTCCCACAATCACCTGACCAAGTTTTACAAAGGTTTTGCTGAAAACTGGTGCTTCTGATTTTCAGCAAAATTGTTCTCACAGCAAACAATGGGTTTGCCCTTATTAACTGTTGCACTTACTTAACCACCACCACAATAAAAGTCATAAAATCAGGTCAGTCATATGATTGATCCATTTCACTACCATTATGTCCTATAACTGTAATGGACCGGCTCCATTACATTTGTAACTCCAGGACTATGTATACTTCTCAGCTCAACATGGTGTTTGCCTTGAGAAAGGAAGAGAGTATGTTTTCATCAGTTTCCAAGAAGAGTACAAGGTCTAGGTCTCCTCTCCTGATGTTAAGAGAATATCAAAAATATGTTACAAATTTGTGCAATTCTATGGTATATTGTAGGAGTAAGGTAAAAGCACTGTTGCCTATTTTATTAGCAGAATATCCCTAATGGCATATTTTTGAGTTTTCCCCATAGAAATCAATGGAATATATTTACTTACTGGAGAAATTAAAAGATGTGCTTACAGATCTGATTGAATTGTGAATTAGCCTATATTTTGAATTAAATTCTGGAAAAAGATTTTAGCCAAGTCATGGGAATTCTTTGGGGGTTTTTCTGTTCTTTGTCTTTTTAGGGTGGGAACAGACATAAAGTAAAAGATTAAATGCTGTTCCACGGTGTTCCTGGTTTGAATACATTAAGATTTATAAGATTGTGTTAAAACAAATGTAAGGAAAGTATGAATAGATTTTCTGTGTAATTCATATCTTCATATCTTAATTGTGTTTCATATTCAGAATTACTAACACTAAAGTAAAAAATTATTCCTGGATTGCTTTCTATTGCATATTAACAGTTTATTCTCATCTCTTTACCTTATTAGTTTTCAGAATGAATTTTCTGATTGGTCAAAAAATACTGTACCACTGGAGTACTATCCACCTGTTCTGCCACGTGAAAATACAGAGGTTGCTGCTGTTGTTAGTTACATTAATAGCCCTGGCGACTTCTACATTCAGCTGGTAAGTGTTGCATTTTAAAGTTAGGGTTCATGTTAGTACAGGTAGTCCTTGACTTATGATCCCAGTTGATCCCAAAATTTTCTGTTACTAAGTGAGAATTGGTTAAGTGAACTGTGCCCCATTTTTCTTGCCACAGTTTCTTACCACAGTTGTCAAGTTAATCACTCCAGTTGTTAAGTTAGTAATACATTTGTTAAATGAATCTGGCTTCCCCATTGATTTGGCTTCTCAGAAGGTTGCAAAAGGTGACCACATGATCTCAGGACACTGCAACCGTCATAAATATGAATCAGTTGCCAACATCCAAATTGTGATCACAGGATGCTGCAATGGTTGTAAGTGTGAAAAACAATCATAAATCACTTTGTTCAGTGATACTGTAACTGCGAACAGTCACTAAATGAGCTATTGTAAGTCGAGGACTACCTGTAATCTTAAATGTTTTTGTTCGTATTGATACTCTCTTCAGTACTAATATAAAACATTAAAACTGTTTTAAAGTTATCTTTTTTAAAATAAAAAGTGTAAAGATTCCGTGTTGAAGGTCAAAATATGGAGTAGCAAGTGGCTTCTACTTGGCTTTCAGCTTGAAAGCTGATGTTGGTTGCATCAGTTGCATCTTTGCTAAACCTTCTATCTTTCTGAGCCCTTCCTGTGGCATTAGTTACAGTACCACCAAATTCAGCTAAAAATAAACAATATAATAATAAGCAATAATGCAAATTAGTATATTAGTGCCAAATGTTAGCATAATGGAATTAATTTTTTTTCATTGTGGTAGTTAGAACAGGGTCCCGAATTTGCAGCTTTTCTAAAGAAAGTTGAAGAAGTGTATGAAAGTGAAGCAGGACCCGACTTGCAAATACTTTGTCCAACTCATGGACAACCATGTGTGGCCAAATTTGAAGATGATGGCGTTTGGTACAGAGCACAGGTGATTGGTAAGTATCTGGAATGCATAATTATTCTGAACACTCTAGTTCAAAAACTTTTTCCAGTGAAATATTGTAGAACATTTCATCTATCCAATATTGTGATTATTGTCATCCAATAATACATTTGTTTTGACACTGCATCATAAATGTATAAATAGCCACATTATTCTCTGGGTAACATATAACTGATGCAATAATTAAGGGGTTCAACTTTGAAAGATATGTCTGATACAAAACCCCCTCAATTTTGGAGGTCATTGGATTTCTTTGGACCACTATTTTTTTTATTTAGGTTAGGATTATGAAGTTATTAACGTATAAGTATAAAGACTTATGGGTTAATAACTTTTTTACAATTAATTTCATAACTGTACAGTGAAGTTTGTTCATTTGTAGCAATGGCAAATTTTGCTGTGTTTTTTCTCAGATTTATGTTTGCTTCCAACTTGGGTACTTTGAGTCCTGATATTCTGGTTTATGTTAAACACCGCTTTGCAGTTGCATTAAAAAAAACCCCAAACCACAGCTTACATTCTGTCCATGTGAAAATAGATTTCAGGTTTTGGTTTTCAGGAAAAGCACTGAAGGATAGTATACCACTATGAATTTCTATAATGACAATTATATTTTTAAAAACCTTAAATTCATGCAGGATATTATAACTTTGTGAAATGTTCATTCAAATCAAGCTAACAAATGCCAGTTTTTGATACCAGAAAAGAATATGTAACAGACTTCCCGATTTCCTTGGATTTTCTAACATTAACCAAAATCAGAAAGAGAATTGTAACATAGATAATGAGTTATTTTCTTTTATGTAACTTTGGAGAATAAGTAAGATGATGGGTACCTGAAAATAACATAAACACACTTTTGCAGATGTTTTTCATTCAGATAAACATATTTCTTTTTATCCTTTCAAGGTCTAATTTCCTAATTTCATTTTTTCCCCAAAGGATTGCCAGGTCATCAAGAAGTTGAAGTTAAATATGTTGACTATGGTAATACTGCTAAAATAAATATAAAAGAAATGCGTAAAATAAAAGATGAGTTTTTAGTTCTCCCAGAAAAGGTAGGAAAAGCCATCTATTTTATAGAATCTAGTTAAATGCCTTCTACAGCTTTTACATCTTCTTTCATAATACTTGATTCAGTTTTAATATAAATTAATTTTAATATTTATTTACTTTAATGTATATTTCAATTTAAATAAATATATAAATATATAAAAATATGATACTCAAGATAACTGTATACTCACCAAATTATTTCCTTAGAAGATTTTGCCTTAAGCATTCTAATATATTGTCCCTAGTATCCATTGTATAAATGGATCAAATTCCTGTAGTATAAAATCTGAATAAGAGAGCCAGTTTGGTCTAGTGGTTAAGACACCAGGCTGCAAACTGGGAGACCATGTGTTCAAATCCCACTTTAGCATGGAAATAAACTGGTTGACCTTGGGCCAGCCATTCTCTCTGCCCAATCCACTTTACAGGGTGGTGGTTATGACGAAAATGGCAGGAAGAAGTATTAGGTGCATTTGCTGCTTTTTGTAAAAATTATTTGTAAAAATAATAAAGGTGGGATACAAATAAATAAATACCAAAATCCAGTAATGGCTCTGGGAATACCTAATAATACAAGGAATAAGTTTTAAGTTGTGTGAATCTAACCTTTGTTGTTTTGGAAACCATTAGGGTTTCTATGTATGAGAGAATATATTTCTAAGTGTTTCTATGATGAGAGTGACTTCTCAGCTAAACAGTCTGTATTTCACAACCTAGGCTATCAGGTGCAAATTGGCTTATATTAAACCATGTAAAGAAGCCACTGAATGGACTGTCCAATCAAAGGACAGATTTGAACAACTGATTCAGGACAAATGTATGCTCTGCTTTGTTACTGGTAAGTATTTATCTCTCTGCCCAGACAACATTAATTCCTGTCCTGCTTACCATTGAGTTGACTACTGCAAGAAACCTTAGGGCTGATTTTGCAAACAACCTGAACATTTCACCTTGGCACAAAACTCAGTGTCTAGATTGCCGGTGTAAAATATTGTTATATTGACAGTAGGCTTCCAGACCCCATTCAAAATGCTGGTTATTGTCTTTAAAGCTGTGTAAACTAAAGCATCAGAATATATGAGGAACAGAATTAAATCCATGTTTAAAATACCTAGAGAAGACCTGTGAAGAGTTCCTATTCTCATGAAGGGTCTTGTCATGATTGCCACCCTATGGAATACACTCAAATGAGAGATGATTGGCCCTATTTCTCTTCAATTTCTGCAAGCAGGTCAATGTTACAGGTAGTCCTTGTTTAGTAACCACATTTGATTTTCTGCCTTGTCTTGTCCTCCAAAGGTCATAAATTTTTCATTACCATCTATTTATTTATGTATTTATTGTTTATGTTTATAGACCGCCCTTCTCCCGAAGGACTCAGGGCGGTGAACAGCCAACAGATAAAACACAAGAAATACAGAATTTAAAAACAGTATTAAAATCCAATTAAATTAATTTGGCCCACAATTAAAAGCACCCCTGTATTAAGACCCACAATTAAACAATTTAAAAATTAAAACAATTTAAAAGAGTTATGCCAGCCCGGCTTGCTGGAATAAAAACATCTTTAGGGAATGGCGAAAGGTGCGAAGATCCGGGATCCGCCGTATCTCCGGGGGCAGCTCATTCCAGAGGGTAGGTGCCCCCAGAAAGAAGGCTCTCCCCCTAAGGGCCGCCAGTCAGCATTGTTTGACCGACGGCACCCTGAGGAGACCCTCTCTGTGGGAGCGTACTGGTCGTTGGGAGGCTATCGGTGGCAGAAGGCGGTCTCGTAAATACTACTATTACTATAGTAGTAGTAGTAGTAGTAGTAGTAGTAAGGACTATGTTTTCAGTCTTCAGTTGATTTGAGGTATTATCATTGGGAGTATGATTACATGGATGTTTTAACTATTTTCATATATTTGTTCTTTAATACTGCTGCTTTTCTGTTATTCATGATATAAATGAAAATACTTTCAGTTAAATATCTGTTGATTAACAATTAAATGATCAAAGATCAGTTGTTTACTCTGTTCTTGTTCGGAGAAGAGAGTCCTCTGAGGGGTAATTCTTTCTAATAGTCTTGTGAAAATCATAGTTGAGGAGGTTTGTAAGTTCTGCTATAATTTCCACTTTCTTGCCAAGTTATCTATTTGGAAGCTTTTAGGTAGTCATATATACCTAAACAGCAGTGCAGGAAGAACTCATCCATTACCCGGTTCACTTAATATATATCAATTCATTTGGTTGGAATCATTTGGAGTTCAGGCTTAAAAGATGTTGGGTGATTATAGGACATAATGTTATTTTCATAGTTATTTTCTCTTAAGCCAAACTCGATTGCAGAAAATATGATTTCAGCAACAGAGTGGTCAATGCCTGGAATGCACTACTAGACTCTGTAGTTTCTTTCCCAAACCCCCAAAACTTTAACCTTAAACTGTCTACTGCTGACCTCACCCCATTCCTAAGAGGTCTGTAAGGGGGCGTGCATAAGTGCACCAGCGTGCCTACCGTCCCTGCCCTAATAGTCCTTTTTACTTACTCTTTTCATGTATTCAAATTATGTTTATACTTTTACCTGTTATCTTATATATGCTTGACAAATAAACTTATGACTTATGACTAAGCCACGATTAGGTGGGTTCACACAATATTAAGCAACACATCACTGCTTATAAAACACATTAAACCAAAACAAAACCATATTACAGCATAGAGAAAAATATTCATTATCTTAATTTGGAATAGAGAATAGTTGAATCATTAGGTCATTTTTTTTCCTCAAAATTCAGCAGATTTGAATGTATTTTCCTCCCTTTGTAGAAAAATCAGAAGATAATGTGCTATCTGTTGAGCTCTATCAAAGTGTACGCGTGTCCCCAAAGCAGTCAGGCAGTGTGAACAATCTTTTGGTTAAAGAGGGCTTAGCATCTTACATAATAGGGTAAGTATGCTTGTTAGCTTGTCATAGCAACTGTACTAGAGTTTGTACAATATTTCAGCATATTTCTCATATGCAACTTTGAGCTAATTAGGATACATAGTAATTACTGTGGACATGTTTCAGCTTTTTTGGGATTGGTAGTAGGTATATGCCAATATAAATGAAATTGATTTTCTTTTTATAGTAATAACAAAATGATAGTTACACCATATAATGAAAAATGGGATCCTGATATGGAGGATATATTCAAAACAGAGAAATCTTCATTAAAACTTGAGATTGAAGACTTGCCACAGATGGAAGATTTGGTTTTGGAAAGTAATAAAGAATTGCAAGTGCAAATTAATCACATTGTATCTCCTAGCAAGATATTTGTGCATTTTATGTTATCAGAAAAAATTCTAAAAAGGTAAGGGAGCAATTTGGTGCCACAAAATGTATTTTTGATGAAAACACATGAAGACTAAATCATTGTGCCATGTTTACTTCTCTAGAACTGATTAGCTTGATTGACAGGAACTTTAATAGTAAGGAATAACAATTAGACACCTTTTCACAGATCTTCAAAATTAATTTTTAGAATCATTTTGAAAAATCTAGATTGATGATGTGATTTACTTTTTAAAACTTTAGGTTACAGGAAAAGATGATTGCTACTTACTCTGAAACAGAGAATAAAGCAATTAAGTGGGAAGTTGATATGAATTGTGCTGCTTATATATGTGAACAAAATCAATGGCAAAGAGGCCAGATCATCAGGATTGTTTCTGAAAAAGTTGTAGAGGTAAATAATTTTAAGAAGTTGTCTCAGATGCAAAACAATTCCTTATAAATGGAAGGAATTCATCAGTAAGTATGTTTTGCAACATAGTTTTACCCTGGTCTAATCTTAATTTGTTAACTATTTGTTGAGCAGACAAAAAATAACATGGCTAATGATCATTATTAACTATTGTTTGAATCTATTAACCATTGAATCAAACCAACCAAATTCTGGCTTAATATGGCAGGTGAATGAGATACTAGTTTATAGAACAGCTTGACGTTAGAAAATACTATAAATTGTCATAGAACTCTTCAGTTTGGCAATAAAATACCTGAAAAATGAAATTAAAATATATACCTAAATGATCAAGTTCAATATGTTTTGCTGCCTTTGGCCTTGGTCTTTTGTAAAAAGCCAACATTAAAAATTAGAAATTAAAAGAAGTCCAAAATAATAATATTCTCTAACATAGATTAATGTGCCATTTTTTAATTAATGTGCTGTTTAATCACATGTTGTTGCAGTATTGAGAATTAAGGTGAGGTTGTACTCAAATCTAGTAATAATAATAAAAAGAATGGGTTAATTGACAAAGACATTCAGAATTAGTAAACAGAAAACTCACATTATCTAATTTTTTGTTTAATGTTTCTTTTGCAGGTATTCCTTATTGATTTAGGCATAGTCAAAACATTGGATATCACCTGTCTAAGAGAACTTGAACAGAATCTGAAGACTATCAGACCACTTGCAGTAGAGTGCTCATTAACAAATATAAGGTAATACATCCATTTACTACTTCCTGCAGTAAACTACTACAAGCCCATGTAGATTAAGCCAAACCAAAGCTAAAATAAAAATCTGCTTGCAGAGCAGAATTCTGTATGGTAAGAGATGTATAATTTTACTGTTATACTACCTCAGATAACAATGGCAATTGGGACCAAAATTTCCTTCACCAAGTGGTGCAAACTTAAAGTTGATGTCACGTGACCATATTCCTTAGCAACAGCAATCCCGCAGTTCCTATTGCTGTTGTTAACTGAATCCCACCTGTCATTAGGCGAGCATCTATCCAAATCCAAGCTATTCCTGGCATGATTCCTTCTAATTCTGAGACTTGGTAAGAAAAAGGACTGCCTACTCTTGAAGTCCCCCTAACCACCTATTTTTCCCCATCACTGCCCTTTTGGTTGTCCTGTACAGCAGTATCCTCCGTAGTGGTGGCAACTCTGGAGCTAAAGTAAAGTCTGGGACCTTTAGTATTCTCCACAGCCACTATCCCTGGGCCTCTATTTAGCCACTGCTGCTGTGTGCCTCTCAAATCCTCTGCCATGGACAGCTAACCCAGAGCCACAGTGTAAAGTCCCAGCTATGCCACCTCAGTTGACCTTCTCCCTCTTCTCCCACTTGCTGCTTCCTTGTCTCTATTTCAGCCCCAGCCCTACCTCAACTCAGCCAAGGGCCCAGGGGAAGGATGGGGGAGGGGTGGTTATTATTAACGAAGGTCTTGGTCCGAGGGAGACCACTGTACCACAGATTGCCGGATGTGAATCCCTCTTTGTGAGATGGGGTCATGGGGTTCAGATGGGCTTGTTACTTGCGTACCTGGCTCCCTGCCGCGTGGCAACGGCCCTGCGCGAGTTCCTCGACGTGATAGCCATGGTGGCAGTTGATACACCCACATAACACCACTCCTGCGTGAGCTGCACTGGCTCCCAGTGGTCTTCCAGGTGCGCTTCAAGGTGTTGGTTACCACCTTTAAAGCGCTCCATGGCATAGGACCTAGTTATCTTCGAGACTGCCTGCTGCTACCGACAACCTCCCATTGATCCGTGCGCTCCCACAGAGAGGGCCTCCTTGGGGTGCCATCAGCCAAACAATGTAGGCTGGTGACCCCCAGGGCGAGGGCCTTCTCTGTGGGGGCACCTACCCTATGGAACCAGCTGCCCCCAGAGATAAGGAGAATCCAAGACCTCGGTGCCTTCCACCGTGCCCTTAAAACTTTCTTTTTTCATCAAGCCGGGCTGGCTTAACATTTTTAAATGCTTAATTTTTAATTGGTTTGTCATTTTAAACTGGGGCCAAATTAATATATATTCTTTTAATTGTTCTTAATGTTTGTATTGTATGTTTTTATCTGGCTGTACACCGCCCTGTGTCCCTTGGGAGAAGGTGTGGTATATAAATTTGAAATAAAATAAAATAAAAAAATAAACTGAAGAGTGCCACTATGCAGAGTAGTGAAAAGCTGGGTAGGGGAGTTAGGCAGATGAGGAAGTTGCAGCATTTCCAGGTCATAAATGCAAGCAGGCTGCCAAGTATCTGAATTTTGATGATGTGACTCTGGGGAGTGCTGCAACAGTATAACTTCAAGGACCTGGTGTAAGTCCCATTTGTTCAGTACTGGCATAACTTCAGTTGTTAAACAGATTTCCATCTGCATAACAATATTCCCCCTCTGTCCACAACATTTCATTCTAGACCATCCGGTGGGACCGAACAGTGGACGGCAACTGCTTGTGATGTTCTTAAGTCTTATTTAACTGGAGCTGTTGTAAACTTAATAATACAGGTTTGTACTGGCAAATGTTCGATTTTTTAGTGTAGATTTTATTTCAGGGACTGTTACTCAACTGAAAGTATAAGATATTATCATATGATACTAAACATTGTACATTATGCATACAAGATTTAATGGACACCCTTACCGTCAGTTTTCTGTAAATCAAGATTTTAGTATATTTGCTAATTGTTCAGCAAAATCAACATTTAGGCTAATTTTTTATACCAAGCCATGATACTCTTTTTAGCTAATGCCTATGATATTTTGGTGGTCTGTAACAAACTATTTAAGATTGGAAAACAATCCAGTAAACTTCAGAGTTTTGTAACTATTTAAGATGATTTAAATGAGGGAATTTTGAGCCAGTGCCTGCATTTTGCTTTTAATTTTGCCAAGTACTGTCCTAAAAAATGAGTGAAATCAGGACAAAGAGATTTACCTAAGTTATTATCAGTATTATTGTTAATATTGTTTGCCACATATTTGATTCTCTGTTCATCATATTAAAACATTTGATTTGGTAGCAGCATTTGATTTTGATTTGGTAGCACCTGCAGGATGGGTGGCACGCTGAGAAAGTCCTTCCCGAGGCCTGATAACCCCCCAGTCGTGGCTGGATCCATGCTTCCCTCTCCCTTGCCCTTACACCTGAGAAGTGAATTATCAGCTTAGTGTCAAGCTGGTTGCAAAGCTGAGTGTGCCCATCATACTAAGCCAGGTCTGTTTGAGGCAGTGGCTTGTTGGAAAAATTTGATTCCAGCCCCTGAAGCTCCCTAGGACAGTCCTTCTCTCTTATCCCATCCTACCACGTAGGGATGATGTTATGGGGAGAAAGAGGAGGAGGAAGGACTGCACAACACTGCCTTTTGCTGCAAGGCAGAATATAAATCAAATAAGCCAGCCATTGTGGTTTATTGCCATATACAGAACTGTCCCTCTTGTGGGTAGTTTTTTGACTCCTGCCTTGGGCAGAGGGTTGGACTAGAAGACCTCCCAAGTTCCCTTCCAGCCTTATAATTCTATAATTCTATTGGGAGAAGCCACCCACAGTTCTAGGAGCAAAAGATAACCTTAGCATTTCAGGTTAAGCATTTAAACATTTCTGGTTTAAATCTTACTTGTTGATGAGTGCAAGCATCTTAGAATGAAAATATTTTCTTTTATATATGTTCTCAAATTTTTTTTTCAAATCTCATATTTGTGTCCCATTTATAAATCTGCTTTTTAATTAAAACATGTTCTTTAATTGCAAAAGCTTGCGTTTTTACTACTGCTGTTTTGTGTACAGACTAAATTGCCCCAAATTCCAGAATAAGTACCTAAATTTTGTCACTTTGTGGATGTAGTATGTCTGAAAATTGGGTTTGCAATATTTGGAAATTGGGTAACTGGCACATTTTCTTTTTCAATGAATAATTGATTTTTACCCCTAAACATTCTTAATTATCTCAGGATACCAACTTGTCACCTTTGCCTGTAACAATATTTTGCAAACATGAACAACACTGTACTGATGTCTCAGAATACATGATTCAAGAAGGCTTAGCACTTAGAAAAAGGTATATATATATATATATATTTTAAAGTGAATAGTGGTTATTCATTTTCAAATGTATTTAAAATAGTTGTTTTCTATATAAAATTAATGCTTTAATTTTATCTGTAATTCAATTATAAATCAACAGAAAAATGTGTAGTCTAAGTTCAGAATGGGACAACTCGCTGTGGACAATTTGCCGCGGCCAACTCGCCATGGGCCAACTCACTGCGGACAATTCAACAATTTAATATAATTATTTAAACTAGTTAAAAAATTATTTTGAGTTTTGGCATTCACATTTCATTTTGTCCCTCCTTTGGCATCCTTTCCTTAATGAGTTTATTCCACTATTTCTTCAATATTAGTGTAACTTTTGTCCTACAGTGAGTTGTCCCGTGGTGAGTTGGCCATGGCAAGTTGGCTGAGTGAGTCGGCCATGGTGAGTTAGATACAGGTGCAATATTTAAGGGGAGTATTTGATTTTGTAAAATTTGCTGACATATGTTCTGTTGAATCCTAATAGAACACCTAAAATTGATCCAAATCAATCTTCCTCTGACGAACTGCAAAAGAATGTGGACATAAACAAGCTGGTTTCAGAAAAAGAAAGTCCTTCTAAACTAGAAAAGCATTTGGGCCCTTCAGATACTGATAGTAAGCAACAAGAACTGAATATGTCAGTGGCTAAGCCTCTAGTGGTTGAGGCCTATAAACCACCAGCTCTTCCTACTGTGGATTGCTTCAGTGCTGTGGTTAGCTGCGTTTCAGATAATGGGACAATTTATGCGATTCCCACGTCACAAGGTAAAGTAAAAAATACATTTGTACAATTATGATAGGTGTTAACATAATTTCAAAGAAATGTGTATAAATGTAATAGGTACTGTTACAGACAATCAAGTCAAAAATGACTCTTCGTGACAACAGAATTCACTGCAGTTTTTTCTACATTTTTCAGGACCTTTCCAGAACCTTCTTTTTAGTTCTGGCTTCTGTGTCAAAGGCAGGACTAGAACTCATGGATTTCCAGTTTCTAATCTAGCACTTTAACCAGTAGGCCAAACTGACTCTCTGTAATTGGAGTAGGGGTATTGAATTTCAGTAATGTGATCAATCATCAGTGATCAGTCATTATATATAACTGTATTTAAAAAAACGTTTGGAGAGATTCTCATACCAAATGTGTAAAGAATATTTATAAGTGACTGACTTCATAGACTATTGTGAGAAGGAATGATTTGCACACACACATAGCCCCTATTTTTCATTTACTTGAGCATAGAAAAATAGTATTTATTCATGTTTCTGTGTATACTAACCGAGTTTCTATTGAATTCAGTGCAACCTGAATTCACTGATATTTCATAAAGTTCTATATATAGAGAGATATAGCTAATATATAATTAATAATTCTTTTAAAATAATTAAAATACAATATAATTAATATATAATTAACATAATAACTAATAATAACCATCTTGACTGCAATTCTAAAACATTTGGAATGCCCTTTGAACGCCATCAGCAATGACAAAATCACCTTTAGTCAGTTGCAGAAGGCATGTCTATTTGGAACAGCATACATCCTACAACAATATTTCTAACGGCGTCTTCTGCCTATCCCAGATCTTTGGGAAGAACTCAATAGGTGGATAAAAATACCAAATGCAGTTTAAATATCCTGCTGACTGTGCAATCAGGTATAAATAATACATTAAATTTACATACTGCCCAATTCCCAGCAACTCTAGATGTTTACTTTGTTTTTAATAAACAAGAATCAAGATGACAGAAATGACAAAACTGGACAAGAACAAAGAAAAAAACAACCACTACAATCTAAAGAGGGATTTGGTTGCTCTTTTCAAAGATTCGGGCCAAAGTATTTGTTTATTTGTACAAGTATTTGTTACCTGAAATGCTGAACATGCACATGTTCCTTTACCGTCCACCTCATATTCATTTGTTCATTCATTCATTCAATTTCTGTAATCACCCGTCTCAATCAATGTCAGAGGCATGAAAATATATTTGTCATAGTAGCTATAAGTTGGTTATGGAAATAAATATTATGACTAGCAGTATCTATATCTGCAGGAAGAGCGTGCATTAGTGCTGCTCTTCCTATAGCTCAGCAGTCTCCAACCTTTCTGGCACCAGGGACCAGTTTCAGATAGTTTCGTGATCAACCTAGATGCTGAAGCTTTGCTTTTTTGCTCATCGCTTGTTGGCCCTGTTCATGTGGCTATGGGCCAGTACTGGTCCGTGGCCCAGGAGTTGATGACCCCTGCTGTAGCACTTGAATTCTTTGCTGGATTCATTGCTCTAGAAAACTAATCTATACATGTATGCATATTATATGTTTTAGCAGTGACATATATGCAGTTATATATTGAATTGTTAAAAGTATTGGAGAAAAGGAACATTGCCAATGATGATCAGCCTGGGAGACCAAAATTGGAAAATATACAACAGTGGCAAAATTGATGATATATATCCATATTAGGAGTTGAGCCGAATTGAAGCAGGAGTGGCTCCCTTTCACACAAGACAGTACACAGCAAGGCAAATTGAGACAGTTGAAATATGGTTTCTGGAAAAAATTATGAGACAAGTTAGAAATAATAGATGAAAACATTTAAAAAGAAGCAATCAATAACCCTTAGTGGTCAGTGTAAAGTAAAAATATTTAAATTGCACTTAGTAGCTGGGGACACAAAGGGAAGGGAAGAGATCTATGTATCACTAGAAAGTTTTTCCACAATGCTTTTTATTCATAGTGTGGGGAGGAGGAGGAGGTTGTACCCATTTATATTTTCCCTTTGTATTGCATTGAATAGAATAGAATAGAACAGAACAGAACAGAACAGAACAGAACAGAACAGAACAGAACAGAATAGAATAGAATAGAATAGAATAGAATTCTTTATTGCCCAAGTGTGATTGAACACACAAGGAATTTGTCTTGGTGCATATGCTCACAGAGTACATAGAAGAAAAGATAAATTCGTCAAGAATCATAAGGTACAACACTTAATGATAGTCATAGGGAAACAGTCAATATAAATCCTAAGCAGGGTGGATAAAAATCAATGATTTTTTTAAAAAAATCAAAAAAGTCAGATTTTTTTGATTTAAATCGGATTTTTTTATTTAAATCGGATTTTTTTTATTTTTATTGAATTTATTTTAATAAAAAACTTTTGGGGTAAAAATCTATCGTAAGATAGTTTTCTATTTAAGATACATAAATAATTTAGTTTATTCAGCATGAAATGTAGCTTAGTTATGTAGCACAAGGCTGTATATTCTGCAACACTGGGACTATCGGGGAGTCAACAGCGGGTCAAAGGAGTAGCAGAGATGACAGTTGCTCTTTAAAAAGTATGATTTAAATCGAGTTGATTTAAATCAAGTCTTTTTACTAGTGATTTAAATCGACTCGATTTAAATCAAATCCACCCTGATCCTAAGGATACCAGCAATAGGGTTACAATCACACAGTCATAGGTGGGAGGAGATGGGTGATAGGAATGATGGGAAGATTAATAGTAATGCAGATTTAGTAATTAGTTTGACAGTGTTGAGGGAATTATTTGTTTAGCAGAGTGATGGCGTTCGGGAAAAAACTGTTTTTGTATCTAGTTGTTCTGGTGTGCAGTGTTCTATAGCGTCGTTTTGAGGATAGGAGTTGAAACAGTTTATGTCCAGGATGCGAGGGGTCTGTAAATATTTTCACAGCCCTCTTTTTGACTTGTGCAGTATACAGGTCTTCAATGGCAGGCAGTTTGGTAGCAATTGTTTTTTCTGCAGTTCTAATTATCCTCTGAAGTCTATGTCTGTCTTGTTGGGTTACAGAACCAAACCAGACAGTTATAGAGGTGCAGATGACAGACTCAGTAATTCCTCTGTAGAACTGGATCAGCAGCTCCTTGGGCAGTTTGAGCTTTCTGAGGTGGCACAGAAAGAACATTCTTTGTTGTGCTTTTTTGATGACGTTTTTGATGTTGGGTGTCCATTTTAGGTCGTGAGATATGTTAGAACCTAGAAATTTGAAAGTCTCTATGGTTTATACTGTGTTGTCTAGTATTGTAAGTGGTGGTAGTATGAGAGGGTTTCTCCTAAAGTCCACCATTTCTATGGTTTTGACTGTTCAGTTCCAGATTGTTCCGGTCACACCACGAGGTTTAAAAAATACTTTTTATTAAATCTTTATAACGGACATAAAAACTAACACAAATTAATAAAAAAAGCAGAAAAGAGAGAAAATAAAAAAGACAAAAGTGCAGAAAGAAAGAAGAAACGTTCAATTTCCTTTGCAGCAAATATAAGTACAGTTACAAAGTTTTCTCTTACTCTAAAATTACAAAAGAAAGCTCAGTCTTCTATTATCCAGCCTTTTTTAAAATCAGAAACCCTGAATCATAGATGCATTTTTTTCCATTTTACACAAAAAGTCTATAATGTGTTTCCAGTCAGCCATAAATATAGAGACTTTTTTTTCCTTTAAAAAAAGAAGTTAATTCAGCCATCTCTGAAAGTTCCACCATCTTTACCAACCATTCTTCCATTGTGGGTATTACTATAATTATCCACTTTTGAGCATATAATCGCAATATATAAAACGGTTCCATGACATTTTTCTAGCTACTTATCCATTTAGCCCTAAAGAAAAATCTTTTATTTCAATTGTATTTTAAACTTTAAAATTTTCAGAATTAATGTATGTATTTGTATCCATTTTTTTTAGTTTTTTTACATATCCATCAAGCAAGATAAAATATCTCCTCATGTTGTTCATATTTCAAGCATTGTATACAAAGATAGTATTGCATTATCTTAATTAAAAAAAACCAATTAAATTGTTAAGAGAGATAATAACCTTAACACCATTTGCTTGAATTTTTCCTAGAGCAAAAGTTAAAAGAGTTAATGTGTAATATACAAGATAACGTCAAAGGTTTAGGCCTTCTGAAATCCTATAACTGGAAAAGTGGAGAAGCTTGTGTTGTAAGAGCAGCAGATACAATGTGGTACCGAGGTGAAATTAAAGAAGTTGGCGCTGGCATTGTAAGGGTAAGAGTGACTTTTTAAAAAAACATTCTGGTTTTCACAACTACTGTTTTTTTTTTCTTGTGTTTTTGTTAAAATGAAGGTAGTATTGTCTATGGAGATTCTCAGTCAGTCCAGGTCATGGTTGTTTCAAAGGTGTTTTTTCAAAAGGCAACTGGACTTCCTTTGTTTTTCCTTGAAGATTTTTTGCTTCTTATACCAGACCACCTATCTCCTGTTTACAACACAGTCCTTTCAGCAGCTCCAAGAAGGTTCCACACCCATTTACACTACTCAGGTGACCGTGAGGGCACAGATAAATCACCAAGTGGCTTCAGCAATTTTCAGAAAGAGTGCTAACGATGAGATGACTGCAAGGAATATAAATCCTTCCAACTTCCACCATTCAGTCAGAACTGAAGAAGCTTATTGGATGAGAGGCAAAACATCTTCAAGGCATAAAAAAGTCTAGTGGCCTGGTGAAGACATTGTTATAAAAGTATAGTCCTTCCTTTGTTATAAAAGTCCTTTCAGTATACTTCCTACTATTTACTGCTGATAGTAGATGCTTGAAAAGATGAGATTTCTGCTGTTTTATGTGAGGGATAATATTTGTGAAGTTAGCAATAGGTTCACAAAATGAACACATTCATTTTCAAGAAGCATTCCCTTTTTTTAGTGCCTCTTGCTTCCCATTTATGACAAACACAATGCAGAAAAAATACCTAACGATCTATCATTGCCCCTTGCAGGTTAGTATTTTAGAAACTAATTCAACTAAATAAATCTTCTCTTAACATTATATATGAATCAGTTTGCTGTGTCACATCTACTTCCAAAACTATATGACAGGAAATAGGTTGTGCAGCCTTTTTGTGCATTTGTGCATGAGAAAAGTTTTTCGAAAAGAATTACATCATGAAATGTAAATACTGATGTACTTGTTCTTGTGTATTGTTTCTTTTCATAGGTACATTATGTGGACTACGGATATACTGAGAAAATTCCTCCATGCCATCTGTACCCCACTATTTTGTATGCTGAGATACCTCCATTTTCTATACCATGTCATCTGTATAAAACTGTACCAGTGAGTTAAATGCTATGATTCGAACATAATGCATTTCTACAGAACAATGTATGAAAATGTACAAATAATTTACCTGTCTGATACAGTGCACCGGTAATTGTATCAGTATTGTAGTTCATACCTATCATCAGCAGAATTGGGCATATATTCCTTTTTTCTCTTTCTGCATTGAGAGAAGTGTTAGATACATATTTCACTCTGTAATGATAAAATGCTTTGGGAATTTTAAGGTTTTCCAAGGCTCACTTTCCATAGAAGTAGACTACTAGAAAGCGGTAGGCTTTAAATGCATACAAGCTGTATATTAGATGAAAGTGTTCAATGTTAATGAACCCTAGTGGCGTCAGAATGCAGTATTGCATAGCCAGGAGTTTTATCTTGATGGGGCTCAAGGTTGACTCGGCCTTTCATCCTTCCGGGATCGGTAAAATGAGAATCCAAATTGTTGTGGGCAATATGCTGACATTGTAAACTGCCTAGAGAATGCTGTAAAGCACTATGGGGTGGTATATAAGTGTTATTGCTATTGCTAATGCTAACTCTCTAGCACAGGGGTGTCAAACTCGGGACCGCAGGCCAAATCAGGACTGCAGGGTGCTTAGATCTGGCCTGTGGAGCGGTCCTGGAAACAGCAAAGGACTGGGCTACAGTGCCTCTGCCAACATGGCCCTCCCAAGCTCTGTTTTTGCTGGCAGAAGGTTGCAGGAAGGCGTCACGGACGAAAACGGAGATCAGGAGCCCATTTTCACTGGCAGAACACTCGAGTCACCACAGGTGTCCCTGATGAGTAATGTCAAGCTGACCACGCCCACCTCTCCCACGCTCACCCCTCCCACCCACCCACCCCGAGGTCAAACACAACCCTGATGCAGCCCTCAATGAAATTGAGTTTGACACCCCTGCTCTAGCATGTTCCTGGGCCCGAGCTTATTTCTAAGGCAATGCAGAATATCAGTTTTCATTCTAGTTCCAGCACAAATCGCCTACCTCCTCCATATGCCGATCTTGTTGCTTGTCTCCTCTAGTAAAGCAAAGAAAATTAAATCATCTAAGCTGTCATCTACACCGAGTGAAAGCAGCGCACTTGTACATATTTCCCTCTGTATTAAGTGTTTTAATATTCTCTGGGTTATTTAAATTCTATTAAATGACCAGAACACTTTAGTAAGATTGTAAAGTCAAGACCTACCTCCAGGCTTGATTTGCCTGAATGCTCTGGGTGGAACCAGATAATTTTCAATGAAGGAAAAATGAAAGGTGCTGAAAGGTGATACTTTGTATAGCAGTTCCTACAACATAGAGTACACAAAAATAAGGAAAGGGTGTGATTTTATTGTAAGGAAAAGAGAGACTTGGGTTTATTTGATTGAAAGTAGGAAACGGAAACCAAGAATTCGGTGGAGAAAAATGGGCTTTGATTTGGGAGAAGCAGCATGGAGATTAAGGCTCAAGTAGAGATAACAGCAGAAACAAGGAAAAAGTGTGGATGTGTTGGCTATTGGATGAGTTATGATTGTGTTAAAGAACAAATGATACACTGAGGATGTGGAATGAAAAATAATGGTGTGAATGAAGACGTGTTACTGAAGAAAAAACAATCAAAAGTTTGTATTTAGAGAGTCAGGTTCTACTTCCTTCCTCTTGCTCAGATTCTTGGTAAGCTATTGCTATGTAGTCCCAAAAGGTTTCCTTTTCTATGAGATGTAAGTAGTTGTACCTATAGGAGCTAATTTGTAATAGCATCTGAGACAATGCTTTGAAATTCCAACTGGCTCCAAAGATTGTTTTCCAATATTTGCCTTTTTGAGACATTCTAGCTCCAGGATAACAGCAACTCTCCATTGCCTTTTTCAAGTTTTAGAGAATATACCAGATGTTAATTCCAATTGTTACATAAGGCTTCCATCAACAGAAGCCTTAAGTAACAGTTGGAATTAAAAATATTGCATGGGACCATTTTGGCCAACCCAGTAGCTCATAACATTCTTAATAGTTCTTTATGAGATCACAAAAGGTAGGTCTGTTCACGTGAACATGGCTGATCTTTGTCCTGAAACATCCTGGTATATCATGAAAAAAATGCAGTTGTGCTTAACCTCTGCTTTTGGGTGAACTGGAACTTGATCATTTTCTGCTTCATGACAATTCTTTCTCCAGATTAGCTAGTCTTGTGAATGGAGGTTTTGGATCAATGGCTTTTCATAGTTGATTATCGATTGGTGTATTTTTCCTCATGATCATTTAGGTTGGCAACATTTGGCAGCACGACGCAGTTGAATTGCTTAAAGAACTACTTACGAGAAGATCTGTTAAAATACGCATAATGGTATGTCTAAACACTGTATCTTTTATTCATTATTTCAATCAGATGCTACCCTTAGCAAAGGCTTGAGGGGGAGCTAAAAGTAAAAACAAAAACAATTCCCTTAATCAAAAATAAATAAATTTAACAGACAGACAGACAGACAGATAGATAGATAGATAGATAGATAGATAGATAGATAGATAGATAGATAATTTTATTTCTATACCGCCCCTCTCCTGAAGGACTCGAGGCAGTGCACAGCCAAGTAAAAAACACAATACAAATCCCAATTAAATTTAAAAATTATTAAAATTATTACATTTACGGCCAAGATTCGTTAAAAGCCAAAAATTTAAAACTCCGAATTTAAAACTCCTTATGTACTTATAAAATAAGTACAATACCAGTATTACACAGAAAGAAAATTCACAATTTCTTATTACACACATATCAAATAAGGTCTGTAATAAGGCCTACCCACCCATGATCTAATAATGATTAATAGGGATAATCTGCAATGCTTTACTGAAATCCTTTTGAGTGAGGAGGAGGAGATCCCCCTTTCAAAAATAGGCTTCCTGGGTTTCAGATATGATACCAGTCAAAACACTAGGTGGGAAGTGTAGTCATTACTGTCCAGAAGTCCCTGGTGACTACCAGCCATGCTGCTCCACAAATAACCACATATGAGATTCTGTGAAGCTGGACCTTAAGAATCAGATAGGTTTGCTGCTTGTGTATGAGCCTCCATATGCTTAATTCTGTGACAGATTGGCAGTGATAGTCACCAGGCTTATGGCCACCATGGACTTGATCAAAGTTATCAAAAGCCTGATTCATAGTTTTGGAGGGCTATGTGTGTCTGCAATGCTAGATCTGATTTTTTTTACCCCGGGTCATGATCTGGAGTTGAGGGATACCCTTAGATGATGTTATTAGACCCTGGTCATTGAGAGATCACTTCCTGTTTGCCATGGAGTTCTCTGTAGGAAGGAGCAATTTGTTCAATCTGCTCCAAAATGGATCTAGCATGAAGACTAGGATTCAACACAACCAGAGCATGACTGAATGGCTGTAGATTTAAAGGTCCCCTAGATCTGGAGATCTTCTGTCATTCATTCTGGAAGAGATTGTACTCTCACGGACAGAGTTGGTGGGTAATCTAGAGGTTTTCCAAATAAAAGTTCAAGTCTTTAATCACTTCAAAAACGTGATAGTTTTAACTCATCACCTGAAACCTGAAGGAAGGAGCAGAACATATTCGTCATAGGGAGCCAAAGTATGGAAAATGTCAGTCAAAAATTTTTGCTTCCAAGGTATCATAAGATAGCATTTTCACATAGACAAGACCAGGAAGGAATTGACCTTATTTACTGGTAATCGGATTGGAGGGACATTCACTTGAGGAAGAAAAAAAAGTAAAAAGAACATAGCTTCCCATTCTTTTTTCTTGATGAGTTCCACATGATTTAGTACAGAACCACACAGGGCCTTTGATAACCATTGTAAAGAGCCCTGAGGCAGTCTACATAGTAGAGGTGTCATTCTCTTCTTCCTCCACCACCAACACTGACGGAACTGAAGAACATTGCTCTTCACTCTGATTCTGTGGAGTGGTCCAGAAGTATTGAAAACCTCTGAGCGACTAAAGATGTCCAGGAAGGTTGTGTTCCCTGATCCCAGCTTCTCCAGAGGTTGTCTACAAGTGCAACCAATGCAGTTTTTGGAATGCATCCTTGCCTGAAATCAGACTGCCAGGAGTCCGTTTTGCTCTGTGCACATGTAAATATGGAATGTGTGTCTTCAACAAAAGTAATTTCTTTTGGGGTTGATGATACATCTTGTCATGTGTGAGCATTATAGCAAGTATCTCAAATTACAACAGGCTTTCAGCGGTAAACACATGCCTGTTTTTAGAGCTGCTTTTAGTAGCAGACGGGATGGTAGTAATGAGAGTAGAGTAGAATAGAAGTAGAATAGAGAATAGAATAAGAGTAGAGTAGAATAGAATAGAATAGAATAGAATAGAATAGAATAGAATAGAATAGAATAGAATAGAATAGAATAGAATAGAATTCTTTATTGGCCAAGTGTGATTGGACACACAAGGAATTTGTCTTGGTGCATACGCTCTTGGAGTACATAAAAGAAAAGATACATTAATCAAGAATCATAAGGTACAACACTTAAAGATAGTCATAGGGAAACAGTCTTAAGGATACCAGCAACAAGGTTACAGTCCTACAGTCATCAGTGGGAGGAGATGGGTGATAGGAATGATGAGAAGATTAATAGTAATGCAGACTTAGTAACCAGTTTGACAGTGTTGAGGGAATTATATAATGAGTTTGTTAATCTTTCAACAGGAGCAGTCAAATCCTCCCTGGGGAAAAGTGTCTGTCAAACTTTGGTTTTCGGGGATGTCACTATCTTATTTCATGGCATTCCATAAACATTGTATTACCGAAGACGATGGTGATTCTATGCCAACATGGGTATTGGTTTTTTTTTCCTCTTTTCAATCATTAACAGTTTAACTCGAACATTTCATGCTGAAACAAGTTTCTTGTCCAGAGATAGTATTATCAAGCATAGTGCTGGTTGTGATATTGTGGTCAGTATTGAAAATCTTTTAGAAGAGAAAAACTTTTATAAGTAATAAAAACAATGTTTATCACTGAGATACAAAAAACACTGATTTAAACTCTTACTGTAGTAAGAGAGTTACCACAACTACTTCCTCTTATATCACCAGTTCTAAACAGCATTCCTAGATGTAATCTGGAGCTCAAATTGCCGAACTAGTGCATAGACATCCCCCCCCCCCCCCCCCCCGAGTATAGCATTTATTCTTTCTGGACAAGAATTTTGGAGTTTCTAGACAAATTCTTGGCAAAGAATTTGGAAACAAAAAGATAAAAATGTTTGCTATCATCAGTTTTGTTCTGGGACTGAGTTGCAAATTGAGGAACAATCTGTTCCTCAGACCATACCAATTTCAAGAATCTTAAGCTGTTACATTGAATCAGTGATTGTTCCCCATCAAATTCAATGTAATTCCTCTTTTGTGCTTTTGCTATGCACTGTCTCACAACTAAATGAACTTCCTCACTTGGGAGCTGTTAAAGTTGTGCTGTGCAACCAATGTGATTTTGTTTTTAGCAGCCTTAGAACTCAAGTTGTGCATTTCTAGTTTCAATCTTATTTGCTTAAAATGAAAATATTTCCATTTAAATCCTTTTCCAAATTACTCTCACAGTTGCTAACCTAGTACAGTAGAACCTCTGGACACGAACGCTTCTGACCACGACCAAATCGGGTTGCGACTAAAGTTATGGAATGAATTACGGTCGTGACCAGAGGTTCTACTGTATTTGCAAAATTGTCACCCAAATATTTATTGAAAGCAAGAAGCACAATGTTAAAAAAGGCATTAAATTCATGAATTCAATTCAAATTGAATTCTGTGTATTACTGGCTAAATTGCCACAATCACGTTTATCACGTAGATACAGTATATCTGGAAATTGGGTGCATACACATTTTGTTTTTCAATCAATTTATTTTTCTAACCTAACAATTTTCTAATTTGTCTCAGGATAGTAGCTTTTCACTTTGTCTGTGAAAGTATTTCCTCTTACCTATTTTATTACCAGAATAGTTGTCAAACACCATCAGAATATAATTGCGCCAGCCATATAACTCCATGGTTTCTGAGGTAAATATAGATCGTCTGTACAGGGCCAGACATTGGTTCCCTTGTACAATTTTTGAATGATAAGGTTAAATATTCTCTTTGGAACCACAAATCCTGTGCCTAATGAACTGGTTATGCTGTGACTAATTTCTTTTTCTGTAAATTTGCTTTAGAATCCTCTAGGAAGCCTTCAGCTCTGTGTTACTACAGAATAAATGGCCCTTTTCTTTTGAAAATTCAGCAGTCTGTGGCTGACTTCTATTTAACTTATTTGAATATTTATTTGGCTGCGTCTTCAGATTTTATCCCTATCTTGCTAATAGTTTGCTTATACCATTTAGCATGAAGTTTGGGGTTTGGACTCTAATAGAATTTAAAATACAGATAGAATACAAATAGAATAGAATAGAGCTGGAAGGAACCATAGAGGTCTTCTAGTCTGCCTCCTACTCAGGCAGGAGAACCTATACAATTTCAGATAAGTGACTGTCTAGTAGTATTTTCTTAAAAACTTTCAGTGATGGAGTGCCCACAATTTCTAAAGGCAAGCTGTTCCATTGTTAATTGTCCTCGCTGTTAGGAAATTTTTCCTTAATTCCAGGTTGCTTCTCTGATTAGTTTCCAACCATTGTTTCATGTCCTGCCCTCTGGTACTTTGGAGAATAATTTGACCCCGTCTTTTTTGTGGCAGCCCCTCAAATACTGGCATACTGCTTTCATGTCACCCCTAATTCTTCTTTTCTTTAGACTAGCCCAACCCAGATCCTGCAGCCATTCTTCATATGTTTTAGTCTCCAGCAGTGATGGATTAAAGCTCACTAGTGCCCTAAGCACTGACAAATCTTTGTGCCTCCCTCCTTTGTTTTTTACAAATCTTCACTGTTTTTTTTTCTTTCAACTACGTGGTACCCCCTTTGGGCCTGGTGCCCTAAGTACGTGCTTAGTCTGCTTAATGGTTAATACAACACTGTCTCCAGGCCTTTGATTGTCTTAGTTGGTCTTCTCTGAACTTTTTCCAAAGTCTCAACATCTTTTTTGTAGTATGGTGACCAAAATTGATTGCAGTATTCCATGTATCGTCTTACTAGGATTTTATAAAGCGGTACTAATACTTCATGTTCCTGGCTTGCTTCTCAATGCATCATTTCTGCAGTAATTAAGTCACCTTTAAACTTTTTGAACTCCTAGCCAGTATGTCACTCCAGCTGCTGTTGCTGAAGTCGATCCTTTCATTTTATGACTGCAAGACATGGTGGTGACTGGGCAGATTCTGGCATAAGACAAAGCCATGGTACAATCTGATTCTCTTTTTGTTAGCTGATGCCTCCAATTTTATAGAATCTTCACGATGTTGTTCAAATCTTACAAAGTATTTTACCATCCCCATATAGGGCCACAAAGTTTCTGGCTATTTTGTACTATAGGTAATCTTATAATTAATTTCCAGCTGAAAAACATTTTTGCTGCTTTGTGTATATTAAAGAGCTTTCTAAATGTGAGTCTGTGAAATTAATACTGTATTAAAATTTGAGTGTATATGTTCTAGGATTCAAGGTCGGAATGCAGTAATGAAACCTTGGAGGAAAATTGTGAAATCAGTTATGAGGTAAGGTTTAACACTAAATCAATGTAAGTGTTAGCCTTCATTGGTTCATTGGAGTCTTCATTGGTTGGGGGTGTTACTTGGAACCCTGACATTAAGAGTATTTAATACCTTAAATAAATGGTATTAGCTTCCTACTGTTACACTGCCTGTAATAGCATATTATCTATTACAATTTTGTTTCCAAGCTCAAGATGGTTCATAGCTTTGTGCTTTGTAAAATGGAATCGCCTTGGAACTTGTCTTGGATTTCTTCCTCTGTAGTGGTCCAGGAATGTTCATATGTTCAAGTGGCAATAGTCCTCCAATTAACTATATTCCAAAACCCTGTATTTCTCAATATTTAAAACGGCAGAGAAATTTGCTGCTCCCTAAACAATATGTGAATGTGTGTAGGGAATCTGTACAAAATAGTTTCCAGGACAAGTTGTTCCCAGTGCCTTCAGAAGCACTCCTTGGTGTTCTCTAGGGTTGTTTTGCAAATTGTGTTCTAATAATTTGCTTATTTTAGGGATTATTGAAGAGTGAACTAAAGACTCCTCTTTTGCCACCATATATTTCTCCATCATTGCCTATCCTTGGAGAACACTTTCCAGTGAAAGTAACACACATTGTGTCACCGAATGAGGTATCTTAATTAAAAATGTTGAACAAACACCATCATTAACAAGTCTGTTTTGTTCACCTCCGTTCACAAAAATTAAGTATTTTGTTTGTATTAGTGCTTTTAATTGAACTTCATAGAACAACTTACCTCATGTGAAGAAATAATTTTGTATTTTAAATTGAGAATTTTGTGTATCGATCTATATAATAGTAAAATTATTATGCATCATAAGGCAACAGTTTTTGAACCAATTTACCTCAAGTTATTTACAAAATATGTCCAAAATCCAGTACCCATTGGCCTCCCAAGGGAATGAAATTTGTGGAGAAATTTCAGTGGGGAAGCTGCCAGGAAATCAGAAGTTGCTCGTACTCCCACTGCTTTTTGCCTGCCCGTGGTCATTGTTTCTCTGTTTAGGTAAGGAAATATCTCTGAAATGCAGTCATCACTTCAAGGGAAAATGATTCAGAGAGTTTTTCCTTATCTACTTAATCCATTTAATGATGACATTTGAAAATTATTATTGGAAAATGACCAATAACAAACATTATCATAAAAACTATTAACATAAAAAATTAAAATTCAATATATGGGATCTTTTAAGAGCCGTGGTGGCGCAGTGGTTAGAATGCAGTACTGCAGGCTACTTCTGCTGACTGCCAGCTGCCGGCAGTTTGAGTTTCATCGACTCAAGGTTGACTAAGTCTTCCATCCTTTGGAAGTCGGTAAAATGAGGACCCAGATTGTTGGGAGCAATATGCTGACTCTGTAAAATCCCTTAGAGAGGGTTGTAAAGCACTGTGAAACGGTATATAAGTCTAAGTGCAATTGCTATTGCTTTTATATAAAACAATACACAATACAATAACTGTATAGCTCTAAATTTCACCAACAGCAGAAAGGAAGGCAGAAGATTTTTTTTTTCCTCTTGAGTTTCTATGGCAATTCCACACAAATGATGTATCTGGTGGAATAACAAGCAGTATCTTCCCTACTCTTTTGGTACATTGCTTCTAATTTATACTAAGATACTCTCAGTCTATAGATCTTGCTTATTGAGTTCCATTTGGGACCTTTCAAAATCGTCTAGGATTAAAGAAGTCACAGGACTTGAATATTTCACCTGAATATTCTAACTGCTTCTTCCTCCACTCCAGAAAACTTTACTCTAGAGCAGGGATGTCAAACTCATGTCGTCACCACGGCATCAGATGACATATCGGGACTTTTTTCTCCTTTGCTAAACCGGGCGTGGGTGTGGCTAGCATGTGACGCATCCGGCCCGCAGGCCAGGAGTTTGACAGCCCTGATCTAGAGGAAGAATGCTAGAGCACAAATAAGGAATGTAAAACTGCACAGCTCTAGAAGTGAAAAAGGTGCTCCTAAGGGGACCTAGGTATGCTCAATGCACCTAGCAGAGAACCTTAAAAAATGTAAGTTGTCACCACCTTATTAGCTCAAACATATTTTAATTCAAGCATATAGAGCAGCGATACACCTGCAACCATGTCCCCTCTTTTCCACATCAGGTCCTAATAGTTGCACATCACAAGGAGAAATGAAATGTGAGTGAGAGAGAGAAGCTTATTCTTTGTAGAGAATCTCCCAAGAGATTAAATTTCTCTTGCTCAAATTCACTAATATAACATTTCTCTCTTCTCTTCTCCCCTCCCTCTCTATTTTTAAAAAGTCAGTGTTTCACCCAACTAAGAGTGGCAGATGTAAATAACTATATGCATATTTACATATAGCAGCCAGTGTTGTGTTATTAACTTTCTGCTAATTCAGTAGTAGTTGGAGTGCAGCATAATAGGCTCACAGCCTTATAAAAATTTAGGATGCAGATAAGAAAATGTTAACAGACACCTGTACATTCCTCAATGGTCTGGAAAATGAGCAGCCAGAGAAGCGGTATTAGAAAGAAACAACATATCGCCACTGTCAACAAGTGAAAAAATAAACTGATTTCTAAAATAAAAGTAATGCAGTAATGGAAATTGTAGTAACCTGATCTCTTCCCTGCTAAATAACTTGATAAGGAAAAATGAGCATTTTGCTCTTAATGAAGTTGATTGCTAGGAATTTAATTCATAAATACATAACCCAAATCATGGGTGTGATTGATTTGGTTTTCAAAATAGAACCTTCCAGAGAAGGAAGGCCATTCCCGTCAGAAATTCCTTTTTCGCCAGCATGTGATTTTGTTTTTAAAAAAATATAAACTGTGTTGACATTGTACTAGGTTTTAGTATTTACTTCTTGGCTTATTTGTCAGACTGCTCCCCTTTCTTTGGTTAAACTCAGGAAGGTTACCTCTCAATATATTATTATATCTAATGCCCTTTGCTTTTAAATGAACAAACATATTTCTAATCTTACAGTCTTTTGATAAAGATGCTTTCCTCTACCCCAGGTGTATCTTTCCATTGTTCACTCAAACAGCACCAGCCAACAGAGAGATATGGAGGACAGCTTGGATTCTGACAGTCTAGAGAAAGCCTTGGCTCAGTATAATCAGAACATAGAGACTCTTCCACATCTAACTGATGTTCGAAAAGGTGTAGTACTTAGAACCTAAGAAAATTAATATGTAATAGCCTGCTTTGAATATTTTCAGTTGTATTCAAGGTGGCTAACTCCTGTTTGCTTAGAAGCCTGAGAATCATGTGTCCTACTTTGCATGAGCTCCTTTCCAAGGAACCTCTTCCACATTTAAAAATAGAAGGAGAATCTTGCTGAATTGGGCCATAAATCCACCTTGTCCACATTGAGGCATGCCAAATGGAGAAACTCACATTAGGGAATCTCACAACCTCCTCTACTGTCACTTCCCAGCAAATCAGTACTTAAGGCTTGGTGCCTGGGATTCAGGAGTTAGTACACAGCCATCTAAGGCAAATAGCCATTGATACCACGATTCTTCATGAAATTGTCATGAACAATTGTCAGAACTAGCCAAATTGACTGATATTATCACTAAGAGTAAGTTGCATCCATAGCTAAGAGGGCCTTTGGAAAGGTGGTTTGTGTGTGTCACTTGTACCCATTCCTGGACTTTTCTCACTTGTCACTTGTGCTTTAGTCATTTCTTGTTTGGACTACGAGTAGATCTTGATTTACAACCATTCATTCAGTGACCATTTGAAGTTACAGTGGTGCTGAAAATACGGATTTATGGCCTGTGCTCAAAGTTATGGCCATTGCTGTGCCCCTGCAGTCATGTGATTAAAATTCAAGGACATGGCAGCTTGCTCACACTTACACTACAAGGGCACGCCAATTCCTCCTTTCTGCCTATCTCTTGCCCACTGTTGGCCATCTTGCACTCTGCCTTGTGGGATGGCAAACACTTCCAGAACTGCATGGCTCTGGAGTTGCAGTCCGTGCCCTGAGAAGATTCAGCCACCCCAGGAAGCACCTGCAAGCATTAGTTCTCCCAGCTGCCTTCTCTCCCGACCTTTTGCCTTTTGTACCTAGCCACCATAGCAAAGCAGCACCTCACTGCCTTTATTGTCTCCTTTTTGGACCTATGATGCGGCCCTGGGCATTTCAGTATCTGTTGACTCTTCAACAGCTTAGTGCTAAAGCCCAGCAAGCTCCAGTAAGCATTCATTTACCCTTCTGTCTTCTCTCCCAGTTCTCTGCATTAATTTTTTGCTCGGAAAGTATGCGTAATAAACATTTCCTGGAGAAGCTGCGTCCAGGAAGGCTTCATATTTGTTTTCCTTACATTCATTTTGCTTTAAAATAGTAATAATTGATCAATTTCTGAATCAACAAACCTGGACCTCAGTTGAATATAGGTAGTCCTCGACTTAACAACAGTTCTTTACTGGCTGTTCCAAGTTGCAACAGCACTGAAAAAAAGTGACTTATGACTGTTTTTTTCACACTTATGACCATTCAGCATCCTCATGGTTACATGATCAAAATTCAGATGCTTGGCAAGTGGTTCATTTTTTTTTTTAATTTGATTTATATGCCGCCCTTCTCCGGAGACTCAGGGCGGCTTACAATATTTACGACGGTTACAGTAGTCCCAGAGTCCTGTGAATCAAGTTTTGCGACCTTCTGACAAGCAAAGTCAGAATGGGAAATCCAGATTCATTTAACAACCATGTTACTAACTTTACAAATGCAACGATTCACTTAACAACTGAGGCAAGAAAAGTCGTAAAATGGAACAAACATACTTAACAATTAGCAACACATATTTTGGGCTCCATTATGGTCGAAACTCGAGAACTACCTGTAATTTTGTGCTATCGAGTTACCTGACATTTCATCTTTCTCCTGCTCTCATCAGGAGAACCAGTACATTCCAGCTAACTGAATGGCATGCTTTCTTTGTAGACATGCCCTGCCTCGCAGAATATAGTGACGGTCTGTTGTATCGAGCAAAACTCATTTCTATTCTTGAGTTCAATCCTGTTTCAGTTCTTGTGGAATTTGTTGACTATGGGTCGACTAAAACATTGCCTATAAGCAGGTAAAGATGTTCTTTTTTCAAATCACTTTATCAAGATTGATAATTCAATAACTAGAAATACTGTGCTACAATACTGTTTTAGATTTAACTAAGATGATCATAAATTATCAGCTTGTATAGTTTGACTTGCAAACTGTGTTCCAGGTTGCGTCAGATTCCGTGTAAATTCATGCAATATCCCACTCAAGCATTCAGAGTGTTACTGGCCGGATTTAAACCTGCTTTACATGATTCCACAACAGAGAGAATTCCTTATTGTCCAGAATGGAGCCTGGATGCATTGTGGGCTGCAATGAACTGCTTTGAAAGCAAAAATCTCAGTGCCTCTTCAGTGGTAAGCCTTTTTTTTTTTTATCCTTCTCAATTTATCTCACTTTCATTTGGGAACTGTATATTCCTTCTATATGCAAATCTCTCCATTGAAGCTGCTTGGAAGAAATAAAACCAAGGAAGAAATTAAAAGCCAGGACCACAGTCAAACTCCTTGATAAATAGGATTTGTACTCAAAGCTGCAAATGTTTCTTTTTCATCTTTGTGAAAGGTGGCATAAGTCTTTTGAATTTATAGTATGGTAGTATGGTCAGAATCCATTATTTTCTAATTGTTTGCTGTTTCCTATGTCTGCATTGTGGTGAAGCACAAAAGGGCTTGAACTGCCATTACAATCTTCCAGACTTGGTACCTAGATAGTTTATTGCTCTGCCATTAGGGAAAAAAACAATTCTCCCCAAATTCTTCAAGAAGATATGTGCAAAAGCGTGTAGCTGCTGATAAGATTTAGATGATGGGGGAAAAATGGGATTTCTTGCCTATATTGTACTTTTATTGGAAATATTGATATTGCTTCTGAAACTATTTGTTGTCTTTTTTGAAAAACCTGGCTTCCAAGACACATTCACCAGAGCATATTGTATTTTTGTATGAAGAAGGACGTCTATTTCATATGAAGCTTGTGGAAATGGGATTTGCAGAACTGACACAATGATAGGTAAGCAAGCAGTAGTTATTATGTCTTTACCAGCATTAAAAAAAACTTATTGATCTTGCTGAAAATTTGCAAAAAATTAGAACTTGTAAACTTTATGAATGGTCCCACAAATTTTGATTAGTGATTTTTTAAAAACTGGAATTCTTGTAGAAAATATTTTTAAACTGTAAGTCTTAATATTTCTAGGAATAAATAAAAAAATTGCAACTTTTATTTTTTTAAAATCAGCCATACAGAGATGAATTTAAACTGAAGGTGCTAAGACCTTTAGCCGAATTGAAGCCCCCAAGGTGGAAAATAAAGGCACCGGAAAAGAAAACTGAATTAAAAAACAGGAAAGTTCAGTAAAAGAACCAATGCTTTTATAGGTGTGTGTGAATAACTACATTATTCAAATGGTTCTTTTTTTACAATCATTAATGCAGTATGATAAGGACTCAATAGCAATACTGTGTAGAAGTTGATTGCTTGAAAGTTTGTAGATATCTATTTTTACATTCCCAGGTATTGATACATGGAAATAATACTGGTTTTTTGTTTGTTTGTTTCAGATGTGGACTACCTTGATTTAAAAAAAATTGAACTGATTTTGTATTAAAATTGTTTTAAGAGTTATAGTTTTTTGTAAATTCTGGGAATTCTACACAGAAGTGTGAGTTTTTTGTTACATTGTTCAAGTACTAATACTTGTTTAAATAAATAGTTGGATTTGCATCAAAATGTCTTTACATTAGTTTATGTTTTATTTAATAAGTAGGGATAGGAAAAATATTTCAACTGCTTTGAGCGTGGAACTTCCTGACCCAAAAGCAAAAAACTTGTTGCTTCAAATGCTGGGTAAGAATTCTGGGAATTAAGGTCTACAGATCTTAAAGTTGCCAAGTTTGAAGACTACCAATGTAAATTGTCCAACCACAGAATGATTGTCAACCATCCCTCTTAGCCATCTAGCAAAGAAAGACTCCTCGTCATTTGTTTTGCCAAGTGTATACTTTACTGAAGCTTAAATGGTTAAAGTAGCATAAACTGAATCTGAGGTTTTCCCACGCAAACAACACAAAGGAAAGTGTCTCCCCCCCCCAAAAAAAATCTCCTGGTTATCTGCAAATGTCCAATCAGGTGCTTGTATATTGTCCAGGAAACGGGTGCTTGGTTCCCAGCTCTGCATATCATTACTTGATCTCCATCGCTAATGTCAGGCTGTCAGCTCATGAAGCTTGGATAGGTGAGATGCAGCCATGACAATGGTTTTGTAGATGTCAGTAAAACCATTTTCCATAAATCATTTCTCTACTATCACTGTTACAAGATTTTTTTTTAATTATTACTATTAGCAAGTTTGATCTATATTTTTATGCAGTCTTTTGTTACTGTTCCAGTAGTTTCCAATTATGTCCTTAATGCAGATCAGCTCCACTATATCATCCCTTAGAAGCTGTTAGACTAAACTACCAAATACAGTTGGCAATATATCATCAGCAAATAATTTGACACCCCTGTCCCTATAGTAAGCTTCCAAAATTTTGGCCAATAGTTGAAAATTTTTCAACTATTCCAGGTTGTTCTGTTTTTCTAAGTTTAAGATTGATGAATCTTATATTTTTTTCTTAAATCTTTTCATTCCAATTAGAATATTTGCTTCTTTATTTTAAAAATTGTATTGGGATGATGTGATCTGATAACATGGCTTGGAATTTAGAGTTCTTTACACTTGGTTGCAGATTTTTTTCTTCCAGTGATTCACACCAATATTTTACTGATTAAAACAAGCTGAAAATGTGCACATTTGTGCTTATTTTGAGTAACTTTCCTATCAGAAATGTGGAGATGTTAATTTTACCAAAACATTTGACAGTGTTGTCCATTATGTTCTGATTAGGAGGTTAATTAGTTATTGGCTAGATGGCAGGTCTATTAGGGAATTGGCTTGAAACTAATCTCAAAGAAAGATCATAAAGCTTCCTTAACAAATTAGTGTGAAATATCAAATGGAATGCCACAAATTTGGTTCAAGACCTGTACTCCAAAATTTTGAAGTGGAATGAATGCTTATCAGATTCACAGGTTACACAACTGGGTGAGTAGCTATTACAAGAGAAATGGTTTGAAAATAAAAGTGAAATTTAATAGTCAAATGAAATAATTATTTAGAAAAAAATGTTCTTTAGTCTCTAAAAAAGAGAAATGGGTTTTGTTCCTAATGTAATGCACAGCACTGCTAATATATAAGCATTAGACATACGAGTTTTAAAAATAATTTATTAAGACGTTTATTGCATGTGTACAAACAGCTTTTAGATTTTTATTCAAACAAGACAACATCTAGAAAATGTAACAAAAAAATATTGATAAATATTAAGATACAGCAAAACATAAACGTTCAGGGATGAGTGTCCATGACAACATCACCATTCTTATTTTTAACTCTTAGTCTACCAGAGGCATATTGAGTCTCTTGATGTCCATCAGCATAAACAGTTTTGATTGTGCCATCAGGATACTCACGTCTTTTGAAATCAGCAGTATGCACTTCTTGCTGACCATTGCTGAACTCTATAATCTTACTTCCATCTCTGAATTAAAATACAAAAAAATACCAATACTTGGTCTTATTAAATTCTGCGGAAAAGAAAAATTAGGAACTGGGAAAAAGAATATGATTTTAGCCCAGTTACTGTTTTGAGTTCAATTGCTGTGCAAGGTAATTTTTCTTAAAATGTCCATACCTCAAATACTATTTTATGTCTCTGGTATTGATAATCTTCCTGCTATATATTTTGCTTTTCCCTTTTCTCATTTTGCCACATGTCTATTATGCTCAGTTGTAATGACTAGAAATCAGCCTAATTTTTTCAATTGTTTATATCTCAACTGCCATCAGTCCAAGAAAGTAGTTAATAATACTGGAGTTGTCAAAAATATTTGGGAGGATAAATTTAGAATAAGTAGTAATTCTGTCCCATAACTCTTCCTCACCCTTTTTACTCTTCAATATGGACTCAAAACAAATGGTTATCTGAAAGACTACCAGTAGAATTTGATTGATTTTTCTCCCCATCCAGCACTTACCTTGGGTTGCTCCCAAAACCAGACTTAGTGATACACCCACCCACCCCATATGCTTGCAATTGAATTTAGATCAAACTTTCTCTAAAATTATATTTTATCAGGGTAAAAGCCTTACTGTTGCATGTGGATAATAGTGCCATCAGGAAAAATGTTTACTTCGCGCCCATCTGTGAATACATTCTTAATGGTTTGATCAGGGAATATAATTTCTTTTTTTCCATCTGGAAAATGCTTTTCTGCAATAATATATTCATACATCAGATTTGTCTTACATTGTATGTACAAAAGAAATGGCATCTGTGATAATGGCGTGCAAGCACTCCCTCAGCTTACCTATCTGGCCATTTGAGAAATGGAGAACCTCTAACCCTGTAGGATAGGTGGTATGTGTAGTTTTTGCATTGGCATAATAGTATATCTGTTGAGAAAAGTTTTAAAGTTAATGTTAATGCTAGTGCATAGTTCTGATTATGTAAGACTGCCATATGATAGATACATACAACTCTCTGGTCGTCCAGGACTTGTTTTACATCCCCATTAAAAAAGGTTACAGTTGTAGTCTTTCCATCGCAGCTTACTTCTTTCCTTGTGCCATTTGGGAAAATAATAAGATGGCAACCATTTTTTAACACTTTTTCAACCTAAAAGGAAGCAAGTAAAGCTAATAATTCTAATCTGGGAAAGTTTAAATGAAGCGCCATATAGCTTTACTTTTATAAAGTCACACAATATTCAAACTACTGAACAAAGAACTGGAAAAAGAAACATCTCTCTCCCATGAAGAAATTAATCTGATAAGGATCCGGTTTCCTCCCTAATTCAAAAAAAATTACAGATAAGATTTGCAACATAAAGTATCCTGACCGCTCCAGTCTGGGTTCATCCTAGGCCATGAGTCAAAAAGAAGCACTGGTTGGTCTTGTGGATGATCTACAGTAGAAGTTGGATGAGTGTAGTGTTTGTACTTTATCTTGCGAGATCTCTTGGCAGCACTCAAAGCAATTCTGGCACACTTTTGGATCATCTATGAGGACTACAAATCAAAGATACTGTTTTACAATGGTTCTCCTCCTTCCTGAGTAGGCAATTCCAGTGGATATTAATGGAGGAAATGTTGGACTATGGATATATCGGTGTCAAGATCGCCAAGCTCTCTTTTCTTCAATGACATGAATTTGTTGAGAGATCTTGTCCATAGATTTAGGGTTGAGATATCAGTTTGCTTATGATAACCAGCTATATATCTCCAAACTGGAGATGCAGTGCAAATTTTGAACCAAATCCTGAAGAACTGCAATAGGAAAGAGTGAAGGAGGTGATGAAGTATAAGAAGCAAGATGAAGTTCCTGTTTGTATAGACTCCTCCTAGATGAGATGGTCTCCTCCCTGAAATATGCAATTTGGGAGTGCTTCTGTACTCATGACAGCTGCTAAAATAAGAAATGGGGGCTATGGCAAGAATAGCCTAAAGCTGGTTTGGCAATTGTGACCATTCTTGGAATAGGAAACACATAATTACACCCATATACGTCATCTCTTGAAATGGAAAATACTTATAAATCTTAGCATTTACTTGTTTATTGTAAGTATTTGGATGCTGCCTACTCCACAAGATCAAGGGGGTTTACAATCATAAAGTATACAAGTATAATGTTTTTGACTCAGTCGTTTAATTGGGTTCTCTTTATCTAGTTTTAGGGCTTGTATGGAGAGCAGATCACATGTATGGAAATAGCTCCAAAGATTGGAAAAATGGCAATTTGCTTTATTCTGTTCAAGATAGCTCAAACTTAAATTCCATGTTGTGAAAATTTTCAAGACTCGTTAGAACATATAAATAAACTAGTACACTTTGAACCAATATAAAAATCTGCTTTGTGTCCATTCTGTTTCAATGTCAAAAATTCAAGATAATGTAGCACACTTTTAGACTAGATCTGAAGGACCTACAAGATTAGCATTCTTTATAGGTCCAAATATGGAACAAGGAAATGTTCCCACTGTACTTCATTGCTCTTTAGCGGTGCATCCTATTATAGCGAATGAGAAAGGAACTTACTTTTCCATCAGGATGACTGGCTTCTCTCTCAACTTCTTCTTCGTTTTCTGAAGAATCCAAAGTTACTGCTGATGATGATTCGATAGTTCCATCAGTAGGAAATTTCTAAAATGGCAAAAGCAATAGTAACTTCCTAAAGAGGCAAACTAAATTGCTATGGATTTTGTACAGATTATACCTCATGATATTGAGAATGTTTTTAGATTGACAAGCAATACTGCATTTCATGCAGCTATAGAAATTGATGTTCAAAAAAATTGTGTTTTCAAAGAGACCTCATTTTCCAAAGAAAACAGGGTTCCATATGAAAATCAAACGTCAGAATAAAAAATATTTAATTGAATTTCTTGCATCTGAGATGCTCAGAAGATAATTTCTGCCTATTCATATTCTAAAAATAAAAAACTAGGGTTTTCTAAGACATCTTTATACATCATGTAAGTATCAACCAATATTTCTCTTAACACTTTTTACAAATTTCATCCTGGTTAAAAGATGCATATAATGGGCATAAAGATATATTTTGTTTAAACCATTAAACTATAACTGCCATCGTTGTAATAGTCATTCTATAGTCAATTTTAGGAATCAGATACTAGCATGCCCGCTTTCAACAAAAATGAACTTACTGCCATAAATGTTTTGGAGGAATCTTCAGATGTTATTTACCTTTTTGTCCAAATCGGCTTCATATGCTTTTGCTGGTTCACATTTTGGTGACAATCTTCCTATTTCAAATACAAATTCATTAATAAATAAGAATATAAACCTTGCAAAATCTTATCAATGACATTAATCCACTTACACAGAACAATAGTAAACACTGATAATGGATGGGGCTGAACATATTTAAAATCAAATAGATTTTTTTAAAAAAGATTGTTTTAGCCCAGGAAAGAAAACGCCTTGCAGCTTCATATACTCATACAGACAAACATAAATCCATTCTAACACATTCAAAGTTCTCAAGGGATAATAAACTGCCACTTCTGGCTACTAGATCCAATTTTTAATCAAACAGTTTACCTTCTGATGGCACATCACTTTTGACATTGATTTTACTGCTCTTTTCTACTTGATTCATTGAAGACCCATTGTGAGACTTTGGCAATGCTGCTGGCAAATGCTAGAAAGACAAAAAAAAGGGGGATGGGTGGGTGAGTGGAAAATTTCTTCTTCAAATGTCTACTACTCCAAAAGTTAAGATTTCTCAAGAAATCTTGAGAAACAAGATTTACATTTTAGATTTACAATTTACATTTACAAACAAGATTTACATCAAGAAACAATTTACATTTTTTTTAAATTTAAATTTTTAAAATTATTTTAAAAAGCTGCAATTTTTGTACTTAAGTTCTCTTCTTCCTGCATACTTCTCCAAGGTCAAGGTGATCACCAAAATTGCTAATATTTCTAGCTGTGTACACAGAACACTGAAAGGAGTTTATATTGTACTATGACAAAAACAACATTGGATTTTAAAAATCTCCAAATACCTGGCAATGCGTCGCAATACAGATCACTAGCGGCTGAACAAACATCCTGGAACCAAAGCCATATCTTTAAAGACTTGTGGTACCTTTATAGGATGAGAGCCTGCAAATCTCTAGGAAAATGTTATTCCAGAGGATGGGTAATGTACAAGAGATGACACACTACTGGAGTCCCATTGGTGGCATTATTTAATCAATTAATGGGATCCAGAGCATCTCTACTCTGCTTATATTACTGGACAGACAGAAATTACTGAGGCAATCCCTCGGATATCCTAACTGTCAGGCCTGGAAGCCATCTTTTGCATTGGGCCTTCAGACTTGCCACATTTACTACTGTGGGAAATTGGGAGAGGGGATTGTATGGAGCATGGATGATATATAGTCATAATAACATTCCTTTCTCAGAGTCAAGGTTATTTTGCCCTGCACCTGGAAGGCTGAAACTGGGAGGCATCTCTAGTTGGGACAGTGCTTTGATTGGGCCATGTGATGGACTTTTGGGTGTTGGGCACAGACTTGAACTTTTACTTGACATCTCTAATAAAATGTAACTCTGAAGAAACTCAAGCTTTGGAGTTTTCTTTCATTGAGGGTGTTACTTGGAACCCTGACATCAGTGGTGAAATCCAAATTTTTTTTACTACCGGTTTTGTGGGCGTGGCTTAGGTGTGATGTGGCGTGGCTTGGTGGATGTGGTAGGGGAATGATACTGCAAAATCTCCATTCCCACCCCACTCCAGGGGAAGAATACTGCAAAATCTCCATTCCCACCTCGCTCCAGGGGAAGGATACTGCAAAATCTCCATTCCCACCCCAGTCTGGGGCCAGCCAGAGGTGGTATTTGCCAGTTCTCCGAACTGCTCAAAATTTCCGCTACTGGTTCTCCAGGACCTGTCAGAACCTGCTGGATTTCACCCCTGCCTGACATTAACCCGAATCTGCATTAAACAATTCACCAGTTCCCTGAATACTGGGGTGCTCTCTGGGGTCCTGAGCCCTAAACACCGACCCGAACCTGGGCAGTGTGAAGACTCAGGGAAGATGGGGGGAGGGGGGGAAGATACTAACACTATCAAAATACAATAGTACCTCAGGACTATTTGTTAATTGGTTCTGGGAGGTGTGATGAGTACCAAAAACAATGAGTACCAAACACATTTTTCCCATAAGGAATAACGCTGTGAGTCACAAGGCAACCAATACCTACAAGTTTTAGCTTGTGCATTGAGTACCAAACAAACAATACCAGGACAAAATTTTCATATCAAAATGAGTACCAAATTGCTGAGTTTCAAAGCAGTTGAGTACCAAGGTACCACTGTACTTTACTGAGGGTTGCTTGAATAGTGAAACATACCCAAATGCAATAAAATTTTCAGAACAAAGAGCAAAACAGATGCTTTTAAAGAAACAGCTGTCTGGAAAAACCATGTGTTGAAATGTAAAATACATGTCACCATTTAGGTAAGCATTTATTCTCAATTTCACCTGTTCTATGAAGGAAAGTTGTATGTGTATCAATGGACCTATCTCTTCAAATTCAGAGTTGGGAGTACGCTGAAGCCATGGTTTTTTAGAAAATGGAAAATATAGTGCCAAGTAGCTCTACTGTATTTTCTGTAATTTGAATACTGTATTTTCTGTAATTTGATACATGCAGTGGAACTCCAAATAAATTCTCTCAGGTCTGGAAAACTTTGCATGCCATGGGAGCTGCTTTTGAAGCAGTGCAAAATCTTTGTGTCCCTAGTTTTCTGAAAACATTTTTTTTCCCAAAAAGAAGAAACTCACTGTAGATTCATGCTTGTCTGAGTAACCAGAATTACTATTTTTATTTTTCTTTGTGGGGGCTTCTTTTCTCTTCCAGGCCTCCAAACGGAATCTTTCCATAATTTTGATTTCTTCTCTCAGCTGTGTATTCTCCTTCGTTAAGGCTTCAATCTGATCCCTCAGACGAATGTGAGTTGCTGACCATTTTGTTTCTCTCTTTTTTACATCTTCCTGCAATGTTGCTATGTGTTGCTTTAAAGACTTAAGAAAAAAGACATGAACATCTTTCCGCAGCAGAAAATCAAAACCATATTAAATTACATTTACATTTATGACTAATGTATGTTTCCCCAACACTCATTTTTATACTTTTGTGCTCGCTTTTCATTAACCTGTGTTCCTCACTTTTAACACATAATTGGATTTCCCCCCTCCAGATTGTGAGAATGAAGAGATAAAATTGCAGAAAGGATATATCAGGAGGCGCTCACAACAAAGCTTTTTGGACTAGAAGAGCACTCCAACTGGGGGATAAGCTGGAAAGCATAATTGTGCAAGAGATACAATCACTTCTATAAGCAACAACTGAAGCAATCTTTAAAAAGTGGTAATTTTTACTTTGCTGTGTGATGCTAAACCACTGTCTTCCATCACACAAGGCAAGTGCTGGTGTAGAAACAATTTATAATGCTTCAGTTGCGGTCTCAGTGATAAGACAACCAGGGAGTGGCATTTGCCAACTTCCTGTTAACCAGCTGCTGTGAGCAGACCTCCTCTGCTCCATCACCAAGTACTGCCTGCCATGCTCATTTAATCTGTGATGCAGAAGAGACTGGACACTGGTTTCTGCAGGGTATCTATCTGCATCATGTCTTCATAAAGTACTATTTATATGCCCTCCTTAATATTCGTGGGTATGCCAGTTTTCTGGTATTAAATGGGTTCAAGGATATTTTTCAAGATCAATACACCTGTTTTGAAAAAAAGGGCTAAAAATAAATTTACCAGAGATATGCTATTGATTCTCCCCTAAGTAATGCCTAGTGGGTTTTTACTTACTTTTGCAAACAAGGGGTTCAGTCTGGCCAAGCTTCCTACATTTCATTATTCTGTTATATTTCACTAATATTATATGTGTGTGTGTACAGTTAATATCTCGGGTTTCTTCCCGTGTAATTGTAAACATATCCTTAAAAGGGATAGATATATATATGTGTGTGTGTGTGTGTGTGTGTGTGTGTGTGTGTGTATAGTTAATATTTCGGGTTTCTTCCCGTGTAATTGTGGATATATCCCTAAAAGGGTAGAAGCGACGTTTCGACAGAATCCCATCTGCCATCATCAGGCTTATGTCAGCAGTCTTTTGCAGTAACTTACTGCAAAAGACTGCTGACATATGTTTATTGTTTCTTTCCATCTACATAAAGTGATTCTTTTTGCTGAATTGTACTGTTTTATTACTGAGGGTGGGACAAAACATTATTTTGCATGTGCCCTGGAGGTATGGCTAACCCATTGCCAATGCTATTGCTCCTTTCTGGCCTTCATTGTGAAGTGGGAGCTGGATGAAAGTCAGTGCCAATTTCCCCCTTTGGCCCAAGTGAAAGGAACACAAACTGATGTCCAAACAGCTCTGCTGGCAACAGACCCAGGATGAAATGAGAGCTCTCTGGATAGGCCAGACAAGCTGTCATCTGGTCTATATTTTGACACTGCCTGTTTTTCAGAAAACTGGTAAACCAATCTGACTGGTTATTATTAATGCCCCTATACCAGCAACGCTTTCCCTAGGCAACTTGAAACATGTCATCCTTTTAGGTACACATCCATATGAACTAAGCCTCTCCCACCGTAGTTTGATATAACTGCTAGCGGTTTTTTTCTGCCAGTTAATGACACTGGCCAGGAGAAGAAATAAAGATGGGAGAATTGGCCAATTACTGTCCTTAAATGCTTCTGTAGTAACATTGTCAGAACTACTTGCAGCCCTCATTACTGAGGCATATTAAAGGCCAGCTATCAGAACAGGACAAGTTATGCCACCTGCTTCTCTGTTGATTCAAGGACTGGAGAAATGCACAGTAGCATGGCTGTGACGAAGGTCCCACAACCATCCATGATTGTGATAATTATTGGATGCAGGGATTTTAGTTGTAATTAAAGTAGGATGTACTCTGTTTCCAAAGGCTAAGAAGTAACAGTTCAATATCACATAGCCGTGGTTTTATAGCCAAGCTTATTGAACTAGACAGTTTGGTCTAGAGGTTAAGGCACCAGGCTAGAAAACAGGAGATTGTGAGTTCAAGTCTTGCCTTAGCCATGAAAGCCAGCTAGATGACTCTGGGCCAGTCACTCTTTTAGCCCAACCCACCTCACTGGGTTTTTGTTGTAGGGAAAATAAAAGGAGAAAGGTGTGTTAGAGGTATTTGTCGCCTTGAGTTATTCATAAAAAAAAAATAAAGGTAGGAAATAAATAAATGTTTTCTCCTAAAACCTTCACAGTTGGAATAGAATATATAGGAGTATAACTGAATCTAGCGCAAACCACATTGCCTATTCTTTTCATTAGCAAACTAGTTGTTTCACAGAAAAAAGGTGAGAACAGAGAAATGAGGGAAATCTTTTCAACTCTTAATGCAGTGTTCTGGTCACCATGGTGTAAAAAAATGAATCTCTTTGGTATTATGGTCATATTTGCTCTTCTTTTGAAAAAACGTCAATTTTCCCCCAAACTTTATCTGATCTTTAATTTCTGTTAGACGGAAGTACCCATTATTCACTTCCCTCAATTAGATTGATTATTTATGTTGCATTCATACCTGAATTTCATCACGTTCTTTTTTATCTGGAATGGCTCTAGCTGCCTGTGCATACTTCTCAAAAACTTTGCGTTCTTTCTGCAATTTTCTTGCTTCTTCTTTTTTAAATTCTTCTATTCGAGCAAGCTCTTGTGTTTTATGGTGTTCAAAGTCAAATTTTTCTTTCCTGAAATTTTATAAAACAAAAATTACGAAATATTTATCACACAAAAATCAGATATCACAATGTAACTTGGAAACATTGGTCCATATTTTTTTTTAAAAAGGATGTGCACTGAAGCGGAACTCTTCAAACATTTTTAGAAAATCTTTTTCATTAATTTATAATAATAGGCTTGAGATATTTTCAAAAATCTATCCACAGATTGTTGGCTGGAAAAATAAACAAAAGAAAATTTATATTTATAATTCTCCTTGCTAAATCAACAACTGTTCAAAGTAAAAATTCTTCACTGATCATTGGATATTGTGCTAATGTATGATCAATTACTTTTTGTTTTTTTGGAAAAGGCCCTTATAACATTTGAATATTAAATTCATATATTAATTGTATTATTTTTAAATCTGGGAAAAGATACATACTTTGACAAGATATGGAAACAATGACTGAATTTTGACATATAGTGTTCCAGGACATCAAATAAAAAAACAGCCCTTCCTGTTAATGATTCTTTTATACAAGAGACTCCAGTCTCTTGTATAAAAGAATCATAATTAATCTCTGCATAGAGATGGAATAAAGGAAGAAAAGACTATAGGGAGAGACATCATTTAGATCAGCGGTTCTCAACCTGGGGGTCGTGACCCCTTTGGGGGTTGAACGGCCATTTCACAGGGGTCGCCAAAGCCCTCTCTCGCCCCCCCCACGCCTTCACTCACCCTCACCCTCTCCCTCTGCCTCTGCTGGCTCGCCCGATCGCCGTTCGCTTACCCCGCCCACTCCCAATCTATTGCTGCCTCCGGAGTCTCAGCTGATGGCTAGAGGGGAAACAAACTTTAAATTCTTGCCGCGGGGCTTCAAAGAGCCGCCCTACTCTCAGCTGTTTTGTCGAGGGCTCTGTTGCTAGCTAGCTGCAAAGAGGTAAATTCCTGGAGCAGATTTTTTTCCCCCTAGCTATGCTGAGAAAGGGAAATTAAAAGTAAGCAGGGTCTTGGCTGCAACATGACAAAATGAGGCAGAGAGATTTCTTTTTCTTTTTCCTCACCAAAAAAGGTAGGTGCAAACTGCAAACAATGGGAAATTTAGGGCAAGAGGAGGTTCAAGATTTTAAAACACAGAAGAAAAAAAGCTCTATTTAACTAGGGAATTGTAATAATTGAGATACTATTAATTGCATATTGCGTTGAAAGCAGAAATGATTAAGTTGTGGTTTGGAGGAATATATGGGGGAAATTATTTGGTTTATTATTATTGGTAAATATAATTAATTGATTTTTAAGAAATTGGATTGCATGGAAATAATTGGAATATTCATGTTCATATTGATTTAATATACATAAAAGGTAGTTATATAACTAATTGATTTATATTAAAATGTTGAATTTGTATTAAACAACTGTATTATATAATACATAATTAACCAATGTGAGGATGGATATAAAAATAGATGACAATGGGAAGGGGTATAATATAGAATAGAAGGGAAAAATTGAATTTGATTAAGATTAGAGATGAGGATGAAGGGTAATATTGGTTTTTTAAAAAAATAGATGAGGAATAAATATGGTAAAAAGGAAATATAAAAATTGTAAATTTAATTGAAATAACTAAATACTGTGTTGGAAGAAATATCCTTCTGGGTTCTGCTCCAAGTGGGGAAAAAGACACTGGAAACATGGAGACTGCTTGGAAAAATGGTTTAATGGTGGACAGGATCACATGGCTTGATGGGGCCCATTGTGTTAGTTTCTGTTGCTATTGTGTTGCAAATGTCCTTTGACAAAGGATTGAGTTTCTGCCTCTGGCCATTAACAAAGGGTGGGGGGCAGGAAGGTGGGAGTTGCTTTGTCTGTAAAATATGCTTTTCCATTTCTCATACAGGAAAATATAATATTCTGCCTTTTTAATATTTCCCAAAATATTTCATTCTTCTAGGAAAGGGGTGGGTGCTAAGCTCCTACAACTGTTTAAATTTGTGAACCGGCCAAATACTCTGTTCAAAGAAAATATGTTGTATGTTTGTATGTGTGTTTCTAATTATTGCTATTTATTTCTATTTGTTCTCTTTTATTCTTTAAAGTTTAACAATTCATTCTTTATCTTAATATCTTAATATTTGTTTGGTTTTGGCTTTCTTCCCTTTCATTTTTTTTATTGTACAGCAATATCTCTCCTCAAACCTACCACCTCTGTCTTTTCTTTCTTTCTTACTTTCTCTTCCCCCCCTCTTCTTCTTCTCCCTACTTCCTCTTTCTTTCTCCTTCTCCTCCTCTCTTCCTCCCTCTCTTACCTTCACTCCTACTCTAATTTCCCTTCCCTTCCTTCATCCTTCTCTATTGCTGTATCCTTTTATGCATATGGACTACTCAGAGGGCTGAAAAAGTTATTTTTGACTGGTCCTCGCACTTTTGACCAGTCCTCGAACTTACGACTGTCCTCACAATTTACGTTTTTGCCCTATCTTGTCACCATGGTGAAGAGAAGCAGTTGTGAAATGAGTGACATAGTTGTTAAGAATGCTGCACAGGCATAAATGTGAGGATGGTCATAAGTGTGAGGACCAGTCAAAAGTGCGAGGACCTGTCAGAAATGACTTTTTTCAGCCCTCTGAGTAGTCCCTATACACATAGCCATGGCCACCCGGTCACATGACCAGCTAGCCACGCCCACTCAGTCACATGACCCCCCCCCAAGCCACGCCCACAAAATAAGCCACACCCACAGAACCGGTAGTAAAAAAATTTAGAACCCACCCCTGGTTGGGGGTCACCACAACATGAGGAACTGTATTAAAGGGTCGTGGCATTAGGAAGGTTGAGAACCACTGATTTAGATCATTTAGTCTGTAGAGACAGAATTTAGATTACCTTAAATTTTCCAGGACAGTTTCATGCTCTTCTCTAAGTTTTGATAGGGATGCATTTTCAGTCCTAAACCTTTCAATTTCCATTTCCAATTCAACAAGTTTCTCTTTCAAGAGCTGTGAACGGACATTCTCCCCTAAATGGAAACAAATTATACAACATTTAAATATATATCAAATTTTATCTACTCATCTCATCTTAAAATGGAATTAATACCTAAGGCTTTGCTGAGGATTTTATAAGGTTAGTGGAGTTAGAAAAAAATCATTATTTAAAAACAATACTCTAGTTGTAGCTATTATAATTACAGAACCATAAAATTGGAAAGGTTCTAACAGGTCATCAAGTCCATGCCCCTATGCACTGAAGAATTCACTACCCCATCTTCACTAGATCATTATCCAACCTCTGAAAACCTCCAGTGAAGGGAGGCTTTGCAATAACCTATTCCACTGATTGAGAGCTATTACTAATAGGTTTTTCCTAATGTCCATCTCTCTGGGCACGCCAGCCATTGCCCATTTATGCGCACCAGGGAGCTACTCTTCCAGTTTCTGGCGCTCCTGCGCACACGAAGACCAGCTGGCCACTGTGCATGCACATACAGGAACCCAGAAGAGCAACGGGCGATGGCTGGTGTGCCCTGAGAGATGGCTCTCCATGCCACTTCCAGCACACATGCCATAGGTTCGCCATCACGGCCTTAGGTCATCCTTCCAGTTATTTCCTTAGCAGATTGCTCAGTGACAGAACTTCAAATGTTCTACCTTCACTGTAAAAGCTGGGATACATTCAGAGATGGTTTTTGTGTGCGCATGCACGCCAGAAACCGGAAGACCAGGTGGCTGGCGCACATGCCAGAAACCGGAAGCTTAACTTCCCGGCACGCACACGCGTGCTGGATAGCTACTCTTCTGATTTCTGGCATTCCCCCATGTGCACTCCCGTTTCGGTACTCAGTGCCGAAAAGTTCGCCAACACTGACCCAAGGGATTACGGGTTGTCTAGTTTTAATTAAAACCATTTGTGATAGACTGCAAAATACGCATCAAATAGATCCCTAAAGCATCTATATGTCTTACATTAAACTACTGCACAATTTGAAAACCATAATGCTTTATATACACATTCAGTAATTTCTGGCTCTTAACCGTGGTTTACAGTGCAATGAAACTACTTGCCATATAAAAAGAACATGCATGTATAGGATATTCTGTGTAAAATGATATAGGGCTAATTCTTACATACAGTAACTGATTTTTCTCTCTCCCTTACCATTTGATTCTTCCTGAGTCGTGTTTGATTTGCTCTCATGTCTTGATTGTGCATCTACCTTCAGTTTAGGTTTTAGGGAAGGAAAGAGTTTTAGCATCAGATCTGATGTAGGAGGCTCAGCTTCTTCATTAACAGTCTTATTTTGTTTCAGCAAAGCATCTCCTTTCTTCACCATGGCAATCTTCCTCTTTATTACTTTATCAGGAAAAGGTGTCTTAGAACAATCAGGAGTCAGAGGTACTTTAGAAAACATATCTCCATCTGGAAAGTGTGTACAGAGATTGCTATTCTCAAAATCAGTCCATGAGATTTCATCATCAAACTCAAATTTATTTCTGTCACTACAGAACACGCTTGGATATGCTGTATCTCTACATAGCTCATTAGACTGGTCACTGTCCTTTCCCACTGAATCAGGACTCTTAGTGCTCTCTGTGCTCTCCATTTGTTCTATGAACTCTGAAAATTCAGGACAGTCACTTTGGTTTTTCAAAGTGATCTTATCAGCTCCCTCACTTGCAGGTTTTATGGTAATCTCAAATTCTTCTTCACTTTCAGAAGTCATCTCACTGCTTTCATCAGATTTATCTTCCTCTAATTCAGTGTTTTTAGAATCTTGAAATTCAGTCGAGGAAGAAGTTTGAAGTGTTTCATAGTCAGCTGAACTTCTATGAATCATGAATGGTTCTGGTACCTGGGAATTATCCTTGGGCCTTTCGTGGTTAGATGCTTGGGAAACCCAATTTTTTCCATTAAGGTCGGTTGCAGCTGTGACATTTAGCACATTCATCTGCTGCTCCTGCAATCTTGATTTAATAGGAGTAGAAGACAGTCTATGTCCTGAGGAAATTTTCTGACCTTGATCCAAGATCCTTATTATCAGTGAAGAGTTACTGGCAAAAGATACTTCATCAGCAGCCTGCTCTAAAAACAAAAATTCATCCAATTCCTTTTTTTCTTTTTCTTTTTCAGCTTCCCAATTTCCCAACTTCTTTTGGAAAGAAAGTTCAAAAGACAGCTCTTGGTTTCTTTTACGTGGATTTATAAGAAATTCAGTTTCTTCTGACGGTGCTTCTTTTCCTGATGGTAATTTCACATCAATTTCATGCAGCTTTGCAAGTGGCATTACATTTTCTTCATTCTTTTCTTTTTCTCCATTTATTTCTGATCTTAGAGAATTTCTCAGTACTTCCGGTTTCATTTCATTAGTGTTCTGTCTTGCAGATGAAGAAATGCCTTTTTCAGTGCCATTTCTGAGTCTTGTTGTCTTTCGAGCAGAAAAAGACACATTCTTTTTTGTTTTAATATTCTGATTTACATGTTTAGACACAAAGTTATCAGAAATTTTATTTGAAGAGGCAGTTTTCCGATGAAGCTGCAGTTTGTCTGCTTTAATTGTATTTTTAATTTCTAAGGGATCAGGCTGTACAATTGTCTTATTTTCTTTTTGTTTAGCTACTTTATATTTGGCATATCTATTTAAGCCTTCACCTCGTTTTAAAAATGGTTGTTTTGAAATTGGTTTCTGGAATGCTGCTTTTTCAGCCACCTAAAAAAACGAATTTATATATATGTAAGTAATAATATCAAAACAATCTGTTCAGATTCCAGATTTTCTAAAATCTGTACAACACCTACATGAAAAAAAAATCTCACATTATGAAACTGGCACATTTTGTATACTGTAACTATTAACCTTGAGACTTGCTTTTTCATTCAACCTCTGTTCTTCCAACCGTATCTGCTCTTCTAGAAATTCTTCAAATGTTTGCTTTCTGTCTTGCATACTAGCAACAATAGGCCTGTTTCAAGAGAACCAAACATAATTATAATTTTGTATATTTTTCTTGTTGTAATTTGTTCATTAAAATAATTAAAATTGTTAAATCCTGCAGTACTATAGCACTGTTCTAATGCACTCAATACTCATGAATAAAGGCAAATATACATGTCCCAGGATAATGTTGCAGGATCCAATCTGTGTCAAATGTGAAGTTCCCTGACAATGGGCTCCAGTAGGAGTCTGAAAGCTCGGAAAACTAAATCTCTGCCCCCAGTGACCAATCTAGATTGGATCTTGTACCCAAAGCTATTGCATTTTAATACATTTTCACCTTTTGCCATTCATATAATGCTATTATTTCCCTCTACTACAGATGTACTACCATATTAGTTAAACCTTTCCATCAGAAATAGATTTAACACACCAACTTTGATTGGTATACTAACTCTGCTCTTTCTTGGACAAATGCAGCCTAGTTACAATTGTTCATGTGCTGGCCACTTCATATTTAGATTGGTACCATATGCTTTATGAGGAGCTACCTTATGCTTGGTTCAGAGATTGCAACTGCAAACTGTCGTACTGAGTGGAGCCCTTGACCATACACTTACTACTGAAACAATGAGTTACTTATCCAGAGAATCAAGATGCTATAGAGCACTGCACATCAGAACTACTAGACACAAGAACAGTTTTTCCCCGAACGTCCTCACTCTGCTAAACAAATAATTCCCTCAACACTGTCAAACTAGTTACTAAATCTGCATTACTATTAATCTACCATCCATCTCCTCCCACTTATGACTTTATGACTATAACCTTGTTGTTGGTATCCTTAAGATTTATATTGACTGTTTCCCTATGACTATCATTAAGTGTTGTACCTTATGATTCTTGACTAATGTATCTTTTCTTTTATGTACACTGAGAGCGTATGCACCAAGACAAATAAATATCTTGTGTATCCAATCACACTTGGCCAATAAAGAATTCTATTCTATTCTATTCTATTCTATTCTATTCTATTCTATTCTATTCTATTCTATTCTATTCTATTCTATTCTGTTGTACAAGGCCATCGTTATTGCTGTTTTTATTGTAAATTGCTTTGAAATTCTGTGGTATAAGAAATGGTATATTAATATATTAAATAATAACTAATAATATCTAGATCCTTCTTACTCTCTTTTTAAAAGAGAGTACAATAGGCGTCCATTATATTATCTATTTTAAAGAAAAAATACATATGGGGACTATTCTTGCCCTGATATTTACTACACTGATGGTTTGAAATTTCAAAATGGATATAAGGATTCGAGTCACCTAGAAAATATTCAAAATAGTAGTACTGAGATTTTTAGTAATAGTATTCAATTTCTCCCCATTTTTATAGACTAAATTTTAATAAGATTATCCTTCTGATATTCTGCTTTTTTAAAGTTTTATATTCCTGCAGGCGCCTATGGAGATTCTGAATCATCCAGATCATGGTTGTCCCAAAATTGTTTTTCAAAAGGGAACTGAACTTTCTTATTTTTTTCCTTGAAAATATTTTGCTTCTTATCCAAGAAGCTTTCTCAGTTCTGCCTGAATGGTGGGAAATGGAAAGGTTTACATTCTTAGCAGTCATATGGTCATTAGCACTCTGAAGGTTGGTCGTTAGCTCTCTGAGATTTGTTGAAGCCATTTATTATTTATTTATTATTTATTAGTTTGATTTATATGCCGCCCTTCTCCAGAGACTCAGGGCGGCTTACAATGCTTTTAAGCAATAGCCTTCATACTTTTTGTATATACCTGCTTAGTAGGGCTTTCGTCTCTCCCAAGCGGTGTTCTATTTTATACAAAGTCAGCTTATTGCCCCCACAAACTGGGTCCTCATTTTACCTACCTCAAAAGGATGGAAGGCTGAGTCAACCTTGAGCCTGGTGAGAATTGAATTCGCGGTAATTGCAGGCAGCTGGCAGCTAAATACTACTTTAACAGTAGTTTAGTCCACTGCACCACCAGGCTCCTTCCATTTGGGGGTTTAGCTGTACCCTCAGGATCACCTGCATCAGAGGGCAAATGGATATGGAACTTCTTGGGACTGCTGAAAGGACTGTGTTGTAGTAAACAATTCTCAGAGAACTAATGATCAACCTTCAGACTGCTAAAGACCAGATGACTGCTAAGGAATATAAATCATTCCGTTCCCCAACATTCAGCCAGAACTGAAGAAGCTTCTTGGGTGAGAAGTGAAACGTTTTCAACGAAAAAACCAAGGAAGTCCAGCTGCCTTTTGAAAAGCACTTTTGGGATTCCTACAGATGGATCCACTGGAATTTTCTTCAAGGCAAATAATTTTGTTACTGCCATTCTTTCAACTTCAACTACAATAAATATAATCAAAATTAATAAGCTTAATTGATTTTACATTTTTTGTCAGCATTTATAATAGTGCACTTTTTGTCAGCATTTGTAATACTGCACTTTTACTTTTTTTACCTTTCTTCTTCATTAACAGCTTCTGAACACTTCCCTGCAGTCAGATTTTTAGAGGCCTCCGTGTTCCTTTGATCTTCAGAATCACTGTCTCCTATATTTCCTTGTAGACATTGTTCTGGAGATTGTTTAGTTCTGCCTTCAAAAGTAAAAGTCATGCAAAGCTATTCCCCACCGTCTCTTTATGCACAAAGATATTTCTTGTGTAAGATTTGTCAAGGAAGCAGTGAGGTTGCCCTTCTAGCCAAGATCTTGATTTTTCTCTCTTCTAGCTTTTATTAAAATTTACTTTATTTTCTTCAGAAAAGAAATCTAACCACAGAAACAAGGTGAGGGACATATGCCTTAGCAATAGATAATAAAATATTCATTAGAACAATATCAGAGGGTAAATGACAGGATTTAAAATTTTAAAATATCATAGCAGAATTTATTTAAAAGATTGAAAAACAAATTGAGAGTCAGTTTGGTGTAGCTGTTAAGCCATTATGCTATAAACTGTCTTAGGCACATAGCCAATTGGATGACCTTGGTCACACCAGTTGTGAAAAACCTTGCAAGAAAATTGTGCAGGTTTGTCCAGACAAACTCCAAGAATCTGACATGTCAAAGGGGAGGGAAAAAAAGAAATCGATACTCTAAAAAGTTTTTTTCTATAAATTGGGGTAAACAAAAATAATTTGGACGATTAGGTTTTGCAAAAAGAATAACACTTTCCCAAATTAAATCAAAGGTAACTTTTCTAGTATATCCCATCTGCTTTTTATACATCAATTTTTCATACAAAAAAATCTAATAATGGAGGTTCCACATTTTTCCACTATTATGCTATAGCCGCACTTGCAGCAACCATCGTATACTGAACAATTGTTTTCAATTGTATGAGTTATCTCACTAAATAAAGACAGTAAACATATCTTGGGAGCATAACTAAATTTTCCAATACCTGTTAATCCCTCTAATCACTTCTGTCCAGAAACTTTGTATAACCTCACAGGACCACCACACATGCATATAGGTACCTTTTGTTTTACTAAATTTCCAAAAATTATTTGAACCTCTCCCAATTATTTTTAAAACTTCTGTGGAGATATAATAATATTTAAATAGTGTTCTTGGATTTTTGCTGATCTAGAACATAATGTAGAATTCTTCTGTGTCTGTGATATTGATTCTTAAATCTGATTCACAAGTTTCTTTGAGAAATGTCTGACCATCACTAACAGCATTTTATATAGTTTGGATATCAGACTTTTAGAACACTGAAGGTTTTAACATATGATTTTCAAATCTGTTAATGGTCGTGATTCTATCCTATTATAGATTTTATTTTTAATAGATCCTCCCCCATTTCACCACTTATCAGCCAATTAAAGTTTATACATGACAGTTATTGCTTTAAAATATCTTCTGGAATAATAACATCATTGTCTCCACACATTACTGGATAGCCCTGCAAGGTTTTTGGGGAAAGCACCATGATCCTTAATATGCATTAATGGAAAAGGAGTCAGAACTATTTTTTCTCCAATATTCCCAAATCCTCACAGAACATTTAAAAAATGTTAATACATGTTGTTATAAGGACTTTAAATTTGGTTTTTATAAGAACAAAGCAAATTGTCTGCTTCTACAATCTAACAATGTAACATGCAGACTATGAAAAAAAAAAGTATACAAATATATGAGATTCTGTCTCATGGTAAAAACTCTGGATTTTTTAATTGGACCGTTTCTCTCATCTATATTATGAAAGTCAGAAATTAATCTACTTGTTAACCTTTGAGTACATAGAATTACTTTATAGAAATTCTTTTAAGAAAACCAATTTGTCATTTATGTAAAACAGAAGATCCATTGACTTCCTAAAACACATCTGTGAAGATGTGGAAAGCAGGATAGAAGATTGAATCTTCTATATAAATTCTCATGTATTCAACTAATGAAAAAATCATGCCAAATTATTACCAAAGTAGAGAGAGTAAATGAATTTGGGTTGAATAAACAATAAATACCCTGTTTGCCCAAAAATAAGACCTCCCCAGATAATAAGCCCAATCAGGCTTTTGAGTGCATGCGCTAAAATAAACCCTCCCCAAAAATAAGCCCCTCCCCAAAATAAGCCCTCTCTAAAATATTTAAGCGCCATTTCCACTGGTTAGGATTAGGGAGGCAGAGGTGAAAATCAGGTAAGAGGGCAAGAGGAGCCCCATCTTGCTCCACGCATCCCAAAATAATAAGACCTCCCCTGAAAATGAGGCCAAGCACTTTTCGGGGGTCAAAAAAATATAAGACAGGATCTTATTTTCGGGGAAACATAGGTAACATTCTGAGTAGCCTTAATTGCTTGTTTTTAGAAAATCCTCCTCAGGATTTGGAATACATTTCCTAAAAAAGATAAAATGAATTATTATCGGAAATCTGAATACCTCTGAGGCCCCAAGCTCACCATATCTCCAACCAGTATAGAGAAAGATATGGAAGCTATTTCCTTATGCTGAAATTTGTAAAGACTCTGAAATAAAGAAAAGATTCTCACTGATTTGAACTCTCAATGCAAAACGTAGAAAAATTTCCAATTTTTGCAAGATCGAGGGAAACACTGGTATCTTCCAGCAAGAGAGAAAATCGTAATCTCCAATGGTAAACAAATTTCTTTTTCATTACATATATTGTGTCAATAACCCTAGGTTGGCCACTCTTAGACATACATGTATGTTTAGTTAGGATACAGGTTTGCTTTACCTGAAATAGTGTTTTGGTCTTCAAGTTTCAATTCATTGTTCTCTTTCAAAGAAATGTCTAAAGACTGCTTCTTATGAAAAGGGTCTGCAGAATGATTTTTCTTCAATATTTGGTTATTACTGAAATTTTGTAAATAATCTCTTTGGTCCACAGGAGAAGAAACATGAGATGTACTGTCCCAATCAGTGTTGCCTCTACTGGACTCTAGTGGAAAATAAGGGACAGGAGACGAACAAACCGATCCAGCATAGTTCTGGGTTCCATCGTCTTTGGTTGCAGGAGACCCTTTCATTTAAACACAAAATGGCAGATACTAAATTGATTTATGGAAAACTGGGACATTCACCTTTTCCATTCCCCTCTGCATCTGCTATTTATTATCAAGGAAAGCCTGAAACACTTAATACTTTGCAATTTTACAGATACCGTGTTTCCCCGAAAATAAGACCCTGTTTTATATCTTTTTTGAACCCTGAAATAAGCACTTGGCCTCATTGCCATGCGCTCAAAAGCCTGATTGGACTTATTATCAGGGGATGTCTTATTTTGGGGGAAACAGGGTACATATTTTGAACTAACTGGATAGTTAGAGAGGGTAAAAGAATAAATCTGAAAATCTTGGGCTGAGAATTTTTTGCATTTTCATTCACACGTCTCTGACCCTTATTTTTTAAAATATTTTCAAAAATACAAATGTACCATTTTCCGATAGTCAAAACTAATATTGGATCATGTGAATCATATTTATTTCAGAATTCTGAAACAGCCCATTTATTTGAATTTACAAAAGTTCATACGTCTCCTGTTTTTACAGTCTACTTGGTGTATAAAACGGGTGTCAAATTTGCCACACCTATTTAAAAAGAAGATCTACAGGTAGTCTTTGATTAATGACTGTTCATTTGGCCTTGTACAATGGCCTTGGAAAAAGGGACTTATGACCTGTACTTGCACTTACGACTGTCACACCCACCCTGCAGCTACGTGATTGCAAGTTGAGTGCTTGCAATTGGCTCACATTTATGACAGCTTGCATCTTCCTGCTATCAAGTAATAATCACAATTTGCAATTTGTTTTTGCTGGTAAAGAAACACCCATTTGGGGATGTTGGGGCCATTTAACAGCCTTGTGATTCAGTTAATGGCATGGTTTTCTTAAAAACTGAAACTGTAAAAATTGTCATAAAATCAGGTCTAACTCAAGCTACAATCATGACTTACAAAAGAAATTCTGGTCCCAATTGTGGTCATAAGTCAAGGACTACCTGCATTGTGATTTTTATAAGGGTATGTTTCAATAACATGAATACTACCCTGTTTTCCCCAAAATAAAACATCCCCTGATAATAAATCGGGTTTTTGAGCGCATGGCAATAAGGCCAAGCGCTTATTTCAGGGTTCAAAAATATATGACAGGGTCTTATTTTCAGGGAAACACGGTATGCATGAATTACAATCTGAACACTCACATTTCTAGAATTTGTTATGTTTAAAACAGGAGGCTATAGGTCTTAATAGTAGCAGCCACAAAATGTCTCTCAGATCAAGGTTTTGGAGAAGGGCCACAGGATGCTTAAGCAATTATATTTTTACTATAATTATATAGTAAAAAGAAAATTATGTCACATATTTTATACACTAATAAGGATGTCTGGGAAAAAAAGAGGTGTCAACATCCATCTTTCATATATCTCAATTTAGATACTGATTAGCTAGACAGCAAGAAAAGTAGATTTTACTAGCTATCTCAAAATATATAAAAGCATATGTAAAATGAATGTCTACTAAAGATTTTAAAATTAGATCACTACTCACTCACCAATGTGTTCTTGCTGATCAGCAACCAGGGAAAATAAGTTTTGTTGCTCTTCCATTAATCTCTGAATTTGCTCCATTTGCTGCCTTCTCAGAAGTTCCTTCTTGTGGTGTTGCAGTTCTTTGAGCTTTTTGAGTACAATTAGGCAGATTTTTTCTTAGATCTTATGCATTAGGCTAATTAGCTAATACAGTTAAGTGAAATGGTTTTCAGAAAACTAAGCATATATTTTAAAAGCATTTCTAGCATTGAAGGCTAAGCACAAGTACCACCTGACTCTTGCAAATTGTACAGTAGTCTTGCATTAAAACAGGTGAAAAAATATGGATTTGTTACTGGTTGTTAAATACCAGACTGAAATTCAAATGAAACTATAACATTTCTCCTTAGATTTGGCAAGAGTAGAGAAACCATAACAATACATAAAGAAGTGGGTTCATGAAAATTTCGTTGGCAAAAGGACAGAGCTATGTACCCAGTTTTCACAAGGAAGAATATTTTTAATCTGTCTAAAATAAATACATAGTCATCTTTGTGTTTTTTACCTGCTCCAGCTTTTGCAAGAGTAATTCAGTGCAGCATCCTTCATCCAGATCATCTAATTGATCAGAACCAGGCTTAGTTTCAGTGGCGGTCCATTGAGCTGGGACATTTTTAATCATTAATGTTTGCTCCTTGTTAGAAGCTACAGTTGAAAAAAGTGTCTTGGAGGAATCCAATTTTTCCTCAAAAGAACTTTTAAGGTCCAGTGTTTGCTCTTTGTGCATAATGTCTTCACTTGGAGAAATGCTACTTGATCTCTGTACCAAATTAACACCATGACCCGATGAGACATTTTCAGTATTGATTGCTCTGGTGGTTTTCAAACCAGGGAAAGCAGGATTTAGTATGACTCCAGCACGGGCACTGTTAGACATCCAGTGCGAAATCAAGTTTTCCTCCCAATTCAGATCTGTGGAGGTTGCCATCTGGGAAAGTAAAACAGTCCAATCTTAAATAATCTTATTGCTGGAGAAGTTTGAGAAATCCAATGTCTCACTTTCAGTTCCTGAACAATTTTAAAAAGAAAATAAAAACATAATTCACATAGAGTTAGTGCTCGATTTATGATGGCAATTGGGACTGGAATTTCTGTCACTAAAGTGATGGTGACGTAAAGCATGATGGCAATCCCTGTAGTCCCTATTGTCACCCTTAACTAAATCCCACAGTGGTTAGAAAAAGCAATTTCCAGCCAGCTTCCCATAATCAAAATCAGTGGGAAATCTGGCAAGATGTTGCAAGTCATAGGCTGACAGGTAAAATACTAATAAATAGTATTATTTTTCTGTGCCCAGAACTCACATGAAACCCAAACGTGATATGTTTGTGTGCAAATTCTTTGCTGTGTCAATATTCAGCAAGAAATTATGCAAGTTATTCTTGGTAATTCGTGAGGTAGGATGGGGATCTGGTGATCTATCTAAAAACTGCATGTGGATTAAGGATAATCTGCTTCATTATACAAAAAAGAAGAAGCTTGCTAAAGGATCTGGATCATTACCACAACTAGAGAAAAAAAATAGGAAAATACTAGTTCATATGCAGCAATTTTTAAATTAAGATGAAGGATGTTATATAAATCTTTATACTGCTAAGGCTGAATTATTTAGAGGATGTTTATTTCCATATAATTGTCTCCATCATAGATATGCTGATTATCAACACACAATTGTACTTTTTCTTTTGTCTGGGCTAACGCTATCAAATAAATGCAATGCAGTTGAAGCAAACATTCATTTATTAGAGTTTAGGAGGAGCTAAAATATATTCATTCACCCAGGCCTTTTAATGCTTTCGTTTAATTGTTTCATAAGCTACTTTCAGCTTTTAGAGGAGCAGAATAGCTTGAATCAAGTTATCTGCAGGACCACCTTCCCCTAAAGACATCTACCCATCCTACCAGCCAGCCAGGGTGGGCATGCTTCTGGTCGCTTCCCACAAATCCTGTCATCTAATGGAAGCTAGAAAGCATGCCAGCAAGGCAGCAAGGTGTTGGCAGAACACCTTGTTCCCCAAAGTTCAGCAGGGCTCCACCCATTTATTCATTTATTTATTAATTTTATTTTCTATCTTAAGACATGGGGCTACTCTAGACTGCTTACAAAATTAAAAACGGAGAAATGATAAGAAGTGTAAAGATAACAGTAGTAAAGGAATAGATCAATAGAATAAACAGTGAAAAAGAAAAGACCTTGCTTTTCCCCAAGCGCTGGGAGAGGATTAGATGATGGCACGTTAACATGGATTGGCACCAGGTTTTGTTGTTTTAACTGCTTTGTTTTATAGTTTTAAATTTTGATTTTATGTATCTTTTAAGTTTTGATCAGGAACAGGCCAGAGTTGCCAGAAAGATGACCATCTATATCAAACAAACAAGCAAAATTTGACAGCCCATGAGCTTTAGAAATGACAGTTTTACTAGGGTCATCTTCCTCTTGAGTGGATGTTTCACTAAGTAGTGATGGAGAAAAGAGAAGTTCCAGGGCCTTCCATTATGGATGCCACGGGGTTAATAGATTTGCTCCTCTTATTTTATATCTATAATAAACGATTGAGAGAGATCATTTGCTGACAAGTCAGGTATCATTTGTAAACTAATAAGGATTTTCCTATGTGAATGAAAGCAGCCATGGAGTGCCTCCTGGTGGTTGAATTGAAAATATCACACAGTATATACAGTACACTAATCCCCTACAAGATGGTGTGGAATTCATGATAAACCCCATACATAAGAAATGACATAATGTAAGATTGGTAGCTCTCTTCATAGGGAAGGAGAATTTCTATATAATACTTCAGTAAGCTAATTCTCAGCTGAACATCATGACTGCAGACCAAACAAGAATGCAGCTGTAGGTCTTTCCTGATGCCTGGAGGCTATTAGGATATGGATGGGGCAAACACTTGGTCCGAAGGTAGAATTACTTTATGCATAAAGGCTTTCCGATACCAAAGACCATCTTAATTCTGGACAGGTCATTAGCAAAAGTAGATTGTAACCCACAGTTCCTGCTCAAAAACCAGGGGACCTTTACACAGACCTTTCTTAGATTAGGACACCTTGCTCATTGTCCCTCATGCCCTGGTCACTCTGATTTGGACTATTGACGCATGCAGCCCTCCCAAGCTCCGTTTTCACTGGCAGAGGGTTGCAGGAGGCCATTGCAGCCAAAAACAGAGCTCGCAAGGGCTGCAGGTGGCACTCCCAAGCTCTGTTTTCGCTGGCAGAGGGTTGCAGGAGGCCGTCACAGCTGAAATGGAGCTTGGGAGCCAGTTTTTCCTGGTAGAGCGCTCGGGCCACCACAGATGCCCCTGACACGAGTGACGTTGAGCTGGCCATGCCCACACTAGCCACGCCCACTCAAGCCCCCCAAGGTCAAACACAACCCTCACTGATGCAGCCCTCAGTGAAATTGAGTTTGACACCCCTGATATAAACCAAGAAAAATAAACAAGCACATAAATATTCATGTACTATTTTTCAGCTTCTTGGACTATATTTGATCAGACTAATGAGGGACAATTCTGAACTAATTTGGGCTGCTTCCACTTTTGATGGAAATATAATTTGATGGAAATATAATACAATAATTAAGTGGCCAATGTTTTAAAAATCTATTTATATTTGTATTTTTTATTTGTCTACCAAATTTATTTATTTACTGTATCTTAATGCCACCCAATTTTTCATTTCTAACTGAATTACAATTAAAAAACAATTTATGAAAAATATATAAAACATATACAAAAAACATATAAAAACAATATGAAAATATGATAATCTCACATGATAAAGGTAAATAATCCATATTGCTATCTGGTGTGAGACAGAAGTTACTGTTTCTGCATTTCACAATTACCTTGACAGAATTCAACAGAACTTTGTTCCATATTCTGATTTAAGCAGCTTTCATAAACAAAAATTTTTGTTGTTGGTTCTGATAATACTTTTTATTTATAAATCTCCAGAGTTTGCAGTGTCTTTCCTACCTTTTTATTATGTTGTTATAAATCTTGTTTATTGTTAGGTATCATTTTAATAGTGATGTTTATATAATTAAAGATAATTAACATTATACTATTTAGATAGTTTAGACTAGTATTGAGAAAAGAGAAGAAAAAGAAAAGTATTCTATTAACATTATTTACAGTTTAGGATGTCAATGTTACAAGCATAAAATTATTTGCCTTTTTCATCTAAAATTGAGTAAAGTATTGAAAAAACACTACAACTCATATCAAAGTATTTGTTAAATGTTTTGATCTTAAACTAATTACTTAATAGTAAAAAACAGTACTATTATACTCGTTTTTTTTATTATGTGCCATCAAGTTGTTTTTTGACTCCTAGCAACTAAATATTTGTCATCATGACCTATCCTTAACCTACTCTGTCAAGTCTCCCAAATGGTGCATTCATCTACACTGTAACTGAGTCCTGGCTAGCAATTATTACCATGTTTCCCTGAAAATAAGACTCTGTCTTATATTTTTTGAACCTTGAAATAAGTGCCATGCATTCAAAAGCCCGATTGAGCTTATTATCAGGGGATGTCTTATTTTGGGGGAAACAGGGTAATAATAATTGTCGATTGTATTGTGTGTATACGCACAGTACATGTTAATGAAAGGAAAAATAAACGGAGCCGATTTCACAAGACTTAAATATCAAACAAGTTAAAAAGAAAGAAAAAGGATTTTTTTTAAAAAAAATTGGATGTCTGACTCCATCATTATTATACATCTGGTTATTTGCATTTTTTTAACACAGAAAGATAAGCATCATCCCATAAAGTTCGATATGCACCCCAAATAAACCATAAACCTTTTAAACTCTGATGTCTCCAAAGACAATGGAGTCCCAACTCCAAGAATTCTCCAGATGAGATTTTATTCCCCATACATTTGGGATGGCACCATTGCAGCCGTCCCGAACTGCCCGTGCCCTGATCCAGTATCACAGGGATTGTGCCAAAGATGCCAATATATTCATTTACGTAGCCTTGGGGCCTTTTTTTTTGGTTTTGTTTTTTTTGACTTAATTAAAACCTCTATTCCTCTGGTGTGAGAACGAGAGGAGAAGGCAGACAGGAGGCAAACACTGTGGGGATTATCGCCCAGAGCAGGCCTCAAAGATGGGCTAGAGAAGGGTTGGGCAACTATGGCACTTTTATGACTTGTGGACTTCAGTTCCCAGAATTCCTGAGCTAACATGGCTAGCTCAGGAATTCTGGGAGTTGAAGTCCACAAATCATAAAAGGGCTATAGTTGCCCACCCCTGGGCTAGAGAGCTCAATAAAAGTGGGTGAATTAGTCGTCAAGACCGTTTTCCTCAAACTCCTGACCACGAATGTATCTCATGAAAGGCAGCGGAAGGAAAAACAGATTACAACGGCCTCCATATCCAGCCTCTCAATCCCCTCACTCACCTCGCTCGACGTCCAACCTCTTTCCGCAGAAAGCGCCGACAAGTCAGATCCTTCACCAGTACAAACCTACCGCCACCTTCGAAGCGATCAGCGCCACAGGCTGAAGAATAGGGAGCGCAGAGCGTTCTGGGAGTCGTAGTTCGCCGCCGGGAAAGTCACCGTTCTACGAAGCAGGCCGGCTGCGGTGTAACTGACTACGATTCCCATGAATATTTCGGAAAACATTACTTGGCGTCATGGCTCTTGGCCGAACTTAGTGGCAGTTAAAGGGAGGGGTGGAGTCCCTCCTTTTGAAGGAAAGGGTAGCTCTAGGCATACGCTATTGTAAACATCATCCCCACCGCAACGCTATTAAATGTTAAAGTGAGGAAATAATTGTAATGTGCGATGTAAAAGTTTTAAAAAAAAGCTTTTGAAAAGTACAGAAAAATATTGTAATGGTCTGTCAGGGTGAAAATACGTTCTGTGATGCCTTCAAAACCAAGAATAGTTTTGCTCTGTGGATAATGATGTTGCCTAGAATTTTAGACTTCATTATTAGGGTTCTAAAAGGTGACATTGGCACTTAACATGGCAGTCTAGATTTCTTTTTTAACTTCAGGAAAACTCGGGATATTTTTGTTTTCTTTTTGGCCAATGCCAGTTTCGTTTGATCTGCAAGAACTTGTCATTTCAGCACTAAACAATAGAGATTGTATTCTGAAAGTCCTTGAATAGACTTGCAAGTTTTAAGAAAGATACAAACCCAGCTGGGAAAGAGTAATATAATGCATTTGCACTTGTGGAATGTTATCTAGAACAGCAGTCCCCAACTGGTGGTCCATGGACCACTGGTGGTCCACGAGAAAATTTTGGTGGTTCGCAGAAAAATTATTTGCATTATATATAGTGCACTAAATCAGGGATCCTCAAACTACAGCCCCTGGGACAGATTTGTGCAATGAATGCTTGTGTTACTGCAGACAGTCTCTCCCTTTGGGTCTTTTTGTGTGGGTTGGAGGGGGGCAGAAATTCCGACTTGGGCTCTGTTTCAACTTCGGTGTGGGCTTTGGGTGAAGGCTGGAGGGAAGTGCCACTGGTGGCAAGGAGCCGGAGGCCCTTGTTCCAGTGGGACTACCTCATGGCCTGGAACTGGCTGACCATCTCAGCCCACTGAGCCTCTAGGCACTGGTAGCTGGCCTTGCACTCCCACAGGTCTTCCCTCTGCTTGGAAAGCCTATGCTCCTAGTCCTCAGTGAGGTGCTTCTGTTGAGCCTCCTTCTCGGTCAGATCCAATTTGAATTGACCCAGCTGTTTTGCCAACTCTTTCTCATAGTGGCTGCTTAGCTCCAACAACTGCTTCCTGTTGGGGCCCTAAGGAGCCCTGGCAGGTAAAGAGTGGCTGGGAGGGGAGGGATGAGTAGAGGCCGGCGGGGCATCCCTTGACGTGAGTGACATCAAGTTGGCCATGCCCACCCAGTCACATGCCCACCTAGCCATGCCCACCCAGCTGGTCATTAAGCAGATCATATTAGTGGTCTATGGGATTTAAAATTATGAATTTAGTGGTCCCTGAAGTCTGAAAGGTTGGTGACCTCTGAGCTAGAATCAACATTTTTTATTGTTCAATCTTACGTGTAATAAATGTATTTTATTGTTTCATCACTTGCTTTCTGATGTATTACACATCCAAATATGTGTATCATTTGTTTCTGTACCCTATAAAAGGACTTGACTTCCCCTTAATAAATTTTTGCTTTGCCTGAATTACTTGATGATTCATATTTGCTGATCGGGGAAAGAAGACTTTTTCAAAAGTAAACATCTCTCAAAGTCAGGGATCAAGTTCTTATCAACTCAATGCCAAACTGGGAGTGCAAACAGTGGTGATTGTGAATGCAAGAGTGAGTCTGGAGGCAACTGTGGGAATTGTAAACAATAATTGTAAAAATAATACAAAATAAAATACAGTTACTATGGTTTTCCAAACAGTACTGCTTATTTGATCTGTACACTGCCTTTTTACCTGGCAAGTATACCCTTAGAACGATTTTAAAAAGAAAACCAGTTTGGTCTAGTAGTGGATAGGGCACTAGCCTAGAAAGCAGGAGACTGAGTTCTAGTCCTACCTTAGAGATGAAAGCTGGCTGGATGACTTTGGACCAGTTATTCTCTCTCAAAACAACTTATTTCACAAGATGATTGTTGGGACAATAGGAGAGGGGAGAAGCATTATGTATGTTCACTGGCTTGAGTTACTTATAAAGTAATAGAGGCATAATTAAAAAATCCAAATAAAATCATAAAATATAATGCAGAAGCGAGCCTTATCCAGAATCATGTTTCTGCTAGTTCAAGTTGCAGTAACTTTTATGTGCCTTTCAAATCTCCATAACAAAATTCAAAAGAATCATTAGATGGCAGCAGAGTTTTCTTTGTTTCTTTGCTGCAATCTTTTGATCATCTGGATGTTTGCAAGTTAGATCTGGCAATTCTAATCTTTTAAATCTGCTTAAAATGGTACCTTAATACAATCAATTATTTGTAATATTGTCAGAATATTGCTATTGTTCTTACTAATCACCCTGGGAGATTTTTCAGATTGTATAAAATTCAATTTCAAACTATGGCTGTGTTGGCATAATACAGAGTACCACAAATGTAACCAGCTGCATTTCATTTTATAGTATTGTTTGAAGCAAATTTAGATGATGTTTATAGATCTGTGTCTCATACAAATCCAGAACATGTGAGAATTACTTTATCAGGTTAATGTGTCACTTTTATGAAGTATTTTACTATTGGCCAATCTCCATTGTAGACCAATGCTTTCATTAAAATGTAAGATATCCAAAGTAAAAGAGAGAGAGAGAGAGAGAGAGAGAGAGAGAGAGAGAGAGAGAGGGAGGGAGGAAGGGAGGGAGGGAGAAAATGGAGAAGAAATCAAGAAGTCTAAAAATTAAGCCAAATGATTCAGCCAGATTTGATAGAGGGGTTTCTGGGCTAAATATACATCACTTTTAGGAAATTCTCGTGGACTATTTCTAACTTGCATTTTTTCCTTCTACTAAACCTTCTCGCAACAAATTAGCTTCCATCTCAGGACCATACTTAATGCAGCTAATTAAGGGTTAAATTATCAGAGAATGGATGCTCTTACAGATGCGTTAGTTTTGCGACAAATTTCCTTCTGTCCGTCCGTCCTCCCGCCCCCGCCCCCCGGCTTTATAGGATAGAAAAAATGAAATATTCATATAGCTCATGAGAGGGCGCATGTCTTAAAAAAAAAACCCAGTTTGTTGTTGATTCACAACCTGGAACAGTTTTATTGGTGGTTTTGCTTCCGTAAAGCTGAATGTATCAGCGCCCTCCCTTTGGAAATCTAATACAACTTGGTTTGAACTTCCCTTGAGGGAAAGGAACCAGGAAATCTCTGCTGCGAAATTGTGGGGGGGAAAAGCAACCAGCAGGCAAGTAGCCTTTTAAATCTTACTCTCGTTTGGATTTTCAGATGAATCCCGACAAGAGGAACGGCATTTTAACTGAATCTCATAATTTGCTGAAACGTGATGTTTTGTTTGATAATTTTGCTACTGTAACTGTTGTGTCTTCCATAGTGGAACGATAAACAGCAATTTTACAGTACAGGCAGAGGGAAGTTCATGCAGAATGGATGCATGAGCTATAGGCGTTAAAGGAACTAACACTACATAAGGTGAAAGGATCTTGTTCTCTTTCAGATTGTGTTGGCTTTTTTTCTAGTTACTTGCTAAAACCTCATAAACTATTTGACTATGAGAAACATAAATAAAAATACGAATTTCATTTGTATTCTGATTAAGAGGAACATCTGTATTTAATACTAAATAATATACATGCCTGTTACCTACAGTGAAAAACATACTGTGTATACTGCAGTGTCACTGCAACAAATAAATTTTATTAAGAACCACAAAACTTAACAATGAATTCACCTAGAGTCAACATTTATTTTACATCTAGAATATTATATATTTTCATGTTTGCATTAAGCCACTGTAGCCTTCTGCAATAATTAAATCAGAATTCCTGTTTTTGCATAACGCTAATTTTTGTATAACTTTAGTTAACATAAATGTTGTAATATAATGAGCTTTGAACTCTTCTATTGTATATGCTGACACAGCCAAAAATAGTCTCTCTATAAAATGACACTAAATTAAATTTGACTCAGGGCTTCATTATGTGAAAAACACTGTTAAGTATGTATTGGTGAAACACCCACTTCCCTCCTTTTTTTCGCTCCCTATATGTACTTTAGTTATTTGCATGAGTATGGCAACATGACAGTGTTTTGTATGCTAACAACACATTGAGTTGGACCAAATTAAACCATATTGCATTTTCATAGCATTACTTAAAGTGTTCCTTAAAGTGTATTCTGGGGTATTTTCACCGACAGTTTTTTCCGCTTCAGGTAGCAATCCTAAAGATACATATTTACCTTAAAGTACAGTGTTCCATTCATTATGACTTCTGAGTAGATAAGATTTGCTTTCAGAAATAATATAGTATGATTACTCAAAAATAAGTGGCACCAGAATTAGTAGTGATTGGCCTTCTAGGCATTGTGCCAATGAAACTTAGAACATTTGAAAAGCTGAGAAATGAATTCTGACAATGGAAGATTCACTGTGTAATACACTTATGGAACTTTGTTCTAAGGCGTGTAATCTTTGCTCTTATTAATCAGATTTTAAATGATTCTTGAAATCCACTTCATTTCACTGGTGAAATGTACTGGATTTCCGATTGATATTGTTGCTAACTAATTCAGATTGCTTAACTTATTAGACATTCTCTTCTGGACTGTAGAATGCTTCAAACTGCTTTTTTTCAATAATCTCAGTGCATAGATATTTCAGTAATTTGTATATAAACTGCTTTGGTGGACATTGGATCTGAAATTGACACAGACACATTAGAAATAGTTGTTTATTAAGTAGCACTAATGGGAAGGGAATATTATCTAGAAATTTAACAATCTAGTATTTGTTTAATTTCCCGCATAAGTTTGTTCTCTAAAGCTTCTCTGTTGGATTCATATATGACGCAAAGCTGAAAAAAACCCCACATTATATAACTCATTGTCTTGTTCTAATTCGTTGTTGTGCTTAATTCAGTAAACTATAGATAATGATATCCTAATTTATCCCAGGGTACAAGCCAATTTTACTCTATTTTAATGTACTTTTGCATTTTCTTTTGTTCTTTTACTGTCATTGTCATGGTTAAACTTATTATTTAACTCTTTGGAAATGGGATCAATTTATTTATTTATTCCTCCTGCCTGATAGTAAGATACAAATAAGTATATAATAATGGAATCTGAAAAGTAAAGCTGTAAAGATAGAAAAACTAACCTCAAACCATGATAACAGTTTAGGCTAAAAAACTAATACAGAAAACAAACCAGTAAATAGAGGGTGTGCTTTGAATGCAGAAACTCACAGTTTCAGTCCTTTGCATATTCATGTAAGAGTGAAAAAATGGATTAAAAGTTTTAAAATCAATCATGCCATCCTGCCAACTAATCTAAGAATTAACAATTATTCTAACCAATTTTCCTTTGCATACTGAACCTTTAGATCAAGTCAAGGGAGTTCTCCCCAAATAAGTGATAATAATGCTACTAGCTAGCTGGATTCCATTCTCCTCTTCTCTCACTGCAGGTGGGGAGTCTTCAGCATTTTCCAGCTGTAACCTGGAGAAAACATTGTAAAAGTGTCTCTCAAATCTGGTTTTGAATCTTATCTTCTTTCTTCTTATCTTTATTTGATTTGTATACCGCCCTACTCCCGAAGGACTCAGGGCGGTGAACAGCCAAACAGTAAAAAACATAAATACAAAATTTAAAACAAGATAAAATTGAATTAAATAATTTGGCCCAGACAAATTAAAACACCCCAATCATTTGAAAAACAGATTAAAATTTGCATATTAAAAAAGAAAAGAGGGAAAAGATTAGGCCAGGCCCGCCTGGTGGAATAAAAAGGTCTTCAAAGCGTAGCGGAAGGTGCACAGATCCGGGATTGTCCGTATCTTCGGGGGGAGCTCATTCCAGATAGTAGGTGCCCCCACAGAGAAGGCTCTCCCCCTAGAGGCCACCAGTTGACATTGTTTGGCTGACGGCACCCGGAGGAGCCCCTCTCTATGAGAGTGTACCGGCCAGTGGGAGGCTATTGGTGGTAGTAGGCGGTCCCGTAAGTAACCAGGTCCTAAGCCATGGAGTGCTCTAAAGGTGGTAACCAAAACCTTGAAGCGTACCTGGAAGACCACCAGGAGCCAGTGCAGCTCGCGCAGGAGAGGTGTTACATGGGAACGCCATGTCACTCCCATTACCACTTGTGTGGCCGCACTCTGCGCCAGTTGGAGCCTCCGGGTGCTCCTCAAGGGGAGCCCCATGTAGAGAGCGTTACAATAGTCCAGGTGGGAAGTGACAAGGGCATGAGTGACAGTGCGTAAGGAGTCCCAATCCAGAAAGGGACGCAACTGGCGAATCAGGCGAACCTGATGAAAAATCCTCCCGGTCACAGCTGTCAAATGCTCTTCTAAAGACAGCCGTGAATCCAGGAGAACGCCCAAGTTGCGAACCCTCTCCGTGGGGGCCAATGATTCACCCCCAATAGTCAGTGATGGTGCCAACTGACTATATCGGGACATCGGAAACCACAGCCACTCGGTCTTAGACAGGTTGAGCCTGAGCCTATTCCTCCCCATCCAGATCCTCACGGCCTCCAGGCACTGGAACATCACTTCTGCTGAATTGGTCAGCCTCTTATCTAATTTCAGAGTGGCTCCTTGAATATGTCACAATAAGTCCCAGTGGCTGAATACAGGTAGTCCTCAACTTATGAATTAAGCCCAAAATGTATGTTGTTAAGTGAGAAATTTGTTAAGTGAATTTTGTCCCTTTTTATGACTTTTCTTGCCACATTTGTTAAGTGAACCATTGCATTAAATTAGTAACACGGTTGTTGAGTGAACCTTATTTCTCCATTGACTTTTACATGTCAAAAGGGGATCACATGACTCAAGGACACTGCAATCATCATAAATGTGAATCGGTTGTCAAGCATCTGAATGTAAGTCATATGACCATAGGGAAGCTGTAACCATCGTAAGTGTGAAAAATGGTCATAAGTCACTTTTTTCAGTGCCGACGTAACTTTGAACGGTCACTAAATGAACAGTTGTAAGTCAAGGACTCCTACAGTCTATTTTATTTTTTTTCTAATGTTCAGAAGGATGACCAAATTTAACTCAGTCACCATTTCTATTCATTATGTAACATTGTAGCTATTTATTTTATGCATCTGGTTGAACTTGAATTCAGATGTTTAGTTTATTTATATATATGTATTATGCATTCTGGGTCATTGACTGTAACTAATGATGATCATGAAGCTAGCCATATTGTAACCATGTCTTGAGTAGATATTGAAGCTTTCCCTTCCTGGGCTTGCTCAGGTTAGCACTGCAAATCGAAGTCATCATGGCCCAAAGTAATTAAAAAATATCCTTGCTGGAACTATTTTGATTTGAAATTTGCTTTGCAGGATGACAATTGCAATTTTTGCTGGCTGTACTTTCTTTCTGAGAATCAGAAAGTTAACAATTCTAGAAAAGAACCGACTAAAGAAGTCCATTAAGGAAAATGGTGGGCAGATTGCATTTGGATTAAATCAAAAGGTATATCTTTGGTCTTTGGTACATCTTTGGTCTTTGGTAGAGAGAGCAGCAAATTCAAGAAAGGAGTTTCAGTATAGAACAGGGGTCAGCAACCTGCGGCTCCGGAGATGCATGCGGCTCTTTGGGCCCTCTGCTGTGACTCCCTTCAGGTGATCCCACCACTGGCTGGCCCCGCCCCTCACCCTCCCAGTCTCTCCTCGCCTGGTCTGAGAAGGTACGGGTGACAGCGGGGGATGGAGAAGCGGCCAGGGCAGAGACAGCGAGATACAGAGAGAGGGGGAGAGAGAGAGACATAGAGAGATACAGAGAGAGAGGGAGGGGAGAGAGAGAGGGAGGGAGGGGAGAGAGAGATATGTCAAAAGAATTTTGTGGTTCCCGGTGTTTTTTAACAACTGGTTCTCTGCCCTAATGACCAGCTGGGTAGACGTGGCTTGGGTGGAGGGTGTTCATGTGACTGGTGAAAGTGAGTGACATTGAGTTGGCCACGCCCACCCAGGTTTTGTGGCTCCCGGTGTTTTCTTTTCTGTGGGAAACGGGTCCAAATAGCTCTTTGAGTACTTAAGGTTGCAGATCCCTGGTATAGAATGAAACACGGTTGGATAAACGGAAAAAAATATTCACTTCAACGAATGCTAATTATGACTGATTTAGTTTAGGCCTTGTGTCTTTTATATGTTATAGAGTAGATTTTATGTCACCAACTTACTCCTGGGATGTCAAGGCTGCAGTATCTAAAATTGTAGGCAGCAAGGGAAAACGGAACTCAGCCTGTTCTGGTATAATAGCATACCATGATTTACTGTTACAGGAATGAAGAAAATTTGAATTTTTAAGGAATTCCATAGGAAATGTAAAATCTTTTTGTATTCTACCTGTTATGAGAAAAGTCTTTTAAAAAGTTATTGACAGTATGAATTAGCTGTTTTGATACACATGCACATGTGTTTTGATACACATTGTTAAATAAGAACATCTACTAGAAAAGCTACAATTTAAAACATATGTTCTTGGTTACAAGATTTATTTTGTAAATAAATTCCTCCCAAAAGTAGGGAGGAGAAAACAAAGGTGAATCACTTCAATACTTTGGTAAGAAATCTTCAAATATGACTCAAGGGAGAATTTACTTCTTTCTAAGAAACAGACAGATAAAGAGATGCATTAAAAATTCTGTAAATGATTAAACAGATTGTCGGTGAGAAAGAAAGTATGTTAAAAGTATGTCCAGTTGTTTAAAAATAACATGTGGAACCTGGTTTTGTAGAAGCATGGGTCAGTAAGGGTTATGCTCCATGTGATAATTCGGTAATTATCTAATGTAATTTTAGTGCACTCATGTCGTCACTGAAGATGCTGACGCACTCAGCCCCAGCCATCTGAAAACCATCCAGAAGTATGAGCTGCCTATGGTAAATGTTGATTTCATATGGGATTCCATCAAAGAAAGAAAACTTCTACAATGTGGGAACTATGGGCTATCCCAAACAGCGCCCAGTGAAACAGGTAAGGAAGCTTCTTTTGAATTAGATACATTTTATTCAAAAGAATTTCCATCTATACAAGTAACCTAAAAGTACTAAACTATATGGCTGGTAGGTAATCTTCTCCCCATTACTGTATCTGAAAATATGAAGTTAGAATTTCAATAAAATCTTCCCAGTTTGCCACAAGAAGCAAAACATCATATGGCAGTGATGGCTAACCTTTTTGCCACTGTGTGCCGGGGGAGGGGCGCACATGCATGTGCCCACACCCATAATTCTATGCGACTTGCCCCCATGCATGCGCACGTGACGCTCCCCCTGCTCCTGGCACGTGATGGCCCGGTAGGCCCATTTTTCTCTCTCACCTGGCTCCAGAGCCTCTTTAGGAATCTAGAGAGGGTGAAAACGGTCTTCCCCACCCCCCCCAGAAGCCCTCCAGAGCCCAGAAATGGCCCATTTGCCAACTTCCGGTGGGAATTTGGGTGTCCTCCTGGATTCACGGCTGTCTTTAGAAGATCACTTGACAGCCATAACCAGGGGGGCTTTCGCACAGGTACGCCAGTTGCGCCAGTTGCGCCCTTTCCTAGACCGGGATGCCCTCGCCACAGTCACTCATGCCCTTGTTACTTCTTGGTTGGATTACTGTAACACCCTCTACATGGGGCTGCCCTTGGGATTCACCCGGAGGCTTCAGCTAGTCCAGAATGCGGCTGCGCGGGTTGTTACGGGAGCCTCTCGTTACTCCTGTGTAATACCTCTCCTGCGCGAGCTGCACTGGCTGCCAGTGGTCCTCCGGGTTCGTTTCAAGGTGCTGGTGCTCACTTATAAAGCCCTACATGGCTTATGCCTGGGGCACTTGCAGGACCATCTTCTGCCATCCTCCCATCGTCCTGTGTGCTCTTACAGAGCGGGCCTCCTCAGGTTGCTGTCAGACAATGTCGGCTGGCGGCCCCCAGGGGGAAAGTGTTCACTGTGGGAGCGCCAACCCTCTGGAACAATTTGCCCACCAGGCTTAGGACAGCCCCCGACCTCCTCTCCTTTCTCCACGAACTGAAGACGTGACTTTTTCATCAGCCCCCTGTTGAGGGGGTTTTTACATTGTAATAATTTTAATTAATTTTAATTGGATTTTAATTTATATTTAATTCATATTGTTGAATTTTTATCTTGTAAGCTGTCCTGAGTCCTTCGGGAGAAGGGTGGCATATAAATTGCAATAAAATAAAATAATAATAATAAAAAAATTGGCAAATGGGCCATTGTCGGCCTCCGGAGGACCTCCAGGGGGGGTATGGAAGGCTGTTTTCGCCCTCCCCAGACTCTTAGAAAGGCTCTGGAGCCAGGTGAGAGAGAAAAACGGGCCTTTCCCACCCCCACCTGAGGCCTTCCGGAGAAGGGTCGGAGAAACAACCTGTTTCCCTACCGGAGCTGAGCTCGCATGCCCACTGATATAGCTATATGTACCACCTGTGGCACGCGTGCCATAGGTTCACCATCATGGTCATATGGCATCCTTCACTCTATCACAGCAGCATCATAAGCACCCTACTCAGCATGAAAAGGCCAAAATAACTTTAAATCAGAGAAAAATTTGGTGTCCTTTGTGGCTGAAATGCTGCATTACTCTGCCAGATGTTAAGATTGGCCCCAGTAGTCCATTTTTCTAATCTTCTGTTTATATTTTTTATGTACTTATTCAAATTAATAGATATAAAGTAACTATTTCATGACAAATAGGTACAGAAACTACCTTAATGAATGGCGATGACAGCCCTAAGGAAAAAGATGTTTCTGAGGAGAATCACAAGCATAAATGGGATGACAGCAGAAACTTAGAAAAACTAAGGTAACTTCTTTACGTATAATGTTTGTTTAAAAATGAAACCAAGTTCTTTTGGGGATAGGAGAATTCAGTGCATTATATGCAGATTATTCTGGGGTCAGTTTGTTGCATGTCAGTTAAGGGAACAAATTATAGAAAAGCAGTTCCTCTCCAGTTGGCTGAAGAGACAAAGGAGTTGAGAGTTTGCATTCGACTAGGAAACTTCTATATTTCTTCCTTTTTAAGACGAGAGGTAAAATGGCAGCATGTTTATTGTTAAACTTTTTTTTAGCAGCAAAAGGCCAGATAAAGTGTAAGGCTGATATGATGAGATCCGTGGAAGGAATCAGGACTAGGATTTTTATTATGTTTATGATTGTACCCAGTGTACTCAAGATATTTTAGACTTCATGCTAGCTGGGGAGCATGGGTATTGAAATAAAACAATGGAGGGTGCCAATTGGGTCATTAAATGTCTGCAAAATTCACTTAGCAAATGTCTCACTTAACAACATAAATTTTGGCCTCAATTGTGGTTGTAAGTGGAGAACTACCTGTCTACCAGGACTACCATGAAACTCTAGTCGCTTCATTGCTATGGAGAATGGAGAGAACCAAAGACCCTGGAAGTGGGAATTGCTGTGAGCTCTGGCCAGTAGAAACTGCTCCATTTGCCACCTTGGAAGATCTGTGTTCCCAGTCTTAAATTGGAAGCTTACCACAGCCGAGCCTGAAGAAAATCAACTTCACTATCTAACCCTGACAATCTGTAGCACAGTTTTGGAGACTAGAGCCTTCTGTTATTGGCTTTGGAAAAGTTAAACCTCATTATTTCTATTAGCCTTCTGATTATTTCCAACGGTCTTATCCATATTCAGCAACAAATAAGAATCTGACATTTTTTTTGTTCCAGATGGTATTCAGATAAAGATGAATATGTTCCATATTTTCCTAAAGAGTTTGAGCTTGCAAAATATGACATCCTTGAAAAGGTAATTTTTCTTTGTTAATGTCCTTTCTAACATAAGGTACACATAAACACATAGCTTATACAAGTTATGTGTTTATTTGTACAGGAACACAAAAGTAAACTATACATACATCATTTGCATGTATATCAAATGTATTAAGCCACTGATTTTTGCTTGCCATTAATTAAAACTATAGTTATTTTTGTTATTTTGTTATATTTGTTATTTTTGTAACTAGAAATTAGTTCATAAAAGAAATCAGGTAATTGTATAATAATTGCTGTATGAATAATTCCAAGAGGCATGATAAACAATCTGTATCTGGGAAACTTAATAAAATAACGAAGAAATATATACATAATATGCTTTCACATGCCTAAGGTCTATTTTATATTTATTTAATATATTCAGATATGATTTAGCATCATGCAAACAACCTACAGAAAGCTCCAACACTCATTCTGTCCTCCTTTAATAAAATTCCAGAGGTAACAGAAACATTTATTTTCTACTTTAAATTAACTTCAAATTGCTACGCTATTCTATACAAACAAGGAATTTTCATTCATTACAATTAACTATAGTTGATCAGTGGAAGCCAGAATCAGAAATAGTTTGTTATTTCTGGATGTAAGAGCAAATTACTTAATTTTTTTTCCCACCATTGCATTTATCAGTCAGATTTTTAACAAAGCAGTTGGAAAAGAGTTCCAAAGCACAAAACATTCCAAAATTTGCCACGAAATATTCTTAATATAATAGAAGGTAAACAATAGGTATTTAGGAATAATTACATTGACTGAATTTAACTAATATATTTAATATATTAATAAAATTATCTAATTTCTGGTTTAATTTTTGTCCTTAATTGTATTGCTGTAACCAAATATTATAATGCCTTTTTTTTTCAGATTGCAGCACATGGTGAATATGTTGTTCTTGAAATGCAGTGCTTTCAGCAGGAATGCAGTTACCCATTTTGTATAAGAGCACATTACAGCATGCTGGAAGGACGCCCAGTAAATTCGGAAGGCTTTTATGAATACACATTAGCTTTTTTGTTATCTTGAATGCTATTGAATGTTTATTGTTTTAAATCAAAATTTTATCTTGCTCTGTTATGTTCTGGACTTTAAAGGACTAATAGTTTTAGTTATTAATATAGTCGAGTATAAATTTTAAAAAATCAAATTACTGGTTAGCCTAGTAGAGGTAGCTCTTGATATGGCTTCTTTTCCTGAACACGTCTTCCAATTTTCCCGAGGATATTTCATAGCTTGACATGATCAACACAATCAAAGGCCTTTCCATCATCAATGAAGCTAAATTCCTCTCCTCTCCATTATCTAACATGCATCAGCAGTAATATCTCTGTTCTCTTGACAAATCTAGTTATTGACACAGCATACTGATAACCTACAAGAAAGTAGCTAAGAAGTGGTGAGGTGAGGAGTAGCTAATACTAATGGCTTCTTGGTACATGGGCACCTGTATGACCACTTTCTCCAACCTGAATCGGCTTGAACTATTAGGTGTTAAATTTAAATTTACCTACAACACAAAATAGTTTGTTTGCGGAAGAGACTGCCTTTCAGCTCCTGGATTGGGGCTGAAAGATGAAAGCAGAAGCAGTATGCTCCATCCCATATTTGGGTAGACCAAGTTCCCTGATAGACTGGTCTCACGAGAAAAACACTTGAACTATTAGGTAAACCAAGAAGAAATAGCTCTCATTTCCCCACTATCAGGAATTGGCGGGAGCTGAGGAGATACAGAAGATTTATCATGGATGTTTTAATGTTTCTATAATTAATTAATCTGCTAAGAATCATTTACATCATTTTAGGGCAGAAATGAAATGAATAGATAAATGTTGGCTTGCTGTAACAATGAGTGCTGCAGTTACTGCTTTAACCAAATCCCCTACTTCTACAGAAACATTTTGCAGATAAAGGAAGTTGAATTGGTTCAAAAGTTGAACATTTTGCAGATGGAGAAAGTTAAAGTCAGATTATTCTGACTAATTAAAGAAACATAATTATAAACAGCAACACAAACTTATAATAATACCTAGGGTCATTCAGTGCAGATTAGAGAGCAACATGGATAAGGAGATGTTAGATGTCCAGGCTAGCTATAGAAAAGATTGCAGAATTACTATTCTCAAGGGCATAACTGTTGCAGACGTTTAGAACAGAGATTTGAAGCAGGCACATTACTTTCAAAATGACAGCCTTTTACATAATGCCATAAGATAAATAGTGGGTTTTCTAGAACTTTCCCCTCTTATTTTTAAATTAATAATTTTAACGGCATACTTTTTTTCTTAGAAACAAAAACAACTGATGCCAGCTAAGACCTCTGAAGAAGCTAGAAGACTCTATGCCCTTTCTATTCAAGATTTAAAGAAGACGGGTTTTGAATTAAGAAAAGACTTTCCATATCAAGCAGAATATTTGGTATCAGAAAAATTACAAGAGGTTAGTATGTTTTTTAAAACTCTCTTATTTAATGATTTAATTGAATCAAGAAGACTTTAAAGATTTCCAAGGCTCAGATCTCTATTGTGCTGTTTTTTTATGTAAAGCAAAATGCAAATGCTAGTTTTTCTCATAGCAATTGTTTCTTTTTAGTTGCCAGAATTAGCTTAGGTCATCCTAACTCAGTGTCTTCCTGGTCATATACAGAAAGAAAGAAAAAAACACATCAAGAAGATACTACTGTTTATCAGAGGTGACATCCAACAGGGTTGTTGTTTGAAATCAGATCCAGAGTATTTCACATCCCTCTTATATGTAGTGGTTTCTTTCATAGCACAAGCAGTTCCTCAGCCATAAGCATATCTAACTGGCACGATTATGCTTGTGGATTGTACCTTACTAATACTGCAAATAAAAATAGATATTTAAAAAAATTGATAACCCATGTTTAGTTTTGTGTCAGGAATTTTAAACATATTTTAAAAGTACATTTGAAGTTAAAAGTGGAAATAAATGGATTTTGTTCATAATTTTTTAATATTTTAAATATATTGTGTAGTTTATCCTGAATGCAACCAATACATGCAGTTAATTAGTGAACTGGCTTTATTTTCAACTTTTTTTTGTTGCTGATTGTCTTTTAGCATCTTAGTTCTAATTCTTTATTTACAGATGCTTATAGCAGATGCAGTCAGTTCCAGTGTTTTGTCTGAAGAAGTTGGTAGGTTTGTGGAACTTATCTGGACCGAAGCAGTTGGACACCTGAATGGTCTGCTAGATAAACCCATAACAAGAATCAGCCTCAATGATGTATGCAACTTTGCTTGAAAATATTAGTCCTTCTAGAGCATGTGAACAGAAATGAAATGTTAGGCAAACATATTTTTTATCTCTTAAGTTGTGACAAGGTTCTCCACAGTTGGGATTAGTATGTCATGAAACATGCATATCATCTAATTGCATAAATAATTATCTGTCTGTTCCTTATTGAAGTACACATACTATTGTATGGAAAATTACTAAATTATGTGGCTGTGAAATGTGTGCAGATGCTGCGCTCAATTGATGTTTTGTTTTATTTTAACTTACTTTGTGGCACTTAACAATCACAGTTCATTGGGAACTCAAGGCAAGGTACTTGGGGAGTCATTCTCCATTTTTTTACTCCCATAGTTCAATGAGAGTGACTGCCTGAAAATTATCCAGTGGGTTTTGTGGTCAAATGGGGACTTGATCCCAGGTCTTTCCAGTCCAGTAACCTCTCCAATCTTCTTGATAAAGATTGGTCATTATAGGTTCTATCAGCTTTTCCCATCCTCTCTGCTCTCAGCTTCTAGAATCCCAAGCAATGATTGTGCTGTTACTGAATTTTAGAGGCTGAAATCCATAGATATAGTTAGTGCCGCAACACAACTTACATATCTAATATAGCTACATGGACTTAGTTCACTTGCGACATTGCACCAGATATATTAGAAAAACATATCCAGGAGTCTGAACTATATTCTGTTGGCTAATGATAGAATTATGTTTTACTATTCTAAAAGATCAAGTTAGAATGTGACTATCCATTAGTTTAGTTTAGTTTAGTTTAGTTTTTATTGAATTTCTATACCGCCCTACTCCCGAAGGACTCAGGGTGGTGCACAGCCATGAAATAAAACACATAGATATACAAAATTTAAAATCGAATAAAATGAATTAAATAAATTTGGCTGAATTGATACCCATAATTTAAAATACCCATATTTTAAAATACAGTAAAAATTTAAAATCTACACTTAAAAGGGATAAGATTTAGGTGAGGCCAGCTTGATGAAATAAAAGCGTCTTCAGCTCGCGGCGGAAGGTGCGCAGATCCGGAATCCTCCGTATCTCTGGGGGGAGCTTATTCCAGATCGTCGGTGCCCCCACAGAGAAGGCTCTCCCCCTAGGGGCCGACCGCCAACATTGTTTGGCCGACGGCACCTGGAGGAGCCCCTCTCTGTGGGAGCGTACTGGTCGGTGGGAGGCTATTGATGGTAGTAGGCGGTCCCGTAAGTAACCAGGTCCTAAGCCATGGAGCGCTTTAAAGGTGGTAACCAGAACCTTGAAGCGCACCCGGAAGACCACCGGGAGCCAGTGCAGCTCGCGCAGGAGAGGTGTTACATGGGAGCTCCACGTTGCTCCCATAACCACCTGCGCGGCCGCACTCTGCGCCAGTTGGAGCCTCCGGGTGCACCTCAAGGGGAGCCCCATGTAGAGAGCGTTACAATAGTCCAGACGAGAGGTGACGAGGGCATGAGTGACTGTGCGTAACGAGTCCCGATCTAGAAAGGGACGCAACTGGCGAATCAGGCGAACCTGATAAAAAATCCTCCTGGTCATGGCCGTCAAGTGCTCTTTTAAAGACAGCCGTGAATCCAGGAGGACGCCCAAGTTACGAGCCCTTTCCGTGGGGGCCAATGATTTGCCCCCAATAGCCAACGATGGCGCCAGCTGACTATATTTTGTTAGTAGTAACAAAAAATATTTTCCCCTCACAATATATGGTTAGATGCATAGAAGTTCACATATCTGTGAGAGGCTTGTGAAGGGAAGTTCAGAAGATGGCAGGAGATTTCCCCAGTTTGTTCTTCCTATATCTCATGTTTCTTTTTCTTTAAAGAAAGCTTTTAATACAAAGTATTTCCTTAAAAGGTAAGCAGAGCTGAAGGCATTCTTCTTCGGGGAAAGAAGTCTTGGGAAGAAACAGGATCTCTAACAGAGCTGTCTTCAATCATGTCAGAATTCTATAAAATCATACCCCACAAAAACGTTTTGGATGATGATGTTAGCAAAAAATTGATATATACTAAACGGGATCTCTGTCAGGTAACCGTATCAGACTTGATTCAACTTTTCAATGCTTCCTATATATGAGAACAATTGTTAATATAATAGATTCCATAGCAGTTAAATTGTAAATGTGACCTTATGCTTAAAGGATACTCCAAAATTGCTATCTCTTAGTCAAAATCATAAAAAGAAATAAAAAAAAAAACACTTGAGGTATTGAGGTCATGATTGAATTACATCTCAAAAATATTTATTGGTTGATTTTTATATTGGTCCCTCTGTAGGAATGGCCAATGGCTAGGAATTGAACAAGTTGCAGGTAAATTTATCTGGAATATATATCAGGTTGGGGAAGTTTGGTTCTTAAGGAGATATTCCTTTGTGCCTTATGTTGTTGAAATTGCAGCTGGTGAGTATCAGCTTTCAAGTTAGGATACTTGATTGAACATTAGCCAGTGCCAGTATTTCCTGATTGCTTTGTAAAGTTAATTTTGATTGTAATTGAACAGTTTAGAAATAAACACCCAAACCAAATTATATAAAAATAAAAATAAAAAAGAATTACAAACAGCAGGATACAAAAACAGTACTAAATCAAGAAGCAAACAAAAAAAATCTATGTTCAGTAAAACGAGTTAAAATTTGACTGTATGGAATCATATTACTCAGATTTGTCAAGACATTGATTTAAAAAAAAATTAATATGTATCAAATACAAACATGTCTGCAATTCAGGGTTTTCAATCAAGTACCATAGAACTTTTTCAGTTGGAATGAGATAATCAAAGTTGCTGTACACATCAGCGATGTCCTAGGACAGTGCTGTCAAACTTGCAGCCCACGGGCCAGATGCATCACGTGCTGGCCACGCCCACACCCGGTTTAGTGAAGGGGGAAAAAGTCTGATAAGTCATGTGACACTGCCCTGACAATGCAAATTTGACACCCCTATCCTAGGAGGTTAAAAAAATCTCAGGACGGTGGCTTGCAACAATGTGATTGAAGCCCAGTCCTTTATATTTAACACTCAAAAAGCTTTTATTCCCTATTGGTTCAGGTTTATATTTTGATTGATTCCAAATTTTGCAGATATAATTTAACATTACAGTCACATTGCTAACCCTTATTGTTCCAATACCTTAATTTAAAAAAAAATATTTATAAGACTGTCCATCATAAGCAATTTTCGGTGCTTTACATTCTTACTAACATTAACCTAAAATGATTTCTTTGCAGGAATATACCCAAAACATAAGTCATATATTCCCATATATTACACTGCAACATACACAAGTTGAAACCCAGCTCTTATTATACATTTTATGGGGCATCAGGACATTCACTTAATTTTTAGGTGAATTACTCATCACTTTAAAAAGTGGGCCATTAATTTAGCATTCTGTAAGATTCTGGTCCATTAACTTGTTAAAATGAAACTACCGTATTTTCCGGCGTATAAGACGACTGGGCATATAAGACGACCCCCAACTTTTCCTGTTAAAATATAGGGTTTGGGCTATACTCGCCATATAAGACTACCCCTCTTCCAACACACACCAAATAAAAATTAAAAAACATCAACTGCCTCAACACAATGTAAAAGCAGCTGTGCTAGACCCAAAATGGCCCCTGCAACTAGCAGGAACCTCACACAGCCACAAAAAGCCCAAAAAAACAACTTTCACACTTTACACACACACACACAACACAACACAACTGGCTCACCCACAATGTAAAAGCAGCTGTGCTAGACCCAAAATGGCCCCTGCAACAAGCAGGAACCTCACACAGCCACAAAAAGCGCAAAAAACAACTTTCACACTTTACACACACACAACACAACACAACACAACTGGCTCATCCACAATGTAAAAGCAGCTGTGCTAGACCCAAAATGGCCCCTGCAACAAGCAGGAACCTCACACAGCCACAAAAAGCCCCAAAAAATCAACCTTCACACTTTACACACACAAAATTCCACATACAGCTTTGTGAGATTTTGTGTGTTTGTGTAGTTAGAGTGAAACACTACAGAAACACACCACATCTCAGAAAGCTGCACAAATATTATTTTATTTTTATTTTTATATGAAAACTAAATTTAAAACTTCCTAAACTTTAAATGGCTAGGTCTAAAAAAGAACAACTAAAAAAACCCCAATTAACTATTTTTTTAAAGCTCCCAAAGGGGAAAAAAACTTACCCAATAGAACAGGGGTCTCCAACCTTGGCAACTTTAAGACTTGTAGACTTCAACTCCCAGAATTCCTCAGCCAGCTTTGTTTTTACTGGCTGAGGAATTCTGGGAGTTGAAGTCCACAACTCCATGATTGCAGGCAGAAAGTGGCTTGCTGATGGAATGGATTCAGGCAAGCGAAGCAAGGCAAGCGTGGCGATTACCAGCTAAGGTAAGCAAGCTGGAGGGGGAAAACTTTTTCTTTTTACAGGGCTCTGGGCTCTGGCGATCCCAGCTGAGTTGCCTGATTAGCAGGCAAAGCTGGGATCGTCAGAGCTTCGATCGCCAGAGCCATTTAAGGCTCGTTAGAGTCTTTTGGGCTGGTCTGCCTGGTTACAGGAGAACGACACCCGGCGTATAAGACGACCCCCGACTTTTGAGAAGATTTTCATGAGTTAAAAAGTCGTCTTATACACCGGAAAATACGGTACTTTATTACTTCCGCCTATATCACGGAGACCTATAAAATCATAATTTAAGGGTCCTTTATTGATACTGTTCTGAAGACTCCAAGCAGCTACGCTGCCTTACTTCATACTTTTTGGTTTTCTAAGGGCAAAGAGTAGAATAAATATTTTAATTACTTGATAAGTAGGCTTTTCTTTGTCAAAGAAATGTAATAACTCTGGATTCCATCTTGCTTTTACAGCTGATTAGAGATATGCTGAATATTAGTGAAATAAATATGTCAGTTCTTAACCCGTCATCCCTTTCTAAGTATCGGGCTTTGAGATGCAGGATTGATGCTCTAGATGTGGAAGGTGAAGAGTTTAACAATGTTAAACACTTGCTGGAACAAAACACCAGGTAACTTTTCATTTTGGTATGAGATTTCAGGATTTGTATTGTGCAAGTTCCATTTTTTCTTTATGATATTCTAATACTATTAAGTAATATCTGAAATATCTTTGAGTATATAGATAAAATTAGAAATCTTCCAAATACTTAATAGATATTGTCTTGGTTCAGGCTTCAGTTATACACTCGAACACAGTTGCTTTGGATATTAGCAATTTATTTCAAAGTTAAACAGGTAATAGCAGACAAGGAAGATCATAAATCAACACAAAAGTCTATGAGGAAGAAAACTTGCCCGAGTGGTTTTTCTTTCAGTGGAAGTGGAGTCCAAAATCCAGTCTGAATTCAGAAAGCCAGGGGTCAGAATTACATAAGTAGATGTCAAACTTGATTTCATTGAGGGCCCCATCAAAATTGTGTTTGACCTTGGGGGGCCGGGGTAGGCATGGCCAGGGGGCATGACCAGCATGATGTCACTCGTGTCAGGGATGCTTCTGGGGGCCTGAGCGCTCTGCCAGCAAAAATGGGCTCCTGTTTTTGGCCACAACAGCCTCCTGTAGCCCCCCCAAGTTCCATTTTCACTGGCAGAGGGCTGCAGGAGGCTGTCGCAGCCGAAAATAAATCCTGGAACAGCTGCGCATGCCCCTCCCAAGCTCCATTTTTGCTGTTAGAGGCACCATGGGCCAGCCCTTTGTTGTTTCCAGGGCGGCCCTGTGGGCCAGATCCAAGCACCCCAGGGGCCAGGTTTGGCCCACAGGCCTTGAGTTTGACACCCTTGCACAAGAACATCATGCAAGAGCCAGAGATCAGACAGTTGTTTCCAACTAAGAATCATGGATCAGGGCTGCTTCTTAAATTAGGCTGCAGCCAGCTGCCTTCAGTTACAAAGACTTTTCCCTCCATTTGGCAAGAAGCCTCATTGAGCATTGTTGTTCTGCTCTGTGCCTCATGTGTTAGGTCCAAAGCCTTAAGAGTCATACCTCATCATCTGACTATTCCAGCTGTTCAGATAGTGCCTATGTTCGATCAGCCTCAGGTGATTCTTGGCTCGGTGTCTCCTGATGCTAATATTCCATAGGTTCAATTGAAGTAGTGTAGACTGAATCCTCAGCCATAACAGGTATTCTCAAAACATAGCTGCCATAGAGGGCATGGTCATTCACATGTTCTATTGTTCTATTGCTAGTGCTGCAGGATGACCTTGCTTTCTCCAGAGGCCACATTTTTAACGTTTTTAATTGTTTTTATGGTTGGTTATGCCAAGTGATTATGAGAAGCCCTTAAAATCCTTTTTAGTCTGAAAATATGTTAAGTCAAAAAATAAGTAAGGTGGAACCTCAAGCCTTGTGTTTAACAAGTAATGTGTCAATTGCCTAGAAAGTTCTTATTGTAGAGTAATTGTTCCTGCTCAGCAAAGTCCCATATTGAATTATCATGTTCTGTTAGTCTTTATTCAGCCCTTGTTAATAATTCTGTTACTTTGACTCTTTTAATAACTCTGACCCAGGTAAATGAACTGTCTTACTCACTTATGCACTTACTAAATTTTATGACTGAGAAGCCATGAAGCAGATTTCTTTTATTTGGACCCTGCTTCTACTATTATTTACATGTTCTTCCTTATGCCAGAATTTGATGATAATCACAGCAACAAAGCCTGAATCATAAATAAATACAAACTAGCAAAAAAAAATGCAATAGTTGGAGTGTGAAATGGGGAAAGTAGTTAAACTAACATATTTTCAGATTAGAAAGGCACTCTAAGGGCTATTCATAATCACTTGGCATAAGTGGTGGAATGAAAACAGATTTTCTGCCACCTGGGTCCAAAACTGAATTATATCAGGAACCTGTAGGTAGCTTAAATCTTTTGGGTTTTGAAAGTGTCCAAAAGCTTTTACTAAATAGAAATTGTTATTGGGTGAGAGGAAAGAAAATGACAATCCAATGAAATGAAATTTACTGTTTATTCTGGCCTCAGCACTGTATTTTAGAATGTGGCCCTTAACCAGGCACTCAAAAGCCATGTGTACCCCCTTGCTGTTGAAAAGATTATGCCCCTGTCGTGGCTATTTACTTGTGGAAATCTCTCATCTTTATGTTCTACAAGAGATGGATCCTCAATGGCATTAGGCATTTTGAAATTGGAATTACTGTGGCCTGGCTATACATTTTTTAAATATGAAAATGTATTGAATATTTATTTTATTTTTTATTTTTCTTTCAGTGAAAATCTAATACAGGTTTTGAATATATATAAAGTCAGCAGAGTAACTGAAAGTATGGTGTTTGAGGGAAAACTTGGCAATGTTCAATCTTTATTCCATGGATCGTCTGTTTGCAACTTTGTGGGAATCCTCTCAAGGTATCAGCTTGAATTATATTCTATCCCTTGAAACTTTGTAGGTTTGCTTTGCTTTGCTTTACTTTAAATGGGACATAGCTATAAGGCAACTGGCCAAAATAACAGTGTTATGAAAAAACAACCCTCAGTCTTATATGTTAGGCCAGCTCAGAGATACCTAGTGCACATCTTCTGCGAAGCTTGGGATAAGGTGGAAAGGATGAGAACATCACCAAACAGCTTCTAAATTGAATTGTGATTTCCTGGAAAAAAAGGAATGTCTAAATAACAATTGAAACAGAGGAAACGTTTCTTTCCAGGGGTGTCTATTGGAATGGGAACTGACGTTTTAACTGAAAATCTCATTTAAATTCCTTTTATTTTGGTGACAGTTATCTCTAATTTCCATGTATGATTAAAGGAAACATTTTATTTATTGAGAATCTTCAGAGAATTTATACTAGCCCTTTGTGGTATTTTTACAATTTTGTTAAATCATTTGGAACAGTTGGAATATTTGGGATATTTGTATAAGTTTTATTGGATTCTTTTCTTGTTTCATTCATTTGCAGTTTCTCAACCCCCAAAGGACATTGTAATTTATATATTTATAACATTGATATTCAAATTCTATATTTAAGATCAGAAGAAGCTTTAAAATTGTATTGTCGTTGTTAACACAGTTTAACTGTCTATAAAAGTCTATAGTTTGCCAGATTGGGTTATCTCCCATAGATGGAATAGTCAGTAGCTCCAATCCCATACCTTGACTGTATACAGGTAAGAGGTAGCTATAGATTTTTTGTTTTGACTTTTACCTGATTGCCAGAAATGTAACAGGATGGCGGAGTCCTATCTCTCTGGAATTAGAAGAGTTGATGCCAGGTGAGGCACTCCCTAGAACAGGGGTCTCCAGCCTTGGCAACTTAAGACTTGTGGACTTCAACTCCCAGAATTCTCTGGGAATTGAAATCCACAAGTCTTAAAGTTGCCAAGGTTGGAGACCCCTGCCCTAGAAGATGACTAGTGACAATGAGAATTACAAAGCTCTTTTCCCAAGGGTCGGAAATGATCAGAGTGTGTATACTCAGAGTACATCTAGGAGAGGAGGCTTTAGACTTCATCTTACCACTATTATTTAAAATAACAATGGATTTCCTATAATCCTCCCATTCTGAACCAAGTTTTATTCCTTTATAAAATTTAATTAAACATGTGATGACTCAATCCATTGAATCCAATGGATATTTTGTTTTGTTTTTTTAATTTCTCCTGAATATGTTAGTTTTAATGGATGTTTTCCTCTAAAACAAAAAAAAAATGGAAAGGCAGGTGTATCTTATGCATTTAGCACATGTGGTTTGAGTCTCACAGATGATGATGGTGATGATGGAAAGTGTGGAAAAGAGCATGTATGTGCTGTTAGTTCCTTTTTCCTTAGTTACCCAATTCTAAAAGAACATCTGATCAAAATTAATTTGCTAATAGAAAAACATTTGCTTCTGTATCTCAATATGTTTTACGTGCTAATCTTTTATTTTTTTTAAGAGGACTACTTTTGCCAAAGGTAGCTGAAGAGTATGCCTTAGAAAGAACAGATTTTGGCTACTTGGGCAGTGGCATTTATTTCAGCAACTCTGTAAGGTAACATTTGAAGTCTTTTTTTTTAGAACAGATGTGTGTATGTGTCTCTTTTTAGAATATTGTGGACTAAATGCAATGAATTTATATATTTTCCTACATAAATACTTAGTGGAAACAGGGTGGTATAATGAACAGAGAATTGGCATTGGACTAGAGCAGATTTTCCCAATCTGATGCCTTCAAGATGGGTTGGAACTACAGCCCTTTGCATTTCAAAAAAGGCGCCAAACAAGATAAATCTAGGAGTTCTAAACCCCAATGCATTTAAAAATACAAAATTGATTCAGATAAATTTTATTTTATTTTTTTAAAATAGTATTTATTGATTTTTTCCAACATTTAAAACACAAAACATATTTATACTTATAACAGCTTTTCCATATTGGTATCAATATCTTTCGTAACAATCCTATTTACAAAAATTCTATTCATATACATCACTATCCTATGTTATATCTTTATTTAAATTATAATAATATCTACTCACAGATCGATATCGTATATTTCTTATAAATTTTACATTCTATATATTATATTTTTTACAACTTATACCTTAGGTTTTACGTTTGCTCTCAAGCCAGGAATACTATCTATTCCAGATTTGATAGTATTCGGTTTCTTCCCTCTCTTTCATTTCCATAGACAGTCTATCCATTTCTGCACATTCATAGATTTTCCTTATTATTGTTTGGTCTGGAGGAGTGTCTGTTTTCAATTCTGTGCTAACGCAATTCTATATCATATATTGTGATTCTATATCATATATGCGATTCTAACAGGATATATTGCTGTTAATTTATGTAACGTTATATATTGTAGTTTTTTCCCCATTTTCCCATCAAAGATACCCAAGAGAAACAATTCCATCTTAAATTCTCTGCTCTGTTCAATTAGATTCAGATAAATTTTAATGAACTTTGAACAGTTGCTGTTTCAAAGCAAGTATAATTCTTGGTATAAGCCCATTTTCTCCTGCTGGAGTCACTCTGACTTTGCATCAGCTTCACATTTGACTTAAGGCCAATGGGGAATAGGTCTATTGGAGGTCCATTGTCTATTGGAGAGAATAATTAATTTTAAAGATTATTTAAGATGTGTGTGAGAGACACTAGTGTAATGCACCTAATAAATATTAACCAGATAAGCTTTTCTCTTTCTACCAGTCCCAACACATTCCTCAAACTACTTGGGATTGGTCATTAAAAAGTTGCCTATCCCTGCTTTAGAAACTGTTGTGTAAGACATGACAGTCCAAACGGAACCAGTAAAGGCTCAGTCTGATGTGGTTAAGACAGCAAGGCCAATTGGCAAGCTAATTGGCTTTTTGCTTTAACTAAAATAAAGCAATCTAAATGATGGCTATGAAAAAAAGCATTTGGAATAAGCAGACATTTCTCTCTTTTTAACAGAAGAAGCGTTAAGTATTCCAAGCCATGTGAAACAGATGGAACTCGACTGTTGCTCATTTGTGATGCAGCACTTGGAAGTTGTTGGAAAACTGAGCAATACTGGTACTGTTCAAGTGAAGGACCACCACTAGGTCATGATAGTGTGCATGGAGTCCGTAGAACAGAAAAGAAAGAATCTATTTTTGAGGTATTTGATCCAGTTAGTTGTGAATAATGTAGAATAGAAGGAGGAAAAAAGGCAAGCTAATTGTAGCTAATGGTAAAAATGTTAAAAATGAGTATAGAGCCAGTCGCTAAAAGTAAAAGCTGTTACTTTAGTTTAACCATTATTAATTTTAAAATCTGATAGACTTCCAGGGAAGGTAGTCTTTTGAGCCATCAAGTTTGCCATGAATCCTCATCAAAAGTCCTCAAGTGACATCTTGTCTAGAAACAGTTCACCAAAGGATAGCAATAATTTGCTAAATTGGTACAATGCTTCAGCATTCTGAACTTTTCTCTAGCTAACTTGGTTTTTTGCAACTGTGAGTAGGACTTCAGGATCACCTTATGTATCTATATTTGTGCTCTGGTAAGCTTCCTAAAATATATGTTTTATTTTGTTTTCTTCCACTAAGGATGATGAATTTGCAGTGTACAGAACCAGTCAGGTCAAGATCAAATATGTGGTTCAATATACATGCGATAATGACATAGTTAAAGAATTCCAGCCAATAATTCAGACTGAATTAGAAGAGCGGAGGCTTTCTTTTGAGGATCATGACCAGCCTAAGGGTGAGAAATCATTTTTCTACCACAATAACAGTCAAGTCTGTTTTCTTGGTATTTTCTGAAACTGATTTTTTAAATTTTTGAATCTTTGATCTGCACTAACTTGGCACAAATATGCAAAATATAACAATATGACAATGTGAATGATGAACATCAATTTTTAATTCTTGTCACCTCCACAGATAACGTAATAGGTATATTCTCTAAGACCATGTCTAAAACCTCTTCTCTTCCTCTACATTTTTAAAATAGGGAAAGTAGTTATGTGAAACTAAATGGTATGTAGGTATTCTCTAAACTGCTTTTCTCTGAATATGATTTTTCCTATCGTGTTTCCCCAAAAATAAGACATCCCCTGATAATAAGCCCTTTCCCCTAAAATAAGCCCTCCCCCAAAAATAAGCCCTCCCCGAGCTCTCTGGTCTCTCCCCTCCCCTCCCCCCCCCATTTCATCTTGTTAGGGTAAGGGAGACAGAGCTGGAAATCAGGTAAGACAGCAATAGGTGCCCTGTCTTGCTCCACATGCCCCAAAATAATAAGACCTCCCCGAAAATAAGGCCAACCACTTTGGGGTTCAAAAAAATATAAGTCAGGGTCTCATTTTGGGGAAAACATGGTATATACAGAGGGTTTTTCACTAGAACAGCCGTGAGATGTCTGTAGGCTATTTGTGGCTTCCTATCTTTATGTTGCTACCTTCACAGAATACCAGGATTCATACTGAAGTTTTACCAACAGGTTGCCAATCCTGAGCAATGTGACTTTTGAACTTGCATTTTGTTTTTGTTTTCAGCAGTCTCAAACTTAAAAGTATAGGTGTTACACTTCTATAAGTCTTAGTACATCTATTTTTAATTCGTCTGAACAAGGAAAAAATAGCGCTGAAAATGAAGTCCCTTTCCAGCCTGTGACCTTGCAGCCACTTGAACAATAAAAAATAGAGAAAAAGAGATTTTTAACTGCAAGAAGGGTGCTTTGTCCTATACCAAGAGGATTAATTGCCCCTCGGCTAAGGGGGTCAGGGCATTTTTCACTAATTTTTCATCTGTTTCATAGTTCCCAGCACTTATAGTTTGGTTATTTTAACTGTCTATTGTCCTTGAACAAATCCTTTGGGAGAACGAGTTAATTTATTGTTCTTATAAATATATATTTATAAACACTCTTCCTGCCTCTTGTGATATTAATGGATGTTTTTCTTTCTTTTTAGGGTTAAAAGTTAAAGTCCAAAGATTTGAGAGTCATCTTTATATAAATGTAATGCTGAGAACCACTTTGAACATTAATGCTTTCAAAGCTGAGCTATTGAGAACAGGTTCAGGACCCACAATCCAGAAGACACTCACATTTTATCACACACACACACACACACACACACACACACATTTAAATGACAAAGTCTTTGGGAGAAAGGAAGGCAAGGAAATTGGGAGGTGAGGAACTAGGGGAGAAGTTGAAGGAGGCAACCTTTCAGGAAAAATAAAATTAAATGTCCAGGAAAAGCAGGGAGAATGTTCTCTAAAGAGCCCACTAGTTTGAGACTCTGATTACAGTATGGGTGTACTTTTGACTTGTCTCATTTAGATTATACAGTACCGAGCAGTGATCTGTTGAATGATATTTCTGCTGGCCTACTGGACAGAGCTGGAAATCCAATTCCTCTTAAAGATATTCAAATCAAAGGAAGAATAATAGACTTTGTAGCAGAGGTAAAATGCTTTTGGTTTTTCCTAGAAGTGTCTCAAAATTCTTCAAAATTATATTTTTAGTTCTTCAAAAATTATAATTTTAATACTTCAAAAATCTTTTACTACCATATTTTAAATTCAGTGTAAAATCAGAAAATGAGAACAGAAATCAAAATTTTTTAGGCCAAGAACAGGAATGGAAAAAAAAAATCAGGGAATTAACCTTCATATAATATCCAGCTGAAGTACAATTTTCTGCCACAACTGGTTGACTTACTGTTTTTCTGTATTCTCTTTCTTTGGGCTGTGTTCGGTTATGTTGAAAGTGTTAATCCTGGTATGGAAGCCACATCCATAAGGATCTTTTTATTAGAAACCTCTGTGTTGTCCAAACCAATGCATAACATTTATTGCATTGTATTTCAGGTTGTGGTGTTTCAGACATATGAAAATGAAACAGAGAGTCCCATTGAGGCAAAATATGTCTTCCCTTTGGATGATACAGCTGCTGTATGTGGATTTGAAGCGTTCATTAAAGGAAAGCATATAATAGGAGAGGTAAGCTGATGCTGTCGCAGAAAGGCAAATGACTTTCGTTTTTCCTGTTGCCACGGTTATGGTGGATAAATCACCATACAGAGTATTAGCTTGAAGGATTCTTTAACCATCCTAATGGTCCAGGTAACTCTACCAGGCCCTGATATTACTTGAAAAAGCAATGAAAGAAAAAAAATTCTCTTTGGATATATTGATTTTGCTAGCTTGAACTGCATCCTGCAAAGAACAGTCCAGTATTTTAAGAGGAAATGTAGCAGTGGTAGAGCATGATAATTTTGGATCCTAGATACAGTAATGGTAAACTTTGTAGTAAGCTACATTTTTATATGAGAATAAGTACTGTTTTGTTCTAGAAAAGCTTAGTAAATGTTTTAAACTAAGAAATAATTAAGTGGGTATCTGTAACAAAGTATATGCACAGCTAGTTCCCTCTTGATTATAAAATATTTAAAAGAATAAGAAAGAAAGATATTACATTGAACATCATCTGCTACATGTTAGCCTTGACTTTATTTTGAGTTGTGGGGCTCTATTTTATTCTGAGGTTGTCTCCTTCTACTTAGGATTTGAGTAGGACATCATTTCTGATAGAATCATCTAAATTAGATTGAAAAGAGTTTACTATATCTTTGTTCCCAATAGATTAAAATGAAATCATTCTCTAAATAGCAACTTATTTGGAGATGCAAAAATTACCACTTAATACGTTAGCCCACCAACTTCCCATATCTTGCTTCCCGAGGTTTATTATAGAGTGTGACATAGTGATGTGTGTTCCTTTATTTTTATTTTCTTTCAAACCAAGATAAGTATTTTATATTATTCAATGTTAATAGGTTAAAGAAAAGGAAAAAGCACATCAGGAATACAGAGAGGCCATCACTCGAGGCGATGGAGCTTATATGATGGATCAGGATGCACCGGTAGGTGATATATAGATTTATTGTACAATTTATGACAATACATGTTGGACTCCATTTTCTGAAGTTACACTAGTCTCATGCAAACTCAATCCGGCCCATGGGGTGCTTAGAACTGGCCCACATGGTGACCCTGGAAACAGCGAAGAACTAGCCTACGATGCCTCTGCCAGCAAAAATGGAGTTTTCGCTGGCAGAGCCTCCCGAGCTCCGTTTTTGCTGGCAGAGGGTTGCAGGAGGCCGTCACAGCTGAAAACGGAGCTCAGGAGCTCGTTTTCGCTGGCAGAGCACTTGGGCCACCACAGGCGCCCCCAACACGAGTGATGTCAAGTTGGACAGGCCCACCCTGGACAGGCCCACCTCTGCCCCCCAAGATCAAACACAACCCTGATGCAGCCCTCAGTGAAATCGAGTTTGACACCCCTGATCTAGACGTAGAGGTCAGGAGAAGAGGCATCATGGGATAGCTGTATAAATTTAGCTCCACTCAATAGAGTGTTATTAACTGTCCACTCAGTAGACAGTTATTAAGATAGAAGAGTATCCAAGTTGAGTAAGATAAACTGGTATTTTGCTTATGGCAAAGAATCAGCAGAAAGCAACACTGGCTTTTGGAATGGACAGAAATTTTGTTTATTGCCAGTGTAGGGAAATAATATCATGGAACCTTCCTCAGGTTCTGTACATTTTCCTTAAATAAGTAACTTTATATTATTGGGAAATCTACTTGCTCAATATGTCTTCCTAGAAGAATATGCCTACACATTCAGAAAAGCTCTGGGACATCCAAATTTATGAAGAAGTATTTGGCATTATCAAAGGCACTTTATTTTGAAATACAGTTTTCACAAAGCCCACAGGAAAAAGTCTTTATAGAAGTCTTTCCCTTTGTGCTTTGTTCTCTATGGTTCTTAAGTAGCTCAGAAGGCACTACAATGTATCTGGTCACTGTCTGTTCTGCAGTTAATGTGCCTTTGTCATATGCTGATTGTCTGTTTTCTGAGAACGTTCTGATGATGCAAACATTGAGTAAATATTGTTCTCTGTTTAAGACAACTGTTCAATGACACTGGATATATTGGAAACAAATGTGGATTGCCATCAGATTTATAGTATAAATGCTTACAGTATATAAGTCCATATATTTATAGTACATATGGACATTTTCATACATTTCATTTTTTATAGCACTAGATCCAACATTATGTAAATGTAGACTCAATCATCCAGACCAAAAGCATATAAAAGGTTAAAACATGGCAACTGGACCACAGTTAATTAGCCTGAGTTGTTTCGTTACTCATCCAAGCAACTTCTTCAGTCAAAATGCAAGTTAGTTCATTCCAACAACTCTCTATGCCTAATGAAAAATTGTCATTTTGACTGAAGAACTTCCTTGGATGAGTAATGAAACATCTCAGTTTAATAAACTTTGCTTGAGTTACCATTATTTAGCCTTTTAAATGCATAGATCTAACATTCAAATAATAGAGCAGATTCCTCAGAAAAGGCTGGAAGTCACAGCTCTGATTCTCTACATGAGCTTGAACTTCTGTGTAGATCTAAAATAAGGCATAAGTCATTCCTGGTAATCTTTTTCTTCACCATTAAATAGATTTCAGGATTAAAACTAAGAAAGCTGCCTTATATCAAATCAAAAGTTTTATTGTTTGATCCTTTGGGTTTGTAGTTTATGGCCTGTACACTATGTAAACCCATCCATAAATGTTTATTATAAGGCACAATTAAGCAACATGGGATTTCAGGTAGAATGTTGGTTGTTCTAGGTCAGGTCAGGGGTGTCAAACTGGTGGCCTGCGGGCCGGATGCGACACACACAGGCCACTCCCAGCCGAGCTCTGCAAATGGGGAAAATGTTACAAAACGTCACGTGACATGGCAAGTTTGACACCATGTTCTAGGTTATCGGTGGCCAATCAATAGCAATAGCACTCCAGATTTTCAGAAAGAGATTTTCCTCTGCCCTACTTTAAGATGGCAGGGATTAAACCTAAGGCCTTTTGCTTGCAAACTATATTTCATTCATAACATTTACTGTCCAGTACTATTCTCTGTACTATTATTTCTAAGATCATATTTTTGTAAGCAACTGAAACATTATTTCACAGGACATTTTTACTGTTTCTGTTGGAAACTTGCCGCCTTCAACAAAAGTGCTCATCAAGATCACCTATATCACGGAGCTCAGTTACGAAAATGGGAATCTTTGCTTTCACTTGCCAGCGGCTGTAGCTCCTTGGCAACAAGACAAAGCATTACATGAAAACACGCAGGTCGGTATGCTTTTACTAAGACATTGCTAATTAATGTTGCTAATGAGCTTCTGGTTTAATGGAATGCCATTCAAACTCATTTATTCTTCTTTGAAGACCGCTGAAGGAGACATGGTTGACTGCTATAAAGTGTCAAAATTATATGGCCAGAGCCCTATTGTGCTTAATTAAATGCTTTGCATTTATAACCAGAAGCAAATTATCTTTATAATAGTTCACTTTGTTATGGATTTAATATGCTTAACAGGAGGAATGTGACTTTGAAGAGGCCCTAAATTAATGTAATTTATTGATTTATTCAATGTAATCTTTGAAGCTTCAGGGTTGCCACATTTATTGAATATCACCTTTTCTGATAACACTCTCTTGTATTGGAAAATCCAAAGTAATCAATTAAAGAAGGAAAACGTTTTACTAATATACCCTAGATAAATGTTATCTTCCAGAGCATGATGTTTCATATCTTTATCTTTTGACCAGGACTCAGTAAGGAAAGTTTGCATTAGACAAACAGAAGCAAAAAGGTGAGTTGGTGAACTGCCACAGTTTTCTTATTTGTAGGTTAAAACTTAGGTAGAGGTAGTCCTCAAGGTTACTAGGGACTCGGGAAAAATTACTTATGACCCAGCCTTAAAGTTATCATTGTCGCACCACCCCTGCAATCAGTGATCACATTTCAGGTGCTTGGAACCTCTTCACACCTATGACCGGTTGCCAAGCATCCTACGATCATGTGATTTCCATTTGTAATCTTCTCTGCTGGCTTCTCCAAAAAGTCAGTGGGGAAGCCAGCAGGAAAAGTTGCAAGCTGCTGCCTCCTGCAAAATGATTTCCCATGCCTCCATGTACTTGGGGGAGAGAGGACTTGTAGGGGCTGGACAAAGGAAGATCTTTAAGATGCAAACTTTTCTCCAGCCCAATATTGGAGTTTCCCACCACCCGCTGCACAGAAGAGAACTCCAGCAGTGAGCTGGGGGAAAGAAGCTCACATTCCGAAGATTCGAGCTGCTTTCCAGCCTTTCTACCCTTCAGAAACATCATGAAACGTGGCACTCATCTTACGATTGTTCTGAAACAGGGGTGTCAAACTCAAGGCCTGCGGGCTGGATCTGGCCTGCAGGGTGCTTAGATCTGGCCTGCGGGGCCGCCCTGGAAACAGTGAAGGAGCAGCCCGCAGTGCCTCTGCCAGCGAAAATGACAGAGTTGCAGGAGGCCGTCAAAGCCGAAACGGAGGTTGGGAATCCGTTTTCGCTGGCAGATCACTCAGGCCACCACAGGTGCCCCCGACACAAGTGACGTCGAGCTGACCACCCCCACCCTGGCCACGCCCATCCCAGCTCCCCGAAGTCAAACACAACCCTGATGCAGTCCTCAATGAAATCGAGTTTGACACCCCTGTTCTGAAGGCTAGGTGAATGGGTAACTAGATGGGTAGACGGACTGACTGAATGATTGAATAATGCTTTTTTCCTAAAAGAAAAAAAATCCAAATGACACCCTGCTATTGAAAATATAATAATGAATATAAAAAACCTGCCTTTCATTGCGACCCAAAATCTGTTTCTTTGAATGGGGATATCTGCTTAATTAATCTGCTTAATTATTTAACTGAGCATCTTAGCTTTTATTAACATTTTGTATCTTCCCTAAAATCCCTTAACATCCCTTAACTTTCCTTGGTATATTATAGAAGTGGTTTACCATTGTCAACTTTCATCTTTCTAGTCTAGCCGACAGCCCATAATTTCTCTTCAAAACATAAACAGTTACATGATGTGGCTGCTCACTTTTCATATCAGGGTCATTTAATTGAGGGTACCTGAGGGAAGAACAAGAAGCAAAGGGTGGAAACTAATCAAGGAGAGAAGCAACTTAGAACTAAGGAGAAATTTCCTGACAGTTAGAACAATTAATCAGTGGAACCACTTGCCTCCAGAAGTTGTGAATACTCCAACACTGGAAGTTTTTAAGAAGATGTTGGATAACCATTTGTTTGAACTGGTGTAGGGTTTCCTGCCTAAGCAGGGGGTTGGACTAGAAGACCTCCAAGGTCCCTTCCAACTCTGTTATTCTAGTCTACTCTAATTGATTATTTTTTTTAAAAAAAAATCTGCCTACTTAACTAAGTTTCTGTTATGTCTTAGCTGCATCCTAAACTGTATGTGGATTCTCTTTATCTTATGACAGAGTGTTCAGCTTAGAAATGTCTATTGAAATGCCCTTCAAAATCAATAACATTAGTAGTTGGACACATCAGCTTAAAATAAAGGTAAGTACATTGCTTAATGCAACATTAACGTATAAATAGCTTGAAAAACTATGAAGGTTTCTAAACCAGGCTGTGCACAATTTCATCAAAATAAATCCTTGTCTGGCAGTACTGCACAGTGTTTTGTATTAGGCAGCCTTGTCAGAATAATTCCTTTTGCTTCCAAGGTTAGACTTTGAAAGTTGTGGCTAAATTATTGTCACCTTTTCACAAGAGAAAGATATCAACCAGCTTGCGGGGCACTCTAGAGCAGAAGCTTTCAAACTTTCTCAGGCTGCAGAACCCATTATTAAATTTCCTAGAATTAATAATCAAAAGGGTAGTTACTGAAAGTGCTGCAGTGATAGAAAATTGGCTGTGTTCAAGCAAATATTTTTCTTATTTGCTCTTACTTTCTCATGGAACCCCATCAAATTAATCAACTAGACCAGTGATGGTTGAACCTTTTCGGCACTGAGTGCCAAAAAGGGAGCACTTCAGAAGTCAGAATTCCCATTGGTCCTCCTTCTTTCTGGACACTCCCAATTCCAAAGTTCGAAGAAGCCCCATTCCCGGCTCACAGACCAGTTCTTCCGGTTTCCGGAACTGCCGCATGCACAAAGGCCAGCTGATCATCACATGTGCATGGACACCAGAAACGTAGAAGAGGAACGGGCGACTCCACACATGCCAGGCGACATGGCTCGGTATGCCACTTTGGGCACACGTGACATAGGTTCACCATCACGGAACTAGAACTGTTCGAAAAACATTGCTCTAGTGTTTGTAGAATTTTTAAAAAATGAAGTGAAAATCTAAAGGGAGATAATCCCTACTACGTCAAGTATGTGGGTGGAGAAGTATAAAATGAGAATAGAGAACAAGATTTCAGGATTGTAAAATCTTATTTTGCAAGTTTTTGGGCTCACACACTTTTATCAGTGCCCGTAGGTAGACAAGATATGTCTGAAAAGATCAGGTTGCAATAATTCAGATTGTCTTATAGCGTTTTTTCTTTTTCTTTCTTGCATATTCCCTTAATTTAGAAAACAGACTGCAAAGCAGTGGTTTCTACAACTGAAGGCAGTTTCTTGGACGCCGGTGGCTTTTCAATGGAAATCCTGATTGGTGATGTATATTTGCCCAGAATGTGGGTAGAAAAACATCCAGATGAAAATAGCGAGGTGATTTTTTAAAAATTATTTTAAAATATATATAATATATATATTATATAATTGTGTCTGCTTTTAGGACCAAATTAGACATTTTATTAAGTATGTATTTGCATTTAAAAGTTTGTATGTATTTGAAGGGTATGTGTGTGACAGGATGATAATTAGTAAAGTCAGAGGAACAATCCCTTTCTTTGCTGGTAGTCTCCCTGATGAAAATCTGATATGTTTTCAATACAGGTAGTCCTCGGCTTACAACAGTTCATTTAGTGACAGTTTGAAATTACAGCAGCACTGAAAAAAAAATGACTTGCAACCATTTTTCACACTTATGACCATTGCAGCATCCCGACTGTCACGTGATTTATGTTTGGATGCTTAACAATTGGTTCATATTTGTTATGGTTGCAATGTCCCATGTTGCATGCAAGCATCTTTTGCAATCTTCTGACAAAGGAAATCAGTGGGGAAGCCAGATTCACTTAACAACCAGTAACAACAACAAGTGTTACTAATTTAATGACGGCAGTGATTCATTTAAGAAAGGTGGCAAGAAAAGTCATGAAATGGGACGAGACTCTCTTAACAAATTTCTCACTCAGCAACATAAATTCTGGGCCCCATTGCGGTCGTAAGTCGAGGACTGTCTATATGGCTTGCTTTTTACTGATTAGAAAAATCTGTAAGTCCAGCTTGGATACAGTGCCATCTGCAAGAAACTCTTAATTCCCTCCAAGAATTCCTAGGCAACTGATATACTGTACAACAATAAGCGAGACAGTATTAGTTAAGTCACCAGCCCTCCATGTATTGCCTATTTCAATTGCATACAAGTAGTCCTTGATTTATGACTGTTCATTAAATGACTATTTGGACTTACAATGGCTTCGGAAAGGATATTTATGGCTTGCAAAAGCATTTCCAGCTACCAAAAATGTGTCATTTTATATGTGTTCGTGTGAATGCATTTCAGGCACTTGGCAACTGGCTCACATTTATGACCAGTTGCAGCAACCCATGGTTAAACTATTGTGATTTGCAATGCTTTTTGCTGGTTTCCAGCATTTTTTTTTTTGGCAAAAAAACCCACTCATTTGGGAGAGTGGATTCAGATTTACCACCATATGATTCATTTAACAACCATGGTAAAAGCGGTCGAAAACTCAAGTCTAGTCATCTGGTGCCCCAGTTTACAACCACAATGAGTTACAACCGGTCCTAATTGTGGTTGTAAATTGAGGACTTCCTGAATTCAGATAAATTTTCAGGATGCTGAATTTGTGACAGTCCAAGGCAGAGTTTTGACAAATCACTTGTCTATCTCTGAACCACAACAAATGCCAGATTTTGTGACCTGTGATGAGTCTTCTGCCTTGGCTGACATCTCCCTGTCATATTTTGGTTGATATCTCTTCCCCACCCACCCCCATTTCTTTCCTTTTAGGCCTGTATGCTTGTATTTCAACCAGAGTTTGAAGTTCCATTTGATCGTTTAAGCCTCCAAGGTGAAGCTGTCATTTGCCTAGATTGCTCCAATTCCATGGCAGGTTCAGCAATCCAGCAAGCCAAGGAGATTGCATTACAGGCTCTAAACTCATGTCATTTGACAAGAAAAATAAGTGTACTCAAATTTGGGACAAGTAAGACTTCTTTATGGAATTATGTCAACTTTTCTATTCTTCGCTTTGGTACAGGTAGTCTTCGACTTAGTGACCGTTCACAGTTACCATAGCCCTGAGAAAAGTGACTTTTTTCATGCTTATGACCATTGCAGTATCCCCATGGTCACATGATCAAAACTCGGACGGTTGGCAACTGGCATGTGTTTATAATGATCGCAATGTACCGGGGTCAAGTGATCACTTTTTGCGACCGTCTGACAAGTAAAATCAATGGGGAAGCCAGATTCACTTAGCAACCATGTTACTAACTTAACAACTGCAGTGATTCACTTAACCATTGGGGCAAGAAGGGTCACAAAGCTCACTTAACAACTGTCTTGCTTAGCAACAGAAATTTTGGGCTCAACTGTGCTCATAAGTTGAAGACTACCATATAAGGGAGGCAGGGAATGCTGTGGGTCCCATCCCCGAGGGAGATACACCTGGTGGGACCCAGAAGAAAAGCCTTCTCCGTGGTGGCTCCCACTCTCTGGAACATCATTCCCCCAGAGATTAGAATGGCCCCCACTCTAATTCTCTTCTGGAAGGTGCTAAAGACCTGGTTCTGCCAGTGGGCCTGGGGAACCCAGAGCGGGATGGAGCCCATTAAATGGCTCGTGTGATTGGCTGTTGCTGCGGTGGGAGGTGGGTGATTTTATTACATTAATTTATTTGATTTTGTATGAGTTTGACTGTTTTTTAAATGTGGTTTTTATACTCTGTAAGCCGCCTTGAGTTGCCATGGGCGAATAGGCGGCAATATAAATTTAATAAATAATAAAAATAAAAAAATAAAATATTCTTTAGAGCTCTGTCCAGTTTCCATGCAGATTTTGCAGAATCCTCATTTGATCATCCTACCATTACCCAGGATTAAGCTCTATTATCAATGAAATTTACTTCTAAATTATGGGATTATGCTCTGATTTTTGCAGCTGTAATTATTATAACATGTCTAATAAAGATATATTATTTCTATATTGATATGTGTAACACTTTTTGTCCCTCTATAGATTTTGTAGAACTTTGTTCCAATCTTGATGATTCTTCTATGGATTCCATAGCTTTGAAAGAATTTATCACAGTAAGTGTGTTATTAGAGAAGGATGCCTTTGAATACCAATTGTCTAGTATCCCAAGGCTGGGATATAGTTCCATAAAATTACAATCCTAAAGTTCCAATTATGGTCCATTATGGGACTTGAGGTTTGACACATCTGGGAGAGAATGGTCTTAATTTAGCTTTTATTTTTAATTTTTAGTCAGCTACAGCTACAATGGGAGATTCAAATTTATGGAAGGTACTGCGTTATCTGAGTTTGCTTTACCCTACTAAAAGCAAGCGCAATATTATTCTTATATCTGATGGACATATTCAGAATGAAGGCATGACTCTGCAAGTGTTGAAGAAAAATGTACTGCACACCCGAATATTTACATGTGGAGTGGGGTAAGTGTAAAGTAGGTGAAAAGTGACATCCGAACAGAATTACAAAGCATATTTGACCTGACAAATTATAGGGCAGTGTTCCTGTGTCTCAACAGTCTTAAGATATGTGGGATTCAGCTGTCAGAATTCTCCAAACAGCATCCCCTAACTAGTCTGAGAATTGAAATCTACACATTTTTAGTTGCTGAGGTTGAGAAACATTGCTATAGGGCAAACTTGATTTCCTTGAGGGCCGCATCAAGGTTGTGTTTGACTTCAGGGGGGCAGGGGGGGCGTGGCCAGCTCGATGTCACTCATGGAGGCGCCTGTGGTGACCCGAGCACTCTGCCAGCGAAAGCAGGCTCCCAAGCTCTGTTTTCGTCTGAGACGACCTTCTGCAACCCTCTGCTAGTGAAAACGGAGCTCGGGGGGTGGGGCGCAGGTGGCCTTCCCGAGCTCCATTTTCGCTGGCAGAAGCACCACGGGCCGGTCCTTTGCTCTTTCCAGGATGGCCCCTTGGGCCAGCTCTAAGCATCCCCAGGGCTGGATCCGGCCCCTGGGCTTGAGTTTGACACCCTTGCTATAGGGCAACAATAGAGCCCTTTTGTTACAATATTTTGAGGATTAGACTCAATGATGAATTCAGAGGCAATTTCTTCAGTTAAAGAAAAGTTTATTCATAATAGGCATTCTACTTATTCTTGTCAGATTTACAGTGAGAAGCAAGCATGAGGTAAAAGCACTCTCTATTTATATCAAAGGGGAGGAGTCAAGGAAGGGGGGTGATTACACATGAATACATTAAAGGAGGATGAATAAATTAACCCTTTATATCCTGTACATATATACATATCTCTTGTTATAGAATAAGGCATTTACTTATGACAAATCCCCCTCTAAATGCCGATTCGACATATAACAATGATTGCATTCGGATTCAGAATTATATAGTACTTGTAATTTTGATGTCAAGTATTTGTGTTGTTTAGAAGGTAAAGGTTTAGTTAATATATCAGCTATTTGTTCTGAGGTTTCGCAGTGGATTGCTTTAATGAATCCATCCTGAGATAATTGTCTCACGTGTTTAAATTTGATATCTATATATCTGGACCTTTGACCAATGGCATCAGATCTTGATATTTCTATAGCCGCCTTATTATCTTCATGTATGACAAATGGTAGTATTGGATTCTTCCAAATATCAGATAATAAATCATTAAACCACACTAAATTATTTGTGGCTTTAGATAAACAGACGTATTCTGCCTCTGTTGTGGAAGTCGCTACTAAATCTTGCTTCCCAGTGTACCAGAATATTGGGCAATCATTTAAAAATAATACATAACCTGAGGTGCTCTTTCTACATTTGATGTCACCTGCCCAGTCTGCATCAGCGTAACTGGTGATAATAGGTTCTTTGATATTATTGGGTTCTAAGAGTAGGCAGAAATCTATGCTGTGTTTTAGATATCTTAGTATTCGTTTAACTGCTTCCCAATGATACATAAGTGGTTTACTTACATGTCTAGATAATAAATTAAGTGGCAGAGCTATATCAGGCCTGGTCCAATTAGATATATACAAGAGAGAACCAATAATTGATCTATATAATGTATTGTTCTCGAACTCAGGTGAAGATTCATCCATATTCCTTAGAAAATCAGTCTGCATAGGAGTATCGCAAGGTTTGGCATCTCTTAAATTGCATTTTTCCAGAAGTTCTATAATTTTATCTCTCTGGGATAATTTGAATCCCTTTCTTGTTTTATTGATTTGAACTCCAAGGTATTTGTTTACCCTTCCTAGCGACTTTAAAGAGAAATGTTCACTTAGCTTGGATACAAATAAGTCTTTCTTTTCTTTATGTTTGCCTATATACAAAATATCATCCACATAGATTAACACAAATTCTAATGATTCACCTTCCTTTCTAACAAAAAAGCAATTGTCTGCAGTTGTGGCTTTGAAATCCATATTTTTAAGTACACTGACTAGACATTCATACCAACGCTTGCCGGATTGTTTTAATCCGTACAAGCTTTTGTTAAGTAACCAGGTCTCATTTCTATTTGTACATTGGCTATGAGGTGCCCTTACATATATCTCTTTGTCGAGCTTTGCATGTAAGTATGCAGTCTGCACATCATATTGAAAGACATCAAGATTGAGTATAGCAGCTATGACTAAAGCTGTCTTAACACTTTCGGTTCTTACAGTGGGAGAGTATGTGTCGGTGTAATCCTCAGGATATTTTTGAGCGTAACCTTGTGCGACTAATCTAGCTTTATATAATTTATTACCCTCTTCTAAATCTTTGATTTTGAATATCCATCTGGTGCCTATAATTGTCTTGTTCTTAGGGGCAGGGACTGGTGTAAATACACCTAATTTACGCAAGCTGTTCATTTCTTTTGTTATGGCTAATTCCCATTTTTCTCTTTCTTCCATGGGAAGTTTCAACACTTCCTCGTATGTGTTAGGTGTTGGTGTCTCGTCATTCACACACATTATATAATCCTTATACTTATTGGGTAATTGTTTTCTGTTACACCTGATTGTTCTTATTGGAATGCTTTCATTATCGTGTAGATACCTTGCTTCCTTTTTGGTTAATGAATCTGTTTTTATCCTGGTATGGTTACCTGTCCATGTTTTGTTTTTGTCATCATGTGTGTTATGTTCATGTTTCTCTCTTTCTATTCTGTCTTGTTGTTCAATATTTGGTTCTGTATTTTGGATTATCTCGTTAAGATGTATCTTAGACCAGTTGGCCTGTTCATGAAATACTGCTGTTCTTGAGACTATGAATTTGTTATTATTGTCAATGAATCTATATCCTTTTGTGCCTGTTTCGTATCCCATGAATCTGAGCCTTCTGGATACGTTATCTCCCTTACGTCTTAATTGTTTTGGTATGTGTACGACTGCTGTAACTCCAAATATGTGCATGTGTGATATTTTTGGTTTCCTATTGTACATCACTTCGTATGGTGTTTTATTTAGGATGCTAGACCAGGTCCTATTTTGGGTATAGTTTGAATATAGTAATGCTTCTGACCAGAATTGTTTTCCTAAACCAGCATCTTCTAATGTACATCTAATCATGGTTTGCAGTGTCGAGTTCTTTCGTTCTGCTGTACCATTCTGAAAAGCAGAAAATGGGCTAGTCGTGAAGTGTATCATTCCTTTGTCTTTTATCCATTGTGAGAATTCTTTTGACATGAATTCGGATCCCCTATCTGTCATGATTTGTTTTATTTTGATATTGTGTTGTGTTTCTACACGTTTGTAAAATTCTTTGAATTTTTGGAAAGTTTCATCTTTGTGTTTTAAAGTATAAACAAATCCATAACGGCTATAGTCGTCTACAATAGTTAGGAAATATCTTTTTTTGTATGTGATGGATGGTGTTAATGGACCAACCAGATCCATATGTACCAGATCAAAAATTTGGTTAGAGGTCCTTGTTGCCCTCTTTGGTTTTGGGTTTGTTCTGAGTTTTGAGGATTTACATACTGAGCATTCCAAATAGTTTTTACAATCCTTTATTTTAATGCCATCAGCATGTTCAATCATTTTTTGTATTACAGGGAAACTTGCATGTCCCAATTTCCTATGCAACATGTGTGCACATTCATCATGAATTGGTTTGCCTATATTGGGTCTTTTGTTATTGTGTGTATCACTAGTGGGTGTGTCTTTGTGATTACAGTGTGTATTGGGTTCTTCATTATCATTGTTGTTATTATGTTCACTGTCTATGTTGATGTCGTCATTAGTGTTTGTATTAATGTTATGCAACCATTTATCTTCTGTTACAAGGAAGGGTAGGCCCCCTTCGATAACTACACTATTCAATTTAGTCCCATCCTTTTCTAGTATTGTTTTTCCCCCAGAGAAGATTATATTTATGTTGAAATCTTGGCTTAATTTCACTGCACTAAGTATGTTATGTGATATTTCTGGTATCAACAATACCCCCTCTACTTTACCTAAACCAGGTATATTTACATCTCCTTTCCCTATGACTTGAACATTTTCTTGATTGGCTACTCTTATCATAAATTTATCATTTGTGAATGAAGACAGTATTTTCTTGTTATTTGTTGTATGATTAGTCGCCTCTGAATCTATGAGCCAAGTATTGTTTTTTGAATTTTGTGTGATGACATCGTTATGTTTATCTAATCCATTTAATGATCCTGATTTTCTGTCCCTTGAATTATCTCTATCCTTTCTGCGTTCTCTGTAGTTTGGGGAGTCTCTATATCTGTATCTATCAATAGATGATTGCCTGTCTTGATATCTATCCCTATAATCACGGTTTTGTCTTTTCCTATGAAACATGGGGCAATCTCCCTTAGAGTGTTTTCTGGATCCACAATTGTAACATTCAATTGTTTTTTGGTGATTTTCTTGGAAGGTTACCCCTTTTGCCTCTCTGTGTTCTGTGTATGCATTGTATCTACTTCTCCTCAAATTATCTTCAGCTATTAACTTATTTGACAGACTTTCTATGGATAAGTATCCTAGATTGATTGAGTCTAAGTGTGATATGTAGTTATCCCATGATGAATCTAATGAGTTAAGGATAACGCTTTTCATTGTCTGTTCTGATATTATTTCTCCTCTTAGATGTAATTCTGCTCTGGTTTTGTTTAAGGATATTAAATGTTCACTTATGGTGGTTCCAGATCTTAATTTGGCTGAAAAGAAATCTTTAGACATTCTAGTGGTTGTTGCTACACTTTCACTATGAAACAATTTAAACATGCATTGAATTATTTCTGAAACAGTAAGATTATGCTTAATACTGTAGTACATGGCAGGTGATATGCTAGAAATTATTAAATAGAATGCTCTGTGATGCAGGCAGTCCATTTTTAGAGTCCAAGGTCTTTTGGGAGGATTGGTTATAAAAAATAATAAATTTTCTTTCATAAAGACAACCTGAATTTGTTGACACCATTCCTGTAAATTGATGCTATCAATTCTAAGTTTTGGGAAATCACTAGGTAGATTCCCAATATTACTATTCCCACTACTTACAACTGTGGGTAGTCCATGGTCCTGTAGATGTTGAAAATTGCAGAATGGTGTGGGTATTCTGCTGATGAGCTTGAAAGGTTCTCCTTCTTCATAAAGTTCATTGTACTTCTCTGTGTTCATCTGCGCATGCGCGTTGGTCATTTCTCTGCTGAAGCCGCTGGGAGAGGTTCTCTTTGCTGTAGCTCCCTCGTAGTGCTCTCCTTCTGATGATTCGGTCTCCGGCTCGATCTTGGGTGTTCTGCTGGCAGCTGTGGTTCGTTTCTTTTGTATTTTTGCATTATTGGCTTTTATCGATTCTTTTGAAATTGTTAGACTTGTGCCAAACGTTTTAAATATTTTTCTCATGGGTGTTTCGATTTCTTGTTCGGTGGATGATTCCTCTGTATCTGTTTCTGACTCTTCAGAAGAGTAAATATATTTTTTGCTATTTTTTATGTTTTTTCGCGCCAGAGTTTTTGAATGGTGCATTCTGATTGGTTCAGCTGTGTTCATTTCTGTGGCCGGTTGAAGAGAAGATGGCTGCCTTTCAAAATTTTGAGCGGGACCTCTGGTCTTGCTTCTGGTTATTTTTTCTTTCGTTGTAGGTTCGCTCACCATTTTTGTATTTTCGGGTTTGGCTTTTTCAATGTCTTTTTCTCTCGCTGCTCCGTTTTCTTCCAAGAAGCCTCGGAGTTCCGCGATGAGTTTGTGGTCATCTTTTTGACTTTTTATTAGCCTCAGTATCTCTGATCTGAGGTCTTTGTCTTTTATTTTGTTCTCTTCTTGGTTGTCGGTTTCATCTGCTGTTTCTTCGATGTCTGTGGTGTTATCTTCAGATTCTTTGATTGTTGTATTTATTGGTTCGTCGATCATTTCTTGATCTGTTTTTGTTTCTTTATCATTTGCCCTGGTATTGGGTCTTTCTTTTTTATTCTTGAGGTTTTCTTTCTTAGGCATGTTGGATTTTATTGAGTCAGTTCAAACCATCCTCTGCTACCAGCTTGTTACAATATTTTGAGGATCAGACTCAATGATGAATTCAGAGGCAATTTCTTCAGTTAAAGAAAAGTTTATTCATAATAGGCATTCTACTTATTCTTGTCAGATTTACAGTGAGAAGCAAGCATGAGGTAAAAGCACTCTCTATTTATATCAAAGGGGAGGAGTCAAGGAAGGGGGGTGATTACACATGAATACATTAAAGGAGGATGAATAAATTAACCCTTTATATCCTGTACATATATACATATCTCTTGTTATAGAATAAGGCATTTACTTATGACACCTTTTTTAACCAGAAGACAAGTAGGTGAGTTTATGTTAGCCCTGTCAGGTAGTCCAGACAAAAAGCACAACTAGGAATACAATCTTTATTGTAAGGTTACATTAACAGTATCTTGCAAGACTGAAAGTATTTCTGTCCCCCCCTCTCCTTTTACTCTCCAAAAAACTAGGGAGGGTCCCTTCTGAAATGCTTCTCACATCATCTTTCCTTCTGTAGGCTGACAACTCTTTTACTTGCCAGTTTTCCAGTCTGTGGCTCTCCTTCCTGTCTACAAGATCAGTCTCACATACAATTAATCCTTGCCATTTTTTCTGACCTTCTTGTCCCCACTCTTTGAATGCTCAACTTATACTAGTAAAATTTATAGTAAATTTGATGTGTGCGCTAATTTAACTGTAAAAGGGTCCCTGCATATTTTACTCTGCTAGGTGTGCTCATTTCCATTTCAAGGCCATTGAGTCAGTGTTGTCCGAAGACATTTCCTCAGTCATGTGGCCAGCGTGACATCATGATTCAGGGCAGAGTGTGTGGCAATACATAAAGCACTGTAACTATGCCCAGTATATATTGCATATAACATTAATTTAGAATATAGAATAACAGAGTTGGAAGGGACCTTGGAGGTCTTCTAGTCCAACCCCCTGCTTAGGCAGGAAACCCTACACCACTTCAGATAAATGGTTATCCAATCTCTTCTTAAAAAGTCCCAGTGTTGGAGCATTTACAACTTCTGGAGGCAAATTGTTCCACTGATTAATTGTTCTAACTGTCAGGAAATTTCTCCGTAGTTCTAAGTTGCTTCTCTCCTTGATTAGTTTCCACCCATTGCTTCTTGTCCTACTCTCAGATGCTTTGGAGAATAGCTTGATTCCCTCTTCTTTATGGCAGCCCCGAGATGTCAGAACACTGCTATCATGTCACCCCAGCCCTTCTTTTCATAAGACTAGACATATCCAGTTCCAGCAACCATTCTTTATATGTTTTAGCCTCCAGTGCCCTAATTATCTTTGTTGCACTTCTCTGCACTCTTTCTAGAGTCTCAACATCTTTTTTACATTGTGGTGACCAAAACTGGATGCAGTATTCCAAGTGTGGCCTTACCAAGGCATTGTAAAATGGTATTAACACTTCACTTGATCTTGATTCTATCCCTCTGTTTATGCAGCCTAGAACTGTGTGGGCTTTTCTGGCAGCTGTAGCACACTGCTGGCTCATATTTAAATGATTGTCCACTAGGACTCCACGATCCCTCTCTCAGTCAGTGTTTTCCTGCTCAGATTGATTCTCTATTCCAGATTTTTATATATTGTAAATCTTTACAAATCTTCTTAGTCCTACAGCAAATCGTCACATGCTGAGATCTTTATCCCACTATGGAGCTGGAGCTTTTGAATATTTTGATGTGAAATCAAAATATAACTGGGAGAGAAAGGCAAGTATATTTTAGTATTTTTTATAAGCAGCAATCAGCTGGGGAAAGGGTTGCATTACTTAATATAATTACTTACTTTTCAGGATTCTTCCATAGTACAATGTTTCCTTTCCCTAGCCCCACAGACTAATTTGAAGGCAACCTACTATCATTTCTTGAGAGGCAACCGGCATCATTTTAATGTCAGTCCTTCAAAGTCAGAGGACAGGCAGGAACATCATAAGCCAAATCTTGCTCTTCTTTCAGCCAATCATCAATGTCCCATCCAGAATAGCACAACTCTGGAATGCAATAATATATCAACCCTCTTCATGCAAAAAAAAATGAAATTAATTGCAACCCTAATTTTACATTTCTACATCATTAAGTGTATTTGCATTGTTGCTTGAAAATAATATTAGCATTTCTTATTTTAAAAACCCAGTTTCAAAGCACCAAGACATTATTACTCTATTGCAGTTCAGCCCAGTCTCTTTCACACAGTTGTTGTGCATATAAGATGACAGGAGAACTCCATATCTACTATCTGAAGCTATGACAAAAAAGGGTAGAAATAAATAAACATCTCTTGATGGGAACACAAGGGCATTCTGACATTTTTTGCTATCAGGGGTTTTCCCAATATAGATAGTCTTTACTTAATGATTGCTGCTAGGACTGGAAAATTGTTCACTAAGCAACAAGGTAATTAAGTGAGACATCAGTGACCATGACTTGTGATTTTACTGCTCTTTTCCATTGAATCTGTTTGTCAGAAGCCAATTGTGAAGTATACAAATGGCATCCCGAAGGTGCTTTTTCAGGAGGCAACTGGACTTCAGTTTGAGATGCAACATGGACTTATCCGTAGATAGCCTGTGCCTGTCTTCAACATTGAAGGAACAGCAGAAAAAATCCTGCAGCGAAGATGGCTCCACACCCATTTGCACTACTCAGGTGATCCTGAGGACACAGATGAACCTCCAAGTGGCCGCAATGACTCTCTAAAAATAATGTAAATGACCAGCTGTCTGCAAGGAATATAAATCTTTCCATTCCCCACCATCCAGTCAAAGCTGAAGAAGCTTCTTGGATGAGAAGTGAAACGTCTTCAAAAGAAAAAAACAAGAAAGTCCAGTTGCCTCCTGAAAAAGCACCTTTGGGACAACCATGACCTAGATGACCGAGAATCTCCATAGACTTGTACAAAAGGCAAACACCAGCTAGCAGTCAGAAGACATGATGAAAACTCCTTAATGTCATAACACATAGACAGACTACTCAGCTGTAGTTTCAGCTGAGAAACAGAGATGACGCTAAATCCAAAAATACTACAGAATTCCTGGAGGTTTGGCACTGAGACAGATCAGCCATCAACAGGTACATAGAGATAAACAACATTTACACAACATTCAAAAGAGATAATAAAAAAAACCTTAAAAAGTGTGTGGGGGGAGTCACAGCTCCTCACCAACAATCAATACTCAGATAACTAAAGATTTCACCAGGCAATCAAACAGAAAACAATAACCAAGGAACTACCAAGGAGACAATCAAGCAGATAAATATTACCCTAATTAAGGAACTGTCAAAAAGAAAGCACATCAACATTGAGAGGGCAAGCTATTCTTAAATTAATAAGAAGCAATCCCCACTCCCTTCTATCACTGAAATGTTACATAAACAGGGAACAAAACATCAGCAGGCAACCAAGTTCAAAAGAGCAACAAAGAGTTATCTGGAAAAAATAATTTTAGCCCTTTGCATGTTTTACAATTCATTTTATCAAGTTCAAGACTCTAGACTAATTAATAAAAAAAAAATATGGATGTGGTTAAATCACTTGATGAAATTCCCTGTAAGATAACATTTCTTCATATTTCTTCTATTTTGTTGTGTATTAACTGCTCTATGTAAAATTATTTAACCAACGGAACAAATATTAATTTTCTGTTTCCATCTCTATGCAGGTGAAAAGCCAGACAACTAGAATATTTTCTCCACAGTGCAGTTCTATTTCCATTGAATGGCAGACTTATATTACAGACAATCCTAAATTTAGTTTTACTCCTGCTCAGATACATGCTCTATTTAACCACGAGCGTCTTCTAGTCTATGGATTTATCTTCCATTGCACAGAGGTAAAAAGCTGTCCAAAGAAGCTTCTCTCTTCTTCCCAGTTTGAAAAATTATATATTTATATATTCTTTCATATGAATGAATAATGCATTTGATTTAAATAATAATTTAATTTAATTTAAATAATACATATAATTTAAATCATGGATTTTCCAAAAAAACAAAGAACCAATCAGAAAATGATTTTCTATGGTCAGAAAAGCAATAGAAACAGGGATAGGTAAACAGAAAAATTACAAAGGCTATGAATATAACACTTTCCAGACCTCCACTGAGTTGGAGAGGGCTATGAAGGTAATCTAACCCAATCTTCTACGATATAGAAGAAAACCAAATTTAAATCATCCTCAAAAGGTAATTGTCCAGAGATGTAGACTATTTCATTATTATACACATTTACCATCAGGAAGTTTTACCTTATATTTAAAAATATGCATGCAAATTATACTTGTTATGATCCTTGCTTCTGTAACAACAGAAAATTGTTTCTGATCAGCTCCTGTATGGACATACCTATTATACGGTATGTCCGAACACTGATATTATGACTCCCCTCAGTCTTCTTTTCTGTAGACTAAAGATCCTAACTTCCTTCAGCAGGGGTGGGTTCTACTTACCTTTACTACCGGTTCGCAACGGGAGTGTATGCACAGTTGCTTCGCTCGTGCGTGCTTGCTTGCTTCTGCGCATGCGCAGAAGGTCAATTATGACGTCCGGGTGAGTGGGCGGAGCCTCCCACCATTTTTATTACCAGTTCTCAAGAACCAGACAGAACCGGAGGCAACCTACCACTGTCCTTAAGCCTATCCTCATAGAAAATAGCCTCAAATTTGTATATTGCATTTGTAGCCTTCTTCTGAAGCTGTTCTAACCCATCAATATCTTTCTCAGAACATGCCTGGAAATGTACACAGTACCCAGTGGTGGGATTCAAATTTTTTTACTACTGGTTCTGTGGGCATGGCTTGGTGGGCATGGCAGGGGAAGGATACTGTAAAATCTCCATTCCCTCACCACTCCAGGAGAAGGTTACTGCAAAATCCCCATTTCCTCCCAATCAGCTGGGACTCGGGAGATAGAGAATAGATGAGGGCTGGGCCAGTCACAGGTGGTATTTACCGGTTCTCCAAACTACTCAAAATTTCCGCTACCAGTTCTCCAGAACTGGTCAGAACCTGCTGAATACCACCTCTGCCCCAGCTGTCATCTCAACTGTGCAGAGCAAAGGAGAATAAAGAATTAACACATCTTAAAATGTTGTGAACAAATTAGTAAACCTTTTTAATATTGTAAACCACCTAGAGTTACCTTGTGGTAAGATGGGCAGCTAATAAATTGTACAAATAATAAATAAATAAAACCATATAATTGAAAATAAGAGCTGTTTTAAGATGGCTTAGCATTATCACATGCTGATTATGTCCATGAGCTGTATTAAGCAAAACAGTAGATCGAGCATAGAACAAAACTTGCAATTCCTGAAGCAACGGAAAACAATAGAAAATGTTGTATTTTCCAGTGGAGCCCTCAACCTGAAAAGACTCTTCCACCTGTTACCATAACAATTTAATTCATGGTGATGTCAGCCACTGATTTGAGTTTCAGAATGTATCAGGTTTAAGGTAGCTTTGAATTTACACATTTCAGCTGCTTTTATTCTTTGTGCTCTGATCTACTCTACAGCAGTATATGACTTAAAACAGCAGTATATGTTAGTGTGTTTGTTTAAAAATAGACATTAGACCAAGCTATAGCTAATGCAAAGTCTGCTTTGAAATTTCATACTAACCATAATTTTATATTTTAGCATGCCCAACAATGTCAAATCTTGATTGCGCTAGAGTTAAAGCTTTTTTAAAAATTGTTTGGTGTATTCTCATAATTAAGTCACAACAAATGTTCCATTCTACCAGCAGATGTCTGAATTGGTATCACCCTCTCTGTAAACAGGAAGAGATACCTAAAAACAATTTTAATAAATGTTGCATGGAGCTTATATTGTAAATAGAAGCAGTTGCTTTTCCGTAAAGTAATAGATCAACATGCTGTTACCATGATGCGTATGCCACCATTCTTAATTTAAAAAATAATAAATTAAGACAAATATTCTGGTGTGTTTTTCTCTTTCAGGCTATTTTAAAGGCACAGGTAGATAATCAGGAATTGTATACACTGGTGTCTACATCTGAACTGCAGAAGACCACAGGAACTGTGAGTTAGGCACTGATTGCTTAAACCATAAACTTGCCTCAAGCTCCTGATTTAATATTTTAAAATGGAGCATTTGGGTCCCTTCTGAATATTTTTCTAGTTACAATGCAGTCATAAAAGACATTCCAAAGGGTAAGCCCCACTGGACATAGGGTTATACGTGAGTATAGCAGAGTTGGAAAAGACCTTGGAGGTCTTTTAGTCCAGTGATGGCTAACCTTTTTGGCACCAAGTGTGCATAATGCAATGTGCGTGAACCCCCTGCACGCCACACCCCAGCGCATGCACATGCGACCGCCACATGCGCGCCCCCGCATGCACATGTGACCCCAGCATGTGCGCCCCATCCCCACACATGCGTCTCCCGCATGCGCCCCGCCCCCTGCGCATGTGCGGCAGAGACCCGAAAACCAGCTGGCCAGCAGGAGGCACACGTGCACACGCAACAGAACTGAGCTGGGGTGACGGCTCGCGTGCCTGCAGAGAGGGCTCTGCGTGGCACCTGTGTCATAGGTTCGCCATCAAGGTTCTAGTCCAACCCCCTGCTCAGGCAGGAAACCCTATATCATTTCAGATAAATGGTTGTCAAATCTCTTCTTAAAACCGTCAGTGTTGGAGCAGCCACAAGTTCTGGAGGCAAATTATTCCATTGATTAATTGTTCTAACTGTCAGGAAGAAAGCAGATGTGGAATGAACCTAGAGCAGAAGAGCCATAGTAACAGGTTGGGTTAAGAGGAATAAATCAGTTGAAGCTGTCTGCTATACACAGTTTTGGTCATCTGGAAATATAAATAAAGAAGTTTTCTGAGATCAGATATGCATCCAACAGAATTACTTGGAAGTGGGGACTTTTTCCTCAATAATCCTTTTATTCTTAAAGAAACTCTCGTTCCAAGTTAAATCAAATCTTTATTATGGTGATTGATCAGCATAGAAAAGGTAAAATAAAAACGGTTATTAATTTTAAAAGCTAAAAATACATAAAATAGACAAAGTGAAAAAATAGTTTAAAAAACAAACATTAAAAAAAAGTATATAAAGAGATTAAAATATTATGTAAATATATAAAAAACCATAATAGTTTATATAAGTAGTGAGCCCAACTGTTATGATCCCAGGTGCTTCCAGGAACCTTATGTTGAGAGGGTGAGTCTACATTCTAATACTGCAAACACACCAAAGAGCTCTTCAGCAGATTTGGGAAGTTTGGCGAATAACAAAGATTACCTTGATGGGGATATGCTGCAGCTGTTGCCTAGGCAACAGCATCTGCATATCTACATCAAAATCATCTTCCTTACTCTCTACAGGAAGGAAGGTACACCAAATATGTGTTCCTCTGAGTGTGCATGGGTCCTTCAGCCAAGAACAATTTAGCACATGGATTGAGGATGAAATGAAGGCCATGCCATTGAGACATGACATTTACCATGGTTAGATTCAATTAGACAATCAGTTACATGAAGACCATGATGTCCATTTTTCTCCTGCTGCAGTCTTTGACTCTGAACTGGGAGCTTTGGAAGCTGTGTATGGCCAAAAAATGAGAAAAGCAGTGACAGAACTAGTTGTGTCACTGAGGTTGCTAGTCCAGAGGTCCAGACAATGCTTTGATACAGAGGCAAGAAAGATGCTTTAAAATATATGTCAGCACAAGTGCAGCCTCATCTCTGATGACATAGGGAGCATAATTCTTTTCCAGTACACTATTTACACTCGGAGGCAAACTGCTCAATATACATTTGACAAGGCCAAACTATTTAATCATTGCTTTAATATTACTGATCGTGATGTCTTCTTTTGTACCTGGTACAGATACTCCACAAACTTGCAGCAAGAGCCTTTATTAGAGAGTATGAACAAGGAATGCTTGATGAGAACGAAACAGAGCATGAGGTGCGCTCCCAAGAAAATAAAAATTGCGTAACACTGTATTTATTATCCATTTTAATTATGACCGCCATCTTTAAAATTGCATGATACAGATTGCATCCTGCTTTTGTTTAATCTTCTCAGAGAAGAGGCGCATTTAAGAAAACATGATGGTGGACTAGACTTTGGGCTTTTTATGTATTCTTAGTTTCAGATGACTGCTTAAATGACTATGATTCTCTAATGGAATTAAATTAAGTGTTCTCCTATAAGCCTGGGGTTTTTCATGTTTTTATTTTTATTTATGTTGAGTATTTCTTGCATTGTCACATACATTTAATTGTCATTATGTTTGTAAGCCATCCAGAGGTTTGGGGGTTTTTTTGATGGGTGACTGTCCAAATTTGCTAAATAAATAAATAAATAGAATAAGTTTGGAACAAGATACATACTGCTGAGGCTCCTTCCCCACACAATGGCTGTGATGATCTGACAGTGGCTCTGTATTGCTATGTCCCTTACATGTTATGAGATTTATGGATGTATGTGCTAGTTAAGCTGATTAATGCCTGGTTGAGAAAATACTGGGAAGACATTTACAGAGTTTTCTCTAGGGTTGTACAGTGGGATAAAGGTAAAGGTAAAGGTTCCCCTCGCACATATGTGCTAGTCATTCCCGACTCTAGGGGGCAGTGCTTATCTCTGTTTCAAAGCTGAAGAGCTAGCGCTGTCCGAAGAAGTCTCCGTGGTCATGTGGCCAGCATGACTAAACGCCAAAGGTGCACGGAACGCTGTTACCTTCCCACCAAAGGTGGTCCCTATTTTTCTACTTGCATTTCTTACGTGCTTTCGAACTGCTACGTCGGCAGAAGGTGGGACAAGTAACAGGAGCTCACCCTGTTGCGCGGCACTAGGGATTCGAACCACTGAACTGCTGACCTTTCGATCGACAAGCTCAGCATCTTAGCCACTTAGCCACTGCACTATCAGTGGGATAGTTGGCAGGAATTCCTACCTCATTCTATCTTCTGGCACTTCAGAGGACCTCCTCTTCCTGGTGCTGTTGTGCCTCGCCAATCACTCTTCTCCTTCCCAGTCAGTCTGATGGGGCAGAGCTTCAATATAGTGGCCAGTTTCTTCACTTTGGAAACATGTATGGCAAGAGGAAAAGAGAGATGCAGTTTGCTGACTGCATCTCAACTTTTCCTACTGAAGAAATTTATTCAACAGCAAGTTAAGGATATTCATAAGATGGCAGAAGAGTGATTGTGTGAGTTGGGGGGAATGTGCACTTGATATTCCCTTTCTGACAGCATAAAACAGATGGCTGATAAGATGGCTAACTGCTCCAAGAATTGCAAATCTTAGATACAATAAAGTGAATGCTCCAGTAGTGGGTTTCCAATATTCTTAACACCAGTTCACTCTGCGCATGCGTGCGCCTTCTGCACATGCACTTGGCCTCAAAAAGTGAGTAAATAGGATGGCATTACACCAGGGCGGGTGGGCAAGCCCACTTGCAGTCGCCACAACCAGTTCACCTGAACTGGTTCAAACCATCTGAATACCACCTCTGGAATATTCCATATGGCCAATGAGTCTAGATTTATTTATTTGATTTATATCCTGCGCTTTGTAGTGGAACTCAAGTACATAGTTCTTTCTTCTCGTATTTTTAACAGCAGCAACCTGTGAAATAGGTGGAGCTGAGAGAAATTGATAGTCCAAGGCCACCCAAGAGTCTTCATAGCTGAGAGTAGAGTAGGATCTGTATCTCACCATTTCTATACCACATTTTAAACACTACACCATACTGGTTCTCAGTTTACTCTCTAATCTGATTTAATGCATGGACTCACAGCTTTATGCATTTAATAGTAGTGCTTTCAATTGTAGAAGGATTCATAGTTTAGCTATGCTAAACCAAAACCTTATCAAACACTTGGCTGGCATGGATGTAGTCATCCAGTCATAATTTACATTTACATTCCCTTCCTAACGTTATAATTGATAATGATAATTTTCTTTTTGTGGATTCTCACATTTTATAATATCTTAATAGCACACAAAGAAAGTGATCCTATGTTTTATTTTGTTTTGTTTTATGATACTGTGCTTTAATGAAAAAAAATACATTTGACTATAACATATAATGACAACAGGATTTAAAACATGCTTGAAAAAATATATTTAAAAAACTATAAATGAAATGTTGAAGATCTGCCACTTCAGGAACTAAACCAACTTGTATAGAAGTTACTGCCATGGCAGAAATCTGGATGAAATACTCCACTAGCCTGGCTCCCTGTTCCATTCATGTCAGAGGCACCGTTTAAGGCACTTCTGGGTTGAAAGGATTAGCTACCGTGTTTCCTCAAAAATAAGACCCTGTTTTATATTTTTTTGAACCCTGAAATAAGCGCTGGACCTTATTGCCATGCGCTCAAAAGCCCGATTGGGCTTATTATCAGGGGATGTCTTATTTTGGGGAAAACAGGGTAGTGACATCACTGGTGCCCAGACAATGCCTCTGGGGGCTCCTTTCATGTCTCCGTTAAGGACCTGGAGAGACTGACAGGAGCTCACCCCACTACGGAGCAGCACTCAGGTCTGGAACACGACTTGTAACCTCAGACTCAGCATCCTAACGATGTGAGCCAACTCACTCCTGCTAGCCCAGCTGTAGATCACTGATAAAGATTATATAGGCAAAAGAGGAAGTAACAGGATGCCCTTTAGATATTTTGGAAGATAATTTCTGAACTCCTATAAATGTAGCCCATTGGCTATGGTGGCTGGAACTTATTGTAGTCCAAAACATCTGGTAGATACTGTGTTTTCCCGAAAATAAGACCCTGTCTTATATTTTTTTGAACCCCAAAATAAATGCTTGGCCTTATTTTCGGGGAGGTCTTATTATTTTGGGGTGCATGGAGCAAGATGGGGCTCCTCATGCCATTTTACCTGATTTCCAGCTCTGTGTTTAAATATTTTCAGGGAGGGCTTATTTTCGGGGGGAGGTTTATTTTAACACATGCGCTCTAAAGCCCAATTGGGCTTACTATCAGGGGATGTCTTATTTTCAGGGAAGCAGAGTATCAGGTTGCTTGTCCCTGAAGATTCTTTAACATTTGCCTGGGGTTACTGTTTAGATGAAAAGAGAACAGCTGAAGTCCAGCATCATTGAGCTCAGCCTGAAGCACTCCATTGTGACCCAGTTTACAAGCTTTGTGGCAATTGAAAAAAGGGTATGTATATTCATCTTCAAACCATCCTTCCCCTATTTTTTTTCCCAAGTTAGTGCTGAATTATGAAATCTGGAAGGCATCAGAACATGTAGTCTAAATTATTTTAATTTCAATGAAAATTAGATCTTAGATGAAGATTGACTGCGCGCTAGAATATTAATGGGTAGATTCATTAAAGTACAAGTGATTAGTGATTAATCCTTGCTTTGTTGCACTTGATGCTTCATCAAGAACCAATAAAACTTCAGAATAGTGGTGCATGGATGGCAGCCATGTTAACCAGTACTGCCGGAAGACAATTAAAGCTTTGAGGAAGTGGCAGACTGCCAGCCATCAGAGACACATACTGAAGAAAATGATATCTCAGATTATGAATGGGGGAGTGAAGCAAATTAGAAAGAGTAAAGGATGAGAGAGAATATCATGTGTCCATGATGAATGCTAAGAAGAAAAGTATGCGTTCTTTGTTTGTGGGATTGAAAATATAGGAACCCAGAGAAAAATGTAATAGAATATAATAGAATATAGAATATAATACAGTAATAACAAATTATAAAACCTAAGTTTAGTGGTGGTGACTAAAGTTCCAGTAGGCCACAATCAATGCTAGGAAATATTCAGGTCTGAACTACAATGGGATGATAAATTCATTCTGAACTATCTGATCAACAAATGAGAAATTGTATTCAACTGTTTTAGCGGGAAAACATTTTCCTGTTGAATTTCAGGAATGTTTTGTTTCTAACTGATTGCTTGCAAAGCAAGAAAGTAGCCATGTTTCTAAAGGGACTGCAGATTAGTTGCCACCAGAGAGAGAATTATTTCAGAAATCATTATTTTCTTTCAGTCTAATTGTATACTGTACCACTTTTCATTCAAAGAAGAAACCTGTAATGGCTATTGTTTACTACTCTTTAGTAAACAAAGTATGTAAACAAATAGCTGAGAAAAGTAAGCCCCTTATACCCAATATTTAATGAAAGAATAATTCAGTTAATAAACAGTATAAAACAGTATAAAACTTATTGTAATTTTTATAAACAGTTGAGGAATAATAAAATAAAATCCAACATTATTTTATTTTTATACACTTTGCATAATTATATATAGGCAGTCCTCAAATTACAACAGTTCATTTATGACTGTTCAAAGTTACAACTGCACTGGAAAAAAATGACTTATGACCATTTTTCACACTTATGACCATTGCAGCATCCCAATTGGCACGTGATCAAATTTCAGATGCTTGGCAACTGACTCACATTTGTGACGGTTGCAGTTTCCTGGGGTCATGTGATCCGCTTTTCAGGCAAGCAAAGTCAACAGGGAAGCCAGATTTCCTTAACAATCGTGTTACTAACTTAACAACCACAGTGATTCACTTAACAACTGAGGGAAGAAAAGTCATAAAATGGAGCAAAATTCACTTAACGAATGTCTCACTTAACAACAGAGGTTTTGGGCTCAATTCTGGTCGTACGTTGATGACTTCCTGTACTCCTACCAATAGAACAACCTTCCAGAATTTCTCAACCAGCAAGACATTTGAAGTCTTGAAGTTCATACATGTGGATGCAGCTCATATTAGGGAAAGGCCTGTCATCTCAAACTGGCCATCCAGTTTGTGTGGGACCAGCAAAGTTAAGGAATCTGAGAGTTGTAACTTCAACAGAGATGAGGATAGAGAAGCTGATTCTAAGAGAACTATTTTTAGCTTTTCAGATTAATTCCAAGGCACTGCTATTATTCTTAACTTTGAATATTTAACAATATTGATTCCTTCTCATGAATTCTTTTGGTACTTCTCATGTAGAAGGCAGATGAAGACCAAAGTGGTGATACTTTAGATCACTTGGAACCTGTAGCTACACATGATGTCGATATTTTACCCTACATAGAATATTCAACAGAAGAAATTCTGTACAATGAAAGTATGGTATGTATATTGCCCCCACCCCCCACCCCTTTAATGTAATGTGATTTAATGTTACTTCTTTGGTAAAGATAAGACTCAAATTCTCAAAAATTTTACAAGGACCTGCAGCAGTACAATTTCAACACTCGTGGAGGACAGCCTTTTAGAGAAGAAAAATGAAGGTTTCTTTCACATTTTTTCCTCAGAAGATATCAAAATTGCATGAAAGTTTTTCATTTATTGGAGTTGAAACCAGATCCATTCAGAATCAGAGCAGAATGATCATGGTTGGCTGTGTAGTGGAAGAGTGGAAATGAAATGGATTTGCCAGAACTACACATACTTTTGTGATGTATGACTGACTAATTACTATAGATGCACAGATAGGAGATGAACTTCTCCAGCAATTGATGCAGAATATTCTTTATGGTGTAAAATTCCCAGTGACCCAGGTGTTGGGGAAAGCTGTATTGCTATGCTTGCATAGGGACAGATTCCTAGAAATACAATTCAGAAGGATGGTATGATACTTATTGTCCTAAGTTTTCCCAGCACATTTTCGCCTCTTTTATTAGTTCTAGAGAAATAAAGGATCATAAATTTGGAAGGAGCTATTTGGGCTGAATTATACCCCTCATTAAAGCATCCCTGACAAATCTTTATATAGCCTGTTTTTTTGAACATACCTGGAGAAGGAAAGTTCATCTTCTTCAATAACTGGTTCCAATGCCAAACTGTTCATAGTGTTAGAAAGTTTTTTCTAACAATCAGCCAGAAAAGGAAATTTTTCAATCTTGAAATACAGTCTATATAAATTCACTTACAACAGTCAATATCATTAAAGCAAAAGTGAAATATTTTATGCTGAGAGGTATTGTTTCTCCCAAAAAATAGATGCAGAAGCCATAAAGTATGCGGGATTGTTTAAATAGTATAAAAGAGTTTATTGTGTGTGTGATATGTTCATTTGTCATTCCACAGGTATTTAATATTGGGAAAAGAAAAAGAACACTGAAATATTTTATTTATGGTTGGAAGCCAACCATCTTTTATTGACATAAAAGATCCCGCCTTCATGTTTTGTTTTGTTTCCTGATTACCATAAATATTAGGAATTGCATAAGAATATGGATTCGTAGACCTCATCCTTGTAAACAGGATTGCGAGCAATTATGGGCATGCCATTGTGTTCCCATGTAATACTGCTTCTGAATGCAATTCAAGGATTCATTGATTATAACTTAGAAAGCTCTACACAGCATTGGATCTGGCTGTTTGATAGATTGTCTCCAGTATCTGCCTAGCAGTTTGGACCAAAAGGATGGCCATATTTCATCTCACTTCAATTAAACAGTGTCATCTTTTGAGACTCTAGAACAGGGCTGTCAACTCCCAACCTCTGGGCTGGATGCGCCACACACTGGCCATGGCCACGGCCGGTTTAGCAAAGGAGAAAAAAGTCCCGATACATCACATGATGCTATCGTGACATGAGTTTGACACCCCTGCTCTAGAACTGTGCCTTTTCTGTCAAGCACCTATCCCCTGGATGGGGTGAAATCCAGCACATTCTGACAGGTTCTGCAGAACCGGTTGCGGAAAGTTTGAGCAGTTCAGAGAACCGGCAAATACCACCTCTGGCTGGCCCCAGAGTGGGATGGGAATGGAGATTTTGCAGTATCCTTCCCCTGCCACGTCCACCAAGCCATAGCACACCCACCAAGCCATGCCCACAAAACCAGTAGTAAAAAAATTTGGATTTCACCACTGCCCCTGGAATGTTGTACATCCTGAAATCTTTATTCAGGTAGGCCTTAAGGATCTGGGTCTTCTCCGAGGCTTTGAACTATGGTGGATGGACCCGCCCCATGTCATTAGGGTGGAAGCCATGTGGATTTCAGGGAGACCCTCATTCCAGAGGGCAGGTGCCACTGTAGAGAAGGCACAATTATGGGGTCCTGTTAGATGGCACTTTATAATTGAAGGAACTCAGAATAGGCTAATTCTGCCAGATTAGATTGACCAGGCAGATACTGTGGGAGACAGGCATAATTAACCAGGTCCTACGCCTTTGTTCCACAAATACAACAATGCTCCTGATTTTGATTCTGGAGAATATAAATAATTGCAATAGTGTTATCTCTTACAGAGTAATTCAAAGATAAAATTACTTGAAAAAATTGTAGGTGTAAACTAAGGTGACCAGATTTTAACATTGGTAAAGAGGGACATTGTGGGCGTGGCTTATTTTGTGGGCGTGGCTAGCTGGTCATGTGACTGGATGGGTGTGGCTAGCTGGTCATGTGACCGGGTGGCCATGGCTATGTGTATAGGGTAAGGTGAACAGATTTTAACATTGGTAAGAGGGACACCATTGTGGGCGTGGCTTATTGTGTGGGCGTGGCTTGGAGGCCATGTGACTGGGTGGGCGTGGCTAGCTGGTCATGTGACCGGGTGGCCATGGCTGTGTGTATAGGGACTACTCAGAGGGCTGAAAAGTCATTTCTGACAGGTCCTCACACTTTTGACTGGTCCTCACACTTATGACCATCCTCACATTTATGCCCATGCAGCATTCTTAACAACCATGTCACTCATTTCACAACTGCTTCTCTTCACCATGGTGACAAGATAGGGCAAAAAATGTAAAATGTGAGGACAGTCGTAAGTTCGAGGACTGGTCAAAAGTGCGAGGACCAGTCAAAAATAACTTTTTCAGCCCTCTGAGTAGTCCATATGCATAAAAGGATACAGTAATAGAGAGGGATGAAGGAAGGGAAGGGAAATTAGAGTAGGAGTGACGGTTAAGAGAGGGAGGAAGAAAGGAGGAGAAGGAGAAAGGAAGAGGAAGTAGGGAGGAGAAGAAGAGGGGGGGGAAGAGAAAGTAAGAAGGAAAGAAAAGAGAGGTGGTAGGTTTGAGGAGAAAGATTGCTGTACAATAAAAAAGATGAAAGGGAAGAAAGCCAACCCCAAACAAATATAAAGATATTAAGATAAAGAATGAATTGTTAAACTTTAAAGAATAAAAGAGAACAAATATGAATAAATAGCAATAATTAGAAACACACATACATACAATGTATTTTCTTTGAACAGAATATTTGGCTGGTTCACAAATTTAAACAGTGTTTAGTCATTTCAATTAAATTTACAATTTCTATATTTCCTTTTTGCCATGTTTATTCCTCATCTATTTTTTTAAAAAAACAATTTTACCCTTCATCCTCATCTCTAATCTTAATCAAATTCAATTTTTCCCTTCTATTCTATTTTATACCCCTTCCCATTGTCATCTATTTTTATATCCATCCTCACATTGGTTAATTATGTAATTATGTAATACAGTTGTTTAATACAAATTCAACATTTTAATATAAATCAATTAGTTATATAACTATCTTTTTTGTATATTAATCAATATGAACATGAATATTCCAATTATTTCCATGCAATCCAATTTCTTACAAATCAATTAATTATACTTACCAATAATAATAAACCAAATAATTTCCCCCATATATTCCTCCAAACCACAACTTAACCATTTCTGCTTTCAACACAGTATACAATTAATAATATCTCAATTATTACAATTCCCTAGTTAAAAAGAGCTTTTTTTTCTTTTGTGTTTTAAAATCTTGAACTCTCCTCTTTTGCCCTAAATAATTTTCCATTGTTTGCACTTACCTTTTTTGGTGAGGAAAAGGAAAATAAATCTGCTGCCTAATTTTCCAACGTTGCAAGCAAACCGCAAAGCCAACAGCCTGTTTTACTTTCAGTTTCGTTTTGAGCTTGGTTTGCACAAAGAGGAAAAAAAATCTGAGCAATTTAGCAAGAGCAGAGCCCTGTGCAAATCAGCTGAGAGGGGGAAGCCGAGCTAATTAACGTAGGGCGGCCCTTTGAAGCCCCGCGGCAAGAGTTTAAACAGGTTTTTTCCCTCTAGCCATCAGCGGGGATTCAGGAGGCAGCTGGGAACCAGGAGGCAGAATGAAAAATCGGGACTTTTTTAAAACGCTGCGGGACGCGGGACAAATTGCTCAAAAGCGGGACTGTCCCGCCAAAAGCGGGACGTCTGGTCACCTTAGCTGTAAACAAAGAACATTAAGTGTATTATTTATGATATCTGTTTTATGTACATATACAAATAAATCAGGGGTCTCTAAATTTAGCAACTTTAAGACTTATGTACTTCAACTTCCAGAATTCCCTAGGCAGCATGGCTGCTAAGGAATTCTGGCATTGAAGTCCACAAATCTTAATGGAGACCCTTGAAATAAATGATTAAAGGTATTTGTCACATTTTTGAAAAATAGAAATTTTACAAAAGACACATAAAGTGTCTTTTAAACTTTATGACAAACATTCCGGGGAAAAAATGTTTGAGAAACTAGGTAACTTGAATCTTTTAAGCAACTTATCTGCTGTTCTGAACAATAATTTAGAATCTATGTTTGTGAATCTAATCTAAATCTAAAAAAATATTTATTTAACAGTTGGAGCCTGACTTTATATCTGATCAACGTAACTTTGCATCATGTGAGGTCAGTAGTTAATCTAAAAATTGTTAGTGAATATTCTATTTTCTATCAATCTTTTGTCAAACACCAAATTGTGATCAATGAATATCTTTAGGCAAATCTGTTAAGATAATATTTTTTCTATAATTTAGATTGATAGAGGAGGAGGTTATATATTTCCTGGCTTTGAGACAGCTTTTGGGATTGCAAAATAGAAATTCAGGGGACTTTTGACAAGCTGCAGCTTCATTCAGAAAAAGGCTTAAATATTCAAGAGTTGGCAAAGGGCTTTACTATGATGATAAAGACAAAAAACAGAAGAACAGAAGTTTTTTTTTAAACTCCACAGATATTTGACTTCTGCGCCATGCCTGCCAATTGCTATTATTCTGCGGGTGCTGCTTTAGACCCTGGTATTCCAGTTCAGGTCAGTGCTCAGATAAGGAAAAAAAAAACCCACAATGGGCCATCAGATATAACCAGCTTATATTTCAGTCAAAGTGCCAGTGTCTTTACAAACTTGCTTTTGATTTTCAGGAACTGTCTGGAGTCTTGTGCAAGTCAGTCGGGGAAGAAATTGCTTTTGAACAACCTTCCAGACCCCTTGTTTGTAAAACTGTTTCACCCCCAAAAAAGAAAGCTGTTCCTAAGTATCAGCTTGCCTTTCACTCAGAAGGAGAAATATTAAAACCTTCAAAAAAAGTGAAGCGATCTGCTTCTTGTAAAAGAAAGACAACTGCTTCTGAAGTGAAATTAAAGACAACTCATTATGCAGCTAAATCTATAGAAGAGAATTCATGCCAGGTAAACTGTAATACATATTTAATACAGTTATTTCTAATATGGATGTCCTTATATGCTTTATTTATATGAAGGCTGAATGAAAAGTAATGTCTCCATCTCCATAACTTTAGTTTAAATAGGGATATTTTAATAAATGAAACAGGAGTCCTTGAAATGAACTTTATTGTTACTGTATTTATTTCTCCACATAATTACCAACCTTTGCTGCACACATTTGTCAATGATGAACAAGCTTCTTAACGCCATCATGAAAGAATCGCATACTCTGCCATATCCAACAGGTTTTATTTTTGACAAGAATGCTGCAGATTGCTCCTTTTCCTCCCTTCTCTCATACTTTAGTGCATAGGTGTCAAACTGGCAGTGTCACGTTGCCGTCGCGTGGCATTTTGTGACTTTTTTCCCTTCCTTTCACCCTGGGATGGGTGTGACCTGTATGTGACACATCCACTCCACAAGCCACTAGTTTGACACCCCTGTTTTAATGGTATAAAGAAGTTAGCAAATTATGTATATTTCTCTGATCACTTGAAGATTATTCTGTAAAATTGTTTTACAGAAACAATTTTCACAAAATTATTTGTGTTTTTAATCCTCTTTCGTTGCATACTTTGACTTTCTACCTTCCTATGAATTTGTAGGATACAGTTCCCAGATCATTTAAGGTACCCTTAAGTTCTGTTGACTGGCCTCAGCTCTTCAAGCTTCAAAATCAGGTACTACTTTGTATTTAAGGAAAAAAAATAGGGTTCAGTTTTGAATAAGCATATATATGTTTACATTTGGTTCAATTTCCAAGTCTAGCCTACTTTATCAAATTGTAATGATAAAAAAGTGGGGACATGGGAAGTTATGTTTTAAATTTTAATTTGTTTGTTTTTATACTTTCTCCATGTGTATGTATATGCATGTGAAATTCCATTTCTTTTCTCTAGGAACTTTGAATTACTGGATTATTTCCCATTTTTCTTGCCTAGTGAGAACGGGGTCTCCTATTATCATTATTGCAGATTTTAAAATGATTTAAGTGATATTTTTAAAGCAGAAATCACAAAAAGGAATGAATTTTGAATGTCTCCCGTATTATTATGATTTAAATGGTGTTCAGTGGCGAAAGATGCCTCATTTTGTAGAGCATCCATTTGGATAGTTTCCTTATTTAGTTGTAAGATTGTATCACAAAAAGGATAAAAAATATTGTAACTTTCTTTTATAAAAACATAAGTACAATTCTTTCAAATTTTGAGAATCGTATTTTATTTTATATAGGATGGATTTTGGCAACTTACCTCTGAGCTTGGAATGTTTTTAGATCTTGATGTGCATCATTTAATTAATGTTTCACTTGCAAAAAATGGAATTCAGTCACTTGGTAAGGACATTTTCAATCATTTTAATCATATACCTGTACTTTCCAATATATCCAGGAAAAATAGGCTATTCAGATTCTCTGAGAAGACAGGATTACTTGTCAAATTTGATATCAATTAATACTTCTTCCTAGTGTGAAAAGTTAGCTATGGTCCAAAGTTTGCAATGGACAGTTAATTTGCTCTGGATTGAAACTGTAATACTTACAATGGACTCATTGGAAAAGACCCTGATGACAGGAAAGATTGAAGGCAAAAGGAGAAGGGGACAGCAGATGATGAGATGGTTAGATAGTGTCATCTAACTATGAGTTTGGGCAGACTCCAGGAGACAATGGAGAACAGGGGGGTTGGCATGCTATGGTCCATGAGGTCACAAAGATCAGACACGGTTTAATGACTGAATAACTAAAAACAATAATGATAGGTAATGAATTTAGTTTGAAAAAATCCCCCACATCTATTTTTATGATAAATCTTTAATTAAAAAAACATCTATTCCACGCCAGATTAATAATTGTCAGTATTACATCTTTGTAGAGATATGGAGTAATAACTGCATGTCAGTATACTAAGAATTGTAAAAGGTATCAAAACACAAAAAATGCATTGCCATATTTTTACTTTATATAGATTGTTGAAAATCCTGCATTAAATTGAGGCTGTGTACTTAAATTTCATGTCTTCTAAAATGATGATTCTTTTTTCCATAATTTGAACTTCTGGTTTATAGAGGTATTTTCACCTGTTCTTAAAATAACGTCAACAAGATGAGGGTACGCTTGATTTGGTCTTAGCACAGAGGTGGTATTTCAGTGGGACGCCCTTAGCATTGAAAGATGGCAAACCGCTTCTGTATGGTTGCTAAGAAAATTGTAGAGGTGTCCATGTAGTTATCCAGAGCCAAACTTTATTTAAGGGTATATTTTCCTTTTTATATCTACAGAGAGTGAGGGATGTATATAATCAAAATCTTTGGATATTCAAGATTCAGATAAAGCTATGTTAACAAGTGTGATCAAGAAGTAACTGTTTAAAATGAAACACGCACAACTCCATCGTCCCAAAGGTGCATTTTTCAGGAGGCAACTGGACTTTCTTGTTTTTTCTTTTGAAGACGTTTCACTTCTAATCCAAGAAGCTTCTTCAGCTCTGACAGGATAGTGGGGAATGGAAGGATTTATATTCCTTGCGGACAACTGGTAATCTGCATCCTTTTAGTGGGTCGTTGAAGACAAAAGAAAAAACCAAGTCCAGTTGCCTCCTGAAAAAAAACACGACTGAGAATCTCTACAGACATAACTCCATTGTTTCATTTTTTTCCCCTCTAGGTCCAAAAGGAAAAGAGAAACTGTTGCAGCTGATTGCTACCCTTCTAGTGCTCCAGGCTATATATTTCAAACAACTGGAAGGTCTTATCTTTAAATCTCTAATGAAATTGAAAGACTCTCCTCCATCATGGTATACTTGAGAACAAAACACAAAATAACATTCAGGCTGTTTTAGAAACATGAGTGATACCATTCATTTGTAGCTCCTGTAAGAAAAAATTATCAATTCAAAAGCAATATAAAAATGACCACTAAATTCATAATCTCCCCTAAATTTAAAAACTGAGGGATTTTAAGAAATCCCTCCTTTGGCACCAAGTTCTCTACTCCACTACATTATTATTATATAAAGAGTAGGAAGCTGGCAGCGTACAGATGAAACGCCTAATCTGCGGTGGCATTTTTCTGTCTGAGAAAATTTCACAACTCCTTTGATGGCCATTGGGCATTTTAAGAAATCAACAGTTGGTTGCTGCAGCCTAAAGCTTTGTTTGCAAGTGTGTTTACCTTTCAAGAAAAAGACAAAGATCAGCTGGGGTAGTTGATGGCATTCATGTGGGCCAGGGGTGGGTTCTACTTACCTTTACTACCAGTTCACAGTGGAACTGCACAAGCGAGCAGATGCGCTCTTCGCATGTGCAGAAGCGTTTTGATGACGTCGGGGTCAGTGGGTGGAGCCTCCCACCGGTTTTACTACCGGTTCTATAGAACCGGTGCAAACCGGGGGCAACCCATCACTGATGTGGACCAGAAGAAGGTGGCATGAAGCAACTGTTATCAGTTACCTTTCTGGTAATGTTATGTGATTGATTATGATCAGTGTGGCTGCTAGTCTGTGAACAGATACTCCTGCATAACCTGTTCCACGCCCCCAAATAACAGCCAATTCTTAAAATCCAAGGGTGCCTATTAGTCTGCAAAATTTAGCTATTCCAATACGAGCTGATAGGTAGAAAGTGGTTTTTCAGATAACTAGTTCTAAATCAATCAATCCTTCAAATGTTAAAAGCATTGAAATTGGATCCTAAAATGTTCTGTATCCACTATGCTGGGCATTTCTATACTTTGAATCCTGTTTGGAGACATACAAGCCTCAGAATAATTTATAATACAATCTGCACATCATGCTTTTCATTACAGGTGGTCTTCGACTTAACAACCATTCATTTAGTGACTAAAGTTACAATGGCACACAAAAAAAGGTGACTTATGACCATTTTTCACATTTACAACCATTGCAGCATCCCCGCGGTCACGTGATCAAAATTTGGCCGCTTGGCAACTGGCATGTATTTATGACAGTTGCAATGCCCCAGAGTCATTATGATCACCTTTTGCAACCTTCTGACAAGCAAAGGCAATAAGGAAGCCAAATTAATTTAACAACCATGTTATTTAACTTAACAACTGTGGTTGTTAAGAAAGGTGGTAAAATGGGGCAAAATTCACTTGACAACTGCCTTGCTTAGCAATGGACATTTAGGGCTCAATTGTGGTCATAAGTCAAGGTCTACCTGTATTCTAGATTGGAGTAATTGAATAAATATACAGTAGTCCGTTTTGCTGTTGCTGTTTTGCAATGACTGTTCTTACCTATTTTTCTTTCTTTCACCACTGTTTACAGGGCACTTAATCCAGTAAGGAAAGCAATTGAGTGGGCAAACAAAACTAACCGTGAATTTCCAGGTATTTGCCAGAGTCTTCAGCTTGGAAAAGACTGGGATGATGCCACTAAAAAGCTCCTGGGTATTTAAGGAATGAACACAACATACTTCATGCTTCTCCTTCTCTTAATAATTGAACACTACTAAGTTTGTTCTTCTCTTATTGATGAACATGACTCATAATAAAAGCACACTGTCATTGATTTCTTTATTTAAGATTATAATTATGCTGATATTCAACTTGGTACTTTTTGTTATCTTTATATATTTCATTATATGTCCAGGGGGTAATCAAGAATATTATTTTAACATCAGTCACTGATTTTATAGGCACATGCTCTACACGTTGCCCTGTCAAGCACAGCTTCTTTCAGTTGTTGGATGTTTATCTTTGACTAAGATAAAGACTAAGAGCCACGGTAGCGCAATGATTAGAGTGCAGTACTGCAGGCTACTTCTGCTCATCACTGGCTGCCAGAAATTTGGCAGATCGAATCTCACCAGGCTCAAGGTTGACTCAGCCTTCTATCCTTCCAAAGTGGGTAAAATGAGGACCCAGATTTTTGGGGGCAGTATGCTGACTCCGTAAACCACTTAGAGAGGGCTGTAAAGCACTGTGAAGCGGTATATAAGTTTAAGTGCTATTGCTTTGTATCATTTCTTATGTTAGCAAGGCAACATGTTCTTTGCTTGCCCCTTCTTATTTCATTAACCATTCCTAGCATCATTGACTTTTCCAATGAATTTCATGCATGACATGGCCAAAGTAAATCAGACATCATCTTGTGATTTTGGCTTCTAATGATATGTCTGGTTTTATACGAGCAGTCAAGAATATACTTGTATAAATAATATGCATGTATTCTAGAAACACTATCTAAAGAACACTATTTTTCTTCTTCCTCTCACCCTCTAAATCAATTATTTTGTTTAGTTTTCAGAAATACTGCTTGCTTTGTTTAAAAAGTTTGGAAATTTTGATTTCTATTAAGCACAAGTGATTTCATAAAAATCAAGTGATTGATATAATTGAAAAAGAAAGTATTGAAGACTTGCCCATTCTTATGTTCATTTATATTTAAGGGACGACTGAATCATAGAAAAGCAACAAAATGCAAATGAGAAAAATATCCAGTAAGGGAACTTAAAACTAATTTTCAGCAGTCTAAATTTTAGAAAAAGTAATTATTTGGCAAATTTATCTAGTCATCCAACTCACATGTCACCTTGGCTAATATACTTAGTTTTAAAAAAACCCAAAACAATACAACAAAATAACCAAAAACATAATCATTAAAAACATTTTAAATAATTTGTGACAGAGTACTCAAATTATTTGGCCCCATGACATGTGAATTTGGAATTCAAAACATATTTTTACAAGCAATACAGTATATTATTTTAGAGCGGGGTTGGCCAATTTCCCTGATCAGAAGGTGGCATTCTACTCCAGCTTGCAGCTAAATTCAACTTTTTGAGAGCACACTTCTTCCTCATTCAGATGCAGATAGACTTCAGTACAGGTAGTCCTCAATTTATGACCACAATTGAGCCCAAAATTTCTGTTGTTAAATGAGACATTTCTGAAGTTGCCCCATTTTATCAGCTTTTTTGCAGTTGATTAGTTAGCAACCCGGTTGTTAAGTGAATCTGGCTTCCCTATTGACTTTGCTTATCTTTTTGGTGGCAAAAAGTGATTAGGACACTGCAACCCTCATAAATATGAAGCAGTTGCCAAGCTTCTGAATTTTGATCACATGATCATGGGGATGGCACAAAGGTGATAACTCTAAAAAACGGTCCTGTCACTTTTTTTTTAACCTTGAACAGTCACTAAACGAACCATTGCAAGTCAAGGACTACCTGTGTAAGTGGGAAATTCCCCTGGGGAAAAAAGTGTGCCGTAAAGCCCTTAGCAACCGAAAATTCAAGGCATGCCGATCTGGAAAAATCCAGACTCGCTACTCGGATAGAAAATCACAGGCTATAAACTAGATCGGGAATTAAAAAAAAAAAAACTGCCGAAAGAGCCCACGGTCGCTTCATGCAAAACTCCAAGGTGGCTTGCCCCACCTCTTTTCCCGTCACGTTTTCTGATTGGCTGCTCTCCGCCCTTAGGTTGCAACGTTCGTTTCCGACCCTTTGCTCTGATTGGCGGCCGTCCCGCTTACCTCACCGGCATCGCGGGGAGGTGATTTGTAGAGAAGGCCAAGCGCCGCTCTCTCAGCAACCTATCGAGGCCTTCGGCTGCCTCCACGAGCGGGGAGGGGAAGGGAGATGTTGTCATTAAAGATTCGCCCCCAACATGGCGGCGGCCGTGAGCGGGGCTAAAGAACAAGAAGGGGTGATGGCGGCGAAACCGCCGGCGGACGGCCGGGCGGGAGAAAGCGGAATGGATTCGGGGACGGCGACCGTGACAGCAGGTGCCGGTGGAGGAACCGGCGGCGGCGAGAGCGAGGACGAGGAGGAGAGCAACGTTTACGAGGTGGAGAAGATCTTGGATATGAAAACGGAAGATGTAAGTCCGGTGTGAGGGGCGGGTTTTGTAAAGGGAAAGCGGAGTTCATGGCTGCAGGATATATATATATATATATAGACAGCCAAGAAAGCAAATTAACGAATCACAGAACAAGTCAACCAGAATTCTCATCTGAGACACAAAATGACTCGGCTCAAATTATTTTTTATGCAAAGACCCATAAGAGGGAGAGGCGAAGAGAGAGGGACAAGAAGGCTCCGGGGCGAGCCGGGAGAGAAAGAGAGAGAATACCATGAGGAAAGAAAAAGGCTTTCCTGTCGTTTCCCGCCTCGGTTTCTCTCTGTCTCTCTCTTTCTGTAGCTAATACAATAATGAAGGAAACGCGGGAACTTCTTGCAGCTGACTTGGCTTTCTGATTCTAAATTCGGGAGACGGCTTTCTCCCCCAAAAAGAGAGGAAAGTTGCAAAAAAAAAAAAGAAGAGGAAAGTCGAAGTGTTAATACCACTTTATAATGCCTTGGTAAGGCCACACTTGGAATATTGCATTCAGTTTTGGTCGCCCCGATGTAAAAAGCCTGTGGAGACTCTAGAAAGAGTGCAGAGAAGAGCAACAAAGATGATTAGGGGACTGGAGGCAAAAATATATGAAGAACAGTTGCAGGACCTGGGTATGTCTAGTTTAATGAAAAGAAGGACCAGGGGAGACATGATAGCAGTGTTCCAATATCTCAGGGGCTGCCATAAAGAAGAGGGAGTCAAGTTATTCTCCAAAGCATCTGAGGGCAGGACAAGAAGCAATGGGTGGAAATTAATCAAGGAGAGAAGCAACTTAGAATTAATTTCCTGACAGTTAGAACAATTAATCAGTGGAATAACTTGCCTCCAGAAGTTGTGAATGCTCCAACAACTGAAAGTTTTAAAGAAGATGTTGGATAACCATTTGTCTGAAGTGGTGTAGAGTTTCCTGCCTAAACAGAAGGTTGGATTAGAAGACCTCCAAGGCCCCTTCCAACTCTGTTACTCTATTCTATTCTATTCTATTCTAAAACATACAAAGAACGATTGCAGGAATTGGGTATGGCTAGTCTAGAGAAAAGGAGTGTGGGGGGGGACATGATAGCCGTATTCCAGTAATTGAGAGGGGGTCTACCTATTTTCTAAAGCACCAGAAGGCAGGCAAGAAATAATGGATGGAAACTAATCAAAGAGAGATGCAACCTGGAACTAAGGAGAAAGTTCCTAATAGTGAGGACAATTAACCAGTGGAACAGCTTGCCTTCAGAAGTTGTGGAGGTTTCTTTCACTGGAGGTTTTTAAGAAGAGACTGGACAGTATTCGTGATGGCAAACCTATGGCATGCCAGAGGTGGCACGCAGAGCCCTCTCTGTGGGCACATGTGCTGCCGGCCAGCTGGTCTTCGCGCATGTGTGCACCAGAACCCGGAAGAGACCAGCTGACTGGTGCGTATGCACGCTGGACCAGCTGGCTGGCATGCATGCACACAACGGAACCTGGAAAAGCAGCTGGCCGCCGTGCACATGCACACCAGCCAGCTGCTCTGTTCTGGTGCTCTGGTACGTGCACGCATATATCAGCACTCGGTGACAAAAAGGTTAACAATCACTGGTATAGGATCTCCTGCTTGAGCAGAGGGTTGGACTAGAAGACCTCCAAGGTCCCTTCCAGCCCTATTCTGATTGATTGATTGACTGATTGATTGATTGTATTTTCCATAGAAACCAAGGAACGGGGCCAGTTCAGTTAGTCTGCCTTCAGAGAGAATTGTCTAGGTTGAACTGAAATGGACAAGTGGCCTGTCTTGTTCCCTCAGCATTAGCCACTTTTGCCTAGAGTCTCAGACTGAAGGCTTTGCAGAAGTTGGGCTTTATGGAGATCCCAGGAAGTTGGGCTGAGACCTGGACTGAAGAGCTCTTCACCTGACCTGTATTATTGTGACAGTTATGTTTGCCAAACTATAGTACAGGGGGTCTTCAACTTAACGACCACAAGTGAGCCCAAAATTTATGTTGCTAAGTGAGAAATTTGTTAAGGGAGTTTTGCCCCATTTTATGACTTTTCTTGCCACATTTGTTAAGTGAATGACTGTAGTTCTTAAATTAGTAACCTGGTTGTTAAGTGAATCTTGTTTCCCCATTGACTTTGCTTGTCAAAAGGTCACAAAAGGGGATCACGTGACTCCGGGACACTGCAGCTAAATTTTCACACTCTGAGCAGTCCATCATAAATGTGAGTCAGTTGTCAAGTATCCAGATTTTGATCATGTGACCATGGCGATGCTGCCATGGTCACAAGTGTGTAAAATGGTAATAAGTCACTTTTTTCAGGGCTGTTTTAATTTTGAACAGTCACTAAATGAACTGAGGTAAATTGAGGACTACCTGTATAATAGAGGAAGTCCTCACCTGCCAACTGTATGTTCAGCGACTATTGTTACAAGAGCATTGAATAATTGGGTTTAGAACTAGTCCTCAAACTTGTAGCATCTACATGGTCATGTGATCATAACTGATATGCTTCAGAAGTGACATGCACTTTCAAAGGTCGTAACATCCCATGGTCACATGATTATTATTTTCAACTTTCCCTGCCAGCTTTTCACAAGCAAAGTCAATAGAGAAGCCAGCAGGACATCACAAGTTAGGGTCACGTAATGTCTTCTTTAATGAGTTATTGTAATTTGCTTAACAACCATAGTAGAGCTGACATAAGCCCAGTGTGGTCATGTGGTGTTTCACTATATGGCGGTGTTGCCTAGCACAGAGTAAGTGAGGAGTCCTATATAGCATTTTTTTTTTTTTTGAGGAATTAAATTGATGTACAACTTTCCTGCCTTCTGGGCTACTATAATAACAAAATACTGTTTTTCTGATAGGAAACTAATGAGTTGAAAATAGAACATTTCCTCACATAACTCTTGTTACTGATAAAATAATTTCAACTATATGGTTGTGGCAATGGGGCAGCATGTTTAAAATTTGAAGAAATTGCTCCAATCTTTCTGGCAGTTCTGATTGTTCTGAGCATGATCAAAGTTTGAAACAATTCTTTTTCTAATTCAAATCAGAAATTGCCAAAACATATTCACAACTTTTCTTCAACAATTTTCCATAATAATGAAACAAATATGTTTAACTTGAGCCACTCTGAATTCAAAACTTTCACCAAAACTGTACCACTCTCTAGTATGGAATATTTTTCTGTTGTTAAATATTTTGTTTGCTATTCACTTTTTAACCATTTCCCTCTCCATTACTAGGGTTAATTAATTAAAATATTTATCTGGACATCCACCTTAAAATACAATTTGGGCAAGTTTCAACAACAATAAAATTCAGGACTATAAAAATCATAAAACCAAATCAAAACCCAGTTCTTTAGTCATTCTCTTGGGATGCCTCACAATCAACTCCAAACATCCTTACTTTATCCTATCATTGGAGTAAAAAGCCAGAACATGATGGCTATCCAAAAGTCTAAAGAGGTGGGGGACTGCTGGATCATTGAGGGAAGGATGTTTCATAAGATAGGGGCAGCCATGGAAAAAGGCAGGCTTCCAAGATCCAACTTAAATGGCAAAATTTCAGGGAAGGGACCTGAATAAATCTATGTGTTCATTGCGACCTTCTACTAATTTATTATTCTTTATTGTTCTCAATGGGATGTCATGGTTATTATGCACATATATAACTATTTTTCTTCTGTCAGGGAGAAGTGAAATACAAAGTACGGTGGAAAGGCTATGCACCAGATGATGATACATGGGAACCTGAGGAACATTTAAAAGACTGTAAAGAAGTTCTTCTTGAGTTTCGAAGGAAAATGCTGGATAATAAATCTAAGCCTGTTAAAAAAGAGATACAGGTATGTTTGGTTTCGGACCATTCACTCCATTTCTTTCAACCTATTTTTCCTAATCACGGATCCCACTCTTTGCAAAGTTTCATCACCACCACCACCAACCCGCTCATCCTTGAAGCTCTTCTTTCCCTATTGTGTTGTGGTTTTTTTTTTTCTGAAGTATATCTCATACCGCCTGGATAATCCTCATTTACAAATCACTTGTTCAGTAACCGTTCACAGTCATGATGGTGCTGAAGGAGTGGTATTTAGAACCAGTCGTTGAAGTTGTAGCCATCCCAGGGAATGACCCAGGTAGTTGGCAACTGGCTTGCATTTAGATGGTTGCAGCATCCCATAGTTATGGGATCACTGTTTGCAATCTTCTCTGCTATCTTCCACAAGCAAAGTCAGTATTGTGTATTTACGCCATGTGCCCATTGCCTCACTGCACTTGCACTCTGCACCTCCTAGCCTTGCTGCACTACTACTACTACTGCCCCACTATGCTGTGCATCCCCTGGCCTTGCTGCATTCCCTCCACGTTGCAGTTCCTCCCACATCTCCACTTGGTTGAACTTCCTTGCCTGCTACCTGCTTGTGAGCTGCCTTAGGAAAAAACTTATCATAACCAAGACTTGTGATTTCCTGCGAGCTTCCTCATTGATTTCACTTGGTAACTGGCAGGAAATCACAAGTTCCAGGCATATGAGTCCTTGTATAACAACCTACAATTTTCGCTTAATGATGGAAATTGGGACTGCCAGGATTGGCATCATTAAATTTTGCATTTATATGACATTGTGCTTTATAATCACGTTGCTTAGCAACAAGACTGTGTTATTTCTCCATGTCATATAATATATGTGGGTATATGCATAATTTTGTATTTATTTATTTATTTTGTCATGTTTGTGTAGTGTATATAGGAGGTGGTGACCCTTTGAGAGCTGTATGCAACAAAATTTAATTTTAATGTATGCCAATTCGTGTATATTCAAAGTGACAAAGTTATTCTAAATCTAAGTCTAACTGAAATTCTGCACCTAATTACCATTGTTAAGCGAGGACTTGTATGTCAGCTTTGATCTTAAAGCATTTTAAAAATATATTTTCTTTTAAAAACTGGCATTACCAGTTTACGATGTTTACGAAAAAGGCTGTCTTAAAATGATGAATTTGAATTTGTATTCTGTATGATATTGGTTGTAAAAATATTTCTATTGGAACCAAAATTTTACAAAATTAAATTGGTAAAAATGATTTTCATTAATGCAAAAATTACTCAGGCTATCTTAAATTTTATACATTAATCTGTTAAATTATATTGATCTCATTGGGATTCAGACAACATTTCAGACATAATTTCCTTGGACATGTAAAAAGGAGAATTCATTTGGTCATCTTGATTTATTTTGCCCTTCATTTAATCTACAGATTTTCTTCTGTGTACTGAAGTAAACTCCAATCATTATAAAGAGGATTGGATTGGATTTATTCATTTAAAACAACACACTAAAAGGCAAATTAATAGAAATCAAACAGAAAACAATATCCTAATCAAGGAACTACTAAGGAAAAAAACCCACACTGCCCCAACACTGGCAGGGTTTGAATTGTGTTGTATATAAAAAGAGAGCAAATCTCATACTCACTAGCAAGGATGATATCACCTAATCAGGTAGTAAACCTATACAAGCAAGCAACCTAACTCAGAGAGCATCAAGGACTCCATAATTGAAATCTTATCATCTTACTACATATTCTAGCAATGTTATATCAATTTTATACTTTGGCTGCTATGGTTTTCAGACCTAGTTTAAAATGCTGATATTGATTTTGAATTTTCTTTATTGTTTGGAATCAAACTGCTTAAGGGGCAGCCTATATATTTAAATGCCTGCCTACTCACACACTGAAAGGGCTATGGAGACCCTGGTTGATGCTAGATAAAATAACAGGCAGAGCTTTTTGCTGGTGTCCCCTATGTGCTATTTTCCTTTAGAAAGGTATAATGCAGGGGTGTCAAGCTCAAGGCCTGCGGGTCAGATCTGGCCCATGGGGCGCTTAGACCTGGCCCACGAGGCTGCCCTGGAACCAGCAAAGGACTGGCCCATAGTGCCTTTGCCAGCAAATACAGAGCTTGGGAGGCTGCCCCCCTCCCCCCCCCCCAGTCCATTTTTGGCTGTGACAGCCTCCTGGAACCCTCTGCCAGTGAAAGCGGAGCTCGGGAGGGCCGCTTCCATTTTCTCTGGCAGAGCACTTGGGCCACCACAGGCACGCCTGACATGAGTGACGTCGAGCTGGCCCCGCCCAACCTGGCCACACACCCCCTCTCCCCAAGGTCAGACACAACCCTGATGGGGCCCTCAATGAAATTGAGTTTGACACCCCTGGTATAATGCATTCCAAACTGCTTCTAATTAAGAAAATAACTTTGTGCCTATTTTTAATACGCTGCAATTGTGGACTTGAAATGATTTAATTGCTCTTTTTTCTTATACTTTTGATTTTTAACATTGGTAATTTTAAATGTGATATTTATGTTGTTGTGCAAAAATATTAGTGTTGCAGTCCAAAAAGTCTAATATCAACAGGTGGATGTAATTTGGACTTTTCACTTGAGTTAATTGAATGATAACTTCCCTCATTTATAAAATGAAGGAAGCCTTCAAAAATGTGAATATGATTGGTCAAAAGAAAAAAGTTTTTAAATAAAATCTTGGAGAAAATAGATAATTTGATCTCAGATCCTTGATTTTATCTTCCTCTATATAAAGATCAAATTTGAAACCATTTTTGAATACACTAATGTTACTGTAAGATCCTATGCTATCCTGTCCTATCCAATCCTATTCTTTATTCTATATTCAATGTTTTTAAGTGTCCCTTCTTTTTCTCCCTTTTGTAGAAAATGCCTTTAAATGATGATCTTTTTGAAGCAGATTCTGAAGCAGATAGCGATTGGCAAAGTGATACAAAAGGGGACCGATCACCAAAGAAGAAAAAGAAAAAATCTAAAGACAGAGAAGATAAAAACCAAGATGAAATACACAAGAAAAAACATAAACTGGGCAAAGTTAAAGAAAAACCATTTCTAGAATGTGAAAATTCTTCTGACAGTCTGGCTTCGGATTCAAAACCAAAGAAAAGGACTTCGGAGTCAAAGGAAGAGGTTAAAGATTCCAAAAAACAAAGGCGAGAGGATGTAAAAGATAACAGTAAAAAAAAAGAGTGGAAAGATGGAAAGAAAAAAATGAAAGAGGAGAGCAAAGAAAATAAGCATATGCAAAAGGGGAGACACAGTATTAATCATTTAGACGGTGAATCTAGCATGCAAGATGATTCTTTTTCTCAAGCTGCAGATTTCGAAAGTGAAGATTTAGACTCTGATAGCAGTGAGGGAAAACGTAAGATGCCTTCTGGCAAACACTGGGTAGAAGAGTTTTCAGTTCACCAGCCTAGTAGTACTTCAAGCACAGATGACAGTTCTGAAATAAGGGTTAAAAAGAAGAAAAAGAAACGCAAAAAGTCTGCGGAGTTAGACGAAAACAGAAAAGTAGATAAACATTTGGAGAAGAAGAGCTCCCAGAAAAAGCAGAAGACTCCAGAGACAACAAAAGCTGCTCCTGAGCTCGAAAATAAGAGGCCATTTATATCTGCTCCAGCACAGAAGCCTTTGAAATCGTCGGTTGATGAACGAGGATGCAGGCCCAATGATACAGGCGCAGAGGGGAGCAGTAACACGAAATGGAAAAGCAAAGAGGCAAAACCAGTCCAATCTTATGGTGGGAATGTGCTTCAAAAGGCAACCACTCCTGAAAGCAAAGCAAAGAATATAAATTGGAGAAGTGATGAGGAGAAAATAAAGGAAAAGCCTTCTCAGCATTCTCTAGGGCAGAATCTTTTTGAAAAATTTATCATGGACATGGAATGCAGTAAAGGAGGGAGCATGGTTGCCAAGAAAAATCTCCCCAAAATTGAGCTGAATGTTGAAGAAATCCCAAAGGAAAGAAGCATTTTACCTAAGGTAATCAGTATTGGATGACACAGAATTAGGATTTATTTACCAGAGCTTGTTTCCCCCCCTCCCCCTCAATCTTCATTTAATCATGTGTACCAGCAGCTTCATTTTTTCTTTTCTTTTCTAGGCATTTCAATTCATCTTTTTTCCCAACTTTTAGTGTTTTTAAGAGTCAAAATAAATCATTTTGAGGCAGTTTAAATTAAAATAGCACCTAAATTTCCTATCTGTTCTGTGTATGCTGCCATATTATACTATTTCCACTCCCCAGATTATGTAAATAATCTCAAAGCAAGTTGATTAATGCAAGATAATCAGACTTGCTGTGTAAGACTTGGTTGAAATTATTCTGCTATCTTACTCGAGTAAAGTGTTATCTAAGGGCTAAATCTGCATTAACCTACTATTTTATCCTTTATGCGTAAAAGGGTTCAATTACTAGCTTGTGTGATTTACCTGTGAGTAAGTTAACATTTTTAATGAAATCCATTGATTATATACTACTAGAACTCTCCTGTCTGTTTGTAACCATCAGTTGGATGAAATTGGAAGACATAGGGCAGCAATTACTGAACCAAGGTAACTTAAATGGGCTATTTTAATAATAAGCTGTGACCCTTGATCCCCATGAATATGAAATTTGGGGGAGTTGTAGTGCTTCAGCATCCCCACAGTCATGTGAACCTCATTTTCAACAGTCCCTGACAAGCTGCTCAGAAGTTACTGGGGAAACTGGTAAGATCTTGAAAGTGGACTTCGGTTGCTGAGCCTTCCTACCCCCTTCCCATTAGCAAAGTCTTTGCTTGTGGGGAGAAAATCAATGGGGAAGCTGACAGGGAAGATTGCAAGTTGCTTGGGTAAGCCTACCAACCTGCGTAGCCTCCCTCAGTTCTTATTCATTCATGCCAGCCACTTGTGCACCCATTCTCTCCCTCCACCCCCCAGTAGCAGCCGGGGAGGGGGAGGGGGAGTGGGAGGAAAAAGGAAGGCAATGAAGAAGCCGATTTGGAAGTTGCTCCTGTTCCCACTGTTTCTTTAAGGGGGGGGGGGGTTGCCCACCTGTGGTCATTCTGTTTAGATAAGGAAATATCTCTGAAATGATGACCCATTGGGTCACAGGTTGTCTGGTTTGTTATAGAACTGAAAGTACTTTAGACAAAATCCAGTGAAATATGTATGTGCCCAAAGTGTCCTGGACTTCACATTCATTTTAGTGTGATTTATATTGCCCTTATGTCGATGCATTTATTGCTTTGCTCTGTAACTGGCTAACTATTAGTTTCACTATGTTTTGCTCTGCTTTAATTAATGCCAAGTCTTAATACTTTTGTAATAAATTGAACAGAAGAACAAGTTTATATATTAAGTTGTGTTAGCTTTTGTTGCCATCTACATCCAGAACACTCTTGTTTATGTTTATTTTTCACTTCTAGGAAAAGGAAACCAAAAAAAGTGAAATAAAAGAAAAACTCCAGAAGAAATTAGACTCTGAAAAGGAAGAAAAAAACAGAAAAGAGCAAAGGCCGTCTAAAAGTAAGGTTGAAATAATAAATTATAAAACAATTTTTTGGGAATGCCAGTGTAAACTTGCTTCAGTCTTTATGGCACAATATGTACTATTGTTGAAAACCTGATGGTGTCAGTGTTCCAGAAACAGCCCCCCCCCAACTCCAAGTAAAACTCTGAAGCAAGCATTTTTCAAAATTCTATTTATTAGAATAGGTAAACTGGCACATCTGGGAAAACCCAAATCTGAGAGGTCTGGGTTTTCCCTCAGTAAATCAAAACCCCCAAAACCATCACCTCACTCGTCAGACGATCACATGCTCCAATCAACTGCCATCCCATCTCGAGACATCACTCCGACCACTCCTTCTCCAGATGCAGGATCAGCCTGACCTTGACCAACAGGAAGAATGCTATTATGTCTACTAACAACCCCTCTACTAAATCCCCTCTTCTTCTTTCCCACACATGAGAAGGTGGCAGCATGGAAACTTCTGGCCTAATATGGCTTCCAAAGATGACAGATTTTTTTTTGTTGTCATGATTACCATTAGCCATATTTGGCACTAATGTTTGATTCTCATGGGTTGAATTCAAATGTAGGTGAATGCAGGGGAGCAAGTGAGAGCTCTTATGGGGTATTACATTACAAATGCTTCACAACATGGTTCAGAAGACCATGTTGAATGAAAAAGATTCTGTGAATGTTACTGATAGAAAAGAAGTACCGTATTTTTCAAAGTATAAAACGCACCTTTTTCCCCCCTAAAAGGGGGTGAAAATTTAGATGCGTCTTATACACCGAATGTAACCCCGCCCACCCATTGGCCCCTACTCTATGGCCTCTGCCTTGCAGCAGTTACCTCTTGCAAGCAAACAGCAAGAAAAAAACAGCTCCTTTCAGCTTCAGCACAGCCTAATTAGCGCAAGTTGATTGGATTGGCCTCCCGACTCAGCTGATTTGCTCTCACCTGTTTTCCGCAGGGCTCTGCTGCTGCTTTTTTTTTTTTTTTTTTAATTTATATGCTTGCTACAAAGAGGTAAATTGCTGGAGCAGATTTTTTTCCCCTTGTGCTAATCAAGCTATGCTGAAAATGAAAGTAAAGCAGGCTGTTTGCTGCAATGAGGCAAAATTGCTTAGAGGCAGAGGGTGATTTCTTTTTCTTCTTTTCCTCACCAAAAAAGGTAGGTGCATCTTATACTCCGAAAAATATGGTAGTAGGGATCGCTGCATGAATTTGACTTTTAAATGTTGCCCACTAAAATATAGTATGATGTTCACATTAAACTGATAAATTTGTTTCTGTACCTTGTGAACAGTTAAACATCTGTTCACATAGAGATGAGTTACATCTTAATTTAATTGCTATAATATGTAAATGCTGTTTTGGGCATAAATCCATGTAGATAAATCTGCTTTCACCTCTCCTGTTATATAAGTTTAAATCTTGATTTATGCATGATATTCTTGTCTAATATTCTAAACTGCTTAAACTTAGTAAAATTGTTGCATGGTATTTCAGTTCCAGTTCCTAGTAGGCTGAAAAATTGATTATGATGTTAGCCTGATGAAAACATCTTTGCAAGTAATGTATTTGAGATGTTAAAGTTTTATAATTAAACCTATCCAGACAGTGATTTGAAGAACTAAATCATCTAGAAATGGTTTAAAATATTCTAAGGCACGGACTCGTATGCTGACACCAAAGCATCAGTAGAACACTTCAAATACTATAGAGCATATGAAAAACTTTTGCTTTGATTGCTTTTCTGAGTGAAATACAGGAATGTGCCTTTCAGCTCTCCAGAAGCAAGGGCTTCATGCACAGAAGCATGTCACAGAAAGAAGCATTCTTTTTCTGCCCTTTTCCTCCTCCTAGTCCAGTGTTTCTCAACCTTGGAAGCTTGAAGATGGGTGGACTTCAACTCCCAGAAGTCTCACTAGTTGGTGGTGAATTTTAAGTATGCCTCTTTGAGCTGATCAGACTGGATGGCTTAGTTCTCCTTAAAGTAGGCAGACTGAAGGTGCTTACAATGTGGGAGAGATTTATCCTGTGAATCAACAATACATATAGCAATTTATTTAAAATCAACAGAACAAAATTATCCCCCTAGCTTAAAAAGTGAACTTGTAAACAGGCTGTAACAAATGTTCCTATTAAAAATCTGTAAGGTGATGTTTTGCTAGATTTTTCCAGTTCTAAGTAATCATTGTGAAGGCCTTTCAAAAACTTAAAATTCCCTTGCCTCTGCAAGGCTTTTGTAGAGGCATATTGTAAAAAAAGGTGATTCCCACTTTTACAGAGAAATTGTATTATATTAACCTTAAAAGTAATCATTATATCCCACTCTTGCTATATAGCCCACAAAATAATGATTTGTTTTGTTCTAGATTTGAAAGAGGTCAGGAGTGCATTTGATGTCTTTAGCATCTCTTCAGAAGAAAAAAGTGAGTATTTGGACAGTCGAAAAAAAGAGGAGTCGGCACATGAGTCTAGATCGACAGATGAATTTAGATTAAAAGATAAGCATGGCAGGAGCAGCAGAGATGAGACCGATACTTGGGCATACATTGCAGCAGAAGGTGACCACGAAATAACTTCTGAGGACACTTCTGGTAAGTTAACTATGTGCCACTGAGGACAAAAGCTCATTTCAGATGGCTATATATGGCTATATTCAGCTATCCACAAATGGGTAAGCGGTTCAGCATAATGGCCTTAAAGTGACCTTTGAAGAATCCTTTATCTATTTAATTCTTGAAAGCTCAGCATCCACTCTCCATTGCATTAAGTATTGCTTGTAAGTCAAATGTTCCCTAGAACAGGGGTCCCCAACCCCCTGACCATAGCCCAGTGCTGGGCCACAGCCTATTGGGAACTGGGCTACAGAAGGGATGGGCGAGTGCACATGTCTGCAAAGCTGCATTTATGAAAACGGTGCAGGCACACAAAACCATCCTCTCTCCCCACCTCCGCCAGTCCGCCAAGATGGCAACTGCTGCCTTAGAGCAAATGAAAATCTTCTATAGGCCTTTATGTTGAGAAAAGGTTTACTTAGGAGACAACAACTGTGTGTTGAAATTCTTTTAGAATTTCTTACTGAATCGTGTAACTTGATTAATGATAAATGCAATGTTTTGAGATTATGGAGGAAGGCATAAAACATCTCAATCCTGGATCAGTAGTGCCAATCAATAAATATATACATCCAAGTATATCCAAAAATAAACATGTCCATTAGGAAATACAATATACATTGATTTATCACTAAATCTGACTCTAGCATGTTTGAACTATATTTATTTCACAGAGGATTCAAATATTGTTAATTTTATAATTGAATTTACAGAGATAATAAGCAGAATGTGAATTCAAACTATTTCATCTTTAAAACACTTCATTTCGAATTCAGAACAATGTTTGAGTACAAAACAAGTGGCTTATGATCTATTTCAATCACTTAGGATATATGTCAGATTCAAATTTTCGGATGGTTTGAAATAGCTATTCTGCCCTCAAAATTCAGAATGGTTCTTGTACACCAGTAGTGAGAAGGAAGGATGTCTGCAGAGATAATTGATTTGATGATGGGAAGATTTAACTTTTTTTCTTTTCTTCTAAAAATCCAAACATGATAGATACAAAGCAACAGACCATGAGTTTAGGTATGGACATGCAATTAGAATGGCTATCACTAGAGGACTTTCAGAAACATCTTGATGGAGAAGATGAAGAGCCCCTGACAAATGACGTGATATCATCAGGTGAGTAACACGCAGAGACTGAACAACTGCATATCTCCATTTCTTAAACATATTAATTCCTGTTGAATGTTTCTTTTCTAGTTCAGCTGCGAGATGCTGTTAAAAATGGGAACTATACTATGGTAAAGATGGCACTTAATTCAAACGAAGAATATAATCTCGATCAGGAGGTATGTTTCAATAGAGTACATTATTTATTTTATATAATCATACAATAGGAATTTAATCTTCTGAAGTATACTATTTAAAGATACTGGATCATAGATAATGTGTTTCATAATGTTTAGATTATGATTTCTAGAACACAAATCTATTTGTATTTATACTGCATAGAGTAGCCTTTACGTCGGTATGACTGCCTCACAATTTATTACTTTAACAAATTTGTGTATCTGTTGTATTAATAAAAAAATATTACTCATCTGAAAAATTATTCCACTGTAATCAGCCAGCGTATTTTTATTTAAAAATACATTTTAGCATATCAAAAAAATTGACATATCAAAAATGATAAATATTATCCAAGCAAAGTTTTTTCTGTTCACTCTTAACATAGCACAAAATATCTCTTCTGAATTCAGGAATATATAGAAAATATAGGGTTTTTTTACTTGTGTAATGCTTGTGAGTATGCTGTATGTAGTCAATTTACTTAACAGCAGAATACTGTAGTTAGAAGTTTTCTTCAGATTCATCACAGTTAATTTGCTGTTACCTTTGTAGTAACCATGTGGTACATCTGTTCTTCAATAATCAAGGTTACTTCTTTAGGAACATATTTTTATTGGTAACCGACCATTATAAATCACTGTTGCAGGATTCTAGTGGAATGACTCTGGTGATGCTGGCTTCTGCAAGCGGTCACGACGACATTCTTCGACTTCTTATCCGGAAAGGAGCTAAAGTTAATTGCAAACAAAAGAATGGCACAACTGCATTGATTCATGCAGCTGAAAAGGTCTGTTTCCTGCTGCCTTTTTTATGTTTATTCTTTCTTCTAAAATTATGCTAGTTGAACTTGGCTTTTGGGGAAGATCTGACCCGCGGGGCCACCTTGGAAACAGTGAAGGACTGGCCCACTGTGCCTCTGCTGGCACAGGGTTGCAGGAGGCCGTTGCAGCTGGAAACAGCTCGAGAGCCAGTTTTCGCTGGCAGAGCGCTCAGGCCACCACAGGCACCCCTGAGACAAGTGACATTGAGCTGGCCATGCCTGGCCACGCCCATCCTGGCCCCCCAAGTCAAGCACAACCCTGATGCGACCCTCAGTGAAATTGAGTTTGACATTCCTGGCTTCGATTATTGGTTCAACTCTACCGTTGATCTCTTTTTCTACTGCTTTTCCATAGTATGCCAAACTCATAGGTGTTCTCAAGAATATTACCTTGCTTCAAGACATAATACTATTTAAAGAGTCATGCAAATATGTAGCATGTTTCTTACATGTAGTGATCGAGAGAGAAATTAAAACAGGCTAGCAACAATTCATAGGGGATTTAATTATAACTGTAAGCAGAAATTCTTGAAATGAGTGGCATAAATCTGCTTTGAAGGAACTGAAAGTAATTTGTATGTGTAGCGTATACTGATCGGGTAGTCTTGTATGTGTTGTTGCTTGGCGGCACATTCCGTGATAGTTTTACTATTATGTTGTATACTTTCTGCAATATTTACCTTTTTAACAACATTTAACAGAATTGGAAGGAACCTTGAAGGACTTCTAGTCCAACCCCCTCAAGCAGCAGACCTTATCCCATTTCAGACAAGTGATTGTCCAATCTCTTCTTAAAAACCTCCAGTGTTAGAGCACCCACAACTTCTGAAGGCAAACCATTCCATTGATTAATTGTTCTTACTTTTCTTAAATTTGATCACTTTATCAAAAAAGTAATACCATGCTACCTTGTACTAAATCATGACATTAAGAAGTGTGAAATATAGATAAATAATCATACCTTTCTATACTGTGCAGCTCCCTCTCCATTTTCAGACATTTTTTACAAGTGCAGGTAGACGTGAATAAGAAGCTTGAGATTAAATCTGGGATCTTCTACATCTAGCATCAGAGTTTCATTAAGTGACAGTGTTCTTTTCATCTTGAAATCATTAATCAACATTGTATAGAAAATAGAAGTGGATTTACCTATAAGAGCAGGGGGATAGAGATTTGATCTTTTTCAGCCAACATTTACTTTAGCATAGTTGATCAGTATTTTTTTTTTTTGCCAGCTATTTTGTATTATTTAAAATACATTCTGCACAAATCATGCTTATTCCTAGCATTGCTGATTCTAATATTTGCACATTTGTTTATTTTTTTAGGAAAAAAATTTTTTTTAAATGAAATGATTGTTAGAATCTAATTATTTGTAGTACAAGTAGTCCTTGATTAATGACTGATAATTTAACAACAGTTCAAAGTTACAGTGACCTCAGAAAAGGAGATTTATGATCTTTTATGGCCATTGAACCACCCTTGCAGTCACATGATCACAATTCGTGAGGCTTGGCAACCAGATCACATTTACCACCTGCGATAATGTGATCATAATTTTCAACCAGCCAGTTTCAGACATGAAACATAATTTGGGGGAGCTGGGTTCACTTAACAATCATGTGATTCACTTAACAGTAATGGTGATTCGCTTAACCACAATAAAAATGGTCATAAAATTGTGTGCAGTCATATGATGGCTTTGCTTAGCAATCAAAATTCTGGTCCCAATTGTGTTCCTAAGTTGATGCCTACCTGTAGTTCTGGTGATAAGCAATCTAGTCCGCAGTCCTCAAAATTTGCAGCTTTGCACTGCTTTGGGGGAGTGGTGGGGAGGAGAAGAGAACTAGAATGCACAAGTGGCTTGCTGGCTGGCAGGCACACATGTGCATGCAGACCAACATGCCCAAATGCCCATTGGTCCGCTGCTTGTGCAAGTTGAGCTGCATACACGCTGGCCAGCCACTCGTATGGCCCACTTCTGAATAGGCCATGGCCTGGTAGTGGGACCCCTGATCTAGAGAGCATTGCTGCAAAGAAAGGGGTACTCTTTTTACAAATAGGAAAGGAATTGCTGGTTACTTTGAGTTCCGCTTTGAAAGAAAATGCAAATATATATATACATACATACATACATACATACATACATACATACATATATATATATATATGTAATATCTAATTTGCAACCCTAAACTATGTTCTTTGAGTAAAATGAGAATTCTTCATTAGAGAGGTTAGTATAATAAACCTTTGTATAGATCTTTGGTTCATTATTTTCAGTTCTCTTAAGTTCAGAATATTCATGTGTGAATCATTTTGTTTTTGTAGAACAATCTAACTACTGTAGCCCTTCTCTTGGAAGCTGGTGCATATGTGAATGTGCAGCAAAAGAATGGCGAAACTGCACTAATGAAGGTATTTTTTGTTATCTTGAGTAAACTTGAAAAACAATGGTAAATTTGGATATATTATTTTCATCTAGACAAGTTATTTTCTTTAAAAATTCTAAAACGTTAGTCAAAAATGTAATTCAGTCACAAATTAAATAAATGCTAATTCATAAGTACAAGAAATGTTCATATTTGGGAATAAAACAAATATGATAATGAACTGTAATGTTATGAAAACATTTATGTGTTGAAGATTATGGACTTGATTGTTGCACTGAGTTAATGTTTATTAACTTAAGCTCAGACCTCAGGGAATTGATCCTGTATGGACAGATGAATGTTGGAGAAGATGGTCCCTTAGTAAACCTGGTCTAGAAATGTGTAGGGTCTTTCAAGGAGACAACCAGCATATTGTAGCACAACCAGGAGCCAACTAGCAACCAGCTAGAGCCGTGTTGGCGAACCTATGGCATGAGTGCTGGAAGTGGCACACAGAGCCATCGCCTGTTGCTCTTCCGGGTTCCGGTGTGCTGGCCAGCTTGCCTCACTCGCCGAGAGAGCGGCCATCAGCCAGGGAACGGCGGCTCCCAGCGGGAAGGAGCCTAGGCAAGCTTCTCTGGCAGCGCTCTTGGCCCCGCCATCTTGGCAGCGCCATGCGCTGGCCGGGGAACAGCTGTCTCACCAAGGAATGGGCCGGTACCTAGTTGTCCTCTGGTAAGAGGAACGCCGGCCCTCTTGGAAAAGGGGGGGCATGTTCAGAGATGCGCATGTGCAGTGCGGCGTGCATGCGCAGGGGGAGAATGGGGGGTCCTGCACGCATGCGCAAATGCATAATGTATTGCATTATGGGTGCCGGCACACAGTGCCAAAAAGTTTCGCCATCGCTGTCCTAGAGCAAAGGGTTTGCCCAAGTATATCAGGATGTATCCATTTGTCCCTAGGCCACTGCATTTTGTATTACTATAGCTGCTGAATTATTTCCAGCACTACAGAACCCAGTAAATCTATGAAATCCAGTGCTACTAGCATCTACCCCAAAATATGCATGTGTTTTAACTGCCTTTTCATAATATCTCTTGGTAAACTCTCACATGCAGGCTTGTAAGAGAGGAAATTATGATATCGTCCGTCTTATGATTGAAAATGGAGCTGATTGCAATATTTTATCAAAGCATCAGAGCAATGCTCTTCACTTTGCGAAACAGTGTAATAATTTATCGGTATCCGAACTCCTCAGGAGTCACCTGGCTATGTAAGTCCTTTCATTGGAGGTGATTCAATTTCCTTAGTGAATTGGGAAACATTGATGTCAGATTTTTTTATTGGAAGATTGTATTTTTTAAAGTTCTTTTAATATAACGCTTAGTTAGATGATTCCTTACATGCTTATTTTCCTGACTGTTAGCTTTTAGGAAGATATTGCTTTTATTAATAACTTCAGTCTGTGAGGGATTTTTAGGCCTCTTCAAGTTTGAAGGATTTTTAAAATTGTTTTATGCAAGCCAAAACTTGGATTACATTTCAAATTCGGAAAATCCTAAAGTTATTTTTTTATTTTTATTTGCTTCAGTACTTTTTTCTTTTGAATGAATAGATATTTACAAGTCGTCTTATAAACAAGTAATAATAAATATGTAATAAACTATTTTAGTTGATTTTTTAATAAAAGGAAGTTTTATCCAGGCATTGCTCTTTTATATGAATAATTTTTTTTATAAAGCCTGTTGTTTAATTTTTTTATAATCTTGATTTAATTAGTATATAGTGATTAATATATTTACATGTTGCAATGAGTATTGGCAATTTACAAAATTAAAATACAATTATATCAGCCAAACCATCCAGAATACAATAAAAATATCACATTAACAATATCTAAAAAAAAAAACTAACTCCATCCATGCATTCCCTGTGGAATTCAGGTTTGGTAGTTTAAATCCAGAATCTCAGTGGGCAGGGTATCATGATATGATTAAGATACCGGTATATTCAGTTTCTGGAAAACAAAGAGGAAGAATGGGCTTTTATATGGGGGAAAAAAACTAAGAGAAATATGGTGGAAGGAGAGAACTTTGCTTATCTGCTGTATACAGAAGAAGCTATTATGCAGAAAAGATCCTTTAAAAATGATTTAGTGGGACTGTTTGAGACAGAGACTTTTATTGAAGTTATTTTTCTAGCCATCTTTAATTGCTCATTGCTTTTGTTCATTTATACTTAATATTATTTTTATAAGAGGTAAATGAAAGAAAAGGACTTAGCTTATAAAAAGTCTCAATTTCATCCCTTTGAGGGCGAAGGCTTTAGAGTTTTGGGAAATAAATGTAATTCAGTTCTAAATACTGAATCCAGAAGTAGATTGGATTTACAGTAATGGCTCTAGCAGTCTGAAAGGTGGGTGGGAGGGCTTCTGACCTGCTTTGTTCTTTCTATTTATTGATATTTTTGGGTGCTCTGTGAATATAAGGAGGTCATCAACTGGCAAAATATTATTCATTGAGGTTAAACTATGACCCGCTATCTCGTACAACAATTACAAATTCTAATTTTGCTTAATTTTAGGCTAACCCGAGTGGCAGAAGAGACCATCAGGGAATACTTTGAAGCCCGTCTTAGTTTGATGGAACCAATATTTGATATTGCATGTCATCTGCTTTGTGAGGGACCAGATTATTCTTCAGAATTCACCTATAAGGCCCCACAGAACGTGCCTGAAGGTTGTATTTGGAGACAAGTTTGATCAAACAGTGAAATGAAAATCCAGATATTTAAGAGTATGATATCTACCTTATGGCTATCAGCCAGTTGGGATATTTAAATAAAACACGTGAGAGTAAAATAATACGCTAATGATAATAGGTAGCATTTTTTAAAAAAAATAAAGTATTGAGATTGACAGGTTGTATTGCTTAGAGATTTATTATTTTTTTGAGAAAGAGAGAGAGACAATATAGTGTATTTAATAGTGGTGTTAAATTAATCTGAATCTTCCAAGTGAATAGAAATTGGGTTATGAGAGAAAAATCAGGTAAGAATTTTTTCAGAATCCTAAAAATTGGATTTTCCAAAGTTAAAATATCTGATTTTATTTAACAATACTTTGCATTAGAATTTTATATTAATGAGTTCTTTATTTAATAATCCTACGTACAAAATGTAAAAAGAAATTAATCTTTAAGAGTCCCAAATCAATTCATGTTTCTTTAAGCATTTACTTTCCAGACTACCTTTCTGAATCAGACTTGGGCATTTGTTATGAAAGAAGGGATCTGATTTGTAGTTACATGGCTTAAGAACTATGAAATACAATCTGTAGAGCTACTTTTTAATATTCAAGGTATAATTCAAGCTGCCATCTATTTGTGTATTAGAAACTAGTTTATAATTGGTTAATCACTTTTTCATAGAGAGATGGCAGTTCTTTTTTCTTGTATGCTCTCGAAATGAGTGTTCATTGTTTTTCCACAGGGTCTGGGATTCTTTTATTCATTTTCCACGCAAACTTTTTGGGGAATGATATCATTGCTCGGCTTTGTGGACCATGCAGTGTGCAAGCTGTGGTTTTGAATGACAAATTCCAGCTGCCTGTGTTTTTGGTAATTTTTTTCATCGCTTTGGTTACTTATATCATCTTTAGAGATGTATGGGGTTTTTTATTTCTAAGAGTTAACAATTCATCCTTTTAACAGAGGAATCAAGACTCATTTTAAACTTAATCTTGTATTATGGGGAATATCTTCAGGTTTTTGAAAATTTGGAAAATCTTATGAGTTCATATTTTGCACACAAATATTCTCAGTTTCAATCCTTGATATCTCCTATTTGTTGTGAAAGATTTGCCTGTCTACTGTTTGCATATATAGATCTATAAATAGTTGAAACATGGTTTATTTCATGTGTATCTTATATCTACATTTATGGGCCCACTAAAGGCAACAGTTTACATTTTTAGCTGTGAACTTTTATCATTCCAAGACGAATGCATCAATCCCCCTATTTATATAGTACATCTTTCTTTGCTTAGGACCTAAAACAATTTTAGAGTGGGATATGGAGGATCATTAAAGTTAAACAATTGTGCTTATTGTTTTAAATATATAGTTGTATCTACATTTTTGGTAAATATTATTGACCGGTGCACTAAGCATACTCAGTAGCTCTTTTTCTCCCCACCCAGCAAATACCAAACAAGCATAATTTGTGCACATATGCCCATCACATAGATTCAATCTTTTTTTATACAGCAATTATTTGTGGTTGTCCCAGCATTCCTTGCTATTTTTTTTGCACATAACAGGCAGTAATCTGTTACATAACTTTGTTACATAATTCCTAGATTTCATTTTAAGGCTATAAACTGTAGCTCTTTGCTTTCCAACATCAGGCTTTGTCATTGCTTCCCTTCTCATTCTCATTTAAGGTAGTTTAATAGTCAGCTAGTAACGATTTTTAACATATATGAAAATTTGCATGTTCTTTAATTGGCTAAACTAGATTTACTAGTTTTTTTACCTTATTTTTTTGATATAAGGTAGATTTACTTTATTTTTTTGCCTAGTAGCTGAACTTATCTTTCTGTGAGAAAGGAATGGAATTTGGTATGCAATACCAAGTAAATGTTTCCTTCCTATTAAAAAAAAAACCCTCTAAAACAGGGGTCTCCAACCTTGGCAACTTTAAGACTTGTGGACTTCAATTCCCAGAGTTCCTCAGCCAGCTTTGCTTTGCTGGCTGATGAACTCTGGGAGTTGAAGTCCACAAGTCTTAAAGTTGCCAAGGTTGGAGACCCCTACTCCAAAATACATATAGAGACTATAGATCTTGCAGAGAAGCTAGTGTGATAGTAGATGGCAGTTTTATTTAGCACTGTATAGTTAAATATGCTATGTACGTTTGTGTGGGAGAGACAGAATACACTTAGAGCAGGGATGGGCAAACTGTAGCCCTTGGGCCAATTTTGCACTGCCTTTGGCCTAATTTCAGAATCTGTGTAAGAGAGTTCTATCTGTCCCACCCTGCAATTGGGAGTCAGAGAGGAGGAGGGAGGTGTCTGAAAGAGGAGGGTGGTCAGAGAGCACATGGGTATTCCCATTGCCATTCCCTTTTGGCTCTGGCCCTGCCTACTGCTTGCTTCAATCCCACCTACAATATGGCCTGCAACCAAGGGTGGTGTGGGAGAGATTGCCCACTCCTGCTTTAGAAGCTTTGCAAGTGATCTGTTGATGAAAGATAAGAGAGAAACAATCAAAAGAATATTCTGCCTTCAGACAGTACTTGAAGGTGCTGCTGGTACCTGTTATTTGGCTCCGAGTAGAGAGTAGAGAGGTACCCTTTGCCTTCATCTCATCCTTTCCCCTCCCTCCCAGCCCAACAGAGCCTGCCATCCTGGCCAGACAGAGCAGCTTACTCAGCGGATCTTACAGGTGAGTGGCTAGGCTAATATCTGTTAGGGCATTCATGCCAATCTTATCCAGCCATATGCTCTCCCTGCCTTATTTTACTAGGCGTTACACATCCGTTTCCTCTACTTGTCTCTGCCCATGCCAAACCTCTTGCCTACTTTTGGGCACTTCCAACCATCTTAAATTGGTTTCCAGTGATTAAAAATACTAAGGCAAGGCTTGCTGGATTATGTCCAAAGTTCATATAGATTAGTGTTTTAAAAAACAACTTGTTTAATTTCAAGATTTCTGTGTTTCGTTTCCTATTCTTTTTTTTCTTTTTTTTTTTTATATCTGCCTCCTAGAAGCTGCATGTGTTTTTAGTTGTGCTGTAGCTTTTATGGTTGGCATTAGGTTTTTTTGCCATGCAAATCGATAACAGGCTTAATTGGTGAACAAGAGTTAACATGCATTAAAAGATATTGGGGGGGGGCTTTTATATTTTGCCTGGCTTGTGAGAGATGTTACATCTATGAAGTGGATTCATTTCTTTTTCCTCTTTATTTTAGGATAGTCACTTTATTTATTCCTTCAGTCCTGTTCAAGGCCTTAACAAGCTCTTCATACGTTTAGCAGAAGTCCCAACAGCAAAGGTGAGAACAGCAAATGAAGGGCATTATTCGAATGAATATATAAAAGTTCCCCAAAGGCAATTTTGAGCCTACTATTAGGAAATGCCTAGTGTAATCCATATTCTGACTATTTATAAAGCACTAGTAAAGATATAAAAATATATCCCATGGCTTTTCTAAAATGTCTTTTCACATAAAAATGTGTAAAAACATGCCTCTAAAATATATTGAACGTATGAAACGCTCTAGTTTATGAGATACCGTTATACTGTGTGAATTTATTTAGAACCTACTATGCTGTGTCTCATGTATTTCATACATTGATATGGAAAGATTTTGTGACTTTTTGTCCCTTACAGGTTAAGCTGCTGATAGCTGCCTATAGAGTGCAATTACAGTGACTTGATGCAATTTTATTGGACTCTCTTCCTCATTCGAGTCTCAAGAAGTATGGAATTCCTGGTGCATTCAGTGTTGTTTAATCTCATTTCATTTTGTTTGAATGCTATTTACATGTGAAACTTCCCATTAAGTAGCAAATACACTGCTTTAAAACATTGTGAGAGATTTATTTTGTAGACCTACGTAGCTGTATTTGTGTCAATGACTGTAATTCAACTTGTAAGGCTCAGCGTAACATTTCCACAATGTGGAATGATAGTTTTTAAGAGCAAGTATCTTGGTTGTGTATTAATGCTCACATTTTGCCCTGATTTTGATGTTTATATTTAAGTTTATAAAAAAAAAAACCAGCTATAAATTTCTATTGCTGTTATAAACAAAGAACTTAATAAAGAACTTCTGTGACTAATTTATCTGAGCAGAAGTTTAATATAAGAGAAATTTAGGATGGATCATTTAGAACATATGAACAAAATTTGTATCAAGAGATATGGTAATGAAATAATGAGTAGTGTTTTATTCTTTAGGTTTAATAGGTACAGGAGAAAATAGTTTTTCAGATACATTTGGGATATTTTTTTTAAGGCAGATTATATTTATAGATTTATGTTGAACTCCGGCCATGCAATGCTCCCCAAATGATTAAACTATTGCCCTGATCTAATCTATATTGGTTCTGAGATAAAAATGTAAGATGTGCATAAATCCTATTTGGATGTAAAAATTAAAGTTTTGTTAGTCAAACTTCAGCTTACATCTTCTGCTATTCATTTTTAGTGTCACAGCATTAAAATAGCTTATAGAAAGAGTAATGGTAAATTAAATACTAGTATATTTAATTTTAAACTGCTAAATGGCAATGCAAACGTTAAGGTCGGCATTGGGCACATCAACTTCTCTTAAGGTAATACAGAAGAAAGATTTTGCAAAAATTACTTCTCCTATGGCAATATTCCCTCATTCTGCCCAAATATCACTGGATGTATCTCTGGGGTAATATTTTCTTTATGCTATCTAATGCTGATACTACAGCCACCATTCCCTTTTTTAGGAGCTGATGACTGGAAATAAAAAAACAATGCAGATTTCATGGTGTCCCTTTAAGCACTATGAATACAATATAAAATATACATGCTCTGTAATAGTTGTAATTGATTATAGTGCACTTGAAAGTTTTTGACTAATTTGTAGAAATCTAAGACAGTTGTTTTTAAAACTGAAGTTTCTTGAGCTTTCCTATCATTTATTTATGCTGATCCCACTTGGCCATCCCTGCCTTTGAAAAGAAGTCACAGAATGAAATATTTGATACCTTGAAATAGATGGGCCTGATTCAACGTTACAAAAATAAACTGTAAAGATGGTCTTTAAATCTCTGCTCTCCACCACCAATGGATATAAAATAGTATTTGTGACTATCAACAAATACATACAGAGGGTTCTTCCACTCTGGAAATGCAAGGAAATATAACCTACAGCCACTTTTCAAAGCAGTATTCTCTGTGCACTCTGAATATCATTTTTTTCCAGTGGTGGGCAATCAAAAGCCTAGTAATAGCTTAGAATTTCTCTGTGTAAATCTATCAGTTGAGACATCTCCGCTTGCTTCTTGAACTAACACCTTATTTTTAAAATTAAAAAAACTGAAGGGTGGCAAATTTATTTTATTAAATGTTTTTGTAGCCTGCCCAAAGGAGAAAAAGCAAAAAACCACAATAGTAAAATAAAGCAAAAAGCCCCAACCAATACAAGCAAACATTCCTATGGTATCGGCCATTCAGTTAACTAGGGAAACAAATGGGAATAGTAAAGCATTACTTCCTTGCAAAATGCAGGATGTGTTGGGGGATCGTACTCTATCTCTGGAAAGTCAGTAAAGGAGGAAGCTACCAGTGTGAAGGCCTGTACGGTATGCTTGTATCTGCTGAGAAGTGTGGTGGGGTACAGAGAATGGATTCTCAGCAGGTCTTCACTAGATATTCAGGCTACGTTGAGATTCAATTCTAGCAAGACACTGGCTGACTTATTCCAGCACTGTATTGTATAGGGCTATAAAACAATACTCAACAGTTTAGCAAGGGGCCCAAAACTTTATAACCAACACAGCAACCTCAAATCTGTATACTGGCAGATTGTTTTCCCCCAGCAATCTAGAGGTCCAAATTACTACATGTAATTCAGCTAGATCACTGATGAATCTAGGACACGTGACATGGCATGTTTTAGGTGAAATGCCAACATTCCTCAAAACCCAATAACTTCTCAAAAGCATGCATGATTTTCAGAGGCTATGGAATGGGATGTATTTTCACATGGCCTCTGGAGCCTCCAGCATTCACATAAGGGCTGTGCTCTTACGTGGCATCCAAAAAGCACACGAGAATAAGACGTGCTTTCGCATGGTTTGTAGAGGCAGCAGAACAGCATGCTCCAAAGCCACTTCCAAGAAAAGCCTTTTGCGACCAAATGCAGCCTCAGGTAGGCCCCATGGGCCTGTCAAGAGAGAATACCACCTGATCACACTATTCCCCAAGGCTTGTGCACTTTGGAAAACAGCAAGTACTGAAGTTGTGTTCAGAGTGACCCAGTAGGGAGGGAAGCATGGAAAATTTGAGAATGTTTGGCATCACTAAGATGAGTAATAATTGGGGCATGCCAAAATCAAGGTAGCCTTACCTAGGTAGAGTCTTACCTGGTGCATTAGCTAAAATTGGGTGAAGTACTTATCCTGTCACAAAGTTCACTTGGTGCTTAAGCAGCATCCTAGATCTCCATGTCACAAAACTCTTCAGGAACAATGCCACTCAGAATACCAGAGTCATTTATTGGATTGCCACATTGTTTACTAACAAATTGCAATTCCAGTAGTATTTGAGCTTGTTTGACCTTATCCAAACCCTCCAAAAGATTTGGATAAGGTCCAAAGACAAAAGTTCAAGATCTCTAAATATTAGTTTTCCCAATGTTTCATGCAGACGTTTATAAACATAGGTGAGGGCATTGAGTTCTAGTGTTTCCAATTTGAGTATTTGTGGATAAAAGCTGTCCTCCCCGTATCTACTAGTGAACTACATAGAACCACTATAATTCAGTACCCCAACCTTTGCTGGTGGTCCATGTTTAATAGTACTGAATTCCAAATGTCCCACCCACCCATCCTCCATTCCACAAGTCCTGATGCTCATTCACAAGACTAACTAGAGTTGTTTCAGTCCCACAACTGGGCCTAACTGGGACCAGTTGAAATATTGTTTTCTACAATTGGTTCCCTAAAAAGGGAAAGTTGAAGACTGGTTGAAAGTTATCCATCAGCTGAATCAAAGGAAGACCAAGAAAAGGCACACCACTGCTTCTTTCAAGGAAAACAGCATTTTTTATTCCCTCTGAATCCAACTAATCACCAGCTAGTCATCCAAAGGAACCAGGCAAGTGTAAATCAAGCCGACAGGACTGCTTGAAGTACAAAGAACATTACCCACTAATTTGATTTCTGTATATGAATTGTACATTATTGTGACTGTTGTATGGCTGCAGTTGTTTTTAATAACCAAGAGAAAAAAAAAAACCCCAGCACTGGCAAGGCAAGCTGCTGAATTTAAAGACAGCAAATTCCACACTAGCGCTGATTAAGTTACCTAGCTAGGTAATGAAACATCTGTAAGCAAAACAACCAAGCTCAGCACCAAGGACTCTATTATATATAAAGATCCTTGCACTAGCACCATGATGGCGAACCTGTGGCACGTGTGCAGGAAGTGGCATGCAGAGCCACCTCTCTGGGCACGCCAGCTGTCACCTGTTGCTCTTCCAGGTTCCAGCGCACAGCTGGTCTTTGCGCACAGGGGAGCGCTGGAAACAAAGAGCAGTTCCCTGGTGTGCATGCACGTGCCAGGAAGCTGAGCTTCCATTTTCTGGCACGCACATGCGTGCCGGTCACTTGGTCTTTTGGTTTCTGGCACGCATGCACATGAGAAAAGAAGCTGGCCAGCACCCATACACACGCTGGAAACTGGAAGCTCAGCGTCCGGGCACTTACATGTGTGCCAGGGAGCTGCTCTTCCAGTTTACGGCGCTCTCCCACGTAATTACTTTCTTCCAAGGCTACTCCTATAATAGGATTTGTAAAATGTGAGCTATTGTAAAATATAGAAATCACTATTTTAATGCTAACACACAAAACGAAAAATGAAAATGAAGGAGCAAGCATAAACTAATTTTGGAATCATTTAATGACTGAACATTTACATAGTTATCACAAATAGTCAATTCAAGCATTGTTCTTATGCAGATATAGGTTTCCTCTTCAGTTTCACAGGAGCAATATATTTGATCAAGTAATGTGGGGCTCTCTAAGTTTCAAGATGGATTCTTCAAGCAAAAGCTGAATGAAGCTGTACTCCAACCTTTAAAAACAAATAGTCCAAATAAAATATATGTCAATTCACGAAGATTTCCCAACCTGACAATATAATTATGAATAACTTTTAATGTGATTACATCTTCAGTACATTTTGTTCTGATGAACGTACTTTGATTTAGTAGTTGAAATGGTTTGAGAAATGCTTTGTGTGCATTGCCTAGATCAGGGGTGTCAACTGATGTCCCACGGGCCACTTGAGTCACACTCAGGCCACACGCACCCCAGCTCCGCGAAGGGGAAAAACATTGTGAAACATCACATGACACAATGAGTTTGACACCTGTGGCCTAGACATTTGTTTAGTCCCACGTTACAACTTTCAAAAGCATAAAGTGATTAGAAATAAACATGAAGCTATAATTGGAATATGTACCTTAGGGCTAGTCTCTTCCATGTGGTTAAAGATGATATACCAAAATCTGATATTATCTCCTATCTCGGAGGCCTGAATCAATTTTTCTCAGAGATCTTTCTGCACATTTTTTTTAATTTTTCAGTAGGGTTTTATACTCCTCCCCCCCCCCCCCTTTTTTTTCTTTGCTCCCGAAGGTTTAAGCAATTGTAGACAGCTTTTACTCTTACGTAATCTAAAATATTCAATTATGGAGTACTACCCTGTTTCTAAGACCCAAAATTCATCAGACCTGGTTTTCCTCCACTGTTCATTCCTTTCTCAACCTGGTTTGGCTACATTTCCCACCATCCCTATTCAGCATGGCTGTTTTCAGTTTAAAGACATAGGAATTTGGAGTAGCAAATTTCTCTTTTTTTTTTTTTTTTTTAATTTGATTTATATGCCGCCCTTCTCCGGAGACTCAGGGCGGCTTACAATGTGCTCAGCAATAGCCTTCATCCTTTTGTATATTTATACAAAGTCAGCTTATTGCCCCCACAACTGGGTCCTCATTTCACCTACCTTAGAAAGGATGGAAGGCTGAGTCAAGATTCGAACCCTGCAGTAATTGCAGGCAGCTGGTCTTAATAACCAGCTTAATAACAGGGTGCCTTAAACCCCTGTACTACCAAGGCTCTTCCTTAAATGCCATACTTCTCCCTTTAAACATTATTACATGGAAAATCACTCTTAATGAAAAAAAAATAACTGGCATTTTTATGCCATAGTATTCTCATTCCTAATTGAATATATAGTTACTTTGAAATTTTAAAATGGTGTCCTCGTTGTAATCCTGGTCGCTTTAATGATTACTGTTCTTAAGATGATTCTTCTTTCTCAATACAACCCCAAGATCACAGTTGCTTGCTTAATTCTGCATGGTACAAGTGTCCTGAAAAACATTCAACATGTCGTTATTACATTTCAACCATGATAACAGAGGTGGGTTTCAGCAGGTTCTGACCAGTTCTGGAGAACCAGTAGCGGAAATTTTGAGTAGTTCGGAGAACCAGTAGTAAAAATTCCGACTGGCCCCGCCTCCATCGATTCTCTGCCTCCCAATTCCCAGCTGGTCGGGAGGAAATGGGGATTTTACAGTATCCTTCCCCTGCCCTGCCCACCAAGCCCCACCCACCAAGCCATGCCACCCCCACCAAGCCACAGCCAAAGAACCAGTAGTAAAAATTTTTTGAAACCCACCACTGCATGATAACCTTTATAAATCTGATGGGATTTGTGGGTGTTTGACTGGGGGTGGGGGGGTGGGGGGGAGGGAATAAATCTATTCCTTTTTATTTGGCTTAGTCCTGATGGTGCTATTGAAGTATTACTTTCTACTGTTAAAACTCAGACATGGACACCAAAATTAATATTAAATAAGACTTTCATCTTCTCCCTCATGATGTTCAACATTTACATGAAACTGCTGAGGAGTTAAGCTAAAACTTTCCAGGGAACATCGTCAGTATACAGAGATTCCTAAATCTACTGCACTATGTTATCTAACATCAAAAAAGTGACTGAATATTCCCAGAGTGATGATTGGTTCAGATGAGGAAGAAGTTAAAATAAAATCTAGGCCAAATGACGGTGATGTTATTAAATACGAAACTACATTAAGATGAAGTTTAGCTTGCACTGAAAGAGGTTTCACTGCTCTGAAGAAATATACTGACAGTCTAAGTATGCTCCTACATTCTCAGTATTCCAGTAAATTTAAAATAATTTAAGAGATTAAAAACTCTTGCCCCAAATACTCCCTTATTTATTAAATTTATATGCCGCCCATCTCTCCTACAAGATAACTGGGCTTCCTTCCAGGTGTATATGCAGGATATGGTTAAAAAAGTCAAGATGGAAGCAACAATGGTTCAACTGAAGCTACTCCTTATGGGTCACATGAGTAATGCAATTAAAAAAACGGGGAGCACCATTTGTACCATTGGTGGCCATTTTGACTTTTCTGATGATGCTCCCTGGACACACCTGTTCCTTTCAAATATGTTTTCCAATGGTACCCCAATATATTATGGATCTTGTTCTGTCATTCAGCTGGTCACCCTTACCAGTGAGGCGTATATAGCAGCTTCTTGCAGAAAAATGATTGCTTCTGGGCATAAATTGAGCATTGAGAAGCTTCCACATACCATTGGTTATTAAGAGTTGTAAAGAGAAAACAAAAGATACCTGAAATATTATAAAGAATTTGTCCTTCCCAGGTGATTTTGCATCTTCAGCCATACTTCAGAATCTTAACAGCTTCCTAGAAAGATATTTAATTACACCTGGTTAAGTAAAGTATTTTCATTGTACGTTGTTGACTATACACGTTTTACTGTAATCTTCAGTAATTTCTCAAAGTTCATCTAAGAATTATCTATTGCAGATGAAATTAATCCTTCTGGGAGGTGGAGTATACAGATTTATGTAAAACTGAAAATCCATTTCTATCCCAAATAAAAATATAATTTTTCTTCTAAATACTAGGACTTCAACAGTGAAAATCAGCTTACCACTTTCCTTATAATTTGGGAATGCTCTGCATACTCTTCAACTCATTCATTTCCCCACCATCACCCTTCCCGTGTATACCTGAAAAGCTGACAAGGTTCTCCTCAAACATATTTAGAAAAACTGATATACCTCACGTGTTCTGCTCAAAAAATAGGATTGCATCAAAACATTCAAAAATAGGATTATATAAAGTTGGAAGACAGATAAAAAGTAGTATTTTGTATTGTAATAGTGATCTTCTTCTATTAATAAATGACTAGGAAAAAAGATAAGAGTTAAAACATTCCACTGAATTTGGCTTAGCATGCTGATCTTGGAAGCTGAGTGGGAGTGACCAGGGCACTGGAATTTCTAAAACAATTTTTGTGTAATGCTGCCAAGAAAGCACTTAGTTGCAGTTGTCAAGAACTGAGCTCAACTCAAGGATCTCTTTTAAAAGCTCTATGTATTCTGTTCAAAGCCATATAGACTGCAGAATTTAATAAACTAATTCTCCATTTCTAGAAGATTTCACTGCAAAGAGAAGTTTGAAAATGTATGGGAAAGAATAGTGATCATTGGGTCAGAAAGCAGGACGCTGCCCAGATACAACCCTAGCAAAAGCAGAATTCAGTAAAATAATTGAATATATGTATATATATATCTAATTTAAATGCAATCATATATTAAGCACTGAATCCAGCTTTTCTAACCACAGAATCAATGTTTAAGTAATACATATAGCCCCAGTTCAAGTAATACAAACTTCCTTCACTTCTTTTATAACCACAATTTTTGGATTTTAATTTCCAGTCCAGAGTACAATTAGGAATTTTACTTGCAAATAAGATTCACAATTAAAGCAATGTTATTAGATAAAAAAATTGAATAAACAGATTTTGTAATTTAAAAAGAAAGCTAAATTTGTTGTTTTTATGAAACTTAAAATTACTATTTTAGATTTTTGACTATGGTAAATGTTTAAAATTTTAATTTAACAATATTAATTGGCAAAATTATGAATGAAGATCCATTATTCATTAAACAATTTTTAAGATTTTACCCTGAAACACTGGGTACAGTCTATGATGTCAATATTTTAAAATATCAATTTAAACACAAATAAAGTGATCAAAGTTGTTTAAAGAAAGAGCTCCACTTTAAAAGCAGCAGGAACACTAGATAGAAATCAAATCTGAGGTGTTTAATCTGTGTCAGTATGAAAAGGGGCTCTTTGGCTCCAGCAAATATTAGCCCAAGGTTAAAATAGTAAGGATTCAGTGCAGTTACCATTAGGGTGATAATTACAAATCTCAGAGTCTGTTCATTCAGAGCAAGACATACGCTACCTCCCCCCACACTGTACTCCAAAATGTCTTAACATTATAGCCATGGGTTGTATGTACGCATGTATTCATGAGTGCATAGTATGTACATGTGTAATTGTGTAACTCCCAAATATAACAGAAAGATAAGTTTTCCATTGTGATCTGGTGCTGGGACGAAATCCCACCAATACCATTGAAACTGTCTGAAAAATGCTATAACTTACTTAGATACTATTTATCTAAGTGTTGGGTTTGTCCAGTTGAGGTAAGTATCCAGCAAATCAAAATAAGGCAAATACGTCAATGCTTCACAACCGATAGTCATGTAATCAAATACTGTTCCATCTTTTCAGTTAAAAAATAATGTAGCCCATTGTAATTGTAAGGAATTGGAGGTTGGAAGTAATGTTGAGTTATTTAATTTTGCTTACAATGGGGTTCCAACAATCCTACCTAATAGGATACATGGTAAACTCAATTAAAAGAGGAAAACCAAGACAATAACCAATCTACAGTTAACAAAGTTTCTTCAATGAACTCTGTATGTTGCTTAATTGCTAATCCAGATACAATATTAAATTAAGGCAAGTGCATTTTTTAATAAATTCTGCTATTTTATATATTCAATTTTTAAACTGCATTTATAATTTACCGTTTGTTCTTACTGAAATGTCGTAAATACCGCTGATGAATTGATACTGCATTATGGTTAGAGAACCCAGTTGAGAAATGCTTAGTTCACATCTTTCTTGAATCATAAATGATAAACTGAGACCAACTATAACAATCCCAGCTCCCTACATGTGATATGCTAATAATACGTAAGTTTCATAATGTAATCAACAGAAAGCATATTCAGTGTATTATCATATTCGACTTTTAAAAAAAGTTTGTAATATCACTCCGTTTGACAGTGATCTCCAATATTCTAAATATAGAGTCTTTTCCTTCCTCATTTCAGGATTCATATTCGGAAAGCTATCTGGCATCCTTTCTCATTCTTATATCAATCCATTAAAATTGTTACCTTTTACTTGTAGCATTTCAAGCAACTGTATCCCCATTATGTCCTTTCCCGTCCACATTTTTCAACTTTATTTAAGGAGGATGGCGTATTTGACTTAAGTCAAAAGACTTGCTGAAAGAGAGATATAGTCTGTTGCACGGTATTCCCTTTTGGACCAAATCATTTGTTTTATGAAGAAAGGGAACAAAATTGATTGGATACAATTATTTGTCATATTTCCACAAATTTCGAGTACATGTAGATGACAATTTCTTTAATTTTATTGCAGCAGGTATTTTCACTTTCTGTCAATAGTACTCTGCAAAATATTCAAATTCTTTCCTTTTTAAAAAAGAGTAAACATAAGTATGCATGATATTATCTATTTATTAAAGATGTTTCCATTCCAGTTCTACATATATCCCCATCGCAGTACTCCCCTTTCAGGATTAGCAACAAGATACAGAGATGCAAAATAAGCACAAAAAATTTAAATGAGATGGAAGAGGAAATGAAACATATCTAAAACTAGTTTCCACCAATATCACCGATTTTTTGCAAACCAATATAGTGTACTTCCACATGTCCGTACACTAGTTCTTATACTACTTACTCTTACTTTTCCCCCAAGGTTTCTATATTCTATTTTAGATTTCCCACAATTTTTTCTCCTCTATTGAACCCTTTCATGCTTCCTTCAAATATTTGTTTTCCAATTCAGTCCTCATTCAAATCTCTTGATATGCCCAAACCATTTAGCATATTTCTCATATAATGGTTCATTTTTATATTCTGTAAATACATACATACCAGTTCCACACATGGTCATTCATTCTTGGGTCTTCAATGGTCTAATTACCTACTTTGTATTTCTTTTCTTGTCCCTACCCATCCATTCATATCCCCTAGCAGAACAATTTTTCTCTCGGATTGATTTCAGCACAGAGCAAGCACGTTTTTCCAACATTAATATGTATATATCATTAGTTCATGGATTCCTATTTGCATATATGATTTACATTGTGGTGAACGTGTGTGTGTTTGTGTGTGTTCACCACAATATAAATCATATACATTCTTACTTTCTGACCTCCGGTTCAGCCTTTTCATTCATATTTAAACTGCATTTTACCCTTTATAATTTTTTACTTTCTCTTTTCTTTCCGTTGCATAGATTTAAATACATTGCTTTTTTCATTCATTTCCATGTTTATGATTGTAGAACATCCCAAAGCAATTTACAGTAAACATAACAACTTTCAAAATAAAAAAAAAAGATAAAAACAAAGTAAAACAGAATATCTCTGTTTTGGTACATCTTGATACCTCGTCATTTCATAATGCAGGCATCCATCTAGCGAAAGTCTAGTTGTGTATTGTTGCCAGAAAGCAACAGGCAAGCTAATGAAGCAAGCAAGAAAACACTACGCTATCTAGAAAGAAGCAACCTGACTCCAGATATGAATAGTCAATCATGAGGAACAGTTAAGGCAAACCTATAGATTAGGGAAAAGAAAAGTTAACTGTATGCCTAAATGGGAGATGCTTTCATGTGGATTCCTTCACTGAGCAAGGGATGGCATAAATGGCCCTTTATAATCTTTAAGTTTCTGTGAAATGAGAAGTATGCTCAGTTAAGTCTAATATGCATTTAATATACAGAGTATGGCAAGAACATCCAAAATTCTCTTATTTTATTTCCATTTCTTATTCCTTTATTGTGTACTAGTTATACAACTATCTAACGCTGTGGCTTTATCTGTGGCCCTCTAATCCTCTATTTTGAGAAAATACTTAAGAGTGCTTATTACAGCAGTTATGACATGGTCACCAATGTACCAAAAAGAAAACTCATGGGATTTTTCTTGCCATTTTATTTCTATCAATTCAGTTTCATTTCATTTCTGTTTTACAAAGAAAGCAGTGAACTGCAGCCATTCATATGAAATAGGCATTCTTGGAAGGGGTGGGGGGGATCTGGAAAATGGGGATATACCAAATTTTAATAATTTTCCTCAAAATTAAGTTTAAAAAAAGTAAATCTGGAAAATGGGTATATATAGGTAGTCTTCGTCTTACAATCATTCGTTTAATGATTGTTCAAAGTTACAATGACACTGAAAATGGTGACTTATGACCAATCTTCACACTTACGTCCAGTGCAACATCCCCATGGTCATGGGTTTAAACCCGGGTGTTTGCCAATTGACATGTATTTATGACAACTGCACTGTCCCAGGATCATGTGATCATCACTTGCAACTTCCCCAGCCAGTTTCCGAAAAGCAGCCAATGGATGAAGTCAGATTCGCTTAATGACTGCAGGATTCACTTATCAACTGCAGTTATTTGTTAAACTGTGGCCAAAAATGTCATAAAAGGGGGCAATACTCACTTAACTGTCTTGTTACCTGTAGCACTTTCTTATAATTTTCTTCAAAACTAAGATAAACTTTAAATATTAAAAATAAAAGAGGGGGAGTGTTTGCAAGGAGGTGTTTGCAAACCAGTGGTATTAGGTTTTACCTTAAGAAACATTGCTGAAATATTCTGAAAAAAATATGCTGTAATTTAAGAGACTTAAATCTCTGAATCCCTAAACAAAGTTATTATTCCCTAAACAGATTACCCTATTTTAAAATTTCAGAAAAGATTTTTCCTGTACCAATATATTCAATATCGTCAGTTTCAAATCTCACCTGATTATTTTAAAATGTACATAAAATTATCTAATACTGTATAACAGCACAGCAAAAAAACATTTCTACTGTTGTGGACTCTATAACAGAAGACAGAAGTACTTCATAAACTGGAAATATACATACATAATTTTTCACATGGAAAGGAACACTTGTACACTTTAATTAAGTGAAGAAAAAAATTGTATGAGGCTCAAAGAAAAATGACCTTAAGTTTATTGCATGTGCTTTTTAAAACTAAATTATCAATAATGAGCAAAAGCAATCATTCAAATTTGCATAATGTGTAATCAACTTACAACAGATGTTCAAGTGCCAAATACAGAAGCAGCTTTTGGAATGCTTAACCAAAAGCTAGAAAAGCAAGTATGGTCCATGAGTCAGTATTATCTCCCTTCTCTTGCTTTATAACACAGTAACTGCAGATAATTTCAACTCATGGTAACAACATATGCTGGGCCTGTATTTTGCAACTAGAAGTTGGCTTTTATTTTGGAAATTATCCTAATTAATTGAGTCAAAGAAAACACATGAATTCATCTCAACATAAACTGTATTCTATAAGTAAAGAAGAACATAGTGCAATTTCAAATATTAAAAACATCAGTAAAAATATATGAGTAGCTAGTCAAAACTGTGTTTCAGAAATAACATAGGCCATGAAATAACATTTTACAAAACAGCATTTCAGAAATAACATTTTACAACATGAAAAAAATAATTGTGCTTTAGTTGGTAAATATATTTATATTTATATATGTGTGCCCTTTACACTAAAAATCCCTTGTTCCACAAAATAGCAACTGCAAAGTATAAATTAGGCAAGGAAAAATATCTGATACAATGTTATATCTTCTAGTGAATTATAAATTACTTAAGATATCTGTATTAGGAATGCCATTATAGCAAGTACTGTATGCAGTGTCTCAGAAAGGCTGTATTTACAGATAACAGAATCAATTTAGTCACTGTTGGACTAAATAAAGAAATGCTCTTTTACTCTCAAGAACATTTCTATTTCAATAGTTTAATTGTTTTCTGTGATTTCTTTGAATTAGGTACCATGTACATAGATTGGGCAGTCTATCAATATTATTTATAATTAAATGTTAATGTAAATACATTTGTAAATTAGAAAATTATTATTTTCAACGTGTATATATAATTAAAAATAACATTGTTTTCAGATTCTCATCTGTCTACATATCATAAAGAGGTATAAAAAAATTAAAGAAACATTTTGCCAAATGCTTTGCTTAAAAAATGGATCAACACAAAAGCAGAGATCTGAAGAACCTATCCACAACTTAATAAAGCAAGTATATCCAGCAACAAAAATATGACTTAAGAAACGTGAATTATATGATTAATCCTAGAAAAACAAGAATATTTGTGAGTCCAACCTACATGTTCAGAAAGTACAGGTAGTCCTCAACTTACAACCACTACTGAACCCAACATTTCTGTTGCTAGGTGAGACAGTTGTTTAGTGAGTTTTGCCCCATTTTACGATCTTTCTTTCCACAGATTGTTAAGTAACTCACTGCAGTTGTTAAATTGAAAACACGGTTAAATGAATCCGGTTTCCCATTGACTTTGCTTGTCAAAAGGTCGCAAAAGGTGATCACATGACTCTCGTCATTAATATGAGTCAGTTGCCAAGCATCTGAATTTTGATCCCGTGACCATGAGGCTACTGCAACAGTCGTAAGTGTGAAAAAAGGTCATAAGTCACTATTTTCAGTGCTGTTGTGACTTCAAACAGCCACTAAATGAACTGTTGTAACTTGAGGACTACCTGTGAAGACATTTAGGACCCTTTCTGGATACTTCCAAAAATGCCTCATGGGAAATAAAATTCTGCTCCTAAACATTTCATTAATTCGATCTCCTACCAGAACCACCTGCCCACCATTTTGCTCACTGTTACTTAATGACATTCAAAATGAGCTTCTTTGGGAAATGAAAACCTCAGAAGACAGCATTACACAAACAGTAATCTACCAATTCTTGTCTCAATTCAATAAGAAATTTTCTGATATATCACATGTTTATAGTTATTGTATTTTTAAATGAAATAAAAGTGCTATTTATTCACAATACGTATTATGTACCATATGTATTTTTCATGTTAAAATTCATAAAAAACCATGAAATGTATTTTTCCCTGAATGTTGATAAATTGCATGTTGAAAGTAAACTGTGAAATTTGGAAGAAACTTCCTCAAATGGTGCCACTGTAATCACTTATCAGTAAAACACCTGATTTAGAAATGTAGAAAATTAATTTATAAACAAACACATGATTTTTGCATTTCAATGAACATTTGAAAGACCTGGGTATATTCTGACATGAACTCACACCTTCAGTATATTTCACTTACAATTCTTGATATTATTCTATTTTATTTATAATATTTGATAATTCTACTTATAGAACTATAACAAAGGATAGAATCAAATGACACACAGAGTTAAGGGAACTTAATATTCATACTCCCCTAAATATATAATATATATAATATAGGTGCAGTAGTGTTCCAACTGAGATGAAAATTAATTAAAAAATGAACCCTATTGTAACAGTGCAAAGGAATCATGTCTCAGTCTTACAAAAACAGATAGGTGAATCCAACAATACTTAATGACTTATAGACAGGATAATTGTAGGGATATGAATTATCTGACAAGGAAACAAAATGCAAACTTAAAATCTTCCTATCAACATTTAAACAATTTTCCAAGCAGTAGAAATATTGGAAGTCTTTTTATGTCCATGGAATCTTACCTTTCATTTCAGCAGAAACTGGGATAAGCCTAATTCCACTTCCAAAACAGAGACAGCAGGTTTAAAAGTCTTTCTGGAGCTTTAACTTCTTAAGCCACGCCATACATGTGCAAGAATGTCAGGGGAAGGAGAGGCTGTTTGCCATTGCAGAAAGTTATGGATTAGTTTTTTTCATACTGTACTCCTATACTCTATAGTCCTCTGTTAAAAGAATATCTAATAAGAATAAATTTATGGTTTAATTCATAAGTATTTGAACATAGGATAATAGTATAAAAATATTATATTTTGAGCTTTTCACTTAATATGCAAAGAAAGGAATGTCAGAGAGCATGTACAGATTTGATACACCAGTTTGAATACAAATGATACATTAAAATATCTAATAAGCTAGTATGACAGAGAAATATAAGTTATTGCACTAAGCTGTATCCCCTGTGAAGCATTCTTGGCTAAACATTGAACAACCTTTGCACTGGATATGGTAAACTATTATTTTGGCTAAAATAGCAAATATAATAGACTTCCTTAAACTCTATAATCCAGAGTAAAATGTTTTTTTCATATTTTATCATCTCTAGAACTATGCATGCTTTAATATGCATAATACTTATTTCCTTACGAGATATCACTTGAATTGTCAACTATGTTCACAATATGAATACATTTAATAGCTTCCTGGTCAATATAGTTGATTCTGTTTTTTAAATATATCAAAATGCTGAAACTCTTTTAGTCATCTAATGCTTTAAGGTGCAGTTTTCAGCCTTTCAAAGTCTGTGTAGTGTTAAAAGAAACTTCAGAACTCTATGATTTTGCAATACCATGGTCTGCAATATATCAGCCTCATTTAAAACCCCTTAATACATCTCGCTAAACAACGACATACAAAACAGGCTACTGTGTCATATCATTTATAAGCCAACATTTAATGACTTTTGTTGGAAAAATATAAGCCATATCTTTAGCTACAGTATAATATTAAATAATAACTCCTTTAGCTAATACTCCTATCCTTCAACTCATTGTTATTTCTAGATGGTCCTAGATAACTTGTTCGTATCATAGTATTTCAATTGACTTAAGGACAAGAATTTGGCTTGGCCATTTAAAAATGTGAAACTTAACTCTACTTGAGCCATTCTACCATAGATTTGTGTGGTCTGACAATCTCTTGTAGAATCTGTTGTACAATCCAAACTCCATATTCCTTTTTATTATTATAAGGTGGCTTCTGAGGTTGAAAAACACCCTGATATTTACACCACCATGCTTTTCAGTAAACATAATGTTCTGTTGTTGGAACACAGTCTTGTCCCCAAATACAGCATCTCTCATTCAAGGCAATTTTTTTCATTTTATTCTCATCTGCTCAAGGAATACATTCCAATAGCTTGCTGAATCATGCAGATAGATTTTGATAAATGTGAGGTGCATGACAATGTGCTTCCTGTCTAGCAATGTTTTCATCAACATCCTCCCATACACTTCACTCTCATTCAGTCATTACCTTGTGTTGAACTTCTGACCAATGACAAGTGGCCAGTAAATATTTGCCATTACCAAGTGATATTTGATGGGTAACCACTCTTGGGAACTAAAACAGTAATTGGACATACCTTCCAATTGCACACTATCAGGTTGATGATGGATTGGTGCGAGGCCAAAGCCTTTGATGATGGTTCTGTTAGTACTTTATGAAAAACCCCTTCTCTTGAGATGAGCAGAGATCCCCTTTGATCATAACATGATTTAGTTTCACAATACTGTATCACGAACAGCATCAGACCACCGATGTGGGTAGTTTGTATGGGGACGGGCCCTCAATATCAGCCCTGACTCGTTAGTCCCTTGGAAGTATCTTAAAATTTCATAAATTTTCCAAAAAAAAAATGAATACTGACTCAATTCATTTAATTAAGGCTTGTGTAGTCTATTTTTCAGGAGTTTGATCAGAATCTCTTTACCTTTTAACGGGAATCAGATGAAGCTCAGATCACGCTGAATATCACAGTACTTCAGGAATACAGATCACTCTAAATTTCTCTCACCAACTGTAACTTAAACAGACATCCTCCTGCTTCATCAGATGCTGACATCTCACAACTTTTTATTCAGATCATAAACAGCCATAACTTCATAATATTGTAAAATTTAAAACAAAAATGACTGAATAAACTGAAATAAGACTTTATGTGACTTGAGATCTACTTCAGTACCTCAAAAAAACTGTAGGCCATATTCTTTATATTCAGCATAGTATAAATACAACAGCACAGCCCCTATGAGTTTACAGAAACAGTATCTCCAATGTAACTTATGAAAATTTCTAGGTTTTTCAGAAAGCTACCTTATGCAGAATCAGAGAACTGGCCACCTAACTTAATTATACCATCTGCTTTGCAACAGCTCTCCTGAATTTCCACAGGGACTCATTCCTGCATATAGATAGTGATGCTGAAAGTTAACCTTGTTATCTTTTACATGGAAAACATAAATCCAATTTGGTGTAGTGGCTAAGATGCTGGCCTAGAAACCAGAAGACTGTGAGTTTTAGTCCTGCCTTAGGCATGAAAGCTGGCTAGGTGATTTTTGACTCTCTCTCAGCCCGACCCGTCTCACAGGGTTGTTGTTATGGGGAAGAGAGGAGATGGAAAGAATATTATGTTTCCCACCTTGAGTTACTTATACTGTAAAAAAGATGGGATAAAAATCTAATAAAAAAACAAGTAAATTAGCCCTTAAGCTTTGCTTTTCTGAATCACCAATTTAGCTGAAACTACTTTTTCACCTACCTAAATTTCAAAATTTAGGAAATTGCTCAACAAGTTTTTAAAACTTACAGTTTACATGTTTCCGCATAATAAAGGTTAAAAAAACTAGTTTAAAATACATTCTATAAGATTTATCACAGTGCTGACTATCTCTAGAAACTCATTAGGATCTGCTGGAGAGCTAAATGGAACAATGCAGATCAATATATGCAACTAGTCCTCACTTACCAACCACTTGATGAGCAAAAAAAAAGACTTATGGCTAGTACTCAAGTTGCAGCCATCACAGGGTCCTTGTAGTCACACAATTATGATTCATGTGTTTGGCAACTGGCACACATTTATAAGGGTTTGCAGTGTCCCAAAGTCACCTGATCACCATTTGTCACCTTCACAGCTAGGTTCTAAGCAGAAGTCACAATTTTCAGCCACATGATACTGTACTCAGCAACCCACAGCGATTCACTTAACAAATGCAGTCAGAACTGATAGTCAGTCATGGTCGTGCAACTTCTCATTTTACAACTGCATGCTTAGTGACAAGAGTTGCTGGTCTCAACTGTAATTGGTAAGTGAGGGCTATCTGCAATAGTACTTAGACTTATATACCGCTTCGTAGTGCTTTGCAGCACTCTGAGTGGTTTACAAATGTCAACGTATTGTCCCCAATAATCTGGGTTCTCATTTTACCAACCTCAGGATGGAAGACTGAGTCAATTTTGAGCCGATCAGGACTGAGCTCCAGGCTGTGGGCAGAGCTGAGCCTGCAGTACCGCATTCTAACCACTACACTTCCACAAAGCAATCCCTGCTGCTTCCATATTTTTATACTTATAGTTTATAGGATAATGTACAGTAAATAAAACAAATTCTAGTTACATTTTGTAACAAATGTATATAGGAAGTTTATTCAAAGATCACGTTTTAAGTGATCACAGAATATCCTCAGTCTTACAACTCACAACAGAATAGTTAGGAAATATTTTTTTAAAAAAAATTGATTTATATGCCGCCCTTCTCCGGAGACTCAGGGCGGCTTACAATGCGTTAAGCAATACCCTTCATACTTTTGTATATTTTATACAAAGTCAGCTTATTGCCCCCACAAACTGCGTCCTCAATTTACCTACCTTAGAAAGGATAGAAGGCTGAGTCAACCTTGAGCCTGGCAAGATTTGAAATTACTTTAATTGCAAACAGCTGGTGTTAAATAACAGTGCTTAGTCTGCAGAGCTATTCAGGCTCTATTTAACGTGAAAATCTTTTTTGTTGCAGTATCAAAAATAATTGTCAAATATATTGAAATCTAACGGCGAAGATATTCTAGACAAAATTATTATACAGTAAGTAAAATTACATATATACTTTCCAAAACTTAAATTTAAATATTCAAAAATAAGTTTCCATTACCCATTTTAACCACAGTTCCTTGTTACAAGTTTAACTATAGCTAGTTTAAAAGATATTCATCTCTTCCTGTGCACAAATAGAAATGGAAAACAATTTTTGGTTTTAACATCTTGAGACCACCATTGTTTTATAAATTGTCCACCCTCTCTGAAAAAAACGCAGATAAGTTAAAACATCTTCACCCAAGATGAAAACAAGATTCTAGAATTTGTTTTGATGGCAAAAAGTGTATTCAAACCAATTCAAATCTTTAGTCAGTTTACTTAGCAGTTAAAGATTTCCTATGCATTTCCTTTTCTCAAACCACCTCACTTCCTATGAATTTCTTCACATGAGAAATAATTTGATGTTAAAGATATATAATTTATTTTATCCAGTTCATAGTTTTTCCTTTTTTCCATTTTTCTTTTTCCTATGACTAGTATGAAAATTACTATACAAAATGTCATTCTATGGTTTTTTTCTTCTTGTAGAATTGGATTCATAAAATCGTTGTTCCCTAGGAATTTTTATTGTACGCTGTCCATCCTGAAGAGGAGCAGAATAATAATATTTCAGCAAAAGTATTTTAAATTCCTGTTCAAACACATGAGAAAATAGTAGAAATTCTGACACTGGGGATAATGGTAATAATGCCATCATGATCAGGTTTATTTTATTAGCCAACATTGAAAAAAGTTCATTTTCAAACCAACGTAAAGCTTATATTCAAGAGTTTGATTAAGAATAATCTATTTCTTTTAGTCTTGCCTTAGTCATGAAAGCCGGCTGGGTGACTTTGGACCAGTCACTCTTTCAGCTCACAATGTCAGACTTGGGTGACAAAACCAGTCAGTCAATTCCTGTTGCAATCAATAGATGAATACTTAGAGGGGGGAAGAACAGACCCTGTACTTGGGGGAAAATACTAGGAAGAAAAAACTATATTTATTGATTAGAGACGTCATATCTCTAGAAATCAAGCGCCAAACTAAGGTAGTCCTCAACGTACAACCACAGTTAAGGCCAACATTTGTTGCCAAGCAAGACAGTTGTTAAATGGGTTTGGCCCATTTTACAACTTTTCTTGCCACAGTTAAGTGAATCACTGCAGTTGTTAAATTAATAACATAGTAATAAAGTGAATCTGGCTTCTCCACTGACTTTGCTTGTCAGGTCACAAAGTGATCATATGACCCCTAAAACACCGCAACCATTATAAATACGAGTCAGTTGCCAAGTGTTTGAATTTTGATCACATGACTGAGAAGATGCTGCAAAGATCATAAGTATGAAAAACAATGAATCACTTTTTTCAGGGCCATTATAAATTTGAATGTTCACTAAATGATCTGCTGCAAGTCGAGGACTACCTGTAGTCCAATGTAATACATACATACATACATACATACATACATACATACATATATATATATATATATATATATATATATATATATATATATATATATGATTTTATTTTTCATGAATGCTGGATCTGTACCCTAGATATTTGATTTAAAAAATCATTTAAATTTGAGCAACCTCTTTCTGACAAAAAAAAATCTTCAAGTTGTTTTTATGAATATGACAGCACCTGTTGTGACTCCAACCCCCGAGCCCGTCTTATCGGAGGGAGAAGACTCCGAAAGTGAAGGAGAGGAGTTGGCAAGGCCTCTCTCTCCAGGACCCTCCTCTCTGGCAATGCCTCAGGTGTCTCCCGAAGGAGAAGAGATAGGCCAGGAGCCAGGCATTTCCGAGCAGCCGCAGTTAGACAGCTACGGAGATAAGTCTTGGCTGGATCCCTGCCAGCGTCGGAAAGACAAGCACAAGCAGCAGAGAAGGCGGCGTGCCAGAGATTAAGCTGAGTCACTGGACCACACCCCACAGGGGATAAAAGGGGGTGTGGTGGCCATTCAGGCTTTGCGACGGACAAAACTGAACAGCTAGCAAGTCATACTGTTTCTCTGGAACTTCGTTATCTGCCTTCCTTGGATTTATTATGGACTGGACTTGACAATTCTTTAGCTTTGTGAATTTATTTTGGTTTATACTCCCTCTGTGTAAAGTTTTTGGCAAGCAGCTACTGGGTTGCTGCCAATTCTGTAATCGAAGGAAATTGTTGTCTGCAAGTTTATTTTAACTCCTGGTGACTGTTTGTGTCCGTGTGTGAGACGGGGACAGAACAGCACCAATATTTTAAACTTCAGATAGTAGAAAAATACTCTTCACAGCTTTTTTAAAATATCGATTCATACAGTACTCTATGAAACTGTTGCAATTACATTGATAAAATGAATTATCCAAGCCAAAAAATAAGACTCAAGTCAAGAGATATTCAAATATTAATATGGTTTTAAATGTTCCAACTTTTTATTGCATTATCCTGTGTCCATCTATGTTTGGGATATTTTTGGACATGCTTTCCCTAAAGCATTTATTAATAAACTCAAGTTTTTGTTTTTATCTTACATTTTATGAATTTTTCTAATAGGTGGTTATGGATGTTTTGTACCAACATATGCATTTTCATACCATATAGATATGCATATGCTCATTTTTCTCTATTATATTTAATCTGTACTGTTGCCAGAATCACACTGAAAAATATGAACACTGAAGATTGTGTTTTCATTTTCTTATTCGTCTATGTATATAAACCATTTTATTTTGATCCCAACTATGTAAACCAGTAATTAAATCAATCATTATACAAGAATCAGAAATCATATTATGAATGCCTACAGTCAAATCCTGATATTTAAACAATTTAATTGCTGATTGGATTTATGAGAATTTTAATCTAACATATTAGGACAATGCCAAGCTCAGAAAGATCAGTTTATTATTTAAGAACAGAACTAGATGAATACTGGTTTTATAAACCGTTATAAAACCGTTCTCTGTGTCTCATTGGCTATCTTCCAAGCCACTATCCTCATCCCATCTCCGTCAAATCACAGGAATGTCCCCCCTCCCCCCATCTCCAAGGAAACAATCTTCAAAGGAATTAAGTAGGCAAAAGTTCAAGCTTCTCCTCTCCTTTCATGTCAGCGCTGGAACGCTGACATGTAAATTTACTCCATGATAAATACATCTAAAAAATAAGTTTAACAAATACTGACAATTTGTTTGACTGAGAAGTAAAGTAAATGAAAAGTAAATCATGTTTCATTCAATAGAACCCATTTCAAAAGCAAACGTGATTGTGTGATATAGCATAATGATGGCAGCAGAAAGAAGGAACTTTCACTGAAGCTAAAGCACAACAGTCAAAGATCATGATGTGAATGTGTCCATTCCATTAGAGTATAGCCTAAATTTATTCCTGGAATTTAAAAATGTATATTACTTTGCATTATCCATTTCTTCTAAATAATGGTCAAAGAAATAAAAGTACAACAGAATTGGAAGGGACCTTGGAGGTCTTCTAATCCCCCTGCTCAAGCAAGAAACTCTATAGCATTTCAGACAAATGTTTGTCCACTCTCTTCTTAAAAACCTCCAGTGTTGGGAGCACCCACAACTTCCACTAATTAATTGGAATTGTCAAAAAAAATCTCCTTAGTTCTAGGTTGCTTCTCTCCTTGATTAGTTTCCATCCATTACCTCTTGTCCTGCTTTCAGGTGCTTTGGTTGATCCCCTCTTCCTTGTAGCAACCCCATAGATATTGAAATACTGTTAGCATGTCACCCCTAGTGCTTCTTTTCTTTAGACTGGACTTACCCAACCACATTTTGGCCTCCAGTCCCCTAATCATCTTCGTTGTTTTTCTCTGCTCTCTTTCTAAATGAGTCTCGACATCTTTTTTATATACTCGCGACCAAAACTGGATGCAATATTCCAAGTGTGGTTTTACCAAAGCATTATAAAGTGATACTAAGACTTCACGAGAAAATAAACCTGGAATTGGCTAAAAAAAAGTCAATTACTTGTTTCATTTTTTTGTTTAACAAACCATTCCTCAAAGAAATCTTGGTTTATTGTTATATGAAAACATACCGATAATCCAGTTAAAATCTAAAATGAATATGCATAACTGAGACTTAAACAGAAGTTACTTTCTGTTGACAGTGTTTATTTTAAAAATGTTTTTGCTAATCAATTCCAAATATCAATATTAAAATTAGTACCCAAGGTAACAGACAGGGTAACAGATGTTTTAGAAATCTGGAATTTTAAAAAGTTGAGAAAGAAAATGGTCTATAGTTAATTAACACATTCAGAAGAGTTAATAGTATATCAATGTATTTAAACAAACTTTTCATTTAAAAAATTCTTTGCACATCACAAAATTAATGTGCAAATCTAGTTATAATTTAAATACATTTCATGTTAAAGATAATAGATGCATGGAAACAATTGTAAAAAGTGGTGGTTCTCAAAAGTATTAATACTACAAACCCTTAAAGCAACTAAATCTTTTCCTAGGATTAGATAAATCCCATGCATTCTTGGAAAATACGTTTCCTTTAAAGGTGTTGTGTGCGGAATTCAATAAAACTAGCAGAAATCATCCATTAAATTAAACAGCAGTTTCATTTATATTTTCAATAATCTAAGCTCTTGTACATAACCCATTCTGTCATTAGGATTTTTACTAGCTTAAGTTCCAGTTCCGCAGTAATATCATATTACCCCTATTCATGGTGCAAATGTTAAAATGTTCAAGGAAGATTAAAAAAAACAATCCTTGCAAACATGCAAGAAAGTGGAGAAGCCGTCAGGAAGTTGTAAATGGTAACCAAGTAGTGTCATGTTTAACGCTTAACAAGAACAACTGGAGTGCTGGAGCTATCATATGAAGCAGCTTGGTCAAGTGACATCACATCATTAACCAAGGACTACCTTCATGTTTCAACCCTCCGATTCGGTCAAAATGTAATAAACTTATTATTTATTTTGATTCTGTGACTTAAATATAGTTGAGTGCATGATCTCTTTATTATTTAAGAGTGACATAAGGGAAGTACTGAAAATTAGAGCCATATACATATATTTTAAAAGATATATTGATACTATAATTCTTAAAATGTAAATCTGGGAAGTTTAAATCTTTTAAATAAATAGCACCAGTATAAATTCTAAGAATTGATAATCCAGTTGTAGTTTCTGCAGAGTCGATAGAACAAGAAAAACTGAAGTATTCAGTATCAATATAAAGATACTCATTCACCTTTTCATAATAAAAATATGACCGTGTGGGTCTCCTTTACAAAACCAAGGATACAAATACTGCAATTACATATTTGCATTAATATCCGATGCAAATACATAAGCTATAGTAGTTGTGTAATGACATCATAACACCTATAATCATTTGCTCCACACCCACCCTTATATCCTAGGCAAATCTTTTAGCTTCATATAAATATGGGATCAGAGAAAGCTCCCATCTTGTTTCTTTAAAATAATCTTATCAAATTTGCACTGGCAATAAATATGTTTAACCATATACTTTAGTCCACTCATATAACATGAAATAGGAGTAGCACTTAAGACTTATATACCACTTCATAGTGCTTTACAGCACTCTCTAGGTCAGGGGTGTCTCAATATAACTCAATTTCATTGAGAGCCACATCAGGGTTATGTTTGACCTTGGGGGGCCAGAGTGGGCATGGCCAGCTGTCACTTGTGTTGAGGGTGCCTGCGGTAGCCTGAGCGTTCTGCCAGAGAAAACAGGCTCCCAAGCTCCGTTTTCAGCTGCGATGGCCTCCTGCAACCCTCTGCCAGAGAAAATGGAGCTTGTGCGGCCCTCCTGAGCTGTTTTCATTGGCAGAGGCACCATGGCCCAGTCCTTCACTTGTTTCCAAGGCAGCCCTGCGGGCCAGATCTAAGCACACTAACCCTAACCTTGAGTTTAACACCCTGCTCTAGGTGGTTTATAGAATCAGCATATTGCCCCCAGCAATCTGGATGCTCATTTTACTGACCCCAGAAGGATGGAAGTGAGTCAATCTTGAGCCGGTCAGAATCAAACTCCTGGCAGCGAGCAGTGAATTAGTCTGCAATACTGCATTCTAACCAGTGAGTCATCACGGCTCCATGCTATGCTTATGCAGTAACAGCTGTTTCCTGTGTATCTCTAATATACTTGATTTGCCTATACAGCGATCAAAATAAAACAAAATAAATATCCAATACGAAATGCTTTCATGATACTATAATTATACTAGTATATATTAAAATCTTGGTTTTTTTATACATTTAACATGCATTATATAACAAGTTCTGGGATAGTTTTCTATTTATATTTTTATTTCCAGATAGCATAGGCAATTTAAAAGGGGAACTTTTCATCTAGGAAGAATATAAAAAATTTACATATTTAAATGAAGTGCTGAACTGAAAATATTTTGCCTACCAAAATTATTAAGTGCTAGTAGTTGCTAATGTTTCCAGAATTTGTTAAACATAACATTTTCTTTAATATTGAAAGACAGGAATCTAGCAAATACATTTTTTATAAAAGAAAATGTGTTTGGGGGAAAAAGAACACTTTGAATATATTTTATAAATCCGCTTCAGAGGAAGCACAAATGCAAATAGCAGTAATGATCCATTAAATGATGAAATTTGTGTCCTTTGAAATTATTTCCATTCATAATCTAGTTAAGATCATAGGTGAGTATTCACTACTTGTAGGTTTTCAAGGCTCAAAATGTTTATTTGAACTTGAACATAGGATTACATTACGATAACAATCCCATTGCAAAGAGATTTATACATTTTGTTGAAAAATAACATTTGATTAAAAAAACACAAATCTATATTGGCTTACCAATAGTTTCATATTTTCTAAAGCTGCATTAACCCCAACTTTTTCTATGTATTGCAAGCTGAATTTTTATTTTCATACAATTACAATGGATAAAAGCAGATCCACCCCCCTCCCCCAAAGAAAAGATAGGCATTGTCAAAGAAAAATAATTATGGATACTTACAATTAAATTTAAAGATAGTATTCATAGCAGTGTTTCAAAATCATTTAAACTGTTATTTTATTGTAAGCGTGTAACTCACAAATTTCACAGCATGGTCACATTATATTTTGTGGCAGTCACAAACAATTGATGTACAAAATGAAGTGCGTTATTTCTACACTATCCTAAGCCTATGACTAAATACAAAAAAAAAATGTCTATATAGTTTACAAAAAAGGTTAATGTCTATATTAACAGTAAAACCATTCAAAAGTAACAGTTGAAATTATATAGAGTTATAACACCAGATAGTCATTCATTCAATTTCACAAGAGTACAAAAATGAATGTTTCAATATCTGCGACGCTTGTTAGGTCCTTCAAAGCTGCCCCCAGGATTTCCTCTACCAAAGCCACTGGGTCCACTATTGACGGCACCTACACCACCCAGAGCTGGTTGAGGAGTTTCAGAGCCTGGTCTATTAACCATAGGTGAACCCATTTGTGGTGGGCCTCCTTGAGGAAATCTCTCAGAATGCTACATTAAGTCCATTTAGAACAAACCCCCAATTTGAATTACAATAAATAGGGGAAATATGGCGTTTTCAGGAAGTTCAGCAGATAGTCCAGCAGAATCAGGATGACACATAGAAGGAAGAAAGGAGCAATTAATTTAGTCATTACCTTTAAAAGTTGAATGAAAACTAAAAAGTCAAACAATATTGTGACAACCAGCTCATTTAGTTAAAGGAATAGATAGGCAAAGTGTAACCATTCTAAGAGGTCTACCCTAATTCTAATGAATGGGTATTTTATATTCTGAATCTTCTGTACAAAATATGCATAAATATTAAGTATGTTAAGTATGTATAAAGTATATCAAAAATATGTATAAAGAAATGAAATTAAAAGTACATTTTAGAAAGTACCTAAACTTAACTTTTTAAGAGGCTAGGTTCAAAATTGTTACAGATGTACTATAGATAGATATAGATAAGATGATAGACAGATGATAGATGATAGACAGACAGACAGATATAGATTTCATGTAATTCACATGAACATTTAGAGCCAAATTTATATTTAATGTCTTTAAAATATAAGGTGTAACCTAATAGATTGAGGGTGTCCTAATTCAAAATTGTAGAGAAATGAGAATATTTCATAATCTTGAAAAACTGCTAATTCATTACAATGCTAAGCATTGTTTAAAGTTATATAAATTAATATGAATGTTAAATGCCTCACTAAGAGAAAAATTTAACTAAGATCCCTGAAATAACTTAATAGCCTATCTGGCCAACTCCAACTTTATGATCCAATTAGGATTAAAAATATGAATGGATATGAATATTGAATATTTGGTTTACACAAGGAGTTATATTTTCTGAAATTTGTATTTCTCCTGCATTGCAGTTTCTAAAAGTCCAAAGCAAGCAGCAGCAGATTTTTCAGAGAACAGAAAACTGATTCTTGAAATGAATGTAACGCCAAAACTAAATCACTGATATGAATATTGCTATATTAATTCTAAAAATTATAAAAACCAGCAGTAATTATCTCATTTTCTGGGTCAATTGCTATGTTAGATAACTGGTATAAGATTGTATCCTTTTCCTTGAGCCCATTACACTCCCTGCAAATCTGCTCTAATCAATTGCAGTATTACCCGAGTAGATGAGAAGATACTGAACGAGAAAGCATGTAAGAAAAGTTCTCTGATGTGAGGTTGATGTGAGGATGGATGTTATTATTCAATTTATTACAAAAATAACAGATACATGTTTAAGGAGAATTAAGCATTAATTTAAGGAGAATTAAACATTTAATTAAATTTAAATGTTTAGCTATGTCTACTTTTTCCTTCAGTAATATAAAAACTCTATAGATAAATATTGAATTATATATGTAATAATATCAGAAATAATCCAAATATACTAGGCTGAAGTGATTTTGAAAAACAAATTGAGCTCTTCCGAAAATCCGAAAATAAAATGGTTTCCAGTTCTTTTACTGACAAAGATTAGTATGCCTTCTTAACCATTATTTTCTCTTTATTAGTTATATCATAATACTGTTCATTATTTTCCTCCCTTAAAAAGTAGAGAAATAGACTCATCATATGGTTCAGTAATATGTACAGGACATGCTGAACCTAGAAACTAGGTATAGCAGATCACTTTATGAAAAGCAATTTTCTCAGCAAAGGAGATACAATAATTAAGTTGATTATTCTTTTAAAAAACAGTATGATGTTCTTACGGAAAATAATACATATATACATACTCCCATATTACATATGCAATACATACATAAGAAAACTGCAGATATAACTAGATTTTTGATTCTTGTTTTACTACAACAGATTTAGTGTCAAAAACACTGAATACATTTTACTTCACCAATTCCACTTCTTTGGAACTCCAAACATAGCAAGAAATGCTATAATAATAGAACCAAGAAGTTAAATATGCTAAATGCTGTATAAATATTAGCTAATATCCTTGCCTTGCGCTTAACAACTGAATCAGATCTAGCTTTCAGAAGCAACTCTTTATTAAAAACAGGTCTTATAAAAAGCTTTGTGGTTATAAACTTACTCTGATAAAAATCTGTTAATCAATTAAATTTGCTTTAAAAAAATATTCAAAGATAGCTTCACACCATGAATCATTTCAATACACCAGTGTTTCCCAAACTTGACCCTTTGAAGATGTATGGACTTCAACTCCCAGAATTCCTCAACCAGGCATACTTGGCTGGGGAATTAAGGGAGTTGAAGTCCATGCATCTTAAAATAGCCAAGTTTGGGAAACACTGCAATACACCAAAAATAAAACATGTTTATCGGTAATCCATGTCTACAACCTGGATGACTGAGAATCTCCATATACATTTAATTTAATTTTTAAATTATTTTTAATAACAATCACCGTATGAAGTTATCCTTGTTAGATAGATTTGCTATGTTGCAGAAAAAAAATAAATGTTTATGATACATTACCACAGTTCCATTATCTGGCATCATTGGGGTTCCAATGTTTGTAGCTCCTTCTGGCCCCAACGAAGGACCTGGACCCATTGCTGGGCCAGGCATTGTCCCTCTGTTGTTCATAGTCATACTCATCATTGGAGGTGGAGGAGGAGGACCTTGGTTTCCAGCAGGTGCTGGGCTAAAGGCATCTATGTAAAACAGTCTACACTTAGAGCTGTCCTAACTGCATTTTAAAGAATTACAAATTATAATAGTAGAAACATTTGAAAAAAATGCTGTTATTGTTTGAGACTGTACATTTACTTTAAGTTTTTGACATTAAGCAATTATTATTGAACAATACCATTCCAAATAAAGTGTAACATTCTCAATTTCAAGTATTTTTCCATAAGCTAATTCCTATTAATTCTTGAAGATAATGGCATTAACTTTCAAAATGGCACCAGTTCTTTCGTGTGCAATGATTTTCTCCCAAAACATCATTTGCTTACCATATTGTACAAGGCTAATTAAATTACAATTTTATGTCTATGACTGTGAATGTAGAAAATCTGAGTATTACCAAGTAGAAAATGCAAGAAAATATTTATTTGGAGAAAATCATATATGGAGTTAAAGATTATTTTGTATAGCTTGCAATAATAGAATGCTTGACTAGAATAACATTTTTTAAAGTATACAAGGTAAAGATAAAGTCTCTTTTGAGTCTACATAAACTTGATTATCATAAGGACTATAATCATCATTTTCTTGACAACAATACTGAAGTGATTTGCCATTGTCTTTTCTGGATTTTTTTTTCCAATTTCTCTATCTAGTCTGCAGTCTTGTAATTTTCTGGTGGCCTCCCCTCCAAATACTAGGCATTACTAAATGCACTGAATTAGAGGCTTCTTTATAAAATGTTACTACATGCATATTGACAAACAAAAAATATCTAGGAACTTTGTGATCAAGTTATATAGGTACTGACTTTAGTGAAAAACAATTCTCATGAAATAAATCAGGGACAGCACAGATATAGAAGCAGTGGGTTTTTAATTGTCTTGGTTTTAATTCTAGGTAGGCAATGATGGTGGCAAGTTTTGTAATGCCCAACGTCTACAATAAGAGAGCTTTCTCTCAATGCCACCTTCCTGTGCTTCTTTGCTTAATACAGATATTTTCACAGCAGCATTAGAGCTAATCTGCACAGCTCCCTTTTTATTTTACTCATGATTTACTGGTAAATACTGCTAAATATAATTAACATTTTAAAGAATTTTTTTCAACAGGGGCTGACTAGTTGTTACACTTTCCTTTATTCTTGTTACAGTAGAGCTCAATGACAGCACACGGGATTGGGCAAAAGGGGGCAGGATTAACCAATTAAAGAGACAAAGTTCCTCTGAAAGTATTTTCTGAATTTTAGACTAATTTAAAACAGATGGAACTGAAAACTGGAACTTGCTTTTAGATAATACATTTGCCACAGAGGTTTATACCCAACGCAACAGATCCCCAGAAAATGAAAACCCAGATATGAAGACATTTCCCCCTCCTTTTCCCCATATCAGTTATCTATAAAGGCATCCAAACCAGTTTTAGCTCAAAATCTGAAATAAAAATGAAAAAGATCTGGATAATAAACTTAATCCAAATGTTATTAGAGATGCCTGGACTTCTTAAGAAGTGGACTATTACACTTCTTAAGGAAGCTACCCAAATAAAACAAAAGACTAATCTTAGTCAGGTACTCATAAATATTATTATACCAGATGGCCCAAAATGCCACAATGAGAAATACCAAAATAATCAATATTAGACATACAAAATAGCTGTTGTTAAAGAAATGTGGAGAATTCTAGTACGAGTGTTCTACTCACTCACTTTAAACAATTGAGATCAATACCTCAACTTTGGCATACTGTACAAATATTCACTAGTGTGGTAAAGTAGTCACTTTACATGATACTTGGCTACTATTACACAAATATGCATGGTTATAATGCAATAAAATAAAGTTCTGAAAGACAAAGAGGTGATTAATTAAACACTTAATTATAGTTTGGTCCCATTATTCCCATAAAGACAATCCTCCAATTAAAAACAACATATTCAAGACCCTGCTATAAATTCTCAAGAAGTAAATTAAATCTAACTTTTACTTGTAGTGTGATGTATTTTAATTTTACATTTATCAAGATACAACTTTAGAAAGATTTACAACAAACAGGAATTCATGCTTCTCAGTTGATACTGATAGCTTTTCCTATTACCTTCAATTTTGTAAAATCAAAAATTATGTTTGAAAGAAAAAAAATGAGTCCAGTATATAACAAATTAAAATTTTGGCCAAGATTATCTGCCAAGGTCCACAGAAGTAACATGTACAGTCTCAAAGAAATTTTCAAGAACAAGAGCCTTTTGCTTCAGATCCCTACCTCCCATGTTTAATGCTCCACGAGGACCCATATCACCCATTCTCATTTCCTGTTCTCTCTGAAAGTAAACATAATTTGCATCGTCAACCTATCACTTATTATTTTAACATTCTCATTTCTTGGCCAATCATTTTATGAAATAACACTTATAATTTCATGAAATCAAAAAATACCATTACGTCCATTAATAGAAATTTGTACTTTATTCTTTTTCAAAATTGTGGCCTTTAATATAAAGACACAAAACAATACCAAGATAACCACCCAGAGATCAGCCTCAAGTATACTAACTGGCCCAAAGGAAGAATCAAAATAGATGGTAGTATTTACAGATGGTTGTATTTGTGCCATATTTAATATTTTCTGAGATTTAATTATGGAAAAATAATACAAAATATTCTGTAGCATTATAATACCGGTATTAATCACACTGGTCTTAGAATTAAAAAATTTAAATTATTCTTTCTGCAATATAAAATACATATATTAATTTTCAATTATGCTTTAACAGCAAATGCCTAGCAATACATAGTCATCAAACTGTAGCCTGTACTATATGACAGCATAGACAGACAGTAAATATTCAGCAAAAATGGAAGGTCAGGCTTTTTTCTTTTTAAATAATAGACAGGTGGAGTAATTGTAGGGAAATGAATTACTGGATTTCTTTTTAAGATTACCACATGGGCATGAAATAAGTATTTCCAATTGGGCTCAGTTAGATTCTGTAAATAGATAAAAATGCAACTATTAAGGTATCCCTTAAAATCAAAAATAAACATTAGCAAGTATTTATCTAACTCTAACTGTTAAAAACTTAGTAAGCTGCATAGTAACCAGAATTCATAATTTTAATTTTTATTAAAGAAAAGAGAACAACATTGCCATCCTATGTTAAGTAAAAAAGCTGACAGAATATGTATTATTGGTGATGGAACACATGTGAAGTTTCAGATAATTTCACTGATTGATAACCTGAAGAAATTAGAACAGAATTAATTAAAAACTACAATCTGTAAAGCTCCATGTATTTACTTATTTGGTATTATTTTCTTCTCAGAATACAGCTAAAACCATCTATATAATATATACGTTAATGTATACAGTAAAAAAGTAAGAAACAAGATATTCTACAATTCTGAAATGTTCTAATGTAAAATAAATATATCTATAATTTACATACTACCAAAATATTAAAATTACCATAGAATTAGGATAGGCAATAATACCATTATTTACAATTAAATGTAAAAGTATTCATGAGATCCATGGTAAATGTTGCACTAAAATACACTGCATAAACTCCACTATAAGAACAAGAAATATTAAATATCAAGAGATAAACTATTTCTTTTTAAAAAATTATTTTTTTGCTTTAAATAGTGCATGTTTGTCATATACATCAAATACTACAACATGAATAGAATATGTATTTCAGTTGTGCATCCACTAAAATAATAAATGAAGGTCTAATTCACATAGCTAAAAGTCCCACAGGATCTTGCTGGACTCTGCTCATAAAAATATCATATTCAGAAATGAGCAAAAACAAGTATACAATTGTCATGCTGTCAAATATACCAATATTATAAGATCTTGTAAGCCCTTTCAATTAATACTTAGTAAAATATATATTAAGAATAATACTTAAAAGTAAAATTTTCTGCTTTAAAGGAAATCCATAGTAACTTCTCAGGCCAATAGAGCTACATATGAGCATTAGAATACAAATATGAACTAGAAATATATGAGTAAAGAAATTAAGTGAACGACAGAAAAGGTGCTTTGAATTTTATTTTATCTCTGTTTTTGTATTTTATCAAACACAATAAAGAATATTTTAAAATAGAACCTGCATTACAAAATTACCCAGCCAAATGTAGAAATACTAGTCATCAATAAAGCCCAAGCAAATGCTTAAACTTATATAAATATTCTAATATTTAAACTCATGTAAATATTTTAATATAGAAATCTATCTAAATATCGTTTCCCAAGGTTACAGACATATTTTTACTAGAAGGTGGTGGTAGTGATATGCAGCATATAAAATTGATTAAAATCCATGTTTTCAACTGAACTAGCATTCCATCCAGACATTATATAAAATCATGCAATGGCAAGAATTTCAAGCTGACGTGAAGTTTTGCACTCTTCAAAATAATGTTTAAAATTATATCAATAGCAAGTAAAAATATCATTTACTAAGCATTTAAATGCTTTAGGCATTGTCTCTGTTATTCTACATCTATCCTGCATTGTAAAACTTATTATCTTCAAATTACAGTTGAGAAGCCATGGCTAGATGGCAACTATTAAGATTCGTATTTTATTCTATTTATACTGTTAGAAATAGCATTAAGATTCAAATTTTCAAAGACTATTATTTATAGTAAAAAAATTACCAGACTTCACTAAATTGTCTGGTTTATTAATCTCAGATCTTAATACAAGAAGAAAAATTCAAAGGGGGATTGCACACCAAATAAGTGAGGCAGATAAAAATTTGTTATCCAAAGTACACAAATCATATCTTGTTTCATTGCATAATAGATATGTTAAGACAGTTTGAATTTCTTTTATATAGTCCCAGTGATTTATACCCTTTCTTAAACCAATACTGAAATAATTTTTGCCACTAAAATTTAATTTTAGTATATAGTGGATGTGGTATCTCATTTCAAATTCCTTTTAAAATATTAATAAGTGAAGATTTTGAGATGACAAAAAACTTACAAAATAATGAAGCACAGTATGCTTTCTCTTATTCTCTCCCAAAATGTGTGAAGTATGCATGCATACTTCTACTTAACTATCAACAAAATGTTTATTTCATAGACAATTTAAGGATTTACTAGCAAACTCCTTATATTACCTTTGCTTACCTGTACAAATTAAATCTTCAGAAGGCAGCAGTATCCACCATACATTCAATCACTGGATTTGCCCTTATTTTGAAAAATACTAAGCAATTAAATAAACCATGTTGCTCTTTTTCTTACATCACTTTAGCAGAATCTTTAAAATAAATATATCATTTAAGTTCGAGGATGTATGTATAAATTCTAGGTTAATAACATTTCAACAGCATCTTTTAATTTTCTAAACAAAGTATTGAGTTACAGAAAAACAATTAGGAGCTTCCTTTATACACACTGAATTTTTATTTGTTATTTAGATGCCATATCTGTTTACATTTGTTTATAATATATTCAAAATATACACACTGATATTATGCAATTCTCATAATTCAGCAATCCATCTTTGCATTTATGACCTTCACAGATCTATAAAACAAAGGAAAGCTGAAGTCAAACTGTAAGCACAGTTACCGCTTCACTTAGCAACCACCTTGCTTGATGACCCAATTGTCACTGCTAAATGAGAGCTATCCATATGTTTGCATATATCCAGAGATAATATCCTGAATGCTGAATAATATGAAAACATATAGTGATACAATATTGTGAAATCTAAGAAAACATGAATATCAAAACCCTATATTGTCATCACTAGGACTACAATACAAGCATTTTAAGTAAGGGTTTTAATCTAACTGCAATAATGTATCCATCACACAGGGAAATATACATAATAAATTCACAATATAAAAGTTCTCAGTCACCTACATCTCAAAATATACAGCATAATTCCCTCAAGACTAAGAACACAAAATGTATTACTGTGTATTGCATTTAATGGCAGAATGACTACAATTTTATAACTCAAAAATAAAAAACCTCCATAATTTTCATGAAAAGAAAAATAATGGAAGCATTCAGGTAGTTAAATTTTCTTCTCAAATTTATCTGAAACAAAATAAACATTAGTTTTGCTATCAATTTACATGCCAAAATTCTACAATATTAAAAAAAATTGAAGGCATCGTTAGCTATAACTTCCTAATATTTGTACTTAATTTATATTCACATACATAACAGCTGCCATATGCTAAAATAAAGAATGTTATTGTAAATAGAAACTCAACAGCAACTCTCATTTTTCTGCATATTCAGAAAAAATAACTAAATCAAATAATCAACACATTAAACAGTAATAGGCACATTTTAGCAAATATGCAAACTTAGAGAACTCAATTTGTACATTGCAAATGGATTTACTTTCAAATATGAAGTTTGTTTGGCTAGGAAACAGCAAACAGTATACACAATGTCATTTTCTTGGAATCTTAATAAAAAATTAGCTAAAAGTACTAAACTTCAAGCACTATGAATTTAAATTGTGAACTCAGAAATAAATTCAACATTTCTTTATAATTAAATTATCAATTGTCAGTTGGAAAAAAATCCAAAAGGATAAAGGTTCCCCTCGCACATATGTGCCAGTCATTCCTGACTCTAGGGGGCGGTGCTCATCTCCATTTCAAAGCCGAAGAGCCAGTGCTGTCCGAAGACGTCTCCATGGTCATGTGGCCAGCATGACTCAACAACAAAGGGGCATAGAACGCTGTTATCCGCCCACCAAAGGTTGTCCCTATTTTTCTACTTGCATTTTTTACGTGCTTTCGAACTGCTAGGTTGGCAGAAGCTGGGACAAGTAACGGGAGCTCATCCCGTTACGCGGCACTAGGTATTCGAACTGCTGAACTGCCGACCTTTCAATCGACAAGCTCAGTGTCTTAGCCACTGAGCCACCGCATCCCTAGTATAGTTGTTAGCAAAATTATGTGAAAGCCAACCACTAAAGATTTAAAAGTATGTGTTCTCTTCATTGGGAAATGAACTTAAAAACTAATTTCTTGCAGATGAATTTGAAGCAAATTTGTTGTTGTTAGACAAGAATTGTCAACAGAATACCCACTCCACTACATCCTGGGAGAATATTTTGCTATCAGAATAATTTCACTGCTAATTTTTACTAAATCCTCAAATACTTATATGCTAATACGTATTATATGCTAATGCTGATGAAATAATTCTTAAGACTTTTTACGTTAGATCATTATATTTATAATCTTCGTTAAACTACTGTATAGAAAATTAAAGACTAATCAAGTGGATGAATTAATAAAGTTGCTAATGAGATTCAGCAGGAAGCTAAAATTACTAGATTTTATTGTTTCCAATATGATGGGAAAGGAGTTTTAAGCAGAGATTTTTTGGGGGGAGGGGTATTATTTTAAGAGTTAGAAGTGCCTAACAATCCACTTCTATTGTTCCTTACATGGTATCTTATAAAGATTGTGACTAATAAAGTATACTTACCATTGTAAAAAGCAAATGTATGCAAGATCTACATAAAATGGAAAGATATCCAAGTTTCAGGAATAAAATATTGAATGTTACTTAGAAAAATGTCATATTATTTTTATTAATTGTGCCATGCTACCACTGTGTTAGACTGGTCATAATATGTGCATATTATATAAAATATACACTATTGTTTTTTCATCCCTTTTATATTGTGTAACCATTACAATATGTTATCAAACCAAATAAGCATTCAGTCACTAATGTTCAGATTATACACCACACAAATGAAAAATTTATAAAACGATACTGGTATAACTATAAACTAATATAACTGGCAATGTGTATTTGGATCAGGATCATCATCATCCTAGCGTTATTCCCACAGGGGCAGAGTCCGCTTTTTGGACTGCCATCTATTTGGATAGCAGCAGAATATAAATGCAATAAATAAAATACATTCCAGTTATTACAATCCCCATTGAGGGGTAAATTTACCTTTGAATGAGGTTTCCTTTTAAATTTAAAACAAACACGATATGAAAGGAATAATTCAAGTTACTGAGATATGTATTTTTGTAAAAAAATAAAAGTTGCATTTATACAAGATTTAAAATGTAACAATCAAAAACTTCCTAAATATTGCAACTACATTCAAAATACAAAGTAGGTAAACAAATAAATATAAACAGTATTACCAAACAAAAACTGTTCTCACAATACCAAATCTTGTATCACCAATATGACACTTCAAATCTTGTAACATGCAGCCTATACCTCTCCAAAATATGTTACTCTTTGTACCATATAAACTCAAGCATATATTTCCCAGGGATTATAGAGTTAGTGCATGAGGCCAGGAGAAGAAAATTATTACCCTTAGTGGGTACTGACATGGTGTGCATGTCTATACCTTCTCAAAACAATAAATAGATCTAATATTAGTAAAAACTATTTTATGATCAGGCTTTCATTTTATTCATTCAAATTAATCTCCATGTTGCAAAGGGCATGAAAATGATATGATAGTTACAGAGAGCTCACAGGATTTTTTTTCCTGTTATTATGCTCTAAGGCAATTTAGTACATTTATTTTCATCTTTATTTCCAACAAAAGTGCAGAAAAATAAGGCATCATTTGCTGGCAAATCACAGTTAGTGTTCTGAAAGCTGTAAAATTCACAGTGGTGTATATGGCCTGCAAGTTACTAGGTAATGTTTTCATAGAAACCATTATAATTATCACACATTATATATAGCTCTTGTGTAAATCCTAAATCTTGGGTCTACATCCACCAATATCTTACAGTGAACTAAAATATGTCTAAGGAATAAACTTACATCATAAAGTATGAGACCTTGCAAGAACAATTTGTTTTCTAATGTATTACGTTTCACAGAAATAAAGTTGTAAATTATCACTAAGTATTTTGCATATAACACAATTAAAGATAATGTAAGTTAAGTTTCGTGTTATGGTTTGTGCCATCTATTAATTTTTTAAAGATTTTTCTTTTTAAAAAATCTTTAAATAGCAGTAATATTTAATCTCAAAATGCTGGTCTATTGCTAAATAGAATAAAAATCTATCTATCCATAAAGAGCTTCATAGCGTGGACCACTTTCAGAAGTCATAAAAATGGATATGGAAGCCAGTTACAATTAGTTTCATAATGGTATGAATGCATAATTTCGTAATGGTAGTACGAAAGGTTTCTTTTGCCATTTAAACAGCAAGTGGATTAATAGCAGGCTTTTCAGATTTTGCTAAACTAAAATTCCCGTAAGCCTAAGCCAGGACAAGCCAATAGTCAGGAATAATAAGAGTTACAGTTCAGCAACTCAAAGTACACATCGTCTCTCCTAGTTTACATTAAACGGGAGCTGTTTAATTTTCTATCCACTGAGCTCACTGTCTGCAAACTGCTTTTGATATTTTCTCAATTCCCTTAACAAGAACAGTGCTACAATGGTCAATTCCTCAGAAAGCTGTCAAGTGTAAATTACAGGTATTAACCTTATGACTGATCACTTAATTCTGGGCTCAGAAGTTGAGGATTTCTTGTAAAAGCACTCAACAATCCAAGAAAACTACAGATCTAAAAGTGTACATACCTGGGCAAGCTGAGCAATCTGTATATTTACGAGCACTTTGACAGACAATTTACAGAAGCTAGCATGGATTTTTTGCAATTAGTGCCAGACTAGCCTTACATGATTCTTTGATAGAACTACTATCTTAAATCAGAGGAATACTTTCTGCATAATTTATCAAGATTTTGGCAAAGTGTTTGACAAGATCTCTCACAATATTCTCAATAAAGCTGAGAAATAAGGGCTAAGCAATAGTATTGTTAGGGTTGAACAGCAACAATACATTAATGGCTCTACTCAGTTAAAGATATTTGAGCAGTCACTCAGATGATTTAGAGAGATCAACACAGGCTTGAGCAGTAAACTGAAAGGAATGCGTGGTTGGTAAAATTTCAAACATCTGAATGATTCTAAAAACAGAGGAGGAATGAACTTATTCTCTATTGTTCCACAACCAAACGGGTTAAAAGTATGATTTTTCAATTCATTTATTGAATTACACAGATTGATATGATCCCAAACTTAAAATAACCTGTAGAACAGGGCTGTCAAAAAACTCCTGGCCATAGGCTGGATGCATCACGTGCTAGCCACGCCCATGCCTGGTTTAGCGAAAGGGAAAAAAGTCCCAATATATCACATGACACTGCTGTGACGACTTCAGTTTGACACCCATGCTGTAGATCTGAATTACATTTACTAAAAAGAAATCATAACTGTTATCTTATAAAAACCATCACACTTACCGATGATTTAATATTTGAAGTTTACTTTAAATTTTAAATTAAAATAGAAACATAAAACAATTTCTCCAAGAGTCATTTTCCTGTGCTTTGTCTGAATGAGAAACTTTATTACCTGATTAATAATGAAAATTGACTTTTCTCTATACAGTTTGTTTTAAAATAAATAAAATCATACTCTTAATACCACTTCTGTAATTCTATGTAACAAAAGTATTACTCAAGGCCAGCAGAGAAATATTCATTTGTATGAAATACAAATAGCAGCAAATTTTGATCTTTCCAGATGCAGAAATTTCCAGAACAGAGTATTAACTGGCGTCAAGGGCAATAAAGGGAAGACATTTTTGCAAGACACATTTTTAAACTAAAAAGATTGAGATGCTACAAGATTTTATCATTTTTTTCAAATGTTAAAAGAATCCTGTATGCTAAATAAGAATTATCTATGACTAATATCTGCCACTAATATGTTCAATGGACTAAAAAAGTATAAATCCAACGAAGAGGCATGTATTATTAACTGCAAGCATACATAAATATATACACATATTTTTTTAAAAAAAGATTCTGCTTTCCCTTAGTAACTCCTTAAGATATTGCTATATTTATGCCATTACAAACTCTATCACCATGATGGCGAACCTGTGGCACATGGAGCCATATCTTTGGGCATGTGAGCACTGCTCTAGCTCAGCTCCAGCACGCATGCGCACGCCAGCCAGATGATTTTCAGCCCTTCCGGGCCCACCGGAGGGCAGGAAACAAACTGTTTTTGGCCTCCAGAGGGTCTCGGGGGGGGGGGGGGGAGAGAGAAAGAGACTGTTTTCACCCTCCCTAGGCTCCTAGAAAGCCTCTGGAGCCTGGGGAGAGTGAAAAACGGTCCTTCCGGGCCCACTGGAAGTCGGGAAATGGGCTGTTTCCGGCCTCCAGAGGGCCTCTGGAGGAGTCGGAAAGGCCGTTTTTACCCTCCCCAGGCTCCTAAAAGCCTCTGGAGCCTGGTGAGAGTGAAAAACCGGCCTTCCGGGCCCACCAGAAGTTGAGAAACGGGCTATTTTTGGCCTCCAGAGGGCCTATGGGGGGGGAGGCTGTTTTCGCCCTCCCCAGGCTCCTAGAAAGCCTCTGGAGCCTGGGGAGGGCAAAAAGCGGGCCCACTGGGCCCACCATGCCATCACATACCAAAGCGGGGAGAACACGGGAGGGTCGCATGCACATGTGTGGCGCACTGAATTATGGGTGTCGGCACATGAGCAACCCCATGCTCCCCCCACCTTTGGCACGCAACGGCAAAAAAGTTAGCCATCACTGCCCTATCACAACTATAAGTTAAAATAAGCTAAATGCATTTTAAGATCATTAGATCAAAATGCACAATAACCATTCACCTTGACCTAAGTTTCTAAAAGATGCAGTACACAAAGTACCTGACAAAATATCTGATGATAAACACTGATAAATCTAACACCTGAAATTACCCATAGTGTTCCTCTCTTCCTCCATTAAAGGCTTTACCTCCACCACCATACTTCTTTTTTTCTGTTAAAGGGCATAAAGGATGAACATCATCCTTTATGCCCTTATCAAGCATACAGTAATTTTATAATGTATTGTACATACACACCAATCCAAATAACCAAAACATTAATACTCTTCAATTTCATTGGGGTATTCACTAGATGCTTACTTTTTTTACTTAATCAGGCTGGCCTACTTACGTTACATTATTAAATTGTGATTACCACCACTGTCCTAGTTTAAATTAACTAATATTTTATCCCGTTTATTTCTTCTTACATTTATATATCTTTTTTTCATTAAATATTGTGCAGCTATGTAAACACACTTATTTTTCCAAATATGAAGAGCACTGTACAATAGATTGCTCCTCCCCCTCGCTTCAGTAGGTAGAATCTGGAATTTTAGTCACCCAGAACATGAAGTCACCATCCAGTTCCAATCCTGCCTAGAACTGCTGTGTAGTATTCATTCAAGATCCATTACTAGTCTTTTTCCTTGTTTACATTTGCAAGGAGAAACAATGGCTGGGGAAAGAATGGAGAGCCCGCTCCCAGACAATTCAAAGGATCTTTCTAATATTTGATCTCAGTCCCTCACTTAAAGACACTGATTTTTCTCTATGCTAGTTTCCATGGAGATTCTTAGTCATCCAGATCATAGTTGTCCCAAATATGCTTTTTCAAGGGGCAACTGGACTTGTTTTTCTTTGAAAACGTTTCGCTTCTCATCCAAGAAGCTTCTTCAGTTCTGACTGGATAGTGGGGAATGGAAGGATTTATATTTCTTGCAGACAATTGGTAATTCACATTCTTTTAGAGAGCCGTTGAGGCCGCCTGGAGGTTTATCTGTGTCCTCAGGATCGAGTAGTGCAAATGGGTGTGGAGCCTTCTTGGCTGCAGGGTGTTTTCTGCCCTGTGTCCATTCACTGTTGAACACAGGCGCAGGCTGGGATGAGTCTGTCCCTTCCATAGTGAAGGGACAGAGAGCGAAAACATCAAGCAGCCAAGAAGGCTCCCTAGTGTCCCAACTGAAACTATGGTTGAGTTTGTCCATGTGTTGTGAGATTAACGAGTTTTCATTATGTCTTGTGACTGCTAGTGGGTGTTCATTCAGTTGGTGCTCTGCTAGTCTTCTACCTATCTGTCCTACATAGTGGCTGTTACAGTATTTACATTGTATGTTGTAGATGAGTCTTATTGTTTTTCTTGGATTTCTTGGTCTTTTGGTTTAATTAAGATGTTTTGGAGGGCTTTAATCAGTTTGTGTACAACAGTGGTGCTATGTGGTTATAATAATCCATTGATACCGTTTCCCTGAAAATAAGACATCCCCTGATAATAAGCCGAATTGGGCTTTTAAGCGCATGCGCTAAAATAAGCCCTCTCTGAAAATAAGCCGTCCCCAAAAGTATTTAACCGCATGCGCAGCCAGTCCCCACCATTTTCTCTGGTTAGAGTTAGGGAGACAGAGCTGGAAATCAGGTAAGACTCCATGAGGAGCCCCATATTGCTCCACACGCCCCAAAATAATAAGACCTCCCCGAAAATAAGGCCAAGCGCTCATTTCGGGGTTCAAAAAAAATATAAGACAGGGTCTTATTTTCAGGAAAACACAGTAGTTTTTGATGTATGGTAATGTTAGCCTTTTCATAGCTTGGTTTGATTTTGCTATAGTGGATTGGATGGTCAGATGCTTCCTGATAAAGTGGCATGGGTATCCATTTGAAGACGTTGCATGGGTGTTCTGTTTCCTCTTTTTGTTGTTTTGGGTTGTATTTGATTGAATAATGTTCTTACACCGCATCCCTTATGGTAGGTTGGATTGTTACTTTGGTAATGGAGCACTTGGTTAATGTTGGTTGTTTTTCAATAGGTTTGTGTTTCTAATTTGCCATCATTTCTTCTGCTGATGAGGATATTCAAGATGGATAGTGTGCTGTTTTCTTCATCTCTTGTGAATTTTATTTTATTGTTTTATGTATCTTCTCTAGTTGTTCCTTTTTTACTATGATGGTGTCACCTGCACACTAGATTTTTGGGAATTCTACAATTTGTACATGTTGCATTATAGTCTCTGCTATGAGTCCTGAGATTCTATATGTGTTCCTCTGATGCAGTGTTATATTTATTTGTCCATCAAGTGAAAGTAGGTGGTGAGGCAGAAGTTGATGAGACACAGGTTGATGAGGTCGTCCTAACATTCATATAAAGTCAGAAGAGAAGATGTCAATCTCCCTCTTGTCTTTTGGAATCAGTCTTAACATCTGGAATCAATTCCTCACAGAAAAGAACAAACAATATTACCCTACCAGCTATATATTTTTTATTTTGGAATGCATAGAAAATTAACAGAATAAAAACAAAACAAAAAAAGTTGCTTTTCAGTATTTTTTCACAAACTATTGTTTGCAACAAAACATTTGTCTTCAAATATGAGCTCTCAGTCATATAACATAGACATGTTGTGATCTTTCATATGACAACAGCCAAAACAAACATATGGCAAGAAATGTAGGGAATGTCTCTGAATATGTATATGAACCACTGTAAAAAAAACCTATTGTTTATAACATAATGATTCTACATTAGTAGGAACTAGTACATGAAAACTAAGTTAAACTAAAAAAAGGAAACAAGTTCATTGTCTAGTTACTCTAGTAGGATATTTTTATGAAGAATGAAGACACATTAACATTTGACAAATGATGTAGAAAGAGTTATTACATTGGTAGTATTTTCCCTGCCTAAGAGATACAAACTCCAGTTACTAATGCATGAAGTTAAGGGATAATAACCTAAAAAAACTTTTTGCGATGTTTCCAAACTATGGAATAGCATGAACAATTAAAGAAGTAGGAAAAAGCAGTTTTATATTAGAAGTTGCAAATGACAAGGCAAATATTCTCAAAACTCTAAAACAAAGTAGTTGCAATTTGACACATGACCATACAAATTAGATAAGCTTTAGATTGAGAAATTATGAAACTAAAAATAGTTCATGGAACTGATTTAATTGACTGGGTAGTTGGAAGAATTATTTCTATAATCATTTATGGAATTCATTTATCTAACCAGTCCTTTTATACAGCTGCCCATTTCGCAAAAAAATGAATCTGCATATAGCTTACAAGCAAAATAACAATTAAGACCATATCACAATATAAAAAACATCAGACATAAGTAACAAAAATAAAAAAACAAAAACATAAAGAGGAAAAAACCTGGGAGGACAACCAGTACGATTTAGCCTTGTTCATTTTTAAGGCTCGTTCATTTTAGCCTCGTTCATTTTTAAAGCTCACTGTAGAATCCCCAGAATTGATGGAGGAACCACATTTTTCAAGGCTTTTTCAGAGGGCTAACAGAGATGGAGCTAACCTCACCTTAGGGGGAATGCTGTTCTTAAGAGTAAGGGCTATAGCAGAAACAGCATGACTCTTGGGTCCCATCAGATGGAAGTCCTTAAGAGATAGGACCTAGATTATCCCTCTTCTTGTGCATGGGACGGGAAGATGTAATTGGGAAGAGACGGTCCCCCAAATAACCTGGTCCCATGCCATACAGGGTTTTAAAGGTCAAAAACCATAACCTGAATGGCACCCAGAAGCAAACTGGCAACCAATTCAGCTCACAGAACAGAGATGTAATGTGTGCCATCCTAGAGGCACATATAACTGTCCGTGCAGCCATATTCTGCACCAGCTGAAGCTTTCAGATGCCCTTCAAGGGTAGCCCCATGTAGAACTTTGAAATCAAAGACCAGAGGACAATCACCAGAGATAAAGTTAACATAGCAAGTCACATCTGACCAGCAATATATGATATCAACTAAAGGACAACTGAGGTGACACATGAGGGAATGCTGCAGAACATGGCTGATGTAAGATAAAAGGAAAAATTGTACAAGTCTGCCAGAAGACTTTTTTCCAGCTCTCCTCTCTTCTTCAAACCTCATTCGCTACAATGCAGTTTTATATCATGTTTGTAAGTATCTGTAATTAATAAAATTTTTGTAGGTGAAAGAGATTTTGCATGCTATGTTCCTTTTAAACATTTCATTACGCATAAGAACCAAAATTCAAATCTCTAACTTTGTTTTTATCAATGTTCCCCTCAGAGCATAAACAATTGATATGCTGATTACTTAGATGGATGAGACTGTAGTTCTAATGGACTCCACCTATTATACCAAAAAAACCCATAACCATTTGCACAGCTACTGGAGCTTCACAGCTATGTAGAGTATGGATCTGAGCAATTTTCAATGTAATTCCTGGAGGTTAAGCAGTCACATAGCTAATATTGGTTATACAGTGGTATCTCGGTACTCGTCGTTAATTGGTCCCAAGAGGTGCGACGACTATTAAAAATGATGAGTACCAAACAAACCAAACAACTTACCATGTGACCCTTTGTTTCGGCCGGGAAAGACTTTCTGTCTGTCCCTTTTTCTATGTCAGCAATCTTCCCAGCATGGCCAATTTCCTATCCACCCTTGGAGACCGTACCCTGCATCCTTTTGCAGTAACCTTCCTGGCATGGGTGACATCCTGTCTGTTCTCCATGGCCATCCTCCCTTCCTATTGAAGCGCGTCAAGTACCAAACAAACGACGAGTACCGGGACAACATTTTCACATTAAAATGCATCAAGTACCAAATTCAGCAAGTTTTGAAGCAGAGAAGTACCTAGCAGTCAAGTATCAGAGGTACCTAGAGTCAGAGTACTAGGAAACCATTTATTTCACAGGGATTCACAATGTACGGTTATAAGCTGATTTTGAATCTTTGTATTGCTGGTGCAAAAGGAAAAAGGTTTCCATTAAACAAATTTCTGTTCCTCAATGTTTCTCCAGTCGTCTCAATTACAGCCTCCACCCTAGTACTTGCAATTTCCACTATTCTGGACAGAATTTGGTAGAGCAATACACTTCCTATACATATATCTTCTATAAATTTCTCTAAGGAATTTCTCTGCAAAAACACCCACAATACAAAGATCACCTTTTTAGGCACCACACCTGGTTCTAATTAAACTCTTATATATCTGGTTTCCATTAAACATTTATCAAAACATTCCTGATAGATGTTATTTAGGTAGATGGCTGCTGGAATCATTGGTAACTTGACATGTATTTTCTTTTTATACATTTTAAAGACTGTCTGATAGCTCAGACAGGAATACTTTAAGCAGGCAGATTCTTGAACAGGTGGTTCCTTCCTGTTAATTATACATTTCTTTTCCCATTCTGAACTGCTGGGATACAAGTAGTCCTCAACTTATAACTATTTGTCTAGTGACCATTCAAATTTACAGTGGTCTCAATTGTGGTCTTAGGTCAAAGACTACCTATATGTCCCACCACAGAATGCCCACCTTAGGCATTGGGAAATGGAATATTGGAATTACATGAAGGGTTTTTTTTCCCTATGGTGGAGAAAGGGCATTCAATCCACCATAATCAATAGAGGAAAATGGAGAGGATAAAAGTTTGGCTTTGTTCATTTTCTATTGTTATTTCATACAAATAGGAAATCCAGGTGTGTTTGTATTGTAGAATGTCTTCAAACGTAACTACACTAAAATTTAAATTTACCAAACAAATGTTATAATAGACTCTGCATGTATGGAGTAAATTTCCAGAATGATTTATGTTATTTAAACAATGGCATCATTATGCAAATGAGACCATCTAGATTAATTTAAGTCATATGTGTAATAATAATAATTAATAATAATTGTAATGTCATCATATAATTACCAATACACTAAAACAAATAATATGCAAATGATTGTGCAAAAAAATCAAAAAATTGTCATGACAAATTCTCAAATGTAACTGTCAGGAATAACAGAACTCCTTTCTCCTAATCACATCAATTAGTATAAAGAATTCTACTTACAGTATCCATGAAATTTGGCTTGAAACCTTCTTGCTGTCTCCTCAGTTCCTCCTGTTCTCTCTGACGCAGCATCTCTTCTTCACGTCTCCTATGCTCTTCTTCATGCCTAGCCATTACATATAAAATATGATTTCCTAAAGTTCTTGCTGCATATTTTCATGCAAAAATACTTTCTCTTACAATGCCACATATGTTCAGCCTTACTAGTTGTTATTTTTCAGTTGTTTTTTCACTATAGTTTGACATGTCCTCCATCAGGTTATCTTATGTGATCTTTAGTACATATCTTAGAGATGCTATGTAGTGTTTACATTTCCTTGATGCATATCACAATAAGAATACATTAAAAAACTTATTCTGTAGTATTCTAAAATACTACTAGAATTATCACTATTTATTAATTTATTAATATTTATATAAGTCCATCTCACAGATTTGTGATTTTATATTAAAATGAAGATTAAAAAATGTGTTTGTGTATTGATTTTATTAAAAAATTACCACTGCAACAATAAAAACTTATGAACAAAAAAATAAAAGAAAAACTAGGTGAAGGAAAGAAAAAATATAAAAGGAAAAATATAGTAAAGGAAAAGAAATATATAAACAAATTACTTCCTCCTTTATCACAAGCATAAACAATTTTTAGTAACTTCACCTTCTCTTAAAATACAAATTATCTTTTCTTCCAATATACCATCTCTTATCTAGAAACATATCAAAATCTCATCATTTAATCTGCCACTTCTTACCCAGCAGTCTAATAAAAAAAGGTTTCATTGGCACCGTATCATCAATTCATTTAGTAAATTGAAAATGGAGATATTATCTTCTGAAGTTTTTCATAGAAGAATTCACACAGACACTGTTAAAACTGTGAAGTTTAAAAGGTTACATGTTGAGCTGCAAAATCCAGTATTTAAAAATCTATGGAATACCTTAATTGTATCTGTTTTCTTTTCTGTAGCTCTTGGTTTCGAAGTTCTTCTAAACGTCTCAGTTCTTCCTGACGCCTCATAAGATCTGCAAAAAGTTAAAACAGCTATAGCAATGATTGTTCTGACACAAATACAAGTAGTCCTCAACTTAGAACAGTTCATTTAGTGACCGTACAAAGTTAAAATGGCACTGAAAAGTGACTTATGATTATTTTTCAGTTACAACCTTTGCAGCATCTCTATGATCATGTGATCAAAATTCAGATGCTTAGCAAGTGGTTCATATTTATGAATACTGTTGTGTTCTAAGGTCATGTAATCATCTTTTGCGACCTTCTGACAACAAAGTAAATGGGGAAACCAGATTCACTAAACAAGCAGGTTATTAATTTATCAACTGCAGTGTTTCACTTAACAGCTAAGGCAAAGTCATAAAATGGGGCAAAATTCATTTAACAAATGTCTCAATTAACAACAGAAATTTGGGCTCAATTGTGGTTGTAAGTTGAGGGCTACCCATAGTAGTATACATATCCTCACCAAAATAAGCATAAACATCAGAAAATAGACGTAAATAACTTGAACTCTTCAAACAGGTTATCAGTAAGAACAATTTAAAGAACTAGAAGCAATGGATTTTTAATTATAGAACACATAAATCTTAAGTTGAAGACTTTTTCTCAGGTTTTGGACATATTTTCTGGGATCTGAAATGCTACACCAAGGTGCAGAAACTACTGAAGGCTAAACCAAACTCTGCCTTTAAGCAAATCGCAATGTACCTGAGCTTTCTCAGCCATGAGACAATAATGTGAAAAGACAGGTGTTAAAGACTGTAATTTGTTATCTCTAATACAATGAAGCAAGCAATTCTGATCAAAATCAACACTTCAGATGGAGATCTGAGTTATAACTCGATTTTTTTTTTGCATAGCAACTACTTTATTAATTATGCATAATAATATATTATTTCAAATGTTAATATCCAACTTTAAGAAATATGACAGTTAGAATTAGAGTAATGTCAAAAATTGTTGTATGATCAACTAATAAGCAGTTTAATTACAGTCAATTGTAGGGAATTCTGGCTATTCCTTATTTGTTCAATAAGTCAATTTTGTTTGTATCATACAAAAATCACAGTATATTAAGACTCCTGTACTTAATACAGCTCCAGTGCTCTATCTTGCTGGGTCAAATAACCAAATGGCTTTGGAGAAAGCTCACTTATAAATTCTTCCTCTACAAAGAAAAACAAGTTCTGTTCAGGAAATCAGCAAAATCTCATACACTGAATGTGTTTGAGAAAGCTCTTATCTGATTTAGGTCACCATCAAGGGCCAGATATTTGTATTTCAAATATACAGTCCATGGGTCACAAGTCCTTCAATACATGCATAAATTGTTTTGAATTGTATTGAAATGCATTAACCCAAATAATCAGACTATTTCCAATATTCTTCAGCCCACATGATTAAAGCAATAATTTATGAAGAATACCTTGTCTCATCAACATTAACTGATGCTCATGTCGAGCTGCTTCCATTTCTGCTTCTAGCTTCTCCTTAGCTTCTCTAATATTTCTATCAACTTGTTCCCGCTGTTGTTTTTCCATTTCATCAAGAGCTTTCCATCGTGAAGCATATTCAAATTCAAATGTTCCAGGTTGGGCAAAACGTGGGGGCTGTTCTCTCTCCCTAAGAGAAGACACATTTCACCTTAATGCTGTCATTTCATAAATATAACTGCAAATTTGTCTGCAAATTTCTAATTCATTTCTTCAAGGCTTCTGTATAGATTCTTAAATAACAGTGTTACTGATTTTGTTGCCTATGGCTAATTTAGTGCCAAAAAAACCTAAAGCTTGTCTACTTAAGTACAAAGAAAAAAAGTCTGGGTAATTTAAAGTGGAAGGTGGGAAGTATGCAGCATAGACATTCTTTTCTTCTCAGCTCTTCAAATAAACAAGCCTGGAAATATAAAGGAAGATCAACCATTCCTACTATCTGCTACACCAAAGATGTAATCCCCAATGGGCTCAACTGGTATTATTGGTATGAAATACTGACATGGCAGGGAAGGTTGTAGAAAATTTACTTTGCTGTACGTTTTATTTTTGAGCAGCAGATAGCATAGGAAAATGTTTTTCATCTTGCTAATAATTTCCACATTCTGAAACTTATTCTACCCTATGAAATGGCAAAGTATCTCAGAAAATTTATAGCATAGAAAACAGATCTAAACTCTATTAGTTTCATTGCCTTGGTGATGCAGTGATTAGAGTGCAGTACTGCAGGCTACTTCTGCTGACTGCCAGCTGCCTGCAATTTGGCAGTTCAAATCCCACCAGGCTCAAGGTTGACTCAGCCTTCCATCCTTCCGAGGTGGGCAAAGTGAGGACCCAGACTGTTGGGGACAATATGCTGACTCTGTAAACCGCTTAAGAAAGGGCTGTAAAGCACTGTAAGCGGTATATAAGTCTAAGTGACAGTGCTATTGCTTTTATGACACAAGTATAATTTTTCAATCATGGTAAGTCTTTTTGTTTCTTATATAATATACAATCGACCCATTTTAAATAATTTTAAACTCTAATTTTATCATGGTACACTGTGCAAGATTTGTTTTAATGGGAATTTTGATTACAAATGCTATTTCTTCATTACTTTTTTCATTTCTAATATTCTGTTTTAGAAGTGGGTACTTACTTATGGTACTGTTGTGTTTTTTGCATTAGTTTCTCAGGCAAACCATCTTCGTCATCAAATTGTTCCATAGGTTCAACAAGAACAGGTCTAGGTGTTCTTAAAACAAGTAACATATACACACTGTTAATCAGGAATATGTAAACTCAAACTCTAGTTTCACACTGTCAATCCATTATGCAAACAGCACAAGTGAACAAAGATCTGCATATGGGAGATACTGGTAGTCCTTGACTTACAACCACAATTGAGCCCAAAATTTCTGTTGCTAAGTGAAATATTTGTTATGTGAATTTTGTTCCTATGACCTTTCTTGCCACAGTTAAGTGAATCACTGTAATTGTTAAGTTAGTAACATGGTTGTTAGCTGAATCTGGCTTTCCCATTGACTTTGCTTATCAAAAGGTTGCAAAAGGTGATTACATGACCCTGGGACATTGCAACCATGATAAATATGAGTCAGTTGCCAAGCACCTGAATTTTGATCACATGACCATGGTGATGCTACAACAGTCATAAGTATGAAAAATAGTCATATCACTTTTTTCAGTGCCATTGTAACTTTGGTCACTAAATGAACTGTCTGTACGTGCCAGATTAAGTTGTTGACAACATAGGATGACTTTTAAAAAACGTATTTTACTTTGACTTGAGGTATTATTCTTGTCAACAAAAGATGGGTCCAAAGTGGTAAGATTAATTCCACCTCTTATAATCAGAAAGGATCCTGACATTTGAATCTAGTGAAATAAACCAAAGCTCTTCAGTTCTCAACTTCAACTGAGAAATTAACTTTTTTTCAGAGAAACTGCACAAACACCTAGAAGCAAAAACTTCCCGTTACGTGATAAAAAAAAAAACTCCACACAGAATATAGGAAAATATTTTGACTTGATTTCCTAATTGTTTTCTTACTATTGAGAAGTATACTTTTACAGAAGTATACTTTCAGCTGACCAAATCCAGATTGCTACCTATGAATATCTACATATGGAATCCCATTGCCAGAGCTTTGAAGGTTGCTGCTGATTTAAAAAGAGATTATGATGTCTGCCAGTTGTTGTTCTGGACCCACTTGCTTATGGAAGATTGAGTTATGAGAGACAAATAAGATATCACCTTTCTGCTCCTCTGAGCAGAATTTTCCTCTTTGGGAAAATTCTAAAATGTTTGAACATATCAAATTTGTAGCAAACATATCCCATGGGATGAGCGGGATATAGAAAAAAAACCCTGCTTTTTCTATCTCCTACCCCTTGTGAAATTTGAAAATGCCCTTAAACATATGGAAGAAGAAAAGACATAGAAACACTATTTCTCCCCTCATTGAGTTCCCCAGTTCCACTTAAGACCACAAATGTTAGGAAGATCATCTTCCAAGTGAAGCAGCTTACAAGAATTTGCCTAATGCGTTCAAAGGATGTGGTAGTTATGTGCCAGTCACATGAAGGCACAGTGTGTGATTAAGAGAAAGAGCACACTAGTACCCTGAGGAAATACCAACATAGAAGAATTTTCATTTATAGATCAGCAAACACAAATGTAATTTTTATTGAAGTTTTTAATTACACAACTAATACAAACTAAACTCATAAAGTAAAAAGAGCAAAAAAGGAATGCAAAGAAAAGTAAAAAAAGCAGAAAAAATGAAATAAAGGAAAAGTCACACACACATACACACACACAGGGAGAGATTTAGTCCTCAATTTATAGCCACAATTGACCTCAGAATTTTGGTTGCAAGTCATGGCGATTGTTAAATCAAATCAACATGTATACAAGAGCCATTAAATAAATCACCATTGTCATTAAGCGTATCATGTAGATGCAAGTCTTAATCCAATTTATTTAATATGCACTTTTTGCTAGAAAACAGCAAAAAAGTCACAAAATATGATTACATGACTGCAGGATGCTGAAACCAGTTGTAAATGCAAGGCAGTTGCCAAGTGCCCAAAATGCATAATTTTTTTGAGTCCATCCTAAATTCAATCATTAAGCCTCTTTTGTATATTCAATAAAAGGTATTAATTAGTCAATCCAATTTTTGGTTTATCCTTTGCATTTCCCCTTTCATTCTTTTGGCTGTCATTTGTATTTCACCTTGTAAACCACTTTTTTAATCCAATATTCCACTATTCCTGAATCAAGCAAGATTTGTTCCACATACCTTAATATCCTTTAAACACAGTTTATCCATAGAAGCAGACAATGTTGCCAATATTGTTATTGTATTATATATTGTATTATTGTTGTTGATATTGTAGCTAACTAATTTCTGGCCCCATTCTTCAAAGAGTTCTTTAATATTTCAAATGTTATAGTATTTAGTGTCATTTTAGAAATCCCAATCTTCTAATCAAAACCAAATGCAAAGGTTCTTTTTTTTTTCTTTTTACCTGGAATCTTTAGTTCAGTCTATTTTTCAATTTAAATCATAAAGTATGTAATCTGTTATGACCTACAGCAGACGAAATAACTCCTGATACCTACAAAATCTGTTTAGTTTGTAAAGTTCGTTCCAAATTCTTGTAGTAAGTTTCAATATTCCAACTTTGATCGATCCTTAATTTATTTATAATTTTCTTGGTTCAAATTCTTATTTAGCCTTTTCCCATTCATTACAAATTCTTTTTCTCATAATTTTTTTTTCTTTTATTCTTGAAATCAGGAGAACTGATTAAACCTCCTGATGTCTTTTGTTTCAAATAGGTTAACCAGCTCCCACCTTCAGATATTTTTTTGGAATACCTTGGGATGCATGACCCAATTCTTCTGTGATTGACTTTATTAACTCAGCCACGCTGCTTCAATTTTCAATAATTCCCTTGTGTACTTCCCAAATTTATCAAAATGATTAATTATGACACTTTGTTATGAAGGCCTTTCATCTTATTCTGCCTTGGCTGTTTTACTCCTTTACAGGTAGAGCTCAATTTATAACAGTTCATTTAGTGACCATTCAGTTACAATGGCACTGAAAAAAGTGACTTATGACTGTTTTTCACACTTATAACCATTGTAGCATCCCCATGGTCCTGTGATCAAAATTCGGACATGTGGCAACTGATTCCTATTTGATAGCTGCACTGTCCTGGAGTCCTGTGATAAGCTTTTGTGACCTTCTGACAAGCAAATTCAATGAGGAAGCCAGATTCACTTAACAACTGTGTTACTAACTTAGCAGCTACAGTGATTCACTTAATAACTGTGGCAAGAAAGTTCATAAAATGGGACAAAATTCATATGTTTCATGTAGCAACAGAAATGTTGGTATGAATTGTGGTTGTTAAGTCGAGGACTATTTCTACTGTGATATTGTCTGTCTGAACATGTCAAATCTTTACACATCATGGAGAAAATGTATGTGGCCACTAAGAATCAACATCCACATGACAGGTAAACATGACATCAACAGATAAATGATAATCAATCATTTACCAGATATGCTAATGCTTTCAAAGCCAAGCAGGTCGTCCTCAATTGTGGTTGATTGAGAGGGACTATCAACTCACCCTGTGACCACAACCCATGAACCAAACAGTTTTGCAAATTTGTCTCTCCTCCCATCTTGTTGGTGTCTGTAGTTATTTGATCCTTAATTAGCTTTTATTAGCTTTCTGAGTGATATTTTCCTTGCTGGTTGACTTCAAGGATTTGGTCACCCTGCTAGGGATTCTTGGGCTTAAGCATTTGGTTTTGAAATGGTAAGAGGAACCACGGAAGTGTTTTAGAGTAAAAGCAGACTCAAAGTATTGAGGATGCTATCATTATTCCCTATAACCTTTGTCAATATCTACAAGGGTGATCTCATAGATAACAAAAACTTACCATATTCTGGACCTTGATAATTTGTTCCTATGCCAGAAGATTTCTTTCATCTATGTTGATTTCTAGGTGGAGGATCTGCCTTGAGTATGCTAGTGGTACATATTTTAAACACTTAAAATCACAATAAATGTAGCAAAGAGTAAACTTACGTTGTAAGCAAGAATGCGCCATCACCACATCTTTCTAGAGCTTTACGCGCTGGAGGCTTTGCAGCAAATTCCACAAAACCTTTGCCTGTTGCTCTACCACGATCATCTACGACAACAACCGCTCTTTCCACAGGCCCAAATTGAGAGAAAGCTTGTTCCAAAAGCTCATTGGAAACAACTGGTGAAAGATTCTTAATTGTTAAAGCAGCTCCATGGGTGGCAAATCGAATTCGGAGTGGCCTGCTCTTTAAAACTGTTCCATCAAGTTCTGCCTTTGCTATTTCAGCCAAGGTCCTGGACTCCTTTTCAAAAAAAAAAAAGCAAGATACATACACAATTATATTATGTGTAGATATTACATATAATTAAGAATTTAACATTATATGTAGTCATTCAGAACCTGTAAAGGTATTTAAATATTTTCCTCTATTACCACTTCTAGCAACAAGACAGATGATCATTTTTGCAGATTAAAAACTGCAGTGGCTGGTGGGAATCTTGCCAATAGTTGCATAGACAATCTCCAGGTTCTCTATCAATTGCAGCAGCTTGACTACAAAGGCTAAAATAAGGAATTCAAAAACATTTTTTCTGCTGTAGAGCAAGTAAGTCTCATTACATTCACTGAAGGATTTTTAAGGATTTTTCAAGCAATTATGCTTGAACAGGCACTCTTTTCTTTCTCACTGGTATTTAGCTTGACAAGCCTCAAACCTACTGAATTTGGTTGAGAATAAACCCAAGCAAGAGTTTATTAGATCCCTGATTAACTTTAAACTTTACTGGTAACAAACATTTATACCGTGTTTCCCAAAAATAAGACCCTGTCTTATATTTTTTGAACTCTGAAATAAGCATTTGGCCTTATTGCCATGCACTCAAAAGCCCAATTGGGCTCATTATCAGGGGATGTCTTATTTTGAGGAACAGGGTAGAAACTAATAGTAAAGTTCTTTGAATGAACAGGTATTCTTTCTCAATAGAAGAGTAAAAGCAGAGAATATCTTTTTTCTGTGGCTTAATTAACACCTATCAAATTATAACTAAGAACAAGCTATGATTCATAACTGTCAAACTAACTGTTCTACAACAGGCTGGCCAAAGTGGTAAGCCATTGCACATTTGTGTTTTACCTTGAACTATGCCTTGGATAATTAAACTTAAAGCTAGTATTAATTACACTAGCATTCTATAACACAAAATGAGAATACAAAACAATTCTCACTGAAAAAAATCAGTGTGCCCTACAAAACTAGTCATCAACAAGATTTTTCTTCAAAAAATGCATAAAATTGCAAAAAAGCTGAGAAATGCATAAAATTGCATAAAAGCTGAGAAAATTATGAATTGAAATACACAAAACAATTATGTACTGCAGTTTCAGCAAAACAAAAATCAGCATGACCATAACCCAATTGGCTTGAAAGCCTATTTAAATGAGCCAGCTCCATTTTGAATTTAAATGGATATAAAAAAACTAGGCACCAATTTTCACCCGTACTGCACTGCTCCAACTGCATTATCAGAAAAACTTTATTCATTGCATAACCTGGAATGTGGCTTCTTTCTTAGTTTTATTAAGTTTCACTAAAATAATCCCTTCCACCAGATCCAGGTATTTTAATACATTAAAAAAGCAAATTTATTAATCACATTTATATGGCTACCCATCTCACAAGTTATAAAGATACCTAAACTACTATGGTAAACACTTCCACTTCTGTGAGGCTGTGTTAAGGAGAAACTAAAGAAACATTTCCAAAATAAAACATCCTAAACAGGAACTCTAAAGAAAGAGCCAAGTATTATGAATATAAACGAATGTCTTCTTAGTAAAGCATTAATCTTTTTAAAAAATGTCTATTCAAGTGTTATGAGAACCAGCTCTATTGATAATGCTATGCTTTACTATAAATAAATGAAGCAATTGTAAATAACAGTCTTTTAAAATAGATTCCTCCCCATAAATAGTTTAATATTTATCAGTAGAAGCTGAAGATGCTTTGGAAAGTACTGTAACAGTCACTGCACTGCTTTATGTCATCTTCCTGAATGATATCAATACACAAACTGAAAGAGTGATATCCAGGAAATAGCAATTTTTTTCCAAAAGAGAAAAAGATAGAATTTCAGTTATAAACTTTTTTTTTTTTTTTGCATATTCTTATTACCGGTTTGATCCACACCTACCCAAAGATGGAAGGAAAAAGCTCCTGGAGATGTTACGATAAAGATACAAACTGTTATTATTATTTTGTAAAAAAATATACAGGTAGTCCTCAACTTATGACCACAATTGAGCCCCAAATTTCTGTTGCTAAGTGAGACATTTGTTAAGTGAATTTTGCCCCATTTTATGACCTTTCTTGCCACAGTTGTTAAGTGAGCCACTGCAGTTGTGAACAATCACGGTTGTTAAGTGAATCTGGCTTCCCCATGGACTTTGCTCATCAGGTCACAAAAGAGGATCACATGACCCTGGGGCACTGCAAGGGTCATAAATATGAACTACTGGCCAGGCATGTGAACTTTGACCATGAGGATGCTGCAAGTGTGAAAAAGAGTTATAAGTCACTTTGTAACTTCGGTCAGTAAACGAACTGTTGTAAGTTGAGGACTACCTGTACAATAAGCATGTCCCTCTCGGCAATACTTCGTCGGGACAAGTATAATAACGCAATTATTAAAGACAGCACCGGCGACCAACACGTGGACGGGAACTGAACTGAAGCGCAATACAGCAGCAACAAGGAAGGGCCCTTTTTTAGGAACGGTCGCGCGGCAACACCGAATTTCAGCCACGTTTTAACTATCATTTTACTCCCGGGAAGGAGTCCTTTATAAAGGGAACTCCATTTAAACCGGGAAAATCTTGTAAACGTTTTTGATAGCGGGCGCCTGTGTTGTAGATACTCCCGAGTTTCAACACCTCGGCAAAAGAAAAAGAGCAAAAAAAAAAAGGGGGGGGGGGGGGAGGAGGACAAAGCGGCCGGGGAGGCCTGGCGCGCGCCGGGCGTCTGAAGCAGAAGGGGGGGGCGCGTACCCGTGGCGAGGAGCGAGGGGGGGGGGGGTTCCTGGCTCGGCCGCCAGCGGCAAAAATCCCCCCCCCCGCAGGAGAGGGTGGAGGACATGTTTCATGAGGGACATGCGGTTATTTCATTTGGGGAGGCGAATGAATCCCCTTCGCGCCCTCACGCCAAGAATTGCGGGCGCGGCTTCTCACCAGGCGGATGAAGCCGAAGCCGCGGTCGCGGTTAATGAAGACCTCGCTGGGCTCCCCGTAACGCTCAAAAAGGCGTTTAAAGTCCTCCTCGGTGATGTCGGTGGGAAGGTTCCCGACGAAGAGGCGGCATCTTTGCGTATAGCTCTTCTCGCCGGGCTTGAGGAAGCTCTTAATGTCGACCGTAAAGCCTCCGCCGCTTCCCTCCTCTTCCTGCTTCGCCATCGCCATAGCGGCGGCCAAAGCTTCGTTCTCGGACGGCTTCTCCAAACCTCTCAGCGCCTTCATCGGGCCGCCGCCCACCATGCTCATCGGAGGTGCCGACGCCGGAGAACTGTTCTCGATCCTCACTTGCTTCAGGTTCCTGTTGGCGGACATAGCTCGAGTTTTCCAACCGTACGGATCGCCAAGTGAGACGGCAAGGAGGGGAAAAAAAGCGCACGAAGAGCTCTCCGCTCAATCGCTGCTTCTTTCGAGTGCTGTAAGGAAGGAGAAGGGGAGGGGGGATAGAAAAGGAAGTCCAAAATGGCGGCAAGATCACTACCCACTGAAGACTAGTAACGTCGCCCCGCCTCTCGCTTCCTTGGTGCGCATGTGCACAAGATTTGAAAGACTACCGGGCAACATGTTCGAGTTAGAATCGGGATGCGCCTGCGCATTACGCTACCGCTAGAGTGGCAGAAAGACCCCGCCTCTTTAATTGTGGCATGCTTGACTACGAATTGCTGGGAAAAAAATCACCATCAGCCGAGTTCACAAAACACTAATTCATAAACTACGGTTCATAAAGCACAGTAGATTAACTTATACAAACATAATAACCAGAATAAAGCAAAATATATTAATGGGAACCTAGAAAATATGAGACCTTTTTATCATTGCATAAGGTACATCTGTTCATCCTGACCATGTAAGAAGTTGTAGGAAGTTAGCACCCACCCCTCTCCTAGGAAAATGAAATATTCTAGGAAATATTAAAAAGGCGGAATATTATATTTTCCCTAAAGGAGAAACATGTTTGTAAAGACACACTCAGAGCCTCAGCTCCCTGCCCCCCCTCCAGCACATATTTTGGTGCCAACCAATCTAGACAAAGACAAAGGCTGGGCCAGCTTATCTACAATACAAAAGACATGGCCCTCAGGACATGATAGGATTAGCCCTCATTCAAGATTCAAACCAGGACAAAGCCATTAAGCCTGTTGGAAGAAATATCCTTCTGGGTTCAGCTGCAAGTGGGGAAAAAGACACTGGAAACATGGAGACTGCTTGGAAAGATGGTTTAATGGTGGACAGGATCACATGGCTTGAGTTCCTGAACAGAAAAAGGGCGAGATACAGTGAGTCCCCAGGTTTTATGCTGTAAGGTCCCAAAATACACTTGAGTCACCAGAACGCCAAAGAGAGAGACTCAAGACGAGGCTTGCAAAAAAACAGATTTTATTTATGGCCAAAAACAAAATACTGGGTGGAACTATATCCAGAACATACAGATACAATGCATGTGAGGAGATAGCTGCCCCTTGGGGAAGGTATGGCGTCCTTTTATACCCTCAGAGATGTCACCTTAGTACCCAACTCTGGCCTCCAATCCAGGCCCGTGCATTCCTTGTTGCCCTGCAAGGGGGAATAGAAACTTTCCAATTAGTCATCTTGAGCATTTCTTTGTTTACTCAATTGGCCACTTTGGCCCTCTGGCCCTGGAAAGTAGGAGTCTATCCAGATCAACATAAATTAGGACTGAGGTGTAAATTATCTCTTGGACATACGTACCATGCTCTTAGATGGCACAAGAAAAAATAGGGAGAAGATTGATATGGGTTCAGGTCAAATGGCAGGGACATATGTTTGACAAATACCAGATACATTACAGGCCTAATAACAGAATATGTTTGTTACAGGAGATACAAATATAAAGGCATAATATATATGATACAAATACAAAGGCATATATGTATTACAGGAACCTAATGGTTACAGAATCTAGTATATCAGTATATCATATCCTAGTATTATTTATTATATCCTTATTATTGTTTCCCTTCAATGCTTTCTCTGGCTTTGAACTTCCTGGGGCCCCGAAAGAGTATCCTGATTGGTTGTCAGACTCCCAGGGGGTGGGGTCTTAGCTAGCCTTGCTGGCTGATGTAATCTTCCCAGGTGCCATGTGGTGAGTTTCTGTCCTAGATGGGCCCCGTGGTGTTAGTTTCTGTTGCTATTGTGTTGCAGATTATGGCCCATTAACAAAGGGGTGGGGTGGGGTGGAGGCAGGAAGCTGCTTGTCTTTTAAAACATGTTTCTCCGTTTCTCATCCAGGAAAATATAATATTCTGCCTTTTTAATATTTCCTAAAATATTTCATTCTTCCAGGAAAGGGGTGGGTGCTAACTTCCTACAAGCCATAATAGGAATTGCCCAAAGCCCCTTCATTACATCACCCAGCAAGATTCAACCAAGCTTGGGACTCAAGACACTACAAAGTTACCCCTGCATGGATCCATGGGAGTCTGACAACCAATCAGAATACATTTCTTTCACATTGAAAGAAAGCTCCAAGGCAGGGCCCAAGGTATAAATCTCTCTCCCTCTCTCACCCATGTGCTCATTTTGCCCAGGACCCAAAAAACCCATGTGGTCCTGTCCACCATTAAACCATCTTTCCAAGCAGTCTCCATGTTTCCAGTATCTTTCTTCCCACTTGGAATTGAACCCAGATGGACATTTCTTCCAACAAAGCAATGGCTTTTTAACAATATATTAGATTTAGCTTATCTGTACTTTTACTTTCAAGATTTTGTTATTTTCTAATTCCAGGAGACAATGTGCTCAGATGTTACTTCCAGCTGTTTAATAAAAAGAAAGAAAGTCCTATGGGCTGTTTAAGAATTAATAATTGTTAATTATTTCTAAGTATGGTCTAAAGTCCCAGTGCTTTTTCAAGAGGCAACTGGACTTTCTTGTTTTCTTTAAACACATTTCGCTTCTCATCCAAGAAGCTTCTTCATCTCTGACTGGATGATCTAAGTATTTTGTCAGCAGAAATATCAGATGTGGGGAATTGTACTCCAGAAGAATGTGATGAATTATTAATTTATTAGATGGTGGCTGTATGCTGTTCAGTCTGTCAAAAAGGGGATCCTGCTTTAGGCAATGCGGTAGTTCCTCAGTTTCACATTATTGCAATAATTGTCTATGGAGATTCTCAGTCATCCAGGGCACAGTTGTCCCAAAGGTGCTTTTTCAAGAGGCAACTGGACATATTTTGGGAAATAGTTAACTTACATTTTCTTGCCTTTGTATTTCCCACATTATAAAAATATTGCATATGTTCCTGATAATTGATTTATTCGGATTGAATAATTTAAAAAAAGGAAAATAGTAGAGCAGTTTCTGCCCTCTAATGGACTTGTCATATTAAATATGAAGCATATTTTCTTTGCTCAAGTTTAGGATTTGTAACAGATGGAAGGTTCATATTACTAACTATGTCAGTTTTATCTGAAATTTAAGTCAGATTTTCACTTTGAGAGCATTAACACATTTTGCCATGTGTTCCTTTTTATATTCTATCAATGGTAGCAGCTATGGCCTGGATAACTGAGTCTGCAAAGTTAAAATATACTTCAAATTAAATGATGTGCTAAAGTGCTTTGTTTTTTTGACTGGAACTGGACATTTAAATGGATATAGATAGCCTTCAACTTACAACAGTTCATTTAGTGACCACTCAAAGTTACAATGGCACTGAAAAAAGTGACTTACAACTGTTTTCACACTAATGACAGCTGCAGGATCCTCGTCAAAATTCAGATACTTGGCAAGTATCAAGGGGTTGCCACAAAGAAGAAGGAGTCAAACTATTCTTCAAAGCACCTGAGGATAGAACAAGAAGCAATGGGTGGAAACTAATCAAGGAGAGAAGCAATTTAGAACTAAGGAGAAATTTCCTGACAGAACAATTAATCAGTGGAACAACTTGCCTGCAGAAGTTGTGAATGCCCCAACACTGGAAATTTTTAAGATGTTGGATAACCATTTCTCTGAAGTGGTGTAGGGTTTCCTGCCTGGGCAGGGGGTTGAACTAGAAGACCTCCAAGGTCCCTTCCAACTCTGTTATTCTATTCTATTCTATTCTATTCTATTCTATTCTATTCTATTCTATTCTATTCACTCATATTTATGACAGTTGCAGTGTCCTGGGGTCACATGATCCCCTTTTGCGACCTTCTGACAAGCAAGTCAATGGGAAAGCCAGATTCATTTAACAAACGTGTTATTAACTTAACAACTGCAGTGGTTCACTTAACAACTGTGGCAAGCTAGGTCGTAAAATGGAGCAAAACTACCGTATTTTTCAGAGTATAAGACACATCAGAGTGTAAGACGCACCTTAGTTTTTGGGGAGGAAAATGAGAAAAAAGCTGATTGGCAGGTGGATCGGCCTCCCAGAATACTTCCAATCAGCTGTTCCCAGAGGTGAATTTTAGCAACAGGTTCGTTGGTTGTGAGCTCTGTGCCTTGCTTTTTTTTGCTTTTTTTTCTGCCTCTGAAACTGCCTCTGTTTCAGAAAAAACTTTTTTTCCTGTCTCTGAAAGCTTCTGAAACAGAGCTTCAGAAAAAAAGCCTCTGAAGCTCTGCTTGGGGGCTTCTTTTCTGAAGCTTCGTTTCTGATGCTTTTTTTAGCCTCTAAAACCTCCATTTGAGAAGCTGGGTGGGGCTACATTCGGAGTATAAAACGCACCCAGATTTTCACCCTCTTTTTTAAGGGAAAAGGTGTGCCTTATACTCCGAAAACTACAGTACTTAATAACTCTTGCTTAGCAAGATAAATTTTGGGCTCACTTGTGGTCGTAAGTCAAGGACTACCTGTCCTTCATTTTGTAAATTTTAATGATAGTCTTCTGAAACAGCAGATATACAGAAAAAACAATTAACGTTCAGTGTAAATGTTCATTTATAGAAACAAATGAACAAAGTACTGTCTTGGAAATTGTTGCAAATACTGAACCACTGCAGAACTAGGTTTCTATCAGCCTCTGACAGCTTTTTCATCAACTGATCAAGGCATAATCTTATTTTATCAATGGTGGGATTCAGCCAGTTCGCACCACTTCGGGAGAACCGGTTGTTAACTTTCTGAGCAGTTTGGCAAACTGGTTGTTGGAAGAAATCATTAGGGCAGAGAACTAACTGGTTGTTAAGTTACTTGAATCCCACCACTGTATTTGTTACAGTTGAAAATACCTAACCTGATATCTGTAAATATGTGTGCTTGTATATATGTCATGGTGTGATGTCATTGTGTCACTTATCATTGGTCACTACTTACCATTAGCCCCGCCTCCTCTGTATATAAGCTCTCGCTCCTGTCAGATTGATGGCTGTCTAAATGTGTTCCTGAGGAAGAAAATAAATATTATTATTACAAGAAAGTCTACAGTCTCTTATATTGGGCCTAACCAGGATAACCAACTAGCAACAAATTGGTAGCAGAGGATGGTTTGGTAGGCCCAACCGAACATAAAGATGCAAGACTCACATAACGACAAAAGAAGACCTGCCACCAGATACATAACGAAAAGAATGGCAGCTCAACTAACTCCTGACAAATATACACCACTTGAAAATATTAAGAAACAAACGCAATTACAAGAAAATGAACTGCTAACACAAAACAAACAACCACTAGCTGGAGCAGAACAAACTTTCTCAACACCAAACAAAGAAGATGAGGTAAAAAGAAAAATACTAGAATTAATAGAAACAACTACAGTTGAATCAAATCTGCTTGTGAAAATCCGCAGCATGATAAACGACCACGGAACAGCAGCAGATAAAGAAAATAACAAACAAGAAAACTGCAAGGTAAGAAACTCAACCCCTGACTTCAAAAATGACACCGAAGATGGCGACAGCTTCCCGCCTTTTTCATGGCAGCCATCTTACCCACCTAATACCTCTAAAATGCCTGACCAATTACTAAAAGAATTCCAAACCTCAAACTACGAAATAAAAAACAAAACCTACCAAGAAGATGACTACCCGAGTCCAAAAACAAATAAAAAACAATTACTTAAACAAAACAAAGCTCAACCTACTGAAGTAGAAATAGACAATGCTATACAGGTGCTGACTGCAGCACTCGGGACTAAACTAACAATACCAAACAAACAACCAGAAAATGAAATAGAAAATTCTAAACTACCATCTACCAAAAGCCAAAAAGAAATAGACTGTCTAAAGAAAGGCCTAGCCACCCGAAGAAAGACAAGCTGGCAATCATACTTACCTACCGAAGAGCAACTCCCTGAACAACCCGGCTCCATTGGCAATGGCGGCCTACCTCAAGCTCCACTTACTGACGACCTCAGAGAAGACTCCCCGACGAGTACAGCAGCACCCCAGGCATTCTTCAGTCACCAGAGGCCCTCCGGAAACAAAGCAGAGCAACAGAAGGCCGTCTGGGACTTCACCCCAGGAGCTGCAGACACAGGAACCTCCCTCGCCGGCTGCTGGAGAAAAATGAGTACTGAGCATGCCCAGAACGAGCCTGCAAAGAAAGAAGAAGAAAACATAAATACAAGTCAGCGCAACATAGAGATAAGTAAATACAGACATGCATCTACCATACCCAGGCCTTATTGTGAGTATGCTAAGGTCTTAAATCATGGACAGCTACTAAACATGAATAACACTTCACAACACTCAGGGACAATACCTTCAGACTTTATAAAGTTAAGATTAGATGGAAGCAACTTAATGGAATGGAACCAGTGTTTACAGATTACATATTTGAAAGAGAATGTTTTATTTTTTATTGATAACCCACCAGATAAGCCTTGGACCTATGAAATAGACTGCCTCCATCACAAAGCATATTATATATTAATTGCCTCTATTTCCCCAAGTATACTTCCCAGTATAGAGCATAATTTAACTGTATTTGAAACATACCAAAAATTATTCAATTTGTTCTATAGTAAAAGTGTAGCCACCACCACAAAAATTTCTAGGGAATTCTATTCTGCCAAACTAAAACATGATACCTCCATGAGTGAACATATCTTGAATCTAAACGCTGTAAGAGCAGACCTTATTCAAAGGGGGGAAACCATTTCTGACAACACCATGAAAAGCATTATAATTAACTCATTAGATCACAGCTGGGATAACTATATTACCTTAATAGATAACCTAAGTATAGAACAAATTACTTTAGAAAACCTCACCAATAAGCTTATTACTGAAGATAGACTTAGAAGAGAGCGATATACACAACAAAGGGAAGGTAGAAATCAAAGAAGAACTGATTTTAGGGTCAGAGATAGGTACCCACATGAATGTCTCATATGTGGATCTGAAAGACATCAGAGTAGAGATTGCCCCAAGAATGCAGGATACAGTGACTCATATCAACACAAGGATAGGAGAATACACTTCTTAGACAGAACTTCCCCAGATTACAAGTATAAGCGAAGAGAATCACCACACCCTAAAGAAAGACAAATGTACAGAAATAACCCTAGAGAAAATAAGAAAGGATCACTATATGGAATAAGAAACAATGACATTTTGATGTCTGATTCACTCAACACTTGGCTCATAGATTCTGGAGCCACATGTCATACAACTCATAATAGAGAAATATTAAGCAACTTCACTGAAAAGAAATATTACATTAAAGTAGCAAACCAAAATAAGGTCCTAGTGAGAGGAATAGGAGACACGCATATAAAGGGTATAGGGAAATTAGAGGGGGTACTATTTGTGCCCGAAATTCCAAATAACATATTGGCAACTCTAAAATTAAGTATAGAGAATGGAATAGAAACCACTTTCAGAGGTGGAAAGGTATTTATGACTAAGAACAACAGAGACATAGGTAAACTATTTACAAATGATGGACTAACATACCTACTGCCACAAGATAACGAACTAGTCTATGCAAACTATCAATTAAGAAACAAAAAGCCAAATTCAGATAGCCATGATGAAAGTAATAATGATAATGCATCAAACACTGATACTAATATGTCTGAGAATTTAAACAATGGAAGACCTATTCACGATAATTGTAGTCACTTACTCCACAGAAAGGTAGGACACGCAAGCTTTCCCGTCATACGAAAAATGTTAGAATGTTCCGAAGATTTAAAAATAAAGAACTGTAAAAATTACTTAGAATGCTCTGTGTGCAGTTCATCCAAAATTAAAAACAAACCAAAACCCAAAAAAGCCACTCGCACCACACAATCAGTTTTTCAACTAATTCACATGGATGTAGTAGGCCCATTAAAACCCTCAATTAAATATAAAAAAAGATACTTTCTAACCATAGTCGATGACTACAGTAGATTCGGTTTTGTATACACCCTTAATCACAAAAATGAGGTTTTCAAAAAATTTAAGGAGTTCTTTAAAATGGTAGAGACGCAACACAATACTAAAATTAAACAAATAATGACTGACAGGGGGTCGGAATTCCTATCCAACGAATTTTCAAATTGGCTAAAATCACAAGGAATATTGCACTTTAAATCTTGTCCGTTTTCCCCATTTCAAAATGGAGTCTCTGAAAGAAAAAACGGTTTGCTGCAAACCATGGTTAAATGTGTGTTAGATGATGCTGGTTTAAACCAATCATTCTGGGCTGAAGCCCTTACTTATTCCAATTACACTATAAATCGCTTATGGTCCAGTACAATCAACAAGACCCCATACGAACTCATGTATGGAAGGAAACCAAAAATTGGGCATTTACACGTATTTGGTGTATCTGCTGATGTATATGTCCCCTCACAATTAAGGCACAAAGGAGAGAAAGTATCCAAAAGACTGATATTTATGGGGTACGAATCAGGAACCAAGGGATATCGCTTCATTGATAAAAATAACCACTTCATTGTATCCAGATCTGCCGTGTTTCATGAACACATGAACTGGTCAAAATTACATCTCAATGAAATTTACCCAGAATCAAAAAATATTAGACACACGCACGCAGAACATCATATATCAGATACAAACCCCAAATCCACATCCACAAACAGAATCAAATGCCCAAAAATAGTTAATGATGAATGGAAAAAAGGACACCCCACTTTGAAGGTAGATCAATTAACCGAAAAAGAAGCTAAGTATATGCATAGCGATGAACATCCCCAGAATAGGCCCATTAGATCCAATAGGGGCACAATCCCTAAAAAATTAGATGATTACGTACTGTCTGTTCAAGCTAAACACCTGACTCCCAACACATATGATGACATACTTAAGTTACCTCTAGAAGAAAAAAGTAAGTGGGAGGAAGCAATGAAAAAAGAGATGGACAGTTTGAGAGAACTAAATGTATATACACCAACAGACATACCCACTGAGAAATCCCCCATTGGCACTAGGTGGATCTATAAAATCAAAGAGCTAGAGAATGGTAAATTCCTATACAAGGCCAGGTTAGTGGCTCAAGGCTTTGCCCAAAGATTTCCGGATGACTATGAAGACACGTACTCACCAACCGTTAGATCAGAAAGTGTGAAAACAGCATTAGTGTTAGCTTCCATTTTAAATCTGGAAGTATATCAGTTTGACGTGCAGACAGCCTACCTGCACGCTGATCTAGATAAAGAAATTTATGTGAAAGCACCCCCAGGAAAAGATACAAAAAAGGGAGAAATTTGGCTATTGAATAAGAGCCTTTATGGACTAAAACAGTCTGGTAAGCGGTGGTATGAGTGTTTATCAAAGATACTTAAAGATATAGGCTTTGTAGCTACTTCATCTGATTTTTGCTTTTTCACGAAAAGAAATGATGATTCTATTGAATATGTTTTGATTTATGTTGATGATATTTTATATTTTGGACGTGACAAGATTAAATGTGATAATTTCGCTGAACAACTAGGCAAAAATTTCAATTTAAAAATATTAGGAAAGGTAAATAAGTATTTAGGAGTCCAAATTGACAAAACAGATAAGGGGTTCAAATTATCTCAGAAAGACAAGATTATGGAACTCATACAAAAATGTAACATGATTAACTCAAAAATTTGTGATACTCCTATGTCAACTGATTTTTATAGGAATGTGTACAATGAGTACGAACCATTCAAGGATAACACTTTATATCGATCAATTATTGGGTCCTTATTATATATATCTAATTGGACCAGGCCTGATATCACCCTTGCCGTAAATTTGTTGTCAAGACATGTAAGCAATCCTAACTTATACCATTGGGAGGGAATTAAGAGGATTTTAAAGTATCTGAAGTCTAGCATTAATGTGTGTCTATTCTTAGAACCATTCATTTCTGAAAAACCAACTTTGACCTGCTACGCCGATGCTGATTGGGCTACTGATTCAAAAAGCAGGAAAAGCACTTCTGGATATGTTTTTCTTATAAATGGTTGTGCGGTGCACTGGTACACTGGCAAACAGAACTTAATTGCCACCTCTACGGCGGAAGCCGAATATGTTTGCTTATCCAAAGCAGTCAATAATCTAATTTGGTTCGATGATTTGTTATATAATGTGTGGGATGAACCTGTTTATCCAATTATTATCAATGAGGACAATAAGGCAGCAATAGATATATCAGCTTCCGAAGCAATAGGTCAACGATCTCGACATATCGATATCAAATATAAACATGTAAGACAACTGTCAAGTATAGGATTCATTAAAGCTGTTCATTGCGATACTAGTGAACAAATTGCTGATATACTCACTAAGCCATTACCAACCAAACAACATGTGTATTTGACTTCCAAACTCAATGTACATATATAATCTTAATAACTCACCATTAGTTAGGTATTTTAGAGGGGGATTTGTTACAGTTGAAAATACCTAACCTGATATCTGTAAATATGTGTGCTTGTATATATGTCATGGTGTGATGTCATTGTGTCACTTATCATTGGTCACTACTTACCATTAGCCCCGCCTCCTCTGTATATAAGCTCTCGCTCCTGTCAGATTGATGGCTGTCTAAATGTGTTCCTGAGGAAGAAAATAAATATTATTATTACAAGAAAGTCTACAGTCTCTTATATTGGGCCTAACCAGGATAACCAACTAGCAACAGTATTTTATGTGTATTTCTGTTTACAGACACCTTATATAATGTGTATGTATGTGTGTTTCTTACAAAGTCCTAAAATAATTGAACAAAGATTAAGCATTTAAAGTTTTATTTTAGAAAACCCTACTTTTCATGGTCATTTTAACCAGAGACCACTAAGAGAAGACTGATGTGCGCAGAATGGCAACTCCAATTTTTCATCGCTCAACACATGTCTATGAATAATGGAAACATGTTGTGAGTATTGATTTGGGGGGTTACAAATAAATTATAACAAATTCACAAATTCACAAATATTCATCCCATAACAATGATTGCCTGTTACAGAAAGCCCTTGCTTAGCAACTTGTTTAATGGCCATTCTTCATTACAACATAGAATATAGAATCATAGGGCTGAAAGGACCTCAGAGGTTTTCTAGTCCAATCTCCTGCTTAAGGCAGGAGACCTTAAAACATTTGGGTCAAAAGATTGTCCAAAATGTCCAATTCATTTTTGAAAACTTTCAGTAATGGAGCACCCACAACTTCAGACCACAAAAATGTTACTTAAAATCTATCCTTGAAATTACAACTGTCATGCCTCCCCACATTCATGTGGTCACATTCTGAGCACTTGGCAACAGCTTGTATTTGCAATTGGTTCCATGTCCCACGGTCAGAAGATTGCAAATTGCTATTTTTTCCCGGGTTTCCAGCAAAAGTGATTTGTTTAATGATTGTGGCGAATCACTTTATGACCATCATAAAAGCTGTTGTAAAGTCAAGTCATGGGGTGACCTGCTTAACAATGGACCATGATGATCAAAATTCCAGAATCAATTGTGGTTGTGGAATTGTTAATTGTCGTTCATTGAGGACTATTTGCTTGGCTATTTTAAATTATACACCTTAGAGGATGATAAAAATAATTAGACAGGGTTTTTTTAAAGTTTTTTATTAGCAATTCAAATTAAAAACATTGGGCATAGATATGACATCACTGGTTCCAAGCATCTTCCAATACTTTAAACTAGTACATATTATACTAATGATAATATAATAATATCAGTGGTGAAATCCAATTTTTTTTACTACTGATTCTGTGGGCGTGGCTTGGTGGACGTGGTGTGGCTTGGTGGGCGTGGCTTGGTGGGCTTGACAGGGGAAGGATACTGCAAAATCCCCATTCCCTCCCCACTCTGGGGACAGCCAGAGGTGGTATTTGCCAGTTCTCCGAACTGCTCAAAATTTCCGCTACCGGTTCTCCAGAATCTGTCAGAACCTGCTGGATTTCACCCCTGAATAATACACTGCTCAAAAAAATAAAGGGAACGCAAGCAGAAGACATCCGAGATCTGAATGAATGAAATAGCCTTATTAAATACTTTGTTCTTTACATACAGTAGTTTATACACTGCTGAAACAACTAAAGGGAACACAAAACTACTGTATGTAATGAACAAAGTATTTAATAAGGCTATTTCATTCATTCAGATCTCGGATGTCTTCTGCTTGTGTTCCCTTTATTTTTTTGAGCAGTATATATTCCTTAAACATTATGCGTTATTTAAACATAGTATAATAATAGTAATTTATACCTTATTCCTATACAATTATACATATCTATACCTACATATACCTATCTATACAATTCACATACATATTTATCTATAATAACGTATATAATTCTAGTCTAACACTACACATTTGCCTCGGCTATCCTCCTTTTATCTAACCATTTGTAGAATTTTGCCCAGATTTTATAGTACAATGTTTCTGTCACGGGTAAATGCCTTATTCTTAAATAGAGGAAATGTATGTTCATAGAATATCAAGGGTTAACTTATTCTTCCTTTCTTAATGTATTCATATGTAACCACTCCTACCTCTAACCCCGCCTTATTGATATAAAAGGGGATACATACTCCTCCTCCTTGCTTCTATCTGCAATCATCCAGAGAATATAGAATGCCTACTGTAAATAAATAATACTTTGTTTGAATACTTCATTTCTGAATCCTTTATTGAGTCCGATCCTCGAATTATTGCAACAAACTGGTAGCAGAGGATGGTTGGCTGACTCAATAAGAAACAGACATGCCAAAGAAAGAAAACTCCAGAAACAAAAAAGAAAGACCCAACACCAGGGCACACAATAAAGAGATGGAAACAGATCAAGAAATGATCGATGAATCTACTACTGAAACGACAAGAGAACCTAAAAACTACACTACAGACGAAGAAGAGGTAATCGATGAACCCGATGATCAAGAAGCGAGCGAGACAGAAAACAATACGCTCAGATCAGAAATATTAAGACTGCTGAAGAGCCAAAAAGATGACAAAAATCTCATCGCGAACCTCCAGGACATTATAAAAGATAGCGGAGCAGCGAGAGAAAAACACATCAACATACCGGAACCTAAAGAGCACAAAATGGTGAGCAAATTACCTACAGATGAAAACATAACCGAGAGAAAGACTAACGGTCCCATGCGAAATTTTGAATGGCAGCCATCTTGGTTTAGCCAGCCCGCCAAAATGGCTGGCTCAGAACCAATCAAAGGACAGAGTTCAAAATGGCTGGCGTGAAAGACTTTACTCAACATAAAGAATAAAAAAGAAAAATCCTATTCTTCAGAAGAATCTGATACAGACACCGAAGAAATGTCAACTGAACTGCAAATCGAAACAGCGATGAAAATACTCTTTACAGCCTTCGGCCCGAATCTAAAAATCACAAAGAAATCAGCGAAAGTACCAAAGACTGTAAATCAAATAACAAAGAAAGAGCAAACTACACAATTCAAGGACACAGAAGCAAGCGGACAAGCGTCCCTACCTCCATCCACTCCAACCCAAACGGCAAGAGCGCTAACGCCCGAACCCAGGGGACCTTGCAAGTACTCGCCCATACCACAAACGATCCCGGGAGCCAGAGGCCTCAACCGAGACAACTACAATGGAAAGAAGCAAGCACCGATCCCCACCTGGACACCTAAGGACGAGCTAGAGAGCGAATCATCAGAAGAAGAACACTACGAGGGAGCTACTGCGACAAGAACCTCTCCCAACAGCTTCAGGAACAAAATGAGCAATGAGCATGCGCAAATACACGCAGACGAATATAGAGACAATGAAGAACAGAGAGAACCATTCAGACTAATCGCAAGCATACCTACACCATTCTGCAATTATCAGCATTTACAAGATCAGAGACAGCCTCCAGTTGTAAGTAATGCAACAAATAACATTGGAAACTTGCCTAGTGATTTTCCAAAATTGAGAATAGACGGTATTAATTTACAGGAATGGAGCCAACAGCTCCAGGTTGTTTTCTTAAAAGAGAATTTATTATTTTTCATAACTAACCCTCCCAAAAAACATGGACTCTAAAATTGGACTGCCTACACCACAGAGCATTCTATTTACTAATATCTAGTATATCTCCTGCTATCTATCATAGTATTAAGCATAATCTGACTGTCTCAGAAATAATTCATTGTATGTTTAAATTGTTTCATAGTGAAAGTGTAGCAACCACAACAAGAATGTCTAAAAATTTCTTCTCAGCCAGGATAAAACCTGGAACTACTGTAAGTGAACATTTACTATCACTAAACACAACTAGAGCAGAGCTTCATTTAAGGGGAGAAATAATATCTGATCAGACAATGAAAAGCGTTATCATTAATTCATTAGACTCATCATGAGATAATTACATATCACATTTGGACACTATTAATTTAGGATATCTATCTATAGAGAGTTTATCAAATAGACTAATAGCTGAAGATAATTTGAGAAGGAGCCGCTACAGCACACACAAAGAACACAGACAGACCAAAAGGGTAGTATTTCAAGACAGGCATCAAGAACTAATTGAATGTTATAATTGTGGATCCAAAGAACATTATAGAAGAGATTGTCCAAAATTTCTTAGAGAAAGACAAAACCATGACAATAGAAACAGATACCATAACAGACAATCATCTATTGACAGATACAGGTATAGAAACTCACCAAATTTTAGAGAACGTAGAGGGGGCAGAGATAACTCAAGAGAGAAAATCTGGATCATTAAATGGATTAGATAAGTATACCATAACCAAAAATCAAAACTTAAAAGATAATGCCTGGCTCATTGATTCTGGAGCAACAAATCACACAACACATAATAAGGAAATATTATCTTCCTTCATAGAAGATAAATTTGTAATCAAAGTAGCTAATCAAGAAGAAGTTCAAGTCATTGGAAGAGGAAACGTAAATTTACCCGGTCTAGGGAAAATAGAGGGGGTTTTATTAATACCCGAAATACCCCATAACATTCTTAGTGCAATGAAGTTGAGCAGAGACTCTAACATAAATATAGTGTTCTCAAAGGGAAAAGCAACTCTAGAGAAAAACAAAACAAACTTAGGTAATGTAGTTATCAAAGGAGATCTACCATACTTAGTCACAGAAGAAAGATGGCTACACATTGATTCAAACATGGAAAATGACACTAGCATAGAAAATGAAAATGACAGTGACAGTGACAATGAGGAACATGAAACAAATCTATTAACAAATAACCATGAAACCACATCTATTAACGATACACATAATAACAAAAGACCAATAATTGGAAAACCAATCCATGATGAATGTGCACACATATTACATAGAAAATTAGGACATGCTAGTTTTCCTGTAATACAGAAAATGGTTGAACATGCTGAAGGTGCTAAAATAAAAGATTGTAAAAATTTTTTGGAATGTTCAGTATGTAAGTCCTCAAAACTCAGAACTAAAGCCAGACCAAAAAAGGCAACAAGATCATCAAATCACATCTTTAACCTGGTACATATGGACCTAGTCGGTCCATTGACCCCATCAATTACATACAAAAAACGATATTTTCTTACTATTGTAGACGACTATAGTCGTTATGGATTTGTCTATACTTTAAAACACAAAGATGAAACATTTCAAAAGTTTAAAGAATTTTATAAACGTGTAGAAACACAACACAATGTAAAAATAAAGCAGATCATGACAGACAGGGGATCTGAATTCATGTCAAAAGAATTCTCCCAATGGCTAAAAGACAAAGGAATGTTACACTTCACCTCTAGCCCTTTCTCTGCATTTCAAAATGGAGTAGCAGAACGAACGAACTTGACACTACAAACCATGATTAGATGTACATTAGAAGATGCTGGTTTAGGCAAACAATTCTGGTCAGAAGCTCTATTATATTCAAATTATACTCTAAACAGAATTTGGTCTAGTGTCATAAATAAAACACCATATGAATTGATGTATAATAAAAAACCCAAGATAGCCCACATGCATGTATTTGGAGTTACAGCAGACGTACACATACCAAAACAATTGAGACGTAAGGGGGATAATGTATCTAAAAGGTTCAGATTCATGGGATATGAAACAGGCACAAAGGGATACAGATTTATTGATAATAACAATAAATTCATAATTTCTAGAACAGCTATATTTCACGAACAGGCCAATTGGTCTAAGATACATCTTAATGAGATATTTCCAACCACAAAACCAGACATTGAAAATCAAGACAAGACAGAAAGAGAAGAACATAACCACAATACACAAAAGAGCAACAATAAAACATGGATAGGAAACTGTCCCAAAATTAAAACAGATTCATTAACAAAAAAGGAAGCAAGATACTTACACGATAATGATAGCAGACCAGAAAGAACAATTAGATGTAACAGGAACCAAGTATCAAATAAATATAAGGATTATATAATGCACATAAATGATGATACATTAACACCCAATACTTATGAGGAAGTATTAAAACTCCCCACAGAAGAAAGAAAAAAATGGGAATTAGCCATGGCCAAAGAAATGGACAGTTTGTGAGAACTAAACGTGCTCAACACCAGCCCCAAAAGACAAAACAATTATTGGCACTAGGTGGATATTTAAAATTAAAAATCTGGAAGAAGGCAACACATTATATAAAGCAAGACTAGTTGCACAGGGCTATGCTCAAAAGTATCCTGAGGATTATACCGACACATATTCCCCCACTGTAAGGACTGAAAGTGTCAAGACAGCTTTAGTAATAGCATCAGCCCTTAATCTTGAAGTCTTTCAATATGATATACAAACTGCATATCTACATGCAAAACTTGATAAAGATATATATGTAAGAGCTCCTCATAGCCAAAACACAAATAGGAATGAAACTTGGTTACTAAACAAAAGTTTGTATGGATTAAAGCAATCCGGCAAACACTGGTATGAATGTTTGGTCAACGTTCTCAAAGCTATGAACTTCAATGCCACAACTGCAGATAATTGTTTCTTTGTTAGAAGGGATGGTGATTCAATAGAATTTGTGTTAATTTATGTGGATGACATTTTGTATATTGGCAAACATAAAGAAAAAAGGGATACATTTGTAACAAAATTAAATGAACATTTTTCTTTAAAATCATTAGGGAAAGTAAATAAATATCTTGGAGTTCAAATCAGTAAGACAAAAAAAGGATTTAGATTGTCTCAAAAAGATAAAATCATAGAACTCTTGAACAAATGTAATATGAGTGATGCAAAGCCTTGTGATACTCCAATGCAAGCTGATTTTTTAAGAAACATGAATGAATCATCTCCTGAATTTACTGATAATACACTTTACAGATCAGTTATTGGTTCCCTTTTGTATATCTCTAATTGGACCAGACCCGATATTGCTGTACCCCTTAATTTATTATCCAGATATGTCAGTAAACCTTTAATGTATCATTGGGAAGCCATTAAAAGAGTGCTAAGGTATTTGAAACACAGCTTAGATTTCTGCCTACTATTAGAACCCAACGATGTTAAAGAGCCTATTCTCACTTGTTACGCTGATGCAGATTGGGCAGGTGACACTAAGTGCAGGAAAAGCACTTCCGGCTATGTATTCTTTCTTAACAATTGTCCAGTCTACTGGTATACTGGAAAACAGGATCTTGTAGCTACATCAACGACTGAGGCAGAATATGTTTGTTTATCGAAAGCTTCCAATAATCTTATATGGTTCAATGATTTATTATCAGACGTTTGGAAGAGTCCTTCATTGCCATTTGTTATACATGAAGATAACAAAGCTGCGATAGAGATATCTAGATCAGATGCTATTGGTCAGAGATCTAGACATATAGACATCAAATTCAAACATGTAAGGCAATTATCTCAAGATGGATTCATTAAAGCTATTCATTGTGAAACCACAGAACAAATAGCTGATATATTGACTAAGCCTTTGCAATCTAAACAACATAAATATTTAACTTCAAAATTACAAGTTTTATATTGTTCTGAATCTGAATGTAATTACTGTTGTATGTCGAATCGGCATTTAGAGGGGGATTTGTCACGGGTAAATGCCTTATTCTTAAATAGAGGAAATGTATGTTCATAGAATATCAAGGGTTAACTTATTCTTCCTTTCTTAATGTATTCATACGTAACCACTCCTACCTCTAACCCCGCCTTATTGATATAAAAGGGGATACATACTCCTCCTCCTTGCTTCTATCTGCAATCATCCAGAGAATATAGAATGCCTACTGTAAATAAATAATACTTTGTTTGAATACTACATTTCTGAATCCTTTATTGAGTCCGATCCTCGAATTATTGCAACAGTTTCGCTTTTATCCTTGAGTTCCAAGGTGAGTCTAATTAGGCAGTTTGTATTCATAAATATATACTCTAAAAGACATAAGAAGGGTACTGGAATGGAGAGAAGAAACCCATGATGTAGTAGTGGTTCAGTTGCCATGAAGACAAAAACATATTCTTCCTTGTAGGTTTACATATCTCTTTCTAGGCTGCCATTTTTTCTGTCCTTTCCTGTTTTCCTTTGCTTCCCAAACTAATTAAATGTACTCATGATTAAATGAGCATATCTATGTAGTTTCCTTGGTAACCATACAGAAGTGGTTTGCCACTGCCTTTAGCATGTTTTTAAAACTTTTCTGGGTAAACTACAACTCTTAGATTTTGGGGTGGTCATCATCCAGGGACTAAAATCTGCTTTTTTTCCAAGGTTAACTGGCAGTGGATATATGATCAAAGTTTAATCTGCAGTTTCTTTTTCCCCTGCTGCCAAGATACTTCCCACAGAAACACCTTTCATGACAGCTAGAGGTGGATCCTTCATGTGAAACTGGATAGTAGCAAATTATATTTCTTTTCCCCACAGGGCAAGGAGTTCCTCAGAGGGCTCTCAAATGGCACTTAATTGAGAAAGAAGATCATTCACCTCACAACATTTAAAAAAAAAAACATGAAAACTAATGTTATTGTGAAAAGTTGGCTCAAAGATTTCCTTATTTTTTCTGTGCCATTATTAAAATAATCTAGAATTTTAAAAGATGTGATTAGCTTCTAGAATGCAGGAAAATATCCAAAGAAGTAGACATTCGCCTGGTGGATTATGATATAATCCAATCACAAAATCAGCCGAGCATTGTCAAATCCACGTTGCATTTTGCATAATAGTTCCAGAGAGAGCAGACCTTATTCCATCAAAAATGTTAAAATATGTTTCTGGACACCGCTGTCAATCCTTAGATTAAAAAATTAATGATTAAATGCTGAAGTGAGCAATTCTGTTATCAGAAGCCATCTTAACTGTCATTTAGAAATAGGCTTATCTGCTATGTGATCTTGTCAATGTATTTTGATCATACATTCCATGATTTCACTGAATTATTAGTGTATTTTATTAAGTGTTTATTTTTAGCTGGGAAAACTAGCCGCATATAAAAGACTCTTTCAGGCTTTTATATCATAAAAAGATATGACACAAAATTTGGAGGCGGGGAAGAGGGGGAAAAGAAAGAAACTCAAGAAAAACCAGAGAGTAAGAATATAATTAAGGTATGTTGCCAAGATTAGTGTTCTACAACAGTCCTTTTTATTCACTTATTCCTTCTGGCAACTCATTGTCACATCTAATCCAATCCCTCGCATCCTGGACGTAAACTGTTTCAACTCCTACCTTCAAAATGACGCTATAGAGCACTGCACACCAGAACAACTAGACACAAAAACAGTTTTTTCCCGAACGCCATCACTCTGCTAAACAAATAATTCCCTCAACACTGTCAAACTATTCACTAAGTCTGCATTACTATTAATTTTCTAATCGTTCCTATCACCCATCTCTTCCCACTTATGACTGTATGACTAACTTTGTTGCTGGTATTCTTACGATTTATATTGACTGTTTCCTAATATGATTTGATTGCCTATGACTATCAGTAAGTGTGATGATTCTTGACGAATATATCTTTTCTTTTATGTACACCAAGAGCGTATGCACCAAGACAAATTCCTTGTGTGTCTAATCACACTTGGCCAATAAAGAATTCTATTCTATATTCTATTCTCAAAATTCCTTTTACCTATTTAATTAACCACACCTGTAACAGCTCTCAATTGTGCACTATGGAAATCTGCCCCCAGATAGAATAGGATACAGGTTGTCCTCAATTTACAACCAGTCACTGAGTTATGAGAATCACTTGGAACCCACCCCTCAACATACTTACAATCCAGTTCTGAGGTTCCAATAACTGCCCTCTACATGATCACATGGGCATTTGGCAAATAGCCCACATTTACAGCTGTTTGTAGGATCTCAATTTATGATATTTTGCCAAAAACTGGCATTTATTTCCAATTTTTGGGGAAAATGCCCCATAGTAAACAATGGGTTTATTAACGACTGTGGATTCATTTAATTACCATGGTGATTTGCTTAACAACTGCTGCAAAATTAGGTTAGTGACCTGATGATCTGCTTTACTACCATCATGATCTATGACTGTAATGGGCATGCTCCATCATGGTTGTAAATTGTATCTCACAAAGTAGACAAGAATATAGATTTGATGTAATGGGTTTTAGGAATGAGGAATATATATGAAATATTGATTGTTAAAATGACAAAGATTTGGAATGGTGTCTATTTGGAAATAATTGTTTAGAATTTTGGGTGATATAGTAGAATGATAAATGTTTAGAATAAGACTTTTTTTTCTTTTTTCTTTTTTTTAAAGATGTAAATGGATAAAATTTGGAACAAAATTGGTTGAGGAAATGTGAGTAATTGTACTTATTTTATACTGGATCAAATCCTTGCTCTAAGAAGATGTATTTTATGTTTTATGTCTAAAAAAATAAAAAAATAAATTTTTCAAAAAAAAAAAAAGAATAGTATTCAATTGATTATATCAAGATCTCTGGGACTTCTACATTCCTTCAAGTGTCCAATCTGGAGGCCAGCTAAACTCAGATAATGGGGGAGAAAAGGGATTCCCATCTACCTGTTATTCACAATGAAGAAAACAGGCGATATTGGAGTCACCACTGAACACCATCATGAACAGACTGAAATGCAGACTTGGGGTACCAATCATCTCTGTAAGACTCATAGTATTTTACAAGGTAGTATCCTTCATTGAATCCATCATTATGTCCTTAGAGATCTGTTAGGCACATTTTTATATGCATTTATATAAATCTTTTACAATAGTAGTTATCAGTGAATAATAATAATGAAATAGAAATAAAATATAAATAAATTGAAATTGAAATTGAAAGATTATGGCATAAGATGTGGTGGTCCCAGTGGTTAACAGACACTGGGAGTCACACCAAAAATCTTGGATGGAACTTATAAAATCCAGTTGCACCATATGGAGTTGTGCAAAGGCCTTTCTGGTCATAGCTAACACCTGCTCTCCAAGAAGGAGTTGATGTCCAGGAAGATACCAAGATAGTTATCCACTCTGAAGGGGAAAGTGATACCCCATCCAAAGTCAGAAATTGGAGATTTTGCAATATCCTTCCCCCAGGAGTGGGGAGGGAATAGGGATTTTGCAGTATCCTTCCCCTGGAATGGGGTGGGAATGGAGATTTTGCAGTATCCTTCACCTGCCACGCCCACCAAGCCACTCCCACAGAACTGCTGGTAAAAAAAAATTGGATTTCACCACTGGCTTACTTCCTAGGACCCATCAGGTGGAACTCTTATAGATAGGACCTGTACCATGTCTCTCCTGCCAAAACTGATGGAACGAATAACAGCGAAGAGGCAGTCTCATGCGCTATAGCTTTAAATGTCAAAATCAGCACCTTGAATTTGAACCAGAAGCAAAATGTTGATCAATGCAGGTCACAGAGCAGAAGTATAAATATTTGTCCATCTAAGGATCCACATAATTGCCTGTGCTGCCGCATTTTTCCACCAACATTTTCTATGTTGATGGTATTAAAATCGACTGAGAGTTCAAGTAGAATCAAGATGAAAGTACTACCCATCACGTTTTAGTCAGAAAGCATTCAAAAGGATGACCAATGTGTTTGTTCCATGTCCAGGCCTGATCTACTTCATCCAGAGACTACCTAAGATGCTGCACAAAACATCTTCTGCATAATCTTCCCTAAGAAAAGGAGGTTGGGCACTGGACAGAAATTGTCCAGCATGTTTGGATCCAGTGATGGTTACTTGAGTAAACGAATGTCTCTTTAAGAGGTGAAAGGGCAGTCACCTCTTAAGAATGAATCACTGCCAGAATCCATCTATATGTCCCTTTCTGAGCAGCTTTAGCTAGCTAATAGGGGCATGTATCTAAGGAGCAGGTGGCAAAACTTCATAAGGACTCTGTCCACTTCCTCAGTGCAACAGGTTCAAACCAATTCTAGATAACAGGGCAAGAATATGTCCCACATATCTCCACTGAACCTATATCAAGGCTGGTATCTAACTGGGAATGAATTCAAGTGATTTTGTCTGACATGGCTCTGAAAATTTATCCACCTGGCCATGAAGGTAAATCCCTAGGTTCCTCCCTTTGCCAAGAGGGCTCAGATCACCCAAAACAAGGTTGCTAGATGGCAATCTGCAGATGCAATGTTAAACACCAAAGAAAGAGTACAAAAAAAGAATGAGCTTCTGGGTTTGTTGCAAAAAGTTAATATATTGAGTGCAAGCTGTATATAAAGATTATTTTGAACCTGTTCTTGGTTGGTAGCACTGATAGGGAAATAAATTCTAAACCTATATTAGGGTTTTAGAGCCTCAGAAAAATATAATTGATTAAAAATGATTGCCTTAAGATTTAGATAAACATGTTCCATCAGCTTCAGTTCTCCATGGGCTGTAGGACAACAACCAGGTAAGACATCAGCTGTTTGGACAGTTACATGTCACTCAAAACTCTCAATGGCTGGGTTCATACATAACACTAAGCTATTACATAATTCATTATGCAATCCCCTCTTGCCCTGCTACGCTCTGTTATTGTTTTTTTTTTTTTAATTTTGATTTATATGCCGCCCTTCTCCGAAGACTCAGGGCGGCTTACAATGTGCTCAGCAATAGCCTTCATCCTTTTGTATTTTTATACAAAGTCAGCTTATTGCCCCCACAACTGGGTCCTCAATTTACCTACTTTAGAAAGGATGGAAGGCTGAGTCAACCTTGAGCCTTGGCGAGATTCGAACCCTGCAGTAATTGCAGGCAGCTGGTCTTAACAACCAGCTTAATAACAGGGTGCCTTAAACCACTGTACTACCAAGGCTCTTGTGATAAAGAATAAGATGTTCCTGTGAGGGATGAGTTAAGAATGTTTGGAATGTATGCCAAAAGTATATACTTAAAGCAAGATCTCCCAAAGTGTGACAGTTAAACTAGCTGCTCAGCTAAAGCAAGCAGGCACATGCATGGGGTAGCAGTGACACAAGGAAGATGCTGAAGACAGATTGTCATTTTAGTGACAATAGCAAAGATATATAATTTCATCCTGTGCAGGAGAAGGTAATGGTAAGCCACTCCTGTATTAGTAAAACCACTTTGAAAGACAGTTTAATATGACTGACAATATAGTGTTGGATGATGGGCTTTTTGGGTCCCGTGGTACTAAATATGCTATAGAGAAATAACAGGATTTTTCAGATGACCAATTATCTAAGAGTAGATGAAAGCCTTTGGGATGCTAGTTGCTGACGCCAGTATGCAGGAAAATGTAATGTGAAGCTGCAAAGACAGAATTGCAGTGCGAATCTGGAACATAATGAACATGAACATGGGCAAATTCAACATAGTGAAAGATGAAAATCAACTTCACGCTGATATCTTAGGCATCAGATACAAAGTGAAATGGGCCGGAATTGAATCAGTCAAAAAATCATACTGCTTATTACTCGCAATATGAAAAAGATTGGCAGTGCTTTCATAGGCACTCCCCACAAGCCTTGCTTTCCCACTTTCTCACCCGATCAAGTGAGAAAGTTGTCCCAGGGTCAGAGACTGTGTGGTTTTGGAATGGGAGGAACTGTCTGACTCAAACCCATCAAGACAAAGTGAGTGTGGGTGTTTGGGCTGCCCAGGTCTGGCAATATTTATTCCCATCCCACTCTGGGGTCAGCCAGAGGTGGTATTTATTTATTTATTTATTTATTTATTTATTTATTTATTTATTTATTTATTTATTTATTTATTATTGCGATTTATATGCCGCCTTTCTCCCTGGAGACTCAAGGCGGCTTACAAAATGACAAATTCCAATACAAATCACAATGAAATAAAATTAAAATCAGCAACCCTATTAAAACAGTTTAAAATTATGACAGTGTACCCCCAAACGGATCAGTTGAGTTGACGGAAGAGCCACGTCTCCAGCTCACGACGGAAGGAAAGAAGGTCGGGAGCTGTCCTGAGCTTGGTGGGCAATCCATTCCAGAGGGTCGGGGCTCCCACAGAGAACGCTCTCCTCCTGGGGGCCATCAGCCGACATTGTTTTTGTATTTGTATTTGCCAGTTCTCTACTCAAAATTTCCACTGCCGGTTCTCCGAACTGCTCAAAATTTCCGCTACTGGTTCTCCAGAACCTGTCAGAACCTGCTGAATTTCACCCCTGAAGTAAGCCTTTTCTATATGGTAGTACCTATCTTCTGGAACATCTTCTCTCCTTAGGTAAGATTAGTCTCATTCCTTATGGCCTTCCAGAAAGGCTTCAAAATGTGTGTATGTGTTAGCAAACTTGAGTTCCAGTTTTCAGCAAGCTGGTTGTATTGTAGTAACATCTTTCTTCTCATGGTCTGTTTTATTCTTATTACATTCATATTGTTTTAATAAGTTTGTAAAATATTTCAATTCCTGATTTTATTGTATACCTTTCAGTCAGTTGAGGTGAAATGGGTTATATAAATTTAACAACCAAATATTTTCTATTAATTTCCTAATCAATTAATTTAATCACGGTCTGTGTAGCAACCAAAACCTGCTACTTCCGTAGCATCTCTACTATTTTTATTTGCCAAATGCTGTTTCTTTTAATTTTTACTTTACAGCAGTAAATAATACTTACATGAGCTGGGGTATGGGCATAATAATTAATCTAATATTGCTTTTGTCTAAAATTGTTTATTGCCTCTACTTCTTTCTGCCTATCTGCTCAGTAAAATTCCTTTTCATTTTTTCTTTCAAAATTTGAAACATTGCCTGAACTACATTTGCTCATTATTTCTGAATGCAAATACCTGGGATTTTTTCCCACATTGTTCTGGATTTCAGTGAAAAAATTAGTGAATTTAGTTCTATTTAGAAAATTAAAATCACTATACCCACGTTTTGCAAAACATTACCTAAATATATTTGTAGCATCTAAATCTAACAGATATGTACATTCAAGTTTGCATATACTGTACATATCAATGAAAACACTTAGCAACTTATTATTTAAGATAACTGAAAACGGATCAGTTAAAAGTGAAAACCAAATGAATCTGTCCTGGAAAAATATATATATTATGAGATACTCAGATATTATAAAACATTGTTTCAAACTTTTTTTCTCTCAGTACCACTTCACACTTTTAAAAATTATGGAGGACCCCCAAAGGAGTATTTCTTTGAATGGGTTATATTTATTTATATTTACTGTTATTAAAAATTAAAAATTCTGCATTCATTGCTGTTACCATTTCCCATTGTTTGATGGGATTTTAACATTTAAAATACATTTTATTGTATTATTATTTGATCTAGCCTGGTAAATAAATTTGATTTTAGGGACCCCTGAAATGGTGTTGGAAGAACCCCAGGGGTCTTTGGATCACATTTTAAGAAACACTACCATATAAATATTTCAGAATTACTGTAAGTTGAATATTACTTTAAGTAGAATATTTTGTTTATCGAATTTAAGAAACACCTATCTCCCTAAAAGATACCTAATTGTTCATTTTTAAGATTTAACAATAACTTTGTGGAATATTTTCTATAACTCAAGACTAATTTCATTACAAAAAACAGCTTCTTTAAATAACTTTTCCTCTTCACATTTTGCATACTTAGCTGTGTGTGCATGTTATTTGACCTACTTTTTCAGATAAACAAGGTATATTTATTTTGCTTGTTAAATATGTGTTCGATTCTCATGAATACTTTAGTTATTTTTATACAAATGTAGACTTCTCAAACACAAATCAAAATTAGACATACTGTTCAAATGTAGGATCTAGTCATCATGGTCAAGTAATAATATATTATGTTAAAGTGTTATTTTCCCTTGGCTTTTTCAGCAATACAAAAGATAGTTTAATAAGTTTGCAGGCCTATGGATGCTTACTTGGATGCAATCCTACTGAAAATCATATAAATATTCTGAAGAACAAGACTGCAAGTTGTTTAATCTAGTACTGAACCAGTCACTTCTTATACATATAGTTTGTTTTTTAATTAGATGTAAGAAAATTTATTACTTAATTTGCTTACATTTAATCATTTGGCACATTTGTACAAATGATTGAAACTTGGCTTTGTTATTCTTTAAAGTTGAAGTCTAATGGCCAAGAGGTAAGTTTGAGTTTCATTCTATTTAATCACACATGCACACACCAAAAACAGGAACGGATAAAGCAGACGTTATTGTGATTCCAAAGGATTTTCATCCTGTCCTCAAAAAGATAAAATATTGACTAAAGATGAGATGTATATAATACCTCTCTTTCCATTATTTGCTCTAAAAATCAACTAAGGAAGAGAGTAATTTACTCTGTTGGTCTGCTCAGATTGGATACTTTCAGTCAGAAAATCACTGTGTATTATTTAGGAAATGAAAAAATAAAATGCCATCAAATATACTTCATGGATATTCAATATGATGATCATCCATGTTCTAACCATTGATGAAGAAGAGGTTGATGAGTTTTATAATCAAGTTCAATTTGAAATTGACACAAGCTACGTGCTTGTGACTAGAGCTGAAATTCCAAAATTGGAAATTATTAAGGAGGAAATGTAGTTGGAAAGTATAGTTGAAGAAACTGAAATGAAGCAGAATTCATCCATTTCTGGCAGTTATTTCTCCATAGGTAACAATCTTCATATCTCACCAGGCTCAAGGTTGACTCAGCCTTCCATCCTTTCTAAGGTAGGTAAAATGAGGACCCAGATTGTGGGGGCAATAAGCTGACTTTGTATAAATATACAAAAGTATGAAGGCTATTGCTTAACGCATTGTAAGCCGCCCTGAGTCTCTGGAGAAGGGCGGCATATAAATCAAATAAAAAAAACAAAACAAAAAAGTTTATATGGACATCACCAGACAGAATATATAGACCTTAAATTTAATATATTATTTCTAAAAGTAGCTGGAGAACGATAAATGACCACGCTGAAACTTTAGATACAAGTTCCAGTTCCCATGAAGTCTCTGTAATGCAAGAAAGAAAAAGATGACGGACTTCATTATAGCAGAAATGAATGCACTATTGGAAGATCTGAAAGGCTAGGTTTGGGATCGATCATACTGAATAAAGTCTATATAAATAGTGACTAAGTGTGAACACCAACTTGATGAAATATAATAAATCAAATTATAACTTTTGATTTATGTTATTGTATTGTGTGAACCTAGTATACCAGGTCAACAAGCCATTAAAAGAATTCTAGTTTTGTGTGCTATTTAGTCACTAGCTGCAGAATTGAGCTCAAAAATAATTCTGGAAAAAGTGGACATGTCCATAATCACAGTGAAATTCTATATTGTTCAACTTCTGGGAGATTACTATTTTTTTTTAAAAAAAGATCAATTGCTGAAGCAGGTAATTGAACAGAATAAAATTATTAAAGTGCTCTATTCTTGCTTTGTTGGATATCTTGCTTTGTTAAGATCCTGTGGTCTTCGGGGCTTCCGGTTTGCTGCTGGCCGCCGCCAGACGTTCCTCTGGGATCGTCAGCTCCCTCTGCCTGTATAGAGCCGCCGTTACAGCGGATGGCGGCTCGAAAAAACTCCGTTTCCAAGAGGAAACGGAGATAGAGCCGGCAGGGGTGGGTAGAACTCTCCGCAGAGTCCCAAAAGTTTTTTTTTAACTTTTGGGACGGAGCGGATGAGAAGCCCCATATCCCCTGCCGCTGCTCCGGGCTTTGGGAGACCTCTGCTTATGCAGAGCCAGGCGTCAAGAGCAAGCCTGTGAATCTAAAAGAATAATTAAAGAAATGAAGAACTGGACCCTTAATACTGAACCGCAAGTATCTCACCCTTTCAAAAACTATTTAAAAGAAAAGAGCAGAGGAAAAGAGGGAAAAAGAGCCTTCTAAAATGGCGTCTGCTGTGGCTGGAGAAGGGCTAAAAGGGAAAGTCCTTCCGTTTCTCATTATTACAATGTAGCGGAATAAATATCACTGGCTACATTTCTAGAGAAAACCTCGCTCCTGTGCACAATCCACAAAGCAGAATGAAAATCAACCAGCAGATATACAATTGGTAGGCAAGAAAAGAGGATGGAAATTCAACCCGAAAAAGAAAAAGAAAAGAAACAGATCTTATAGAAACAGCAATTTCTAAACTAAGCAACAGTGAAGCCAGGCGCTTTAAAAAATGAATGAATATTAGAAAAGATAGTGGCGGCGAACAATTGTCTGATACTATCCTGAGGATTGTGGCAGATCTCTGCAAGGCCATGATTTTGGGATGTGGAAAGAGCCTCACTTTGTTGGATTTGAATCATCTAATTTTTTCTTATTTACCTTTTTTTTCTCTTGGAAATATATTATAACTACTTTGAGTTATAAGGCAGGAGAGTTTTGCCGGGGCATGCAGAAGATCTGGATGTTACTCAGTAGGATGATGGGAATTAACAATCCTGATGAATACCACAACTATAACCATACGGATATATTCATAATTATAATGTCACTCGGGTGGTTGTTTTTACTTTTATACAGGTGTGAGGATATCTACTACTGATGGGGGCAGAAGATGACTGAAGATTTTGAATAAACTGTTGCACCAGCATGTTATTTTACCCTATTATGGGTGATGGATTTAACAATCTAGTGGAAAGACATCAAAGAAGATATTATATGGATCATAAACTTAAAGTTATTGTCTTTTCTCTTTTTACATAATGAAATGCATATATAGATATGTGTATATCTTAGTAATGTGGGCAGTTGATTATATTTAGAATTGTACTGCATGATTTTGTAGGAATTGAAGGGTTGAAATAGGTTAGTTTACTGATTGTTATAAAATGGGATGCATATATAGAAATGTGTATATTTTAGTAAAGTGGGTAGTGGATTATATTTAGAATTGTATTGTCTGATTTCAAGTCATATATTTAGAGGAGTGGAGGAAGTGGACAGAATTGAATAAATTTGGTTGCAGGGAGAAGGCCGATTTAAAATGTTATATTAATATATATAAAAGATTAAAGGTTAATTTGTAATAATACTCAATAAGTTTAGGGGAGGAGAAAAAGGGCAGATTACCGTAAAAATGGGAGTTATAAGATTAACAAGTTAAGGGTCAGTATTCCGAGAAGGGATTAAGGGAAAGGGAAGATATTATGTATGTAACTAGTTATGAAATAGCCTATTGTTGTGAAGAAGTCACGGGGGGGTTGGGTGGAAAGGGTGGGTTAGGGAAGAGGGGGGGGGAAAGGGGGAAAAACTTGTATTTGAAAACTTTTTCAATAAAAAAAGATCCTGTGGTCTTCAGACTTCCAACTTCTAGCTTCTGTTACAACTGCTCTGGATTCACTAAATCAACATTTACAAATATTGCGACCTTTGTAAGAAGTGTATTGTAAGCCACCCTGGGTCTTCAGAGAGGGGCAGCATATAAATTGAATAAATAAATAAATAAATAAATAAATAAATAAATAAATAAATAAATAAGAATTTAATATCCTGCAATGCTCATATTTTAAAATACCATTTTATTGATAAAAGTAGATCATACATAAATAATTGCTTCCATTAGTGGAAGAAACATATAGACAATTATGTTTATGCACTTTAGTCCTTTAGGCATCATGATAAAATCAAAGAAAAAATACAAACTCATCTGCCACAAATGTCACTACACCTATTTTATGTTTTTGCTATTGTGTAATCTAAATCACAGTATACAATGTTCGAGCAATTTAATGTCCACCTAAGATTTAAAGCATGGTTTTCAATTTATGCTTAATTTTTATGATGCAGTAATATACCTGTGTATTTTTAATAATCCAAATACATTAGCAATTTAAAACATCCTTTTATTTAACATATCCTGTTTTATGAGAAACACATATATAGAAATGAATGGCTTGGTTTACTTAATATGATAATCTAACAATGTACTGAATTTGCTTAGTACACAAAGTTACAAACCACAATTTACAATATGTAACTGCAAGTTTTACATAATTTGGCAAATCAAAATAACTCATATTATGACTTAGTTTTGTATAATAATATAAACCAGATCAATATGTTTTTAAGAAACATATTACTTAAAAGCAAAAGTATTATCTTTTAAGGCTAACTTCCATTTATGTATGCCAGTGCTTTTGGAATTTACTTTTCAGAGAAACCATGTTGTTACAGAGGAATTAAGAAGGCTATGTTCATACAATGCATACCGTATTTTTTGGAGTATAAGACACATGTTTTCCCCCCCAAAAAAGAGAGTGAAAATCTGGGTGCATCTTATACTCCGAATGTAGCCCTGCCCAGCCTCTCAAATGGAGGTTTCAGAGGCTGAAAAAAGCCTCAGAAATGAAGCTTCAGAAAAAAAGCCTCAGAAACGAAGCTTTAGAAAAAAAAGTTTCCAAACAGCTTCAGAAAAAAAAGCCTCTGAAAGGAAGCTTCAGAAAAAAAGCCTCTGAAACAGAGCTTCAGTTTCAGAGGCTTTCAGAGGCAAAAAAAAAGAAGTTTTTTCTGAAACAGTGTTTCAGAAGTTTCAGAGGCTGAAAAAAAGGCAAGGCACAGAGCTCACAACCAACAAATCTGTTGCTAAAATTCACCTCTGGGAACAGCTTATTGGGGGTATTCTGGGAGGCCGATCCACCGCGTCAGTTTTTATCTTATTTTCCTCCCCAAAAACTAAGATGTGTCTTATACTTCGGTGCGTCTTATACTCCAAAAAATACGGTAATTTACCCTAGATACTTTTAAGTATTTTATTTAAATTACGCTATTTTGTTGGTTTGCAGAAAATACAATGAACCATAAATTAACCAAACATAGAGGTTATGCAACATACTAGGCCAAAATGTGGATGATCAGTTTATTCAATATCATACATGTATAAATTATTTTAAGACAATTTAAAGAGTAAGATATGGATTACTTTGTTTTTATGCAAATTTATCTTTTCAAAATGACATTACAATATTGGAATTCACAGGCCAAGTCTGTCAATTCTAAGATTTGCTTACCCATAATAATTAACTACCGGTAAGCTGTATGAATTTATAGATCCTTCATTATGGTTTAGATCAGGGCTGTCAAGCATACGGGCCCACGGGCCAAATGCGTCACACGCTGGCCACGCCCATGCCTCGTTTAGCGAAGAGGGAAAAGTCATGATACATCACATGACGCCGCTGTGACACCGCTACTTTTGACACCCATGGTTTAGATCATGGTCACGCAACGTTTTGGCTTGCCTGGGCCACATTGAGTGAAGAGGAATTGTATTGGGCTACATATAAAATATATATAGCATATAAATAATACAGTTCTTTTATTATATATTTTTATTATCTTGTGGGACATTACTAGCTCTCCAAGATCATATGTGGCCTGTGGGCCGTGTAGAAAGTTAGCACCCACCCTTCTCCTAGAAGAATGAAATATTCTAAGAAATATAAAAAAGGCAGATTATACTTCCCTGGATGAGAAAAGCAGAAACATGCTCTTGGAAAGAAGTCTCCACCTTTGTTAATAGGTTGGCACCAGTCTTCCTGGGGCTATCAACAAGACAAAAGACTGGGCCAGTCTATCTAGAAAACAAAAGACCTTCACCCTCAGGACATGATAGTATTAGCCCTCACTCAAGATTTCAAACTCTCTCTCTCTCCTCTCTCCCATGTGCTCGATCGCGGAGGACCTCAAACCATGTGGTCCTGTCCACCATTAAACATCTTTCCAATCAGCCTCCATGCTTCCAGTGTCTTTTTTGCCACTTGGAATTGAACCCAGATGGACATTTCTTCCAACAGCCGTGATTTGGATCCTTCACTATGATTTAAAAACAAAAAACTGAGTTCATACAACACTGTAAGCTAGTGTTGACTTGGCATGGAAAGTGTTACTTTCCATTTCCATTTTGAATACATCTACTCCTTTGATATATTTTTTTAGCCCATTAGTGGAAGAATTATTTTTTTAAAAAAGTATCTACTTAGGAGCAAGGGTTAACAATAGAAATCATTGCACCTCCGAAAATTCCCACAATAATTCTGGATAATTGGTATTTCACCAAATAAAAGATTAAATGTCCACGTAATGAAATCAGATTAATTCTGAAACAAAACATTAGCATTTTGAAGTTATTTCAGTGTTTTTATGCAGAGAGAACAAGTAAAGTGCTGGATCATAAATTAACTTACCAAAACACAGTAAACTAAAATGTAGCTTTGACTTGATCAGGACACTGTGGTTAGCTTATGGTTTAGTGTCTCAGCTGTTCTGTGAATACCAATACTTAACCAAACCCTAGTTAACAAGTAAGCATGTCAAACACTGTTTTGGATTTTTTTAAAAAATCAATGTCCAAAATGGTCCTAGTATCCTGCAACTGTTTAAAAAAAGTCAAAATTTATCTCCAAATAAATTATAGATTCTTTTTAGTACTATTTTAAGTTGGACTTCCGCATTTCAAATAGCGAAGAAATTACGTTTCGTCTAATCCCATTATTACCAAGTGAAAATTCAAGTTTTCACCTGAGTGAACAATCCGAGTTCTAGACTTTCTTCTACCAGTTTTCCAAATTTGCTAAATCGACAGCTCATATTTGGCTAGACTTGTTGGCTCTTAGTTAGCGTGGCTGACAGCGCATTTTGATAGAGCGGCCGTTCTGCGCGAAGAATGGTCGCGTTTGGGGCGCATGAAAATTAGCGTCCATTCCCGGTTATCGAGGGCAAAAGAGCGAATTAGGAACTGTACAAACTGCTCCCTCTATTGCCTCACAAGTAACCGAGGGAGCTGGCAGAGCGAAAGCCTGTACAGGCGAGGCGGAACAGGGTCCAGTGGCTTTCACCCAGCTTCTTTCTTCACGCCTTTCTCCAGGGAATAAATACTTTGTGTACGGAATTGCTGCAAGGTGGAGCGAGGAAGGAAAGGCGGTGGTGCTTTTTTCCCGCCTCTTTCCTCCCGTTTTATCAGGAGAGGTGTAAGTAAAATGGGAGACGACGTGGGTTTTACCAACCACACCAAAGCCTGAGGACGCCCCCGTTGTTGAGTTGCGGGCGTCAATCCCAGGGCTAAGGAAGGGGGAATCAACCACGCAAGGGAAGTGCGCATCCTCCATTTTGGCTGAGGGAGGGTGGAGAGCTTGGCTTTCTCTCTCCTTTGCCGCCCTGGCAATGGCCAGTCCTATTCAACAGTCGTAGAGCATTGCCAAAGGCGCCCTCTGCGCTTTGCCTCGATCCTGAGGCGAAAGGCAGTAAGAATAAGCGCCTCACAAAGCCTCATATTGGCTTGAAGGGGTCCCAGGTTCCCTGCAGCAGCTTCCGACAAAATGGAGGACACCACCATTACCAACCATTACCACCATCACCACCAGGAGCCGTGCTGGGCTGCTTGTGAGACGCCTTTTCTTGACTCGGAATAGTTGGGAGCGCGAAAAAGAATCCTCCTGAAGACAGAGACCCTTGTCCTCGGAGAAGACTTATAGGCTGCCCCCTTCTTAGGTTTTGGACTTGGTTTCTATTATTCTACCCCTCTTAGAAAGGGTTCCAGATCCACAGCCCAAGGGGTGGGGAGAAGAAGCGTCTAAAACCCGTTGGCTTTATTGCTGTATCCGTCCTTGCCGCCTCACCTCAGAGTTTGGTGTTCAAGCCCTGCTTTTACCCCTTGTCCTTGTGGCAAGAGGAATTAATTGCCCCGTGGCAAACAAATTAATGGGCTAAAACACCTTCCTGGCTGATAAATGACATGGGGACTTAAGGGAAGCCATCGCCCTTTTCCTGGGGAGGGGGAAAAGAGGCAGCACAAACTTCTGCATGAAACTACTCAGCAGCGACGCTAACCACCGGGATCGCAAACCTTCCCCATCCAGTTGAAAGAAGCAGAGGTGCTGCAGCTGTTGGTGGTGGGCAATACAATTCGGGTTTTCTTTAACCTGGTGGAACCAAAGGAGGAGGGACGGGAGGCGTGTGCGGACAGCTAATTGACAGAATCTTCACGCAACCAGCGACGGAGACCGACGATAGACGGGCATTTTCTCCAATGGTTTTGTCTGACACCAAAGCCCTCCCTCTGGGAAAGCCAATGGGCGGGAACACTAGGCGGCCTTTCCCCGGGCTCGGATGGTTAGGTTTTTGTCCCTCCTCCTCCCCTTCGCCAGCAGCAGCGTTTAGCCCGGGACTGGACCGAGATAGAGTTGAGGAAGCGTTGGCGGAGCCGCGGAGGGTGCGTTTTACCCGCAGGCGGGCGGGCGCGACTTTGGCCGAGCTCGGCGAGGGGATCAGAGGAACGGGGGTCGAGGTAGAAACAGCGGAGCCGGGTTAGACGAACTGGCTTGAAGCCCAGCTGCCCTTTCAGGGTGGGGACAGGAGAGCAGACCAGCCGCGTCTCGGGAACAACCCGGGCTAAATACCCCGCTGCGTGGTGTTCTGACGGCGGCTGCTGCTGTCCGTTCCCCCCCCCCTCCCCTTTCCCGCCAGTAGAATTAGGAAGGCAAGAAAGGGTCAGTGGCGGGTAAGAACCGGGAGGGCGGCAGCCCCGTTACGACGCGAGACAGGCGCTTGGGCAGACATGCGGAGAGGGCTGCCGTGGGGTATCTGGGTGCGTGCGTGTGCAGTGGGGGGGCGCCATGTCTCTCCGCCCGGCTTTATTTCCAACTGCCTCCTGGGGGCGATGCGGGGGGGCGTTTGTTCCCCGTCTCATCGCGGTTCCTTCTTCCCTCGGGAGGGGGAACGGACGGGGAAGAGTCGGTAATTGCGCCCCGCGGATCCTTCTTTCTCCCCTCCCGTATTGTTTAGCTGGGTCTCTTTAATGGCGGCCGACTGGAGGCGGCAGTGCTGCTAGCAGACTGCAGGGGGCCGAGCGCAACTCCCGGGGCAATTGGCAGAAAGCGGGATCGGGAGGGTGGGAGGGGAGGGCAGATTTTCGGCTCTCGAGCGGCGGGGGCGGGAAAAAGGGGGGGGGGGAAGGGAAGCGAGTTTGGACTCGCTCCCGAGAGTTTTGAACACACGGAGGGGAAGAAGGTTGGAAGGTCTGGGTCGGGGCTCCACAGTCTCACGCCAACAGCAGAAACTCCTGTTTGTTGCCCGTTGGGGGAGTCGCGTCCGAGGAGGGAAGACCCCCCTCCCGACCCCTGGTGGGTGTGAGAAGGGGGCATCCATGAAGCGCCGTCCGTGGGCCAAGAGGCTCCAGTTTCCCTTTGGGAAGGGCATCTAGAGGGGCGCTGGGTACCAACTCCAAAGCAGCGGTGGCCACTCCGTCTCTTGCCCATTGGGAAGGGCGTCTCCTGGAGGGGAAGATGGGGAGGTACCCCCTGTAGATGCCTTCCCCCCTCCTCTTTTCTTCTCTTTCCCCTTGACCAGCACCTCTTTTCCCCTAGGCTGCGGGCCAGTTTGGCGCAGCCTTGGCAGAGCCCAGCAAGGCGAAGGAGCTCTCATTGTGAGTGCTATTTATATATGTTTTCCTGCCTCGGGAGGCGGAGGTAGAGCACCCATTTTTGGCACGAGGGCTGGGGGTGGGTGGGTGGGTGGGGATAAAAGAGGAGGTGCCTCTCAGGGTGTGTTGGGGGGGGACGCGGGGGAGAGATGGTTGGGTGCAGCAGCTGCTGCTGCCCTAGAGCAAAGCCCCGGTAATGGCCGGGAGGCGACTCCACCCCCGCGGGGTGGGCTCTGTTGCTGCAGACATCGCTCCTGCAATACCAACACTGGCAAGCAGACGACGGGCTCCTGCCGCTGCTCCTGCCTTGCCCATCGAGGGGGTGGGTATCTTTCGAGTGCCCCCTAGAGTTTTGGAGCGTACATTCAAGTGACATCTTTTTTACTCTGATTTAAACGATTTCCACCCCAACTCTTGAATCCCCCACAACCTTATCTGACCCTATTTGGCAGGTGAGCAAGGAGAGGACTTTTAAGAGAGAAACCGCTTTGGGGTGAAGGGCGTGCTTTTAGTCATCATTCTCTGTGTTTGGATCCCACAATTTCCCCCCCTCTTTTCCAAATGGATTTGCTTGGTATTGGAGATGGGAAGATCAAACCATAGGTGGTTATTATTATTATTCAAGTTGTAGTGGTTCATACTTGAAAACATCTATCTGTGTTGGCCTATTTTCCCTTGAAACCTTTTGAGGTTGTTTGAGAATCCTGTGGGTTGTTGTGTTCAGTTGTGTCTCATATTTTCAAGATGAATGCAGTTGCTTTCTTTGAGTAAAACCTTTGTACAGTAAGTTTTTTCTTGCATTCTGAAAACTTTACATTTACTGGTCCGGTTCCCTTCACCTTACTAGGAAGAGTTTGGAATCCCTAAATGTCAAAGTTACCTGGCAAAGGCGGCCCTAATGGAAACAACTACAGGCCTATTGCCTGATACTGAAAACAACAGTAGTTTTCAACTTAGTCTACATGGAGGTTTATTTAATACCCCATAAAGAAACCACTGGTGACATTCCAGTATCTAGAACCATAATTCAGTGGAATGATACTGAGAGAAGTGGGTTGGAACTAAATGGTTTATAAATAAGACCGTACGAAGCTGATTCTTAAAAACCATCAGAATAATTTTATAGTTATAGATGTGCCAAAGGGGCCTGGTGGCTCAGCAGACTGATAGCATTGTGATTAACACCAGCTGTCTGCAATTACTGTAAATTCGAATCTCACCAGGCTCAAGGTTGACTCAGCCTTCCATCCTTTCTAAGGTAGGTAAATTGAGGACCCAGTTTGTGGGGGCAATAAGCTGATTTTGTATAAATATACAAACGTATGAAGGCTATTGCTTAACGCATTGTAAGCCGCCCTGAGTCTCCGGAGAAGGGCAGCATATAAATCAAATTTAAAAAAAAAATAATAATTTCATGGGCATACAGGTTAGATGGTAAATCTATTTTAATAAAAAAAAGCCTCTAAATTTGGATAGAACATTTATCTTTAATGCTAATGTGAAATCATACAAAGATTAATGTACATGTTATTGTTATAGTTCAATTACATATTAGGCCAAGATCCTGCTTGACTTTTTTTTAATCTTTTCTTAATCTGAATTTCTTACTCTTAAATCTGCGTATTTTTAGCAGTATAACAAAGGATGAGTTACTTTTACTAGCACTGTTGTTTATTTTGTTCTCCCCATGCTCCAAAGTGGACCATTAAAAAATAGCTGTTGCAGCCCTAGGATTAAAAAAACCCTCAGCTATGTCAAAAGAATAGAAGTATTCAAAATAAAAGTGGGAAGAAGCACTTCCATGCCTAATAGTTTATTTTTTTAGTGTGCCATACAAAGCCAGTTTTTCTATTTTTCAACAGTGGTATATAGCTTAGTATGTTGTGTGAGTTTAACCAATTTGTTTATTCAGTATCAATGGATAAACAAATCTTGAAATTAAGAGACTTAATTTGTTAATTCCAATAAGAATTATGCTGTTTTGAAAAATTATGGTTTGCTAATTATGAAAGTTGAGAAAACATGGAAATATTGGATAAATACAGGAAATAAAATTCAGTCAGTTGAAAAGAAATTTTGCATATTACTTAAACTAGAAAACATGAAAGTCTTATTAAGGTCTACTTATATAGTAGTTACAAGTGGGCAAAGGAGTTTAGCATGTATACAAGTCTTCCTGCAATGTACTCGTCCTTTAAAACCACTATGTGATACGAAATGGAGAGTGAAAATTTCCTTATTTTTGTTTGAATATGAGTGTAGAAGCTGACATGTGATTCATATCTTTGGTTTGGTTATTCTTTCATTCGATTATATTATGGGAACTTCTTGAATAGAAATAGCTTTCAAAAATTAGTTGGTCATATAAAACGTTCAATTGAATATTTAACTGAAAGCACACATAGGTTGGTGCTGTTTGCATTGTACCAAATAATCATTGATTTGTTGATTTGTTGGTTTTGGTTTCTTCAGTAAGCCATTAAACAATCCAACAATTTAACTTGTATGTATCTTTGTATTTAAAATTAGCTTTAAGTTTCTGGTAACATTTGGCATTTTCACATAGAGTATTGAAACCAAATGGATATGTTTATGCAGAAATCAAGCATGGGTCTACTGGAGATCCTGAATATCTTAAGAACAGGTTTTATATTTACAGTAGTGTTATTCTACTAATTCTCTTCAAAAGTTGAGTGAATGCCAGGCAACATAAAAGTTTCATAGAAAGTCTCTTCTGACTTCTTGTACATGTAAAAATAAAACTCATGTCCACATTTTACTTATTTTTAAGTAAAGAATTTACTTATTTTTAAGTAAAGTATTAAGTATTTGTTTCAAAATAAAACTTTGATTCTCACTTGAGAATTTATGCTGTACACTGTTGATTCTTTGTTCTTCCTGTCAGAAGGAATAGTTAAACAGACCTGAATGATTTTGTGCAACATGTGTGAACTGATTAGTCTATCTAGCTCTTTTCTAAGATATAAGAATTATAAGTAATTATTCATTCTTAAAGTGATTTTGGCTTAATAGAAAAGGAATAAAGCAGAATTCCTAGTTCTCATATAAAGATAAATAAACCCCAGACAGACATGAACAAAAATCAATATAACTATATAGCACCTGAATCTATAAACAGTTGATTCTTGCCTTACAACCACTTCTTTAATGGTGGTTTGGAGCCACGACAGTGCTGATAAAATAACTTACGACATTTCCTTGAAGCTTTAATCATTGAACCACCCTCATGGCCACACGATTCAATTATCTTGGCAGCTAGCTTGCATTTATGGAGGTTACATTGTCTTGCAGTCACATGATCATGATTTGTGTTCTTCCCAGCCAGCTTCTGACAAAGTCAATGGGGAAACCTGGATTTGCTTAACAAATTTGTGATTCACTTAATTGCGATTAGTGACCAAAATTCTGATCCCAATTGTGGTCATATGTTGAGGACTACATGTACTCTGTTTCTTCAATTTGAGTTATTCCTAATCCTGTTTATAGTCCACCTTTGCACACATCAGTGGTGGGTTGCTCCTGGTTCAGGCGAATTGGTAGTGGCAGCAGCGGGAGGCTCTGCCCACCCACCCCGACATCTAAAACGCTCTGTACATGCGCAGAATGCTAGCGAAGCAAGTGTGCATGCCCGCGCACTACCGATAGCGAACCGGTAATGCCAGGATTTGAAACCCACTACTGGCACACATACTCACAATCTGGAGTAACAGTTAATTTATTTGCTAATATGAGCTCTAGTTTTAAAAAAGATAGTCTTAACACTCATATTACAGAGTGAGATGGATGATCTATACATTTAATAAATAAAAATACTTTTAGTCTTTAAGGCACCACAAATTGCCTTTAATTTTAATTAGACAAGGATCAGGTGATAAAAGAAAATTTTTTGCCTATGACTCAAAAGAGTTTGTCAGTTGTAATTGATTGTCCTTGTTGAAAGTGGGCAAGATAACACTGTTTCACTCTTGTAGGTACTATGGATAAGCAGTGCATAGAGCAGCTATTTTCAGGTTGTCTTGCCCAAACTGAAATGTGCTTTTTAGAAGTTTTGATCCATACATGGAATTAAACAAGGTGGTTCTCTTCCAGATATGACCCTAAATATAATTGGAAATGGGGTTTAGGATAAATTATGACAATGATTGATGTAGGAATAAACTGATTGGCTGTGCCATGCCTAGAGCTGGGAAGGACTGGAAAAAAACCTTAAAAATTGGGGGACAACAAGGTTTTTTTTCTGTGTTCCCCCCCCCCCAATTTTTCCAGCTTTTTCCCAGGCCTTCCCATCTCTATCCATGCCTGAATACAAAGATACTGACTGGAGAGAAAGGAGATAATTGGGAAGCTGAACAGGTGAACTGGAACATGAGTCATGTGGAGAAGGGATGAGACACTCCAACCGTGCCCTACTTGCCTTATGAGACCTCTCCAGATATTTTTCTGTCAAGACAATAATCAAAATGGGTCTTGATTGTGCAGAACTTCAAAATGGATATTGGATATTGGATATGAAGCAAAAATACATTTTGCAAGTCCTTTTTGCATTTCATTAAGCCATATTGAGAGCTGCCAAGATCATTGCAGTAAGAAGAGGCATACTAGATGTGAAGAAAGTAGGAAGGAAACATAATTCTTATGCATAATTCTTCCTCCATAAAATCACTGTAGGATACCCCAAATTTTGTTTTAAGGGAAACCAGAACAACCAAGCATTCTGCATTTTGCTTTGGCTAATCAAGAACACTTCCGCAGAACATCCAGGAAACTTGTTTGTTTCATGTTCAGAAAGAAACTTCATATCTGTTAGATAAACAAGCCTGAGAGGTGGTGACAGGCCAAAGAGCACCCAGAGAGTTGCAAGGATAAGTAGGAACTTAAAAATGAGATTTATTGTTATAATAGTTGGTCTACTATTTAATGTTTAGCTGAAACTTTAGCTATTTCTAGAGCAACATACAAATGTTCGTGTTATAAGCACCCACCAATTTTGATTATAAGTCTTACTGTAATTATTTACATATAGTCACATATTTATAAACATATATTTTTAGCAAACTTTAGTTTGAGTATGCTCATGTTTAAAGTCACCAGACAGCGTGGTAATTGTATGTAAAAATATTAATTGTCTCATTGCTCTTTGAACAGAAATTCACGAATAAGTCAGTGAATTGGTCACTCCATTTGAAGGGTTGTAGTGTGACATCTCCCTTTAAGATGTAATAAACATTATTTGTTTTTGTTCCAGTGCCCACTCAAGTCACTTGAACATGCTTGTGAATTCATGTTATTTATATATCCACTAATTTATGAAATTTATATGCCCCCTCAATTTGCTAGGACTCTAGGCTGTTTACAATAATTATAGAATGATATGATAGAGTTAGAGCAATACTTGAGCTTGTATAGCTTAAGCAAAATAGTTTTTCAACTAGCCTCGAGTTTGAGACTAAATTTATATTTAGTTTATTTACTTTTTTTAACTAAAGCAATGCTAAAACTCAGACTCCTCTAGAGTCAGGAAGAGTCAATCACAAAACAACAATATAGGAAACTTAATATTTGATAGACCTAAAGGCAAAGCCCACAAAAATGCTGAGTTCATTGATATATTACCACAACGTGTATATTTTCATTTTTTTTTAAACAAATTTTATTTCATAGTCAGCATACATCATATACACTTAAACAAAAAATCAATCATATATAATATATATATATTTCCCTCCACCCCCCTCCCCGGACTTCCCAGAACAAATACAGGGTAAAAAAAATTTAACAAACCTTAATAAAAGACCCCACAAACTAACTAACTATAGATTTATCTATCACTTGTACTTTAACTCTCCTTGTTCAAAACAAAATACAACTTTTCTTGCTTAAAGGTAGTTAATCCCAATTAATTCAACAATAAACAAAACCAGCTTGTTCCTCCACAGAATAACATTAATATAAAACAAAATATACAATTTAAAGCCCTTGAAAATATATTGAAAAATCTATAATCATGTCTTGAATACCAATACAATCACCTCCACGGAATAACAATGTATATAACCTTAAATTTAACATCCAAAAGAAAGTTTCTTTTTTAACCTAAGATCAACTTTAAATCATAAAAAATCCATTTTTATAATCCATCTAATCATAAGTAAAAAATTTTCAAAACCATACAGATCATATCCTTAATAAAAATTAATCATGTCTTGAATACCAATACAATTATAAAAATTCACATTTATATAACAATTGAAACATCCAGTCATAAGTAAATTTTTTTTTCCAAAACTAAACAAATCATATCCTTAATAAAAATCTTGAATACCAATACAATCATTCACCATGTTATCCTGCCTAACAAAGAGGAATAAAATTCTTCCACTTCCATTTCCCCCTGGTTTTTTTCCGAGCCTCCTTCTTCAGCTTTATTCCACCATCTTTTATTTTTACAAGCTTTTGTGTATTCAACTGTAATTTTATCTTCCAATCCTGTACAGCTCGCAAAGTAATTCCTTTTAAGAAACACACCTCTTTAATTAGGATTAAAAGTCCATTTTTATAAAGAAATTGTAATGTTCCATTTCTAATCCTTCTTGATACCTTGAAAATCCAAGTTGCTCCCGGCACTTTTCCTCTCATCTGCATCAAACCTCTGGATAGATCTCTCTCCACATCTCCGGATTAACCTCCTTCAAGCTCATCAGTTTATTCATAATTTGGGAAACATCCTTTCCATGTTCCTCAGGCACTTTTACTTGAATTACTTCTTCTTCGTCCTCTTTCAACATTGCATCTTTATTATCAATTTGAGTAATAAACTTCTCAAAGATCTCATCCAGTCTTCCCATAAATGATTTTTGCCATGCTTCCAAAAAATCCACTGTCAATGTTTGCTGAATTATGTGCTGAGAAACCTCAGCACATCTTCAACCTCTTCAAAAATCTTTGCCTCTGCCATCTTTTCTTATGCTGCAAACTTAAATTCCCACTTCATTCAGCAAAGCTTCAAAGTACTGACAGCTATAACAACCTTAACAAGCGCAAACAAGCTTTAACAATCACTTTCTTCTTAGACTTCTGTTCTCAGCGCCATTTTGGATCTCTTTAAAACTTTCACTCAAATCTGAAAGGACTCATTATTCATCATAGTTAAAGGAAAGAAAAATACTTGCGAGAAGCTCTCCTGTTTTGTTCTGCCTGCGTAAAAATCGATCCTTGAAATCACTTGTTTCACAGGGATGGTCGCGGCACCTTGTTCCGTCAGAGACGGAATCCCGAGTCTGGAGCTGCTTTCCAGGCGTTTGGGGAGCCCTCACCCTCTGCACCTCCAGGATTAATCCTGGAGGTTTTGGGGGGCTCTACCCTATACACCTGAACACTCACCTCCCCCTCTTTGCCTGAGGGGGAAGTTCCAGCCGCCAAAACAGCTGATTTACGCTGTTTTGGCAGTTTTACAGATCCCGGGAGTAGGAGCTCACAAAGGAGCTGCCGCGGCGCCGGCGGTGCCAGCGGAAGTCCAACGTGTATATTTTCTGTCAACAGGCAAAACTGCTCACACCTAATGGGCTACCAATATAAGTATATTAGCCATATTACAAATGTGTTGCAGTCACAAAGCAGAAACTAAAAGTACATGCAGTTAAATAATTTAAATTGATATGTACAAAGAAGATTTGTTAAAGCTAACTAAATTGCAAATGATGTCTTGTATTCGTACAGGGATATTCAATCGGCTGATATCAGGGAAGGTGACGGGGGCAAAATCCTGCAATATTAACAGGGATTATTTGAAATTTTAGAAGATGGATAGATCCTTTGTATAGGAACTCTGCCATCTGTGGGCTGCATGCTTGCCCATCCGGGATCCTTCCAGGCCCCCTACCCAGCACAATAGGATGGCTTTGGGAAGCAACCAGTGACATTTTGAAAAACAGAAGGGTATTGCCAGTCTTGAAGGAACATCTTTTAAGGATGCCATTTCTCAGTATGAATAACCTTTACTCCAATCTCTTCTCTTTTGTTCATATTTTTGAGTATAGGTAGGAAGTCCGCTATAGAAATTTTAAAGAAAAAAATATTATCTAGATCCTTTTCAGTCAAGGTCCACATCAGACACAGACAGAAAACATCAGTTATTCTTGGACATGACCTTTATCAGAATCTGGATATAGTACACAACATTTGGGCCCATTGTGTGCAACAATTAAGTGAATCCAGTTTCCCCATTGACTTTGCTTGTTGAAAGCTGGCTGGGAAGCTTTGCAAATGGTGATCACATGACCTTGGGACACAACTGTCATATACAGGCCAGTTGCCAAGCACCCAACTTTCTGATCACATGACGATGGGGATGCTGTGATGGTCATATTTGCAAGGACTGGTCAAGTCACTTTTTTAGTGCCATTAAAACTTCAGCCGCTAAACAAATAGTCAAGCACTACCTGTATTATGTGCTGACTATGTCCAAAAAACGGACCTTGTTCAGCTTTTTATGAGACATCAGAACATTGGCTCACCTTAAGGCCGTGATGGTGAACCTATGGCATGCGTGCCAGAGGTGACACACAGAACCCCCTCTGTGGGCATGCACGCCATCGCCAGCTGCTCCTCTGAGTTCCGGCGTGAGCATGTGCACCAGCCAGCTGGTCTTCACAGAAAAGGAGCTGACTGACACGCACATGCTCACACCGGAACCCAGAAGAGAGCAGCTGGCCAACGCGCATATGTGCAGCGGAACCTGGAAGAGCAGCTGGCCGTCGCTCGCATGCACACTGGCCAGCGCCTCTCTTCTGGGTTATGGCGCTCTGGCACACGCGCTCCAGTTTCAGCACTTGGTGCCAAAAAGGTTACCCATCATTGCCTTAAGGTGTTGCCTTTTCCAAAATGAGTCAAATCAGCTAGTTAGATAATGAAGAGAGCTGAGGATAACCAGCCTTTTTCGGTTGTAGCCCAGTGATACATCTTGACACAGAAATACATTTCGGCCCTTCTGGCTTTTAGGAAGCTTCTAAAAATCAGCTTTTTATGGAGTGTTCAGTGCAGTTGAGGCCTAATGGAAAAGGGAGAGATAGCAAGCGGCAAGAGCCAGTGACTGGATTGGCTTTTTGTGATTCTTCTCTGGACAAGGAGAAGATTTGATTATCCTCAAGTGCTCCAGACAATTTCTCCTTATGAGGATATTGCAAGAGAGCAGTCTATGGGGGATTGCGATCTCAGGGAGATGAAAGGATGTCATGTTTATTTATTTATTTTTTGATTTGATTTGATTTGTATGCTGCCCTATCTCCATAGGACTCAGGGCGGCTCACAACAATTAAAATCAACCAGATAAAAACATATTAAAATACAATTAAACGTATATTAAAATTCATTAAAATAATCAAACCCCATCAGTCCAGGCTAGGCGATTTAAACATCCATGTCTTTAGTTCGCAGTGGAAAGTGCGAAGGTTAGGGGCCAACCGGAGCCCCAGGGGGAGTTGGTTCCAAAGGGTGGGCGCGGCCACAGAGAAAGCTCTACCTCTGGGGGCTGCCAGCCGACAGTGTCTAGCCGACGGCACCCTGGGTAGGCCCTCCCTGTGAGAAAGCACCGGGCAATGGGAAGCCGTTGCTGGTTGCAGATGATCCGACAAATATCCTGGGCCTCAGCCATGTAGGGCTTTATAGGTCATCATCAGCACCTTGAATCTCACCCGTAGGGCAACCAGCAACCATGTTACCTCAAACCATGATTGGTGCCTTTATGGATCAGAGTTTGCATACTTCTTTTACTAATCACTTTTAGAAATTGCTTGTTAATTGCTTTTCAGCTAAAAACTGGAATCTTTGGAACAATATGTTTTATAGCATCAGTAAGTTTCCTTCAATCCTTAAGGATTTAAAAAAAAAACTCTTTTAGAGTAATAGCAAAATATGTGATTGGAAAATTGATTTTGAAAAGTTACAGATGGACTAAAGGTCCAGATGGTTTTGAAATAAGATTTCAAAATTAATTATAAGAATCCTTCATGTAAGATAATGTAAGATGTTTGAGGGAACCTGAAGTTATTAAAGATTACAATTAAAGGAACACTTAAATTTCACTTATTAATTCCAAATGGAATTCCAAACAAGTCTGCCATTAGAGATTGTTTTTAAGGACAGGTTTTACCAAACAAGTCTCAGACTGATCGGAAAGGGATTTTAAAATGAGAGGTTGTAGTGACATGGAAAAATATTCTATACTGGACATAGAAAAGATACTAGCTGATGTCTTAGTAATTAAAAGAAATATAAAACTAACGAACCAAAAGAATGATCTGGATACGTTTTCCAAATTGAATTTACAAAAAACACTTATTAAAGTTTTTGAAGAATTTATGATAAAAGATAAAAAATGAAATCAAGTTCTAGAACATTACTGAAGGTTGAAGATTAAAAATCAAGATTGTAAAAAGTTAAAGGATATAAAATTGGTTTATTTGGTCAAATAAATACATTATCTCAGGTAAACTTTAATGAACTTTTGCTGTTCAGGACTGAATGACAAGATTTTTAAGGAGTTGTTTTTAGATAAGAGATGAGATATGGGAAGAAGAGACCAATTGTATTTTAAGAAGGTGATAAATAATTAAAATTATACTTGTGATGAAGGGAAACACATTTATATATTTTTATTTTCTATTGTCTTAATTTTTCTCTCTTTTCTGTTTTTCTTTCTATTTCTTTTTTGTACTTTACATTTTTATTTTTCTTAAGTTTGTAATTTTTATCTGCCTGTTACAATGTTTAATAAAATTCTTTTTTGAAAAGATTCTTGTATACCACCCAAAATCATGAAACTGAAGAAGTATAAAAATAATGTTAAATAAATCAAAAGTTGAGAGATGGCCTTAAGCCATTTTTATGGGCACTAAAATAAACAAATTTGTATATAAAATATGGGAGGCAAGTATACACTCATAAGCATACATATAAAATTCACATTTTAGCAGCTCAATAACATGATAGCTCATTAACTTGATTATGTGCCACGTAATTTGTAACTATAATGGCTCATGTGTTAAGTAAAGTAGCTTGGCAAAATATGTGCATTGGTGGTAATTGCCTTTTGGGTAAGAATGGGTTAAGGATGCTTTTTAAATTGATACTGCTGCTGTCATTCCATTCTGATGAATGGAAAATAGCCCAATTGGAATTTGAAATATCCCATGTTCCCAGTTCTATCATACATGAATCTTCAGATATGTTTGGAAATATTACTTGTTTCATGTTTTGTAGATAGGATAGTAGCAACATAGTCTAGAACACAGTGTTGCTGTTTTTTTTAGATTGTATAGATGCTTTCAGCCTATGGATGTTGCAGATTTTTTTTAAACCTGATCATGAATTACTGAAGAGCTTGTTGAAATATGTGAAACTAAATACTAGGATCTTTAGAAATTGTCACTATGCCATTATTGTAACCTAATTAGTGAATATAATAATGTATTAAAGTTCTATATGCTGCCCAACTCCCAGTGACTCCTTGTCTCTGTATAGAAAATTTTTTTTACGAAAGAGTAACTTCACTGGCTTACTTAATCTTATATAGAAGTGCATTAAAAGGGTTAGGGTGAAAGTAATTGGTGCCAAACAGTATAAAATATTTCCTTTGCTGATTTTTTTAATATTACCATACTTTCCCGTGAAGAGAGCTAAACATGAATCTTGCAACTTGGTTTAGTTATGAAAGGATATGAACAAGTGGCAGCAGAAACACTTTTTACTGTTTCAAATAGTTCATTTGAGTTTGAGATATAGGAAGTACTGTACATTGAACATCTTCAGACTAAAGATGGACAGTTTTGTGTTTTTTAAATAGAGAAATATTTTGAATAGTGGAACTTTAGTATTTGATAGAGAAATAAGAATAAAAATAAGGCCATAATCTAAGCTGCAAAATATTTTACTATAATTTCTTCAATTTTTTTAAAACAGTATCTTAGAATACTGTGTAAAACTAACAGGGCTAATTTAGATGATGAACCATTTTCTTTTCTCAATATTTATGGCCTGAGAAAATGTACCTTTTCTTTTGCTACTAGATCTCTAAACATATGCAGATGTTGGCCAACATGAAGTTTCAAAAGCCATTTTTTAAGATGTTAGTTCAAAGGAAAGTAAAAAAAAATCCACATTGAAATTTATGGTTGATGGTAACATTGAGAAAAATAAAATATGATCATGTGACTTCTGCTTCTTAAAGGAAGATCGTACTGTATCTACTTTGGGAAATGTTGCTTGCAATGGGAAATATATTGATGTAATATTCACTGAGATTCTGCTGCGGGTGAACTTGACTATACTGTTCATTTCAACAGCCAACTTGCTTTTGAATTGTTTTTAAGGATTTGAAAAACCTTAAAATTTAAGGATTTTGGCTGAAAATTGAATTACTTTACTGTCACCTTTCACGGCAAATTCGCATTCTCAATATTTATTAAATCTATTTCAGGATGCTTATTTTCAAAAAAACATTTCCAGCTTGTCTAGAGAAGTAAGCAAATTTTCCAGGATCAAAAAGGCATTGGAAAACTTTAACTTTACAATTTACTGGATGTTTTTGAATAAGTAAGTATTTGGATTTGAAATACAAATATTTTTTAAATATTAACTGCTTCAAGCAGTCTGTTAATGGGGGGAATTAAATATAAAATTAATTAAGTAATAAGAAAGATTGAACATAAAAAGCTTATTGAAAACAGTAGCTTAAATAAGTGGTTCAAAGAGCTTAGTTACTTATGTTAACCAGAGTAAGAAACACTTCTCAACTGGGAGGTACAATAATTTATTCAGAATTTCAGTTTCTTTGGATCTTTTGCAATTAGGGTAGGGGAAATATGTCAAGCTTGTTACAATTCTAAATATATTTGAACTGTGATATTTCATTTTTATTTAAAACTTCTTACATTATGTTTCAAATGCTATACGTTGCACATGAAATCAGGAACTGTCATGTCTGGGTTACAAAAATAAAGATAACTACAGATAACTAGGTAGTAGGAGTGAGACTTTTTTTCCCATTCTTTTACTGCTATCTAGTAGACATCTAAATTTGGCTTGTCTAGATATGGTATAGATATGTAAAAGCCAGAATTTTCAAAATGTTTACTGTGACTTACCAGATTGCTGATTTATACAGAAATTGTTTTACTAGATTATAAGTAGCTTAATGGAATCCAGTTTGAAATAGTAATTAAATTTACTGGACTAGAACTGGGAAACTATGTGTTCTAGTCCTTAGCATGAAGCACTAAGGAGTGTCTTAGAACACAAGTTATTCTCCATAGTGTAGAAATGGGAGGTGCCAGGCTAGGTTATTCTATGCTCTAGCTCTATGGACACTGAGTTGAAACTTCTGAAGGTCCGCCTCCCTGGTGACGGTCCTTCAGTTTTTTTCAACTCAGCTCAGCTATGGACGCATTTCAGAGCTTAGAACTGAGCTTAGAATCCCTTGCTTTTGCTATCCTAAAATGTCATGGTTTTTCTCAGTTCTTAGATTACAATTTATGCTTTGGTTCAGAGAAACAGTTCAGTTCCTGGCTTACAGGAGTTGCTTTTTTAATTGAGCCCTGCTTTGCAAGAGGAGATGATAGAGCACTGGGCTTAGTCATTCAATAACATCTTGCTTTCTTTTATTTAGAACATATTTAAATAAATTAATAAAAGAAAGATGGTACTTTGAAAAATAATTTAAAAAATAATCAGATGATGTTATAGTGAAACTGCTTTCTCTTTTTGTAACAGTTTTTCTGGAAGGCCAGAAGGTAGCTGAAAATTGGCGTTGTCTGAACCTACGACTGGTTTATAAGGGCTATCACAATGGCAACTGGCCTAGCCAATGTAGGAAGCTCTTTTGGAGGTCCATCTAATTCTCTGGTGTCTAGATCTAAGTTCCAGAGTACCTCCATAGAAGATGATGATGATGTTGTGTTTGTTGAACCTGTACAACCTCCACAAATCTCTACACCCTTAATAACAGACCACAGAAATGTTTTTAATTCATCCAGTAATGAAGAGCAACATGGAAATGACCCTAAAATATCAGCTCCGTCAAAAGACATGAGCGCTCAGAAGGGAAGTATAACTGAGACTATTATTATTGATGATGAAGAAGACATTGAAACAAATCAGGGACAAGAGAGAAATGATTCCAGTTTCAATGAAAGAAGATTTCCAGAGGGTAAAAACAGAACCAATGAAATGGAATTCTCAACATCCAGTTTTTCAAGAAGTAAGGTAAATGCAGGAATAGGTAATAGTGGAATAACCACAGAACCAGACTCTGAAATTCAAATAGCTAATGTTACTACATTAGAAAGAGGTATGAGCTCTGTGAGTGTTGGCCGTTTAGAAAATACTGAAGGGCGTGACATGAACTTAATGATAACACATGTAACATCACTACAGAATACCAACTTGGGAGATGTATCTAACGGACTGCAGTCAAGTAATTTTGGTGTTAATATACAAACATACACCCCATCTTTAACTTCACAGACCAAGACTGGTGTAGGACCTTTCAATCCCGGTAGAATGAACGTAGCTGGTGATGTCTTTCAGAATGGAGAATCTGCAACTCATCATAATCCAGGTAGGTTGTATATGTATATTTTTATTCTAAGACTTGAAAATTCTCATAAAGCAAATTGTATTCTAAATTCTTTTGAAACTATTTTCGTGCAATTTTATAAAATAACATTGTACGTTGCTTGAAAGGTTAATTTAAATAACACTTCTATAATAAAAGTGCTTTAAACAGTTAATATTTATTGAGTACAATTATCTGGAACTTTGGGGCCTTTAAAAGAATTCCTATCTTTGGGGGCTGATAAGCAAATTAAATATCTTGAGTATTGTGGATTCCTTTATAATAAGGCAACCATGAGGATGTAGTTAGATGTTCCAATGTTATGTGTTATATAATACAGGTTAAATATTGGAATAAGTATGTTCCAATATTTGACGAGCTGTCACAGAGAAGAGTGGGACAACCTATTTTCCAAAGCATCCAAAGACCAGACAAGGAACAATGGATGGAAACTGATCAGAGAGAGATTCAACCTAGAAATAAGGAGAAATTTTCAGACAGTGAGAACAATCAACCAATGGAACAGCTTGCCTTCAGAAGTTGTAGGTGCTTCATCACTGGAGGCTTTCAAGAAGAGACTGGACAGCCACTTGTCAGAAATGGTACAGGGTCTCCTACTTGAGCAGGGGATTAGACTAGATGACCTACAAATCCCTTCTAAGTCTTTTAAGAATGTCTATATTGTGCAGAAAGCAAAAGTGTGAAATTAAAAGAAAAGTAATTTAACATAGAATCTAAGAAAATTTTTTTGGATGGGTCTCAGTTGTAAAACAGAAAATTATTTAAACTCTTCTAAAAGTAAGCTTGAGAGAGATAAGTTTACTGAGAAATTGATTTAACAGGAGTAGAACTGAAGCTGAACACCGCGCACCACAATCCTGTATTTATCTTCCCAAAGCATAAAAATGATGTTTTTTTATTTTATTTCTTTATTAAATTTGTTTGCCAATCATTTTGCCTGTCTTATAAAAATATACTCAAGACGAACATTACCACATGCACCTGGAACAGCAAAACCATTCTTTATTTCCCAAGGGAGCACTTCCCAACACTTTTCCTCCCTTGCATCCCAAGGTATGCTCAGTTCTCCTACTTAAAATTTTTGTACTTTTACTGGCAATTCCCATTAAAAACTGTCTGGCATTTTTAAGAATGAAAGATTGCATTGGAGTCTGGCAACCTGCTTTGTAAACTTCTTTTTTTAGCTGGGTAATTTGAAGTACAATCAATAACTATTATGTAGGCTATCAACTGTAAGATTAAGCTGAATATTCTCAGCATTCTTTCCATTTGAATAAGCATTAAATATATTTGGGGAAAATCTGTCAAGGTATAAGTTTGTTAATAAACTTGAAATGAAACCATACTTGTCTAAATGTTTACATATAAAACAGTGACAGTGGCAATCACAGATATTTGCTGAGCAGTTACATGCAGTAGGATTGAGCAGTGGGAATTAGGGAATGTGCTCACTCAAATTAATCGCCATTGAATTACTGTCCAACGGTAGCACAATTTATTGTGGTACTTTGTAGTTTTACTTTTGAGTTGTACTTTTAGCAAATTGTCAGGCTGTATACAAATTTAATAATTTATTTGCATTATTTATAAGCCACTGTTTAATAAAATTTCTTACTATTTATAACAAAAATAGTCTACATGGAAAGCCAAGAAATTATTTTTAAATTTATATGGTGTCCCTTCTGACGACTGGGTAGTTTACAGAGAAGAACAATGTAAAAAACAAGACAAAAGAACAATGATGGCAAACATAACAAACCTGGCAAGAAACAGAAAGGAGAGTTGTTTTCTCCTTAGGCCTGAAGAGCTGGTTCTTTAAGATCCTTTAAAAAAGCAGTATTGCCAATTTAAATTTGGAGTGGGAAGGGGGCTCATTCCAGATTTTTTATGTTGTTAAAATAAAGCCTATTTATAATGCAAGCTTTTGTGTCATTTATCTGACATCTATAGCTTCATTTTGAGATAAGTATATGATTGAAAATATTTGGTTTAAAAAGATCTATAAGGAAACCAGTGATGCTTGAAAAAAAGAATGTTAGCTTAAGAAATAAAAAAAATAATATTTCTTATATCCATATACTAAGCATAGCAGTGTCTCTATTTAGTTAGTAATCTTGTTCACTAATGGCTGAATTTTGAGTATTGAACTGTTCATATCTAGGGTGGATAAAAATCTATGATTTTTTTTAAATTAAAAAAATAAATCGGATTTTTTTATTAAATTTATTTTAATAAAATGCTTTTGAAGTAAAAATTATCTAAAGATAGTTTTCTATTTAAGAAATTTAAATTATAAACTAAATTTAATAATTTAGTTTATTCAGCATGAAATGGAGCTTAGTTATGTAGCAGGAGGCTGTATATTCTGCAATATTGGGACTGTTGTTGAGTCAACAGGTCAGAGGAGAAGCCGCTATGGGACAGAGATGACAAGTTGCTTTTTAAAAAATTATGATTTTTAAAATCATAATTTTTTACTAGTGATTTAAATCGTGATTTAAATAGACTTGATTTAAATCAAATCCACCCTGTTTGTAACACTTGGGTTTTGATGTGCTTCCTGACAATTTCTACATTCCTTTGTGAGAGCTACATTTATTTTGATATAGTCAAATGTGTGTTAAATCCCTGCCGTGTATCTGATTCTTCTCTGAAATACTTTGAATCACAGCCAGCATATTGATAAGGGTTTCCCTGCTCTGAGCATAAGCTACCATTATTGTTACCTGTTAGCATTCTCTCTTACCTGGGGTTCATATCAGGCCTGGTTTTATAAAGCATGATTAGAATCCATACCATGCAATTACAGATCGTGAAACCTCACTTGTCTCAAAAAGATACAAGGAAAAAGAAGAAAATTGGATCTTTACCAGAATTAAAAATACAAAATAAAAATAAAGCATTGGAGCACTTCTCCTCAAAGCTGTGGAAATAACTGTCATGTTTTGATGATTGCACCTATAGCAGTTGTAGCTACATTCTCAAAGTGGCTATTGATAATGCTTTGCTTAGTGTGTTTTGCAAACCCTAATAGTACACTTACAGGGTTGCAGTGAAGGTTCCGGCTAATTTTTGAGCTTGATGCTATTCTCCATCAATTGTTGAAGGTCATATACTTCCTTTTCCAATGCATTTCCCATCAGTAGGATCTCAGCTTTGAGCAACATTTGCCACTTTCCTCTGCTGTGCGCGTCCTCATTTTCAGTGTGATGGAAGTAAACATGAAGGAAGCATTAAGGTCAGAATAATGAAGATGCCAGGAATAATTGGGGGTAGAGATTGGATGTTAACTTTTGCATGTGCACAAAATAGAGACCTCAGTGTACCAAAAACTAGATATGTGATAACATTTGGATATGTCTAGTTTAATGAAAAGAAGGACTAGGAGTGACATGATAGCAGTGTTCCAATATCTCAGGGGCTGCCACAAAGAAGGAGTCAAGCTATTCTCCAAAGCACCTGAGGGCAGGACAAGAAGCAATGGATGGAAACTAATCAAGGAGAGAAGCAACCTAAGAAGAAATTTCCTGACAGTTAGAACAATTAATCAGTGGAACAACTTGCCTCCAGAAGTTGTGAATACTCCAACACTGGAAGTTTTTAAGAAGATATTGGATAACCATTTTTCTGAAGTGGTGTAGGGTTTCCTGCCTAAGCAGTGGGTTGGACTAGAAGACCTCCAAGATCCCTTCCAACTCTGTTATTCTATTCTATTTACTTTGCCTAATGGGTTCATGTCTACAGTTATCAACTTCAGATACCTGAAACCATAGGAAAAAATGCAGTTTTCACACGTGTAATTTTTTTTCAGTGCATTCACATAGAAACTTTCCAATGTTCCATGAGCATCACTAGCTTTTAAATAACATTCTTTAGGACAGGTATATGATATCTGCATTACTTTTTTGCATGATTGTTTGATCGTTTTGCAAATATAGCAAAATAATTTGTGAAAACATCACTGAAGATGTGATGTTACTGAGTTGATCATTACTAGAAGTTAAAAAGATGAAAATAGAACTGTATTTTTGTCACATGAATAGAATTTGACTGCATTATCAATGTTATGCGAGAAAGTGCAATACTGAATACAGGAACCAAAATTTCTGGAATGTAACCAATGGCAGAAAATTCTGCCAAAGCAATGGTTTTTCATAGAAGATAAAAATAACTTTGAAAGCTAGAGATTGGAGTTGTGGATATGGTTAATAAAAGGGATATGTATCAAATAGACAGTGTTCTAGCTCACACAACAAAACTGCACCAGTTGAAAAGTTTTGCCTAAATGTTTTTAAGTTTTAGGTTGTGTTCCGTTAGAACAAAATTCAGGACAGTTCAAGTGTTCTGTCAGAATAGAGCTGGAAATGTTTTGAGTCTCCTGGCCATCAATGAGAACTTCAGATCAGCTTCCATTCAATAGTTTCTTATCTCAGATAGGCAAGGTAGTAATTTATATAAATGTTGCCTATTAATCAAATTGTAAAAAAATTAGTCAACAATATGATTGTGAAATATTTTTGGAACATTACAATGAAATCCCAAGAGAAAATAAGTTTGTTGTCATCAACTGTTATCCAAAAAGTTATCTTCATACTGTCTTCAACCAAAAGAAAAGAAAAAGGCATTTTAAATTATTTCACATTTTTATACCCTATTCTTTGGATATATTTATTTATTTGGTAAATTTATATGCTATCCATCTCACTTTGAAAAGTATTGTAAATATATATGCCAAAGAGAACACTTGAAGTTTATCTAGCTTACTATAGGCGTTGGGTTATTTTGTTTTTTTGTTATCTGTTCAAGTGAAGCCCACCAAAAGAAATTGTTTTCATTTTCCTGATAGTTTTGCTTCCATATACTAATAGCTGATAGTTACAAAAATAAAAAGGGAGGTATTGATGTTTTTTAACTATATGAGTAATATTAATGTAAGAGCATACACAGTGTTACATGCGTATATCAACATTAAAAAAATCCCCCAAAAATCAATATTCTTTATATATGTACCATCTCAATGGTAATATCAATACTCTGTTAATCTGCCTACAAAATATTTGGCTAAACTCAAAATTGATGGGACTCAGTTATTAAGTCACATAAATGAGAATGAAATTAACATGCTACACATGTTAACATGAACTGCAGTTGCAGAGATATAAAAAATGTACCTCAAGTCAAAAGGTATTCCCAAAAGCAGATAGCTAACACTGAATTATGGAAAGTATGTTCAAGTTAAAATAAAAATGATAATTTGATTTGTAGTTTAAAATCCTCTGCTGCTATTCAAGGTAAGTATTCATTACTTATATCTAATACAGACACGGAATGTAAACAATATAAGATGCTTTTCAGATACTAATTATTCCTTTGTAAGATGTGGTAAGACACTAGGGAAGTAGACAAAGTTGAAACTTATTGGGAAATTGACAGCCCTTATTTCAATTATTGAAATTAAAATGTAAACCTTTATCCTTTTCCTTAAACTAAAGCTTGGAAGATGTTTGTTTTGCATGACCAATAAATCATTCCCATATTGCCCTTATTTTCTCAGGCCATTGTCAAAATTAATGTCATTGTTTAACTTGCTTTGTAGTATGTTAAATTTGGACAAGAACTTTACATAGGAACAATTCATATTTTAAAAGTTTTTGAAATGTTGATTTAAACAGTAATATGCTCAAAGGTACCAGAGTTTATAATTTTCCATTGCAATGTCTATGGCTAAGTATTTTTTTAAAAAAATAGGGCTATATAAAAATTACTGCAGTTCAATTCACTGTTCAACAGTTAAACAATTTCTGTAGTTTTTACCTGCACTAGCAATGCAATACTGTGCTTTACTGTCAGATTAATGCCAGCCTATTGCCATTGTAAACTTCCTAAAGCTGTTTACTTAACTTCCAGTTTCTTCATTTTGTATTTTTAAGATTCCTGGATATCTCAGTCAGCTTCATTTCCAAGGAATCAGAAGCAACCAGGCGTAGATTCCCTATCCCCTGTGGCATCTCTTCCCAAACAAGTCTTCCAACCACCTGCACAACAGCAACCTTCAAAACAGGTTAAAGTTACATGCGCTAATTGCAAAAAGCCTTTGCAGAAGGGCCAGACTGCGTATCAGCGGAAAGGATCTGTTCATCTTTTTTGTTCTACTACTTGCCTTTCATCATTTTCACATAAACCAGCTCCAAAGAAACTCTGTGTTATGTGCAAAAAGTAAGGATTTTTCTTATTTCTTGATCATATTTATTAAAACTATAGTGCCATTAATTGTTCTAATAACTCTGTGAAATCCATTTTATTATTTAAGAGACAACTGAGATACTTTTCTTTATGTTCTTTCATCATTTGTTTGCATAGTAATATTGTCCTGGGCAAACATTAAGAATGATTAAGAAGAGCAGGCTTAGTTAAGTTAGTTATTGGTTAGTAATAATTTACTGTAATTGCTATTGTCTGTTCTGACATTTGGTGGGAATTAAAATTAATAGTGAATGTAGACATAAGCATAGGTGCATAAGCCAAAAGTACCCTGTTTTAAATAAAAAAAAGGGAGAAAAAAGTCACATATTCTAAATGGAAATTGGTTTGCATAATGATTGAAGTAACCTAGATTTTTTGTGATAAATGTCTACAGTAAACTAATGGTCATATTGGAAGTTATTTATTTTATTTCTATAGCTATCTATATTAATAAGTGATATGTTAGATTAATTCTTATTTAAAACTGCTGTAATAATTGTGATGCATTCAAATTTTAAAAAAAAACAACTAAGTGGTTATAGAAAGTTGGGCTTTATATAAGCTTATAGATGTTCAGTCTTTGACCTTTATCTATTTAATACATACAAATAGAAAAGCAAGATCTTTTGATTTTTGGTGTTTATCAGCAATAAATAGGAAAAGCATAAAGGAATAATTTCGTTTGTAGTGGCATTTATTAGGTCACCATTTTTATTTTTTAATTTATCTCATTCCATCGTTTTCTGATTACTAATTAAAGGTAATAAACATAATATTATTTGTAAAACGTGAAATGAAAAACTGGCTGAAAGAACACGTTCCTTTTCCAGTGTCTCGATCTCAAAAGCAATGTTCCCATCTTTTTTTGATGTCAATCATAATCAAGAATTGTCAGGGTATCACACTTCAAAAGTTGGTAACAAAACATACTGTGATATTCTCCAGTGTGATAGTGGGAGGGTCCAAGAATGGGTTCTATGATGTCCTTTCTGCCCAGAGACTGAGTGTAAACTTGAAGCCACGCCCAGGTACCTGTCCCTCTGACTCTAGTTTCAACTCAGTCTTGCCCTAGAGAGATGTCTTTGGACAGTTGGGACATCTGGAATTCCATTCTTGGATAGGATAAGGTTATATTCATCGTTTTCGGCTTCTTGACTATTCCAGCATTGCGGAAGCAGCAGGAGCTCTCACCCTGAGTTTCCCGCCACCAGGGCTTAGCTCCCCATTATCCAGTACATGCTATCCAATTAATAGCATGAAAGGGGATAAATAGGGTTGGAGGAAGAAGGTTGTTGGGGTTTATATCTTGTTACATCAGTACAAGAAGATAAACCTATTAAAAGCTTAATAAAAGCAGGATGATAGAAATTACTTAGTATTTGACCAATTATATTTGTTTTCCTCTGTCACTTTTTTGTAGTGCTTTTTAATTGCTTTTTTCATTAAAAATAGAAACAGGGACTCTTGTTAAGAAGTTCCACCAGTGGTGGGTTGAACCCCTGTTCGGACCGGTTCGCAAGAACTGGTAATAAAACCGGCGGGAGGCTCCGCTCACTGACCCGGACATCATCATAGGTGATCTGCGCATGCGCAGAAGCATCTGCGCATGCACAGAAGAACGTGCGTGCGAGCGAAGCGTGTAGGCGCAATGCGGACCGGTAGTAAAGGTAAGTAGAACCCACCCCTGAGTTACACTATCTTCTGGTGAGATTGAGTATTACATTCATAAAGATCTGATAGGGGTTTTTTTTTGAAAGAACTGAAATTTCTGAAAATAAAAAAAACATACAATGGTTGCTGAAGTACTGAGACATAATCATTTTGTTTTTCAGAGACATAACAACAATGAAAGGAACCATTGTTGCTCAGGTTGATTCAAGTGAATCTTTCCAGGAGTTTTGCAGTACATCATGTCTGTCTTTCTATGAAGACAAACAGAATCCCTCAAAAGGAATCTTAAATAAATCAAGATGCACTATCTGTGGTAAACTAACTGAGGTTTGTTTGCTATTTTTCACTGATTTTTTCCTAAAATAAGTTTTATTTGAGTTGCTTAAGAAACTATCGATATAATTATATCATTGTTTGGAGCAGTAGTTCTCAACCTTCCTAATGCCGTGACCCTTTAATACAGTTCCTCATGTTGTGGTGACCCCCAACCATAAAATTATTCCTAAAACCATTGAAAATATGTGTTTTCCGATGGTTTTAGGCGACCCCTGTGAAAGGATCAATTGACCCCCAAAGGGGTCCCAACCCACAGGTTGAGAACCACTGGTTTAGAGAAAAACAGTGGATTATTTAGTTAAGGCTCCCTGCTAATGTTAGATTAAATTTTATTTGATGTTTCACGTTCATCGCTTGACAGATACTCACTCATACTAAGAAGACATAAAAGTTCTATAGCTGAATGAGTAAAGCACCATACTGGCCTTTGGAAATTCTCCTGTGTACATTTACTAAGCCTTTCCCCTTCAGATTTGTTTTAAAAATGTTTTAAAAGTTTCTTAATTAGAACATTTGAGCATGTAGTCCCAGCATGTGGCGCGCAGGCACGCACAACACATGCATACACACACACACACTCTATTCTGTATCTGCAAGAATGCATGGTCTATTTTTCAGAGGGAGGAAAATCAGTTGTATACCAAAGTTGTGCTAATTGCTTGCTGTCCAAAGAAAATAAACTGTTATGGAGTAGGACTATTAGGACAAGCAGAGGTTGAGAAAGCAAATTAGCTTTATGTTTGGACATTGAAATTTAAGGGCATTCTTACATTTGTGTTTTTTTTAAAAACTCACCTTTCTTAACATCTGTGAACATCATTAATTTATGTAATTTTGTGTAACTTTTTTAAACCAATAATTACAGGTCTATTTAATTTCTGAAGAGACTGAATATAGGGATGATAAAGCAGCATGTCCTTTGTCATTATAATCTTTATAACAGAAGGTTAGAACTGTGCAACCTCCTTTTTAACATAAGGATTTTTTCTAAATTGTTATGTATTTTGTATACAGTTAAAGTGTCTAACATCTATATTTTAAATGGCAGTGCAAGTTTCAATTTCTGAAATGGCAGATTCCAAGGTCGCTTAAACAATTAACCTAAAGTTATGCTTGAAATTCATAATTAAAATAAAAGTAGATCGTCATATAAAACTAAATTTTTGCTTTTAGATACGCCATGAAGTTAGCTTTAAAAACATGACTCATAAGTTGTGTAGTGATCACTGCTTCAATCGATATCGAATGGCAAATGGCTTAATCATGAATTGTTGTGAGCATTGTGGAGAATACCTCCCAAGTAAAGGTGCAGCAAACAATATTCTTATGGTTGATGGAGAGCCGAAAAGATTCTGTTGCCAAAGCTGTGTTAGTGAATATAAACAGGTAACTTCTACATTTATTTTTATGTAACACTTGCAAAATCTTCAGTTAGATTGTATCATTACAGTCAAGAGTTGTGCTTTTTGTTGTTAATTTAGAAGCATGTTTGCTAAAGTATGAAGACAAAATAAGAATATGTTGTTACTACTGATTGGAGTAGTATTTTCATAAGTTCTTTTTGCTTGGATTTGTAAAGTATTGTTTTGCTTTTTACAGTAAAAATATGTTCTATAGCATTCTGTTATTCACAGTACATGAGGTTTCATTTTTTTATCATGACCTAGAAATTATGTATTTCATTTTAGAAATTCCCAGTTGTTTTGAAATGAATTAAAAAAAAACAACCCCTACAAGTTTTGTCTGCCTGCACACATGTCTCACCAAAGATCTTGAAAGAGAAACAGTTGTTGACTTTTTCCAGATGCAATTATTATTTTGAATGTGACCCCTTTTCTGTGGATAGTTCATCTGTAACTATGAAGCTAAATTGTCACAACTAAGTTTCTACAGCAGGCTCTCTAGACAACATAACCAGTAATTTCCAACAATATAGGTACACTTACACTCTTAGTGTTTTTGTTTTCTCAAGTTTAGGGTGATTTATTTCTGTTTTTACATCTCTTTGGGGGGGATTAGTTTCAGTAGCCTGAGGTTATTCCATCCAGTTTTTCCTGCTTCCCTGTATCCCAGTTCTTTCCAAAGTATTTTCTGATCCTCAGAAGATTCCTCTCTGGAAGCACAGATTCTTGGAGGTCAGGAAAGTTTCTGTAACAGAAACTTCCTTTTGCATTGAGTGTAACCTTTGAACTTTAGGCTTGTACAATGTTTTTGCAAGATACTTTTTAGAAGATCCTATTTTAAATGAGGGATTTTCTATATTTTTTTTTAAATGAAAACCTTTAACTAGTCTTCTAAAGATACATTATAGTGAGTGAAAATACCCTAGAATTTCTGTTTTAATTTATCCTGTTCGAAATGTTGAGATGCTGCTTATATTTTTGATAATATGCAACCAGCACTTTTAGAAACATAACACAGGCCTTGTTGTTTTATTACACAGCAAAACAAAAGGGGCAAAATAGGTTATCCAAGATACTAAAAATGATAGGCATACAGAGAAGCCACGGAGAAACTTGGAGAAGCCTTGAATAAGATTTCATGAAGGAACCCAAAAGATACAAGAATAACATGCATTGCAGAAATTCCAAGTGAACATGAAATGTGGTTAAATGATAACTCTGTATCTCAGTTTATTGTGACTTGTACATTTTTTCACCTGTATAGATACTTCATGCTATTTTATCATATTATCCCATATGTTTTCAGAAGAGTGAGGTCATATGTGTAGAGGCCATTCTAAATTAGTATTTGAATCCTTGATTTTTTTTTTAACTTTGGGATCTATATTTAGAAGTTATATGGGATAGAATAACACATAAAATAGTTTAAATAACACATAAAATAGTTTAGTGGTAGTGGGATAAATGATTTCAGTATCTGTAAAATGGAAAGATGATAAATCATTGCATTCAGTTGTCATTAAGCACTGTTATAGTAACTTTTTTCTGGTGCTTTTTGACTTAAGTGGATAATATATTTTACCATTGCAGTGCAGTAGGGTTGTATGTCTTATAGTGAAATGTAGTAGGCTTACTTTCCTTTATTGTTGCTTATTCTCAGAAGCAATTCTAATGAGTAAAATTTCTATATTTCGCTGTAAGCAACTGTTGGATCTTACTGTAAGAGAAAGTCATGAATTCCCATTGCAGTTATATTTAGGCATGAAGTTGATTTTATATGCTTCTGACATGCCCCAACGAAACAAGTGATTATAGTGTATTAATAATATTTTGTGGAGATACTTATATTATTCTTTTATTTCTCTATACATGAAAATCTGTTAGCTTCAAATAATTTAGTTTAGAATCATTTAATAAATCAGTGGCTTTTTAGGCTAAACTTAAATTATCTTTATGTAGGATGTAGGATAAAATCTTAGTACACTTAGATTTACGTAGTATTTTGCATAAGTTTTAATATGAGCTGAAATTTTATATAAAAATGTTAATTGCATAGGTGTTTGATTTAAAACTCAACATATCATTAGTTACAGTTAAAAACATTGTTAAAAAATGTTTAAATATTGAGAGGTTTTCAGTAATAGAATAACAGAGTGCCATTACAGGGCTATATGATTGTTTCAAAATTTTGGGCTTTATCTTGAAAATTAGTTGAAATTTCTCCTAAATACAGTAAGCTATAAAAATGCTGATTTTGCCTTTTGCTTTTATAAAAGTTGTATTAAATAGATGCACAAATATTTGATATTTATGTAGTAAGAAAAATTAGAACTGATACTCACGATATTTGTTCCTACTTAATATTTGTTAATAAATACATTTTTACAAATTACTTTTTTTGAAGTAATTGCTTGAGTTCCAACTCACTTTGGTCTTGTTCAGTTTCATTCTTGTTAGCTTTAAGAATAGCTTTCCAAACCACTGTTCTAGATTGTTTATTCTTTTAGGACTATCAGGTTTTCTTGTATTATGATTGCCATGTGAGAAAAATGCTCAGATGTTTGCAAACTAAAGCATACTTCATTCTGCATTTGACATGGTTATACAGGAATGTATGAGAAGTAAGGGCAGCACTGCTTTTTAGCCAGTGGGATTGTACACACTACATATCATTGACCATTTTCTCAATGACACCGTAGACTTGTAGACCAAATAAGGTATTTCTCTGTTTTTCTGTGAAGCCATACTGAAATGCCAAAAGGAGTTGAGTTTTAATTTAATTTTTCTTAGAAATGACCAAAGATTTAGTATGGTCTCAAGGACCAACTTTATAAGCATCAGTCCGCAAAGAGAAGTGTAAAATGAGACATATTATTAGGCCATCCAATTTAGAAATGTGCATTTTGATAGTTGGCTGATTCTAGTTTTTGAGGGATCTAGAACTTCCTTTTTTCCCCTTTGTCGTAGTTATTGTTCACTGAATAAATGAGGGTATCAACTCTAGTTTAAGAATTTGAAAAGGAAAATAATTATTTACGGGTAGTCCTCATTTAACATTGGCAATTTGGACCAGAATTTCCATTACTAAGTGATGTAGTTGTAGTCGCAATGTCATGTAGTGACATTCAATCATGGGTCATTAAGCAAAGACATTCCATTTGCAATCTCCGATCAGACTTGCTTGTAAGAAGCAGACAAAGAAGCCTTGATAGTACAGTGGTCTACGTACCCTGTTATTAACACAGCTGCCTGCAATTTTCTGCTGGTTCGAATCTCTCCAAGGCTCAAGGTTGACTCAGCCTTCCATCCTTTCTAAGGTAGGTGAAATGAGGACCCAGTTTGTGGGGGCAATAAGCTGACTTTGTATAAATATACAAAAGTATGAAGGCTATTGCTTAACGCATTGTAAGCCGCCCTGAGTCTCTGGAGAAGGGCGGCATATAAATCAAAAAAAAAAATTTTTTAAAAAAGGTGCAAATGGCAGTCATGTGACTATGGGATGCGGCAACTTCATACAAGTAGTCCTTGACTTACAACGGTTCATTTAGTGATCGTTCAAAGTTACAAAGGCAATGAAAAAAGTTACCTGTGACCGTTTTTCACATGTCCGTCAGTTGCAACATCTCCATGGTCATGTGATCAAAAACTGGATACTTGGCAACTGATTCATTTAAGATGGATGCAGTGGCTTGAGATCATATGATCACCTTTTGCTACTTTCTTGCAAGCAAAGTCAATAGGGAAGCCAGATTCAGCTAACAACCTTGCAACTAATTTAACAACTGCAGTGATTCACTTAATCACTGTGGCAAGAAAGGTAGTAAAATGGGGAAACATTCACTTAACAAATGATTCACTTAGCAACAAAAATGTTGGATTCAATTGTGGTCATAAATTGAGAACTACCTGTAGTTGCAAGCCGAGTACCTAGTGCCAGGATCATAATCAAATGATGACAGGGACACGGCAGCGATCATGAGAACAGAGATTGGTTGGAGGGTGGTTTATTTTTAAAATGAACATCTAAAGTTACTATAGTAACAAATACATGTAAATGAAATTGCAGAGATTTATTTTAAATTTAATTATCTATTTAAAACAGGGCTGTCAAACCTGTGGGCCGGATGCATCGTACTGGCCACGACCACGCCCGGTTTAGCGAAGGGGGAAAAAGTCACATACATCACATGCCGCTGTGACAGCACGAGTTTGACACCCCTGATTTAAAAGATAATGCTGTTCTTTTAAAAAATTGAAATAATATAAAGAAGTTAAATTTATTATACCAGGAATTCAATTGGCCAGGTATTTTTATCTTAATTGATTATAGTGAAGCCAAAATGGCACCAAAAATATTAGTTAATGTTAGGGCTAAATGTTTTATTTAAGGCAAGATTTGAGTAGACAGGAAAAAAAATTGGCAGGTATATGTTTGGTTACTTCGTCCTATTTTATCAGTGAAGTTAAACTTACTAAGTATCCTTCCTATGAACAGTTTTGAAAGTCCAGGACAAAATCTAGGAATCGTTGAGAAAAAGCAATATAGGCAATCTTACTTTTCTAGGTATTAATATTGGATACTGTACTGAATGAATTCCCTTAAAAATTGTGCTCAGCTCCTTTTCCTTTTGGTTTTTAGGACATTTTTCTTAGTCAAGTTTTGTTTAAATCGTTTAGTGGTTACATTTAACAATTTAATTTGTTGATTTTTTTAGAAACGTACCATATTGTAGTACTTTTACAGTAAGCATCCTTTGAGTGCTTCTACCCCAAAGATAGACTAGAACTCCTGGTAAAAGTTTGCCTGACTATAAATCTTTCCAATGTTAAAATGGATAAACTTTGGGATGGAGGAAAAAAAAAAGAAATGTGGAAATGATACTGAAACATTTTTATTTTATTCATTATTTGAATTTTATAGCTCCTCCAAAAACTATGGAATATGATAGTACTTCATAAATCATATACTCTATGTTTTAGTATGGCAAGTCTTTAGCAACTATAGGCAATATAGTGAGTATGCATGTCTGCTTAAATACATTTTCATAATTCAGGAAACATATTTTACATAATACTTTGAATGCATAAGTTATACATGTGAATAAAAAAGGCATAGATTTGAGAACATAGTTTTGAATAATTTGTTGGCAAGCTGATGGGTTACTGGTCTAACTTGGAATGAAATATATATAATTTTATTATTTACATGCTGAAGCGTTCATGAACCTTGTAAAACAAATATTAATACCAATAAAAATTTGGGGAAATGTTGATGTGAACATTTTTTTCTCATTGTTTTGGAAAAGACGTTGAAAAATAATAGAAACAAAAATAGATTTTTAAACAAAAAGCTTTGTTTAAACAAAAAATATGGTAATAATATTTTGCATAATTTGATTTGATCCTAAAATCATCATGTTGGTATATTAAATTGATTTATAATTAAATGTATGCTTAGATAAATTAGAAAATATCAAATATAGAGTTAAATTATGGTTTATTAGAATTTAGATGGTATTTGATCTTGTCTAATACTGATTGGAGTTAGATCTGGTTAGATAAGGATCTGGACAGATCTTTATCTTTTAGCTAAAATAGAACATATATATGAAATTCAGAATTCATTATCTTTCAAATGAGTATACAACACTTTTGGGGATCCAAAAGGCAAATTTGTGGAAATAGAAGGTGTTCTTTCCAAAACTGAAATTTTTAATCAGGAAAGGAACAGATGATTTTATAAAGTTGAACAAAAGAGTTGATAAAAATTCAGAAAATGTTCTGTAAAGAAGAGCAGTATATATTCTTCTATAAATGGCAATGTTCCTTTAAGGAAGAATTATCTTAGTTTTTAAAAACATAATTATAAATACAATAATATTCCTTTCGTGTTGTGATACTGATATCATTTGAGAAGGGTAAAAGTCTACTATTCTTCTGAAACATTTTATTCATAATTCTAAAAGAATCTGTATAATTCTTGTTCTTCTGACAATAACTTCAGGCTATTAGGAAAAGATAATGTAATAGTTTTTCTGGTTCCCTGGCACCTTCACAGTTTTATGCTTCAAACAGCTCATGAACCATAAACGGGAAATTACTATTACATAAACTGCTAGGTTTATTCATAATTATCGTTTTTGGCTGCTTCTTCTAGCTTACCTGCTTGCTTTCTCTTATTGATATTTCTTATTTTCTTTGCTGCTCTTTTGATGTTTGCACAAATCTGTCTTGCTTTCTGAGGGGCAAGGAAGAGTAAATGGCAAGTGTGAAGCAATAAAACTGACTTGATTTTGAGCAAAGGAATTTGTACCATAGAAAAATCTGAAAGAATATTCAAATATATTTGATATACTCCAATGAGTACAGTGTATTTAAAAAGTATTCAGACCCCCTTCATTTTTGTCAGTTTTGTTATGCTGCAGCCTGATTCCACAGTTGTTGAAATTCATTTTTTTCTCATTAATCTACATTCAGTACCCCATAATGAGAAAATGAAAACAGAAGTTTAGAAATGTCTGTAAATTTATTAAAAAGAAAAAAAAATCACATTGGCATAAGCGTACAGACTCTTCACTCAGTACCTTTGGCAGCAATTACAGCCTCAAGTCTTTTTGGGTATGACGCGACAAGCTTTATACACCTGGATTGAGGGATTTTCTGCCATTCTTACTTGCAAATCCTCTTAAACTCAGTCAGGTTGGATGGCAAGTGGACATCCATTTTCAGGCCCTTCCAGAGATGTCCAATAGGGTTCAAGTCACAGTCTGAGAGTCCTTTAGGTGCCTTTTTTGCAAACTCCAAACGGGTTTTCATGTGTTTTGCGCTGAGGAAAAACTTCTGCCTAGCCACTATGCCATAAAGCCCAGATCAGTGGAGGGCTGTCACATCTCCACACAGGATCTCTGGAACTCAGTCAAAGTGACAATTGGCTTTTTAGTCACCTCTCTTACTAAGGCCCGTGTCCCCCAATTGCTCAGTTTGACCAGGCAACCAGTTCTTGGATGAGTCCTGGTTGTGCCAAACTTCTTCCATTTGAGAATTATGGAGGGCACTGTGCTCTTAGGAACCTGAAGTGCAGTAGAAATTTTATTGTAGCCTTCCCCAGATTTGTGCCTTGCAATATTCCTGTCTCTGAGCTCTGCAGGCAGTTCCTTTGACCTCATGGCTTTTGCTCTGCTATAGTACACATTGTCAGCTGTGAGGCCTTCTATAGAGAAGTGTGTGCCATTCCAAATCATGTCCAATCAATTTGATTTGCCACAGGTAGACTTCAATCAAGGTGTAGAAACATGTCAGCAACTGTCAAGAGAACTGGGAGGCACCTGAGCAAAATTTCGAGAGTTGTTGCAAAGGGTCTGAATACTTATGCTAATGTGATATTTCAGGTTTTTTTCTTTTTAATAAATTTACAGACATTTCTAAAATTCTGTCTCACTTTGTCATTATGTGGTACTGAGTAAAGGGGGTCTGAATACTTTCAGACTGCACTGTAGGTAACATTCATTTTTATAATTATATGATCATATTTTATAAAAATGTATATTGAGGTAATTGTTTCACAAGGGGAATATAGTGACTATATCACAAGTTATACATCAACAAAAATTGAGCAAGAAAATTAATTTGTGTATTACGATTTTTAATATAGATGAGCAAATCTTGGTAGTAGGTGGAGGGAGACTTGTAAGAAATATATGTTTGCTGAAAGAAGGAAGTGCTTTCTTTAAGAAAGAGTATGGTTTTGTCATTTTTTATATGCAAGGGGAGAATTGATTATATCAAGGAAGAGATAAAAGTTAGTAGAATGGAATGGGAATGAACTACTTTTAAGAATTGTGCCTGGTGAAAAAATAATTAGGATCAAGAATGAATGCTGATCATTACAAAAGAAATGTTGAATTGGTTAGACAGAATAAGAATAAATACATAGATGAAGGAAAAGTAAATAAGGTGGAGAGGAATGCCAAAGAAGTTGTGGTTGGGTGAAATTAATGGATACTTGAAAACAAGAGAAATTTAAAGAATGTGAATTTGTATGGATGTGATAAAAGATATGGAGAAGTATATTGAATATGCTGGTTTAAACTATATTTAGTTAGATTACCTTTTCTGATTTCATGCCTCTAATTTCTTTGGCTTAGTACTTCTTAACTCTGTCTATATAATGTTGCTTGCCCTGAAAAGAAATAGCTTGATGTATATACATACTCCTGTCTCAAGATTGAAAACTTGATTTACAATATTATGTAAGATTTATTTACACATTACCCTTTTTAAACCACTCAGTTTTTGTTTCTCTGATTTTTCTACCACTGCTGATCTTTTTTTATGCATAAGACAGAATATTGCGCCTGAGTAAACATGAAGTTTCAATAAAGCCCCTTTCATGAGGGAAAATGTTTTGCTCCATATCGGTTAATATTAGTGTATTTATTTGAACATAAAGTTGTTTAAAGCTATCATCTGCGCCTGCATCTTGAAAGTTAAACAGACTTTGTCTGATATTTGCAATGTGTCAAATATATTTACTTACTCATCTAGTTCTTCATCCACAAAATTTATAGCAATGTGTTTCTACCCCTTGCACTCGTTTATCCTCATAAAATCCTACAAGAGAGTTAGGATGAAACTTAATTTTTATAAACAATGGTAATTTGATAATCAATTATTTAATGGGCTATATTATTTAAATGTACTGTTCCTTAGTTGAAAGGTGTTTTTTTATTGTTATAATACATAACACGGGCTGACATTCCAAGTCAAAGAAGCTCATCTGCTTTGGAGCACAAAAACACACATGCAGTACATTCTGAAAAATAGAAAACATATCAGGGAATTATATAAAAAGCAAACAATTTCAGCCAAGTTCCCTAAAATTCAGAGGGGAAAAAACTAACTGCTTGGTAATCTCTTAACATGTAACAGCATGTGAGTAAGTTCCTATGCGTTCATCTTTACTCACAATCAGGGAGATAAATAATCATGTTAAAAAAACAGGTTTTGCAGTTTTTATAAATTGTGAATGCTAATTTTATATTGCAGCCGTTAGTCATCTTACTAAACCTCCATAATAAAAACTTACTTATTTTTTTCCTTTAGTGATCACAAGTTCTTTTAAAATTCCTATTCTTTGTTGATTTACAAAAGCAAATACTATCAATACTACAATAATTAAAATGTATTCACCACTTCTAAAAAACGTGCTAGCTCACACAGTGCATGAAGCTGTAATTGGTGCAGGGTGTAGACTAGGTCAAAATAGTCGCTCAGTATGCAGTGGAGAAATTGATATATGAATATATTTCTGTACTTAGCCCCTTTGCTTTTCCTTTAGCTTGGTTGCCTTTTATAATTTTTTACAACATTTGTCATTTATTCTACAGATTATTATTGTAGAGAAGCAAGCATACGAATACCCTGTGCTGGGATTTTAGCTGAATACTTTGAAAATAGTAGTTAGGTCAGCAAGAGAGCATTTGAGCAGTAGTTTATGATATAGATAAACTACAGGTAGTCCTCAACTTACAGCCATTTCTTTATTGACAATCCAAAGTTAGAATGGCACTGAAAAAAGTGACTTATGACTTTATTTTTCACGCTTACAACTGTTTCAGCATCCGTAGTCACCTGATAAAAAATTGGACACTTGGCAACTAGCATGTATTTATGATTCACTTAACAACTGTGGTAAAAAAAAAGTTGTAAAATGGGGCAAAACTATTATTATTATTATTATTATTATTATTATTATTATTGAGATTTATATGCCTCCCTATCTCCAGCCGGACTCAGGGCGGCTCACAACAGTAAAAAGCATCTAATGAAAAAGTTAAAAAGAAATTAAATCCAAATCTCGTAATTTAACAGTTAAAAGTGCAATTAAGACTAACAAGTTAAAAATTAAAACCCTATCAGTCTTGCTTAGCAACAGAAATGTTGGGCTCAATTATTTTCATAAATCGAGGACTACCTGTTTGCAAGAGGCAAAGCAGCATAGTGTAGTCTACATAAAGAGCAAATGGAAGAGAGAAGTTTAGCCCTAAAAGTGGAAGATATAGAGTTTACCTTTGGGAGGAAAACTGTATTGTCACAGAATGATGTCTTGATAAAATGTAAATTATGGTGAGTCCATTCTTAAGTGCATGCAGTTCAGAAGTTGATGAGTAAATGGGATTGCCACTAGAAGCATCACCTTGAGGTAAGTAATCTGAAATTTGATAGTCAAAGGTTTTGTTTTTTCAAAAATTAAACATTTTAGAGAAAACAAACAGAAATAAAATTACAAGAGAAAAGTTATAAAAGAATATATAAATAAGTATAAAATAAAATGCTATGGAGAATACAGCTTCCCAATAAGTTATTAACTACTGAATGTATAATAATGTGTTAAAAAAATAAAAAATCACTATTAAACTATAACAAAAAATACATGGTTAACCAGTATAAATTGAAATAGTAATAGGAACTATAGGACTATAGTCCTAAACAAACTATAGGAAAGCCAAATGTTGGATAAAGTACACAACGATTGTGATAAATTGTGGTCCAGGAATGGTTTTCAGTTAGAACTGAATTCTACATCATATTTATATTTTAAGACACAACACTATTCTCAAATGAAACATACTACCCCAACTTAGTTCACCATTCTTTCAAGATGGAAATAAACAGTCATTTTCATTAATGAGCATATGAATATCCTTTCAGAAGTTAACATATATAAATATTCGGTATACTTGAAAGAATATATAGTTCAGTAAAATTTAACAAAATATACTTTGAAATGGTATTTTATTTGATCATTTCCAAAAATTATTAAGCTTTACAGCATTGCCATGAAATGCAAAAAAAAAAGTGATAGACCTCATTACATTTTCAGCAGTGTTTAAAGAATAATTCATTTTAGAAATAAAGTCTGAAATAATATACCAACAATAAAACATCTTGTATCACTTTTTTTTGAATATAATATTTGGAATAAATTTAATGGTCTTCTGTTGAAAATTGTTCATGACATTTATACATTTCCCATTTCTGTTACTCTGCTACTGTTTCAAATCTGGATACATTTAATCAAACAATCTTATCTTCAGTTTCTGAATCACATTTCATCAACAGTTCTAAATTAAGACCCAGCATATGTTTGGAACTGCATGTTACAAGATTTTTTGAATTTGCTCTCTCAGAACCTTGCTTCTTCTGTTTTAATGCTATACTACTTACTGAAGATAATGAACCCAGTCACTTCAATCTTGCAATTTGAACAAGTTATTAACTAATAGTTTGAAGATTTTCCCCTAAGAACAAAAAGTACAACTGATAAGTGCTACTGCAGTCTTTAGTCTTACTGATGAGAATGAATTCACGAACTCACTTCACTATATGTTGAAAAAGTCCTGACTCTGTAAGTAATTGAAATATGTATATGAAGTAGATTTTTAGAAGAAATAGTAAACTTTGAGTTATCAACATGAGAAAATAGTACAGAAAGCTCTAAACGAAAGATCAGCATGTGCAACAAGAAAGAAAATGCTTCCTTTTCGTATGAAGTTCAGCTAAATAATTAACCTGTTTTCAGGACTTAAGCCATTTCTGTGATGTCAGATTCTGTCATTCACATAACAGGAAATCGGATTGCTCGGTAACTAAGTTGGGATACGAGAACATTCCTAAGGTTCTTGTAATTGGATTATTTTATAGATATAATAACCCAAGTCCCTAGTGATAGACATTCAGATAGCAGAAAAGGTTTTATGTAGTGCCTAGTCTAGGAATGCTTTAAAGACTTATTGACCTATACCATTGCCACTAAGATGGTTTATATCTGAGTGCAACCACTGTCAGGTTGAGCTCTATACTTGGTTTTGAGGTTTGAATCAAGGAAAATGTTTGCTTATTTATTAGTTTGTTTGTTTATACTTTGGGTTTCAAGGCCTCTCAGTCACCCTAGCCCATGGGAGGGGGAGAGGGGAAGGCAAGTGAGGCTATATTTAATGATCATTTGTACACAAGAACCAGTGATAAGTTCCTTAAAGTGAACAAGATTTTAGGGAAGCCCTATATAAGGTGAAAAGTATTGGAAAAGGTTGAACACAAGGACTCGATGGTGCAGCAGACTAAGTGGTGTTAAGTGCTAGCACTTAGCTGCCAGCTGCCTGGTGAGTTCAAATCTCACCAGGCTCAAGGTTGACTCAGCCTTCCATCCTTTCGAGGTAGGTAAATTGAGGACCCGGATTGTAGGGGCAATAAGCCAGCTTTGTATAGAACAACATTGCTTGGGGGGGCGAAAGCCTAATAAGCAGGCATATACATAAAAGTATGCAGGCTATTGCTATAATGCATTGTAAGCCGCCCTGAGTCTATGGAGAAGGGCGGCATATAAATTGGACAGACAAACAAACAAATAAATAAATACATCAAAATTTATAATACTGGAGCAAAAAAAAAATGTGTCCCACAAACTGAAAGTGATTAATCTTGAAATATCTTTTGTGCTGAATTTGAATGTTTTCAAGATTCTCTATTAGGCAATGTTTCTGAGCAATACACCACTTAGTTTGGTAATAACCTATATTCACAACTCAGTTAAAAGCACAGAGATTGGCCTTTTTTTAAAAAAAAGCAGTGTTCGGTTTTCTGCTGAATTTCACGTCAGGAATTTCACTTCAGGAATATCTCTCCTAAGGGTCCAGCATTAGTCAGCCAAATATGGACTCCACTTGCCTTGGTACCACTTTCCTATTTTTGAAATGTTCCAATGAAATTGTTCAATGTGTTCATCACTGAATACTCTGAAGAATGGGGAAAAGTCGAAGACATGAATTTTCAATGACGTGTCCCATCCCATGGCTTGGTACAACTTTTAAGAGGTCACTGTTTCAGGACAGTTTCCTATCTTACGATTTCCAGAAGATTTTTATACTGTTTTTGAATGATTGCTAGGCAGATTTTTCAGTTTCGCTTAACTTTTCATCATTTTTAACATCCTAGTATCAGTTTTCTTATCTCTGGATCTATAGAAATGTTTTCTTAATTTAGCATCAGAAATCCTGGGAAATTTGATCCTCAAAGACATGAAACCAGTTCCTGTTTTATCCTCAAAGATATGAAACCACTTCCTGTTTTATACAGTAACAATGTTTTTCATAAGTCAAAGTTCAATGTGCAAAAGAGGAAGGAAAACCTTTTCAGGGTCAACAAATGGACCTTTTATCATATTATTTTTTGCTGGAACAAGCAAGCGAAGTACATTTTGGCCATTTGTGAATGCAGTATTTTTTTGTGTGTTCGTACTGTCCCATTCACACACAAAACGACAATGCTTTTTGTATGCAGGTGTAGGCCAAGCTTAAGTGCAGTGACCATCATATCTCCACATTTATTTCATTTGTATTTTTTAGACGATCTTTTCAAAAGTAGTTTCATGTTCTACAATTCTTAAATGTTAGCATTATGGGCTAACAATACATATGGTAATTTATTTCTGCTGTGAAAAGATAGCGTTCGAATTAACTTTTGAGAAGTCACCTGCACACATTGTATTCATAGCCAAGAACTTCCATAACCAATCATCTTCACAAAACCATTTTCTTGGGGAAAATAATTAATTCAGTTCATCATCATTGCACTTAAAATAACAGTCTGATAGTCTTTTGGGCTCCATCCAAACAACAGGAATGGCAAATGGCCTATGGCATGAACTCTTTAACTATCCTGCTAGAAGTCTAACGCTTGTAACCCAGCAACAGTCTGGCATCCAGTTTTTAGCTTGGTTGTTCACTTTATAACCAAAATTCATAGGTTTTGGCAGTTTTTTGGATGAGTGAGGAAGGTTCATTTCTGAGATTTATATAATAACTGACTACACGTAGCAGAAAGTATTACATGATTTGTATCAGGTTTAATTTGACTACAGAAGACAAACATTTAAGTTGTTTCACTGAGCTCTGGTACCAGTTTCTGATAAGAAATTGCTCTCTGGTTGAGAGACTGGGTTCATGTCTAGACATGCCCAAACTGTTCTCAGCAAGTTGTCCGCCTTTGTCTTGAGATTATTTATGTTAGAGTATAATAACTAGATGTTGTTCAATGATTCATATAAATATAGTTAACACTCTAATTGAACAGAATAATGATGGGGTCACAAGAAAACTAAACCTAATAGAAACGAACTGATTTCTTTCTTTAAAACTCAGCTTGAAAAAATCAGTGTAGAACACTCATTATAGTTCATGTTAAAAAAAAATTGTTGACCGCGTAATCAGTTTGCTGCTGATCTTGAGAAGAATTTCAAAGTTCTCATAGATCTGAATTAGTAAATACACGATCTTGCAAACTGGATCAACATTGGTGATCCTAAAGCAGGGATGGTCAAATTAACCATTGATAGTTTCTCAACAATCTGGAGATTTCAATACTGAATTAGGTTTTAAGGTTTGGTTAACGGTTAGTACAGATAGTCCTCTACTTAAACCACAATTAGCCCCCAATTTATATTGCTAAATGAGACATTTTGCCCCATTTTACAACCTTTCTTGCCACAGTTGTTAAGTGAATCATTCCAGTTGTTAAATTAGAAACATGGTTGTTATGTAAATCTGGCTTCCCCATTGACTTTGCTTTCAGAATTTTGCAAAAGCTGATCACGTGACCCCAGGACACTGCTACCGTCATAAATATGAACCAGTTTCCAAACATCCAAAGGTTAATCATGTGACCATGGGGATTCTGCTATGGTCATAAGTGTGAAAAATCATCTTTACAAAACATCTTCATAAGTCATAAAGGTCATAAGTTACCTTTTCAGTGCTACTATAACTTTAAACAGTCACTAAACAAACTGTTGTAAATCAAGGACTACTTGTAATCTTCTAATTTGGAAGGTGAACTGTGGAGATGAACAACTTATCAGAAGTCTAGGCCAGTGATGGCTAACCTTTTCCGGACCAAGTGCCCAAAGCGTGCGCACAGCCCCTGCTCATGCACCCCGGCCCCCGCACATAGGTGCGTGCAGGGGCCCCTCACACAACCCGTGCATGCGCGGCACAGACCCAACTACCAGCTGGCTGGCGGGAGGCGAGTGTGCATGTGCAGTGGAGCTGAACTGGGGCGACAGCTCACGTGCCCACAGAGAGGATGCTGCGTGTCACCTATGGCACGTGTACCATAGGTTCAGCACCACGGGTCTAGGCTATACAAAGACTAAAGAAAGGGTAGCTTCAGAATCATCAAAAGAGCTAACAGCAGTACTTTTTCCTGCAAAAATCCCAAGTCTTGTATCCCTTGCTCAACAAAAAATGCAGAACATGAGAAAGGGAATTGGTTTATTTTCACTGTGTATACATATACATGTACAAAATGGTGTTTTGAAAGCCAATGATCTTGCAGAGAACAGCTAGGTTTAATGGGAAGTCTTTTGAATTTTCATTCTGAGCAACACAATGAAAAAAAAATTAAGTATCCTAAGCTGTTCTCAGGAAAAAAAAAACATGTCAAATGCTCCAATCAGGTGGCAGTTGTAAAGGGTTGAAAAGAGAGTAATACTATTTAGGAAATAAATGGTGAAGTTTCTACTTCCCATTAAAAATCTCCATTCTTTAGTCCCCAAGTGTCTTTTCAGCACAGATGCAGAACTCAGTACGATAAAGAAGTTATGATGATGAATAAATCCCAAGATTCTACTGTCCAGTTGTTTCCACTCTGTGGTGACTAAATTCCATCATTCTTCCATCATCCACATTTGCAAAAAAAAGGGATGGTTTTCATTTTGCTTTGCAGATCTTAAGATATAAAATTTTACTCCTGTATCCCAGAGGTAGAAAAGATTGATTCAAAAGCACTTTGAAAGAATGACCCTTCATTCCTCGGCTGTATTCTCATAACATGCAAAGCCAGTCATTCCCAACCTGTTTCACCCTAGATGTTTTGAACTACATCCCCAGCCAGCATGAATCAATACTTCTACAAAATCGAGGAAGGCTATGCCAAGTTATGTTCTGCTTTGTCAATTAAACTATAGTCAGTTGGGTTTATACATCATGAAAGACCGCAGACAAGAATCAACTTTTATATACCTATACTTCCCCCTTCAGAAAAGTTTCCCAATGTATTGATAGGTTGAATTGCATTACACAGTGAATGCAGAAATTTCAACCACACAAAGGATCCGAAGAATATCTGGAAATGCAGATTTATCAGTTTTTAATTTATAAAATACTATTCCTTACCATTGTAAGGTTTTACTTCATTAAAAATCATCAGACCTCCCACCTTTTAAGGCACTCTTTATAAATCAACAGTGTATTTTGATGTATCAGCTGCCAGTGAAGGCTTTTATTAGACCTGTGATGGCAAATCTATAACACGCATGCCCAAAGTGGCACACAATGCCATGTTGCCCGGCATGCACTGCCTTGGCTGTTTGTCTTCCGGGTTTCTGGCATGCATGTGCACGCGATGATCAGCTGTCCTTCCCGTGTGCGGCAGTGTTGAAAACCAGTGTACGCATGCGCACCGGCCAGCTGATCGTTGGATGTGCATGCGTGCTAGAACCTGGAAGTTAGGCTTTTCCAAAGTGCGATCCCTTCACGTGTGCAGCAGTGCCAAAAACTGGCCTGTGCATGTGCACCGGCCAGCTGATCGTCGGGTGTGCGTGCGCGCTAGAATCCAGAAGTTCACCTTTTCCAGAGTGCTGCCCCAACAAGCGCGCCTAACGCTTCCGTGCAACCTTTTTGGCACTTGGTGCCAACAAGGTTCGCCATCACTGTATTAGACTGTCACAGTCATGCAGTTACATTATAGATGCCCTTAGCTAAATTTTTTATTAACCAAAAACCATGTTCAGAAAAGAAGCTAATCTTAAAGGAAGATGAATTGATTTTTATAAACAGATTAAATTAAATAGAGTCTTGGCAACTTAAGTTGTAAAACAGACAGGGTAGTGTTTAAAGAAGAATGAAGCAAAGCAAGCCCTAGGCTTTCTTAATTAGATTCCTGTTAATCAACTCTTATCTTTTATTCAGAAGCATGAGATAGTATTTCTCCTCACAACAATAACCCTGAAAAGTAAGTTGGGCTGAGCCTAAATGGCTGGCCAAAGTCATTCATAGAGCTTTGATGCTGAGAATGGACTAAAACCTAGATCTCCCCATTCGTAGGCCCAAAGATAATGATCTTACATTGACTATTATGAGTAATTGTTTCCTGTTATTGCTCTGAAGCATTCTTTTGTCTGTTATCTATACGGAAGGTTTCAGACATATCCTTTCCAAATAATCCTATAGTTATATCCTTTTAATAGAATTAATTTCTTTTGTTTGCTATCTATAAGCAATGTAATCTTTGATAGCCCTAATATTGAAATGTATTTTAGTACGTCAATATTGGGGATTTTTCTTTAAAACAACTTTCTCCTGTATAGTACCTTCCAACCAGCTGAGATTAATGGAAGTATAATTTAGCATACCTGAAGGGGACATAAATGGGAAGTCATCTTCAAGATTCTTAATAATGTGGTATTTTTAAATTATTTGATCATTTTAATTATGAAAGTAATCTTAAAATAGCAGGAATGTCCAGTGCCCACCTTTTCACCTTGTTGGTGTAACGTTGCTAATGCCAACTGAAACAAATCTTGTGAATCTCCATATGCAAGTTTGTTTGTGTTTGCAGGCATGCATACATACATATGTCCATTATGCAGGCTAAAAGTAATTTTATATTGATATAATTAATTACTGCTTATTAAAATAAACTGCATATAAAATGTGTCCAGTTATAAAATAAATTGATTCCATGTGCATATGGCTATCAATTTCTTTTGTATTAAAGGAGAGTCACTGCTCCCTGCATATAGACATGTAAACATTTCCTGCCTTTGTTCAAGGAGAAATAGCAAAAAGAAAAAATATAACAGGAGGTAAAGAAAGAGAAGGGATGGAGAAAGTCAACTAGACAAAAAAAGTTGAATTCATCAGACATTCAGCACTTCACAAGTAACTGCTTATCTTCAAGCAGAATCTGTACTTCAAAAGCGTCCACATCTTATAGCAATTCTGCATTGCAGCCATCTGTATTTCCCTGCATGTATTTATTTTCAGCAGCAAATATAAAGAAACATCCCCCCCTCCATTCACAAGTAAATATTTTAGAGGGGGGAGGAACTTCGCCTTCTAATCAAGTAACTTTAATATAATCCAACCATCTTTTTTTCTGAGTGGTTTTTGTTTCTTCATGAAGTTGTTTAAGCAGCATCCAGAGCTCTTAACGGTTTTTGCTGAGCAATACTGAACAAACTAAAATAAGAGACTTAGTGATATATTCTTCAAGTAACAAAGCTGAAGCTGAAAGGAGTTGCCATTTGGTTGCAATCATAACTGGTGTTGGAGTTTCTCTAGCTGAGAAAAGCAAATCTGGGTGTCTTCTTTCTTTGAGGTAAGAAAATAAGCACTCAGAATATTCAAAGTTTTAAATTTCTAGATACCATTTAGAATTCAGTTTCAAAATGATGTTACACAAGTTAATTTCATGCTTTCAAATATAACTTGGACTTTTTGGCTAATTCTGTCATTCTTTATTATTTTTTTCACATATTAGAATACTTTCCTCCCCACCCTTTCTCAAAATCTGAACATAGTTCATTTCAAGGCTGCCCACTGCACCCCGTTGTTAAGAACTCAGTTTTAGAGTACCCTGTTTCCCCTAAAATAAGACATCCCCTGAAAATAAGCCCTCCCCAAAAATACTTAAACGCATGCGCAGCCGGTCCCTGCCATTTCCTCTGGTTAGGGTTGGGGAGACAGAGCTGGAAATCAGATAATATGGCAAGAGGAGCCCCGTCTTTCTCCATGTGCCCCAAAATAATAAGACATCCCCGAAAATAAGGCCAAGCACTTATTTCAGGGTTCAAAAAATATAAGACAGGGTCTTATTTTCGGGGAAACACCGTAGTTCACAGTTATTCATGAAAGGGAGATCCCAAAATACCAATACAAACTAAGTATCTTAAATTTAAACCTACATTAGCCATGCATATGTGCCAATCTGTTGTGTCACATACTTGGGCACTGAGGTGCAGCAGGCATGGATGTGAATGCGATGTGCTCCCTCCCCCCCCCCCTTGTATGTTTCAATTTTATTAAGTATGTGTGAATAACACTCGGATGTATGTTGATAGGAAGTTTAGCAAATATGTGGCATTGGGAAACAATACATAAATTCCTGCATGCTTGTTGAAAGAGATTAAATCAGATATAATTAATATAATTATTGCTTTTTTTATTTGCTTTTTTAGAAATATGGCAAATTAACAGCTTGTACTGGTTGCACAACTCAGTGCAGGTTTTTTGACATGACACAGTGCATAGGAACTAATGGACATATGGAGCCATACTGCTCAACCACATGCATGAACACACACAAATCAAAATATGCAAAATCACAAAGTAAGTGAAAGGGGTGGTGTGTCTTTCTCAATAGATAAATTACCGTTCCAAAATAGAGAACTTCTGTTTCACTTGTCGCTTCTATCTGGTTTTCTTCTTGAGAGGATATTTGATGTCCACATTATATTTAGATTATTGGAATATGACTCGTATGAGTTAAATCAAAAATTTAATATAATTAAAACATGAAGTTTTAATATTTGAGCTCATGTTTTCAGCCAGCTACAGATTTTTCAGACTGTTTTTAATGGTAACTCAGCTCTTGGTTTGAATGCATTTTAGTATTCTGATATTTAATGTTACTGTACATTGACCAGAAATATTGGTAGTACAATATTTAAGGGTGTGCTTTGCTAGAAACAATACAGTTGCATGATTTATATAATTAATTCATACTTTTTAATATAGAGCTAATTTATACATTAATCATATAGTGGTGGGATTCAAATAATTTAACAACCGGTTCACAACGGCCAACCTGACCTTGGACGAACTGGTTGTTTAATTATACCCCCGCTATCAAAGTGGATGCTGGGCGCTGCACTACAATGGAGAAATGGGCAACGGAGCGGCCGGCATGAGGGAAGGAGGAGGAGCAGGGAGAAGAAAGAGGGAAAGCTGCTTTTTCCTTCCTTTGCGCCGGCTGCTCCTTTAGTTTAGTTTAGTTTAGTTTAATTTGATTTGTATACCGCCCTACTCCCGAAGGACTCAGGGCGGTGAACAGCCACAGGATAAAACACATAAATACAAAATTTGAAACCGAATAAAATCGAATTAAACAATCCGAAGACAGATTTAAAACACCCCAATAAATTAAAAACGAATTAAAAATTATGTTTTAAAAAGGGAAACAGTTTTTTGCCCGTTTCTCCATTGCAGCACAGCACCCAGCATCCACTTTGTTAGTGGGGTGGGTGGGTAATTTAATAACCGGTTCGGCTGAACTGATGCAAACCGGCTGAATCCCACCACTGTCCTTAACCCCCTAAAAGAGGATAGTCTGGTAGGTAGGTATGTAGATTAGATAACCATATAAATAGTTTGAGTTTATAGAAAAACTCTTAAACTCTACAGCAGAGGTCTTCAAACTTGGCAGCTTTAAGACTTGTGGACTTCAACTCCCAGAATTCTCCAGCCAGCATAGCATAGCTGGCTGGAGAATGGGAGTTGAAGTCCACAAGTCTTTAAGCTGCCAAATTAGAAGACTTCTGCTCTACAGAGTCAAAGTGTGTGTGTGTGTGTGTGTTGTATTTAAAATTAATAAAATGTAACATAGTGAAAAATGTACATTTATTGGAAAGTCTAGGCTACACATACCATTCCCACTGATTTTGGTCATCAAAAAAACTTGTTCATTAATTATAGGGGTTTTTTCTACCGTGTTTCCCCGAAAATAAGACCCTATCTTATATTTTTTTTTGAACCCTGAAATAAGTGCTTGGCCTTATTGTCATGTGCTCAAAAGCCCGATTGGGCTTATTATCAGGGGATGTCTTATTCTGGAGGAAACAGGTTATTGCTCTATCTAGGAAAGTATGCGTAACTAGAAGTTGTTTTGTTTGATTGTTTACTCCTAAAAAGGCAGCTTGTGTAGGAATAAATGATTGTTCATGCCTCAGCCATTGCTGTACTTATAATAAATGCTAGTTTGTCATTTATAACCTGGAAATTTGCATTTATTTTTATTTTATTTTTTGTATACTACATTTTTCTTTTAGGTTTGGGAATTGTTTGCCAATTTTGTAAGCGAAACTCTTTACCTCAGTATCAAGCCACAATGCCTGATGGAATACTTTACAACTTTTGCAGTTCCAGTTGTGTAGCTAAATTTCAGGTTAGCTGTTGTGTTCAATCTCTTCTTCCCTGGATATGTATTATGTGCATATATCCTGTTAGATATTCTTAGGAGGCTAATATTACTGTGAAACCACTTCTTACTGAATGGCTACTCTTCACAAATAAAATTCTTTGTGTTTATCACTTACCAATAAAGACCTTGTTAAAGGTTGGCTATTATCAGCATAGTGTATATATAAGAAAGTTATTTCCAAAATTCATGGACTAATTAATTAATTAATGCTTTCTTCTTGAGGCTGTTTGAATTCTATTCTGGTTATTCTGAGAGATATGCGGCTAATGTTCGACATTTTCATTCTCTTCCTTTTTTAAAAAAAATAATAATTTAGCACATGGGTAATCCTATGAGTATTTGAATACTGTATATCCAGCTATATTATAATTACTACAGGATTTTCTGGTTTGGGCAAGAAGTAAAAAATTAATTGCTTCCTTATGCCAGTGAAAAAGAAACTTTGATTTTTGAGTTCCTTCTACTGCTAAAATAGCAACATTATCTTACTGATAAATCCTATTCCTTTCAGGGATTATATTATACTAAACAGAACACTTAATTGGTTTTAAGTACATTGACTGTCAAATAGCCAATATGCTAAGATGGTCACATGCAAATATGAAATAAGATTGCCATGTATTATTTATACTGCATAATGTTTTATGTGCTAGAGTTCTGAAGGCCTTTGTGTATTAGATTTATACCGCACCTTTTATTCAGCAGTTCAAGGCAATGTCTATAGTGTTTTCTCCTCCTATCTTTTCTCCACAGTGACCAAGGTAGATATTGTAAGTTCTCTATAGTCACCCAGGGATATTCCATGGCTGGTGGCAGTTTAGAATTTGGCTGTTCCTGCCTCTCATTCAACACTTTAACCATTCTGCCATGTTGCATTACTCCTAGCATTATTATACATTACTTCAATTGTAAAATAAAGTCTGGGGAAGAGTAAAAAAAAAAGCGGGGAAGAGGGGGGAAAGGCAGAGTATGAATTCAATAATAGATAAAATGAATGTGTTTTGAGGATAGATAAAACTGCAGCTTCTTAAAGGTTTGCACCATTTTTAACTGAAAACTATAGAGTGTGGGCTTATGTACAACTTTCAGGAACATAAATTCTTTTATTTGAGCATATAAATCATGATTGTTTTGTCTAGATCCGATATAAGCAAATTTAATTTTGATGTATTTTTTGACAACTTAGCTTTGTATAAATGAAATGGAAATATGATATATAGAAAATAGAATAGAAATATTCATTGTGGGCTGACATTTTAATTGGTGATAGGTGCAAACTAGTAAAAATTCATTTCTATTCAGCATTAGATAGATTCAGGCATCTTTTGTAGAAGAACCAGCAGATCTTAAAACTGTTTAGTTTTGGCTAATTTTATTGGAAACTTTAATAGTTAAGCATGAAAGTGATTCTTGATTTCATTTCCTGATTTGATTTAGATTTATTGCAACTAGCTTTAACCTGAACTTACATTCATAGATCATCCTTACGCTATTTAAGATGAAAGTCTCATTAAGTGAAATTTCAGATCCACTACATTTTTGCTGTTTGGTGGTATTGTTTTTGGACTAAATTATATTGGCAGACCTGTATCTTGAAATAGCTAGAATAATTTAACCTCCACTGCCCTTATACCTGTAATCTATAATTCCTTTTCAACTAATGCTGTTTTATCTAAACCATAAGTACCTTCTTTGGACAAACTGAGGAAAATAAGGCATAAAGCAGTAGTGCTCTTAATTTTTAATCTTTTGTCAGATTAAGTGTCATTTTGAGCTATTTTTCACTTATTTTTATGTGTGCATTTCTAGCCTAAATCTCACTCTTTCTAGAGGCCTATGGTAGATTAATTTCTTATGTTCCCGGTAGTATACTGGAAATGAAATAATTCTAGCTTTTTTGTAACAGAATTGTTGGCTATTTTGATTACCATAGAAACTGGATATTGGGGTTACAAACTCCACTGCATATAAAGTATTTGTATGAGATAATATTGTTTCAAATGCACATATGGAGAAATACAAATCTACCATCAACCTACAGTCATAAGTGGAACCCAAACCTGTCATTAAGCAATGTGGTCTTTCAGTAAAAGATAAATGTTTATCTTTTTTTAAATCTTTTTTTGCCACAGTTAAGCAAATCTGGCTTCCCTCATTGGCTTTATCAGAAGGCCACTGGGAATGTCACAAATAGTATTCATGTGACTATTGTAAATGCATGTCAAGTGCCCAAGTTTTAGCCCATGACTATAGGGACATTGCAATGGTCACAACTTAAAGGAGTTGTTGTAAGATACTTCTTCCAGTTCGTAATTTTGAACAGTTGTTAAATGGTTGGTTAAAGGTCAAGGACCTACCTATAGGTCTCATTTGATGCAAGTGGCCGGTAATAGTTAATATTATATAGTGGAAAGTCAGGCAATCCTTTCAGTGAAAGTTTCTTACTCATCGCAAATTGAAAATGCACAGGTAAAGTAAGATGGATGAGCACAATGTTTGTTATTATCAATATATTAATTATAGCCAGGTATATATATCTCATGCTCATCCTGAACAGATGATGAGGTGGAAGTACTTATACAATATTTGAAAGATCTGGATGGGGAGGAACAGACATTGGTTGAATCCTTCCAAGGCAAAGGTCTTGGGAATGTGGGCCTAATGATTCCAGGGAAATGTTATTACTGACTCTGAACAGGGTTGTACTCCGTCAATTAGAGATAGTCTGCAATTTGTGAGTTCTTATAACCTCACAGCTTCTGCCTAAAAAGTAGGTGACACTATGGCTAGAAGGGGTCTTACACAGTTACAACTATTGTGCAACTTTTGCAACCATTTCTGGACCAGTTACTCATGTCCTAGTCACCTCCTGCTTGGACTAATGTAACATTAGGAAACTACAGTTGGGACAAAAATCAGTAGCTTAGACAAGATCAGTAGCTTGGACATGATTGTGCTCTGATATATTTGGATGTCTCCCTCTTTTTGAAGCATTGTTTGCAACCTGGGTGCATTTCTAGATGCTGTTTATAACCTCTATGGTTTTATATTGTTCCAGACTGGGTTTTCTGAGGTAATATCTTCTGTATTTATGTATCCACCTAATCAGATCAAATGTTGTCAGTTTCCTCCAGGTCCTATCACTATGAAATTGTCATGTAATAGGACCACAGAAAGTGTTTTCCGTAGTTACCCACTCTGGTAACTCACTACATGCAAAAATTCAGTCAGCTTTCTCTCTCTTAAGCTTTCAAAAAATTCTTAAAACCTACCTGTTTGGCTAGTACAGGAAAAGTTGTGTTGTGTAATTCAATGTTTTCAGGTGCTTGGTATTTATATTTCTTTTGCTTTTATCTGTTTTGCCCTTTTTATTTTTACATATGTTTTGAAGATTAAAAATCATTTTGTATTTGAGATTATCAGCTGCCTAGAGTCTTTTGATTTGGGCAGCAAACAAGGAAAGTGAGTGAGTGAGTGAGTGAGTGAGTGAGTGAGTGAATGAATTACAAATGGTGTTGCCTTTGAAAAGCTTAAGAAGACTATTCCCTGTGTATGATACATAGTTTGATGGTTCCAAAGATACTTCTACTATTTTTCATTCTGTCATTACTCACTTTCACTTTACACATAACTAACTAACTAACACATAACTAACTGATAAGAAATTGGATTATTAAAATTGTACATGAAACAAAGCACAAAAATATTTCTGCTGATGATTTAAAGTATGTATTGAATGATGAATTGCATGCCATCAAATTGGTGTGATTCATAGTGATTGTATAGATTTTCTCCAGGATGATCTGTCATCATCCTGGACCTTCTGATCTTTCTGTGGTTCTCCCATCAGTGCTCTAGTTGAGTCTATCCACTGTGCTGTTGCTTGCCCATTTTCTTCTCACTTCTCGCAAGATTTTAAAAATTCTGACTATATAAAAATGAATGGATTGCAATCAGCGTCTGAGTCACACCAAGTTAGCTTTGGCAAAGGAGCAATGGAGGATTTGCTGGGTGCTTTTGTTCGTTAAGTTTAGTTGTAACTTCTGATTTCTTATTTTTAAACAGAATCTTAATTTGTTCATTTCCCATATCTTGGGATAGCTTTTTCTTGTATATTGCACATACTAGGCATCTAAAATTATTATTACCTAGTTTTTTCGCACAGTCAGCTAGATGTTTAAGACTGGATCTGGCCTTTTTATCAACTTATCCAGTCCTTTATTATCATCATTATGGTTCATTGCACAGTCAGTCAGATGTTTAGACTGGATTTGGCATTTTTGTCTGCCTATATACAGTACTGGGTATCTAGACACAAATGATTAAGCCCACACTATAACATCAGTATATGAGAATAAATTATGTTACTTCTTTTAAATTCTTTTATTTAAAACTTTGACATGAAAGCAGTGGTCCATCATGTTTAAAGTAAAAGAATAAAATATAGTTTTGGTAGTAGTTGGCAAATGTATGTGTATGTTTGTTTGTATTATACCAAAAATTATAAGGAATGAATTGGTTTGAAAGGAAAGAATAAGATGAAATATAGGTTATATATTGAAGAATCATTCTCTGTATTTCCTATTTCACCATAGTCTAATTCCCATCTCATCTTCCTTCTTATATAATGCACATTTTCTTGGCAACAGTTGCTCTTCTAGTTTCCCCTATATTAATTAATTCTGCTCTCTTAGACAAATACTTTTATTCTCCTCAGCTTCTTATACACAGTGTTTCTCCGTTGGCTTACATTAATATTTGTCCATGTTTATCTTTGCCTCTATGATTCCTCTGACTCCCACTGTTTAAAATATGAATTTGTGGCTCATTTGTGGTAGAGACCTGTTGTCTTCCTTATATGGTCTGAAGTTGCTATATACATTGATGCATTAATAGAGTAATCTTAGAAATTCAGTGGATTATCTTTTTTAGAGTAATGAAATTAAATGTGCTAGAAATTAAAAGAAACTAATGAACGTTAATTTTGGCACTAATTCTTAAGTAATAGCAAATTGCTATGTTGTTGTCCTGGAATAAATTGTGTATCTTAAACATTTTTTCTCCCCAGACTCTTAATGTACCATCTTCAACCAATGGCCAGTTTGTGGCTCCAAGTGATATTCAGTTGAAATGCAATTATTGTAAAAATACTTTCTGTTCAAAACCTGAAGTACTGGAATGGGAAGTAAGTAAATGATTATAAATTGTTCACCTTGATAAATAATATGCTTCATCCTTTAATATATCATACTTTAGCCATGGTTGGTAATTAATGCACTGACCATTTCCTATTTTTCTCTTTCTTGTAGTTGCCATTTGTGTCCCTAGTCTGATTAGATCCTCAGAACCAAGCAGGATTATTAATTGACAGGGATTTATAGGTCTTTCCAATCCATCAGGACTAATCCAGCCATAAAAAGGAGTCAGTTGTCATTTGCAGTGATAATAACATTGAATAACCCTAACTTCATTGTGATACTTATTGTAATTATTCACATCAGTGTGTTCTACATGTATGCAGAACAGATTAAGAACCTTCCAGGGTTCAAGAATTTAGAGAAAAGACCTGTTCCCTTACTTCTAGTGCTTCCCCTAGGCATGTCTCTTCATTCAATGTTCAGTTATTGTTTCATACCAAAGCAGTAGCATATTTCTTTCTTTCTTTCTTTCTTTCTTTCTTTCTTTCTTTCTTTCTTTCTTTCTTTCTTTCTATTTGTTTTACATCCAATTGAAGACTTTGGAGTTGTAATACATCAAAATCACACAGCCATCAAATATACCAACAACAACAATAATATCAAATCAAACTCCTGAAGATGGATTGTGGAAGGTCAAATTAAATAAAACCTTATAAAAGTGATGGTCTTCTAAAAACTTCAGGAGAGCATGCTTTATGAAATCTGGAGATAGAATGTTCTAAAGTATGGGGCTACAGTGAATGTCTATCTTCTCCTGTGCGCTGCTTGGAGAGTCCAAGCATGGGTTCAATTCCTCTGATTGGCCAGAGAGTGAGTTGGAAAATCTTTGGCCATACCTCCTCCCGGCCGAGCCTCAGTTTTTTTAACTTGGTCAGATAGAGAGACTTGTTTGAGTTGGCTCTTCAAATTAAATTAAATTAAATACAATTAGGAAGAATTGGTCTTTTCAAAAAAAATAAAATAAATCAGAGCCTCTTTAAATTGCGGCTTGGAGTGGCTAGACGGAGCGTGGAGAGTGAGTCAGCGCTGCAGGCTCTGCTGGAGTAGCGATCGGGTCGCTACTGAAGCGGCCATTGCCCGTGGGCCAATTTTCTGCAGCAGAGGCCATCGCTGGTGCTGGGAGAACCGAGACTTCGGCTTCTCCTTATTTCTTGGTGAGTGAGAGCCGCAGCTCAGGGAGGAGCACGCTGATCAGAAGGCTGATAGCTGCCATTTTGTGGGTGGCGGCCATTTTGTTTGCAGCCTTGCAGCAGCTACGAAACAAGATCGGATGGCCTGCAGCAATCTATTCAAGAGACCTCCCCTACAAGGACAAGACATTGCTGAGGAGACGTTTTAAGCGCAAGTAAACTGTGTTGCCAGTTTCTAGGTGCGGTTTGTGGCTGTGTTGCTGGTCTCACGCCTTTTCTAGCACTTGAGGTACTATTACTGCTGCTGCTGTTGCTGCTTTGCACACACTAACAAGCTGTGTTGCCAGCTTGGTGTGCCTTCTTGAGGCTTGGCCTGTGCAGTGAGTAAATTATCTAGGAGTGCCTAGCTTTCTTCTCTCCACAGTTGCTTTGAATATTTCTAGCCTAGTACTCTAGTACAATAATGGCAAACACTAGTGATTCAGAAGGATCTTCCCCAAGTCAGCATCAGGCAGGGTGTTCTGTGCCTAAGAAGCCTAGATTACATTCTAGCAAGCCTGTTACTAGTACTCAAGCCAAGCATTCCAAATCATCATCTGCAGCAGCTGAAAAGGATGCTCAAAGGAGGCAAAAAGCATTGGAGAAGCATTTTGCAAAGGCTCAGCAACAGGCAGGGGCTCCTAAATCCCCAGATCCTTCTGGGTGTCAGAGTGGGCCTACTAATACTTTAACTCCAAATTTGCAGCCACAATTTATGCAGGAGGATCAGCCTAACTGGTCTCCTAATGTGCCTCAAGAGTCACAGGGGTTTCATGCTGTTCCTTCCTAGGGAAAGGATTGATCAGACCTCTATACTGTCTGCTTCAAATTCATTACATGTGCCTACAGTTTTGGATTTCCTGCAATGGGGTCTTAAGAAAGGGTTGTCCACCAATATGCTCCGCCAGCAAGTGACGACCTTGGTGACCATCCTACCAGGCAACGGAACAATTCCTCTTTCTCAACATTCAAAGTTCTGCAACTGTTTGAAAGGAGCTGCAAACCTGTTACTCCCAACAGTCCACAGATATCCGACCTGGGGTCTGTTTGTGGTTTTACAGGCGCTCACGTTGCCACCTTTTGAGGACTGCCTTAAGGACTGCCACTCTCAGACTGTTCACATTTAAAGTTGCCTTCTTAGTTGCGATTACATCTGCACGCAGGATTTCTGAGCTGGCAGCTCTTTCGGTGCGCCAAGATTTGTGCATCTTTCACCCGGACAGGGTCATTCTTTGATTAGACCCAACTTTTGTGCCAAAGATAAATACCCAGTTCCACAGGGCGCAGAAAGTTATTCTACCAGACTTCTGTCCGAATCCAAGACATCCGTGTGAAAAACGTTGGCATACTTTGGACCTACGCAGGGCTCTAAAGAGATGCATTAAACGCACAGCTTCTTTCCGACGAACGGAATCCTTGTTAGTGTCATTTCAGCCCACGTCTATAGGGAAGAAGGTGTCACCATCCACCATTGGACGTTGGTTCAAGGCTTGTATTGCATTAGCCTACGAATAATAGACCCGTCCCATGCCACGCTGCATCATAGCACACTCTACTCGAAGTGCAGCCACCACAGCGGCCTGGGCTACACAAGTCTCGATTCTGGACATTTGCAGGGCAGCCACTTGGGCTTCACTTTCTCCATTCTTGAGGAATTACAGGTTGGATCAGTACACTTCTGCGGGAGCAGTGTTTGGGAGACGTGTTACAGAGAGTCCTGCCAGCTGACGGAACCCTGGACCAATTTGTCTCTCGCCCAACAACAATTTAGCTTGGTTATATCCCATGCTATGCGCTGCTCTCCAAGCAGCGCACAGGAGAAGGAACATTGGACTTACCTTGAACATTCTTTCTATGTGCACTGCAGGAGAGTCCAATCCCATCCTGGTTTGTTCTGGTTCGGGGTTCAGGAATGGTCGATTCTTCGGATGGACCGTGTCTTCTCCAGTTCCTGGTCTTCATTGAAAAAACTGAGGCTCGGCCGGGAGGAGGAGGTGTGGCCAAAGATTTTCCAACTCAGTCTCTAGCCAATCAGACAAATTGAACCCATGCTTGGACTCTCCTGCAGCGCACATAGAAAGAACGTTCAAGGTAAGTCTAACGTTCCATCTTACTGATGCTCTCCTTATCATTTTTCATTTAAAGGAGAGCTTTCTAACAAGGCTTTCAAAGCTTTTGGTCATCAGATGGACAGATTCATTCCGGCAAGGCAGTGCTTGATGTGCTTACTACACCATACAGGTCTTTTTTAAAAAAGACATACACCAACTGCTTCAAAGGAAACGTACACCTGAGAATCATCTGCATACTGATGTTAGTTGTTAAAGCAGATGTTGTTGCTAATGTTCATAAATGCAGTAGTAAACATTCCTCATCAGACAGGCAAATCACCTATTATTCAAGGAGAGGACCATTTTGTAGAATTTTCCAAGCACTGCCAGGCAGATCCCATTCCTTCCTGGGGATCCTTTGTGAGCAAGAACTAAAGGCATTTAATTTACCACATGAAAGACACAGTGTCCAAGTTCTTTAGATATAATTTGCAAGTTTGATTATAAATTGACAGTGGTGTTTCTGGATATGCCAGGGTACCTGTCTTTGGACTCAGGTACTCTTATGCAGTTGCTACTGCAGTCCCATGTAGCATGTTGAGAATTTGTACTGGATGACAAACAATTGTCTCTCCTGTTCCAGAATCCCCTTTTAATTCCACCACAGTAGACATGTTTAGTCTATGTGTCAGCGTAGGCAGCATTTGACTTGGTGAATAAATAATGGGAGAATCTTTTCTTTGAGGACCTTTAATTAACAAGTTTGCACAAATATCCTTATTTCCTTTGGGAAAAGATGTTTTTCTTCACCCATTTGCCAGATAATAGTAGGTTGTTAGCACAGACCATTGGCTCTGAAGCCACTGATATCAACCAGGGGGGGAAAATCAATATAATTAGGCACACCGCAGTGCCTATGGCTTAAAGCACTGACTATCTATAATAATGCTTGATTCCCTGGTTTGGTCTGCTCTGTTGTCTGATAGAAGAACTGAAGGCAAAATCAAAACCATTTCATTTGATGGGATAGTTTGTTCAGCATGATAGACAAAATGCAGAAAATCAGTTTTAAAGTTTGCTGCTAGACACTTTGTTTAACATGAGAGTCCTAGGTGCTCTCTGAGTTTGCCTGTTTTCTTGCAGACCCAAACTAGGTAACATCATCGGTGCTAGTAAGGAATGCAGTTTGCTGAACACATCCATGAACACCAACTAGCAGTTAGAAGACATAATGAAAATTCTTTAATTTCACAACATATAGACTGATTTAACCATAGTTTTAGTTGGGAAAATGTGACCAAGCCAAGTCCAAAAAGGCCAGGAAGTTTCTAGAAGCCTTCAATAGAATGATTCTTTTATCCCTTGCTACCTGAAAGTTTCCATCTACTACAATTCCCTCCTTTTGTGAAATATAGACACTGCAATGAAAAAATAGTGGTTATTCACTGGTGACTATATTTCTTTGCCTCCCATTCTCCGTCTTTCCTCCCTTGTCCTGCGGCTTTTTCTTTTGATTTGTTTTGCACTTGGTTGCCAGACTCAGGAATCTGAACAATAAACACAAGCTACAAACCAGGAATATTTATTATAGGCAGAGAAACAGGTTCCCACCAAAGTTCTTAAATTCCGTAAGGTTCAGATAGGTACGGAGTCTATTTGTGTGAGTTTACAAATGACCTGTCAAAATGTAACAGTTATGGGTAAATAACTAATTCTTTTTGGGGGGATAAAATGAATTTTTTTCATTGAGGGTAAGTAAGAGCCTTGATAGTACAGTGGTTTGGTGCACCCTGTCATTAACACAGCTGCCTGCAATTTCTGCTGGTTCAAATCTCTCCAAGGCTCAAGGTTGACTCAGCCTTCCATCCTTTCTAAGGTAGGTGAAATGAGGACCCAGTTTGTGGGGGCAATAAGCTGACTTTGTATAAAATATACAAAAGAATGAAGGCTATTGCTTAACGCATTGTAAGCAGCCCTGAGTCTCCGGAGAAGGGCGGCATATAAATCAAAAATTTAAAAAAAAAAAAAAAAAGACGAACATGATGGAGAAAAGTGGGATCCGTTATCAAAGCAATGAAGAGAAAAACAAGCAAAAAACATGCAGAAGCAGCTCAGAAAGGCCCCTCCCTTAGTTCACAAAGGGAGGGGATTAAGCACAATCAGACTTGCGAAGTTCTCTTGTTATAGCAACAATAAAAATAGTCATAGCCTTTCTGTGGAGTTGATTTCTTTTTGGCCTACTTAGTGGGACTGATATAAATCTTACCACAAGATTGTGGTAACAGTCTTATCCAGGTCATCTTCCTTATTTTCTACAATTTTGCTATTTATTTATGTAAAATCTGCATTACATTTGATGCCTTGTTACTTACCAGATTGTCTACTGTGGTATTTCTGTTTCTTTAACTAGAACAAAGTGTACCAGTTTTGCAGTAAAATTTGTTCCGATGACTATAAGAAGCTACATTGTATAGTAACATACTGTGAATACTGTCAAGAGGAGAAGACTTTGCATGAAACGGTAAAATTTTCTGGTATCAAGAGACCATTCTGTAGTGAAGGTATGTTGAATATATGATTGCCAGTATATGTAGAAGTATAATAAGCAAACAAACAAAAAAGTTGTGCAGAATTATTTATTAAACTTCTATATTGGTGAATCATGCACCTCAATGGCAACATACAATAATAAAACACAAAACCCAGTATAAAGTAAAACCAAAAATTAATAATGACAAAACATATTATTTAAAATAGAAACTATCTCAGACTGTCTCAACCTATTCCATAACCACAAGGATCCAGCAATATTAGCAAGTAAGTGTCTGGAGTCCAGTTCATGTGTAAGGGTTGAAATGTCATTTACTTTAAATTGAAGTCAGTGTTTGTCAACTGTTTCCTCATATGTACTAATGAGGCCACACTGGAATACTATGTACATTTCTGGTCCCCATAATACTAAAAAGATGCAGAGATCTTAGATCAGGGGTGTCAAACTCGCATCATCACAGCAGCATCACGTGATGTATCAGGACTTTTTCCCCCCCATCGCTAAACCAGGCATGGCTGTGGGCCAGGAGTCTGACAGCCCTGTCTTAGATATTGTGCAGAGTAGAGCAACAAAGACGAATTGTATGATGAACGGTTGAGCGAGTGAGCTAGCCTAAGAAAGGGCTGTAAAATATTGTGTAGCGGTCTATAAGTCTAAATGCTATTGCTAATGAAGAGAAGGATTGGGTGCGTGGGGGCATGATAACTGCCTTCCGGTATTTGACGCGCTGTCACAGAGAAGAGGGGATTGGCTTATTCTCCAAAACATCAGACAGCAGGACAAGAAGTAATGGGTGATCCAATCTAGAAGTAAGGGTAACTTTTCTGACAGTGAGAACAATTAATCAATGGACTAGCTTGCCTCTTGGAGTTGTAGGTTCTTCATCACTGAAGGTTTTCAAAAATAGGTTGGATAATCATTTGACTGGGATGGTATAGCAATAGCACTTAGACTTATATACCGCTTTACAGCCCAAGCAGTTTACAGAGCCAGCATATTGCCCCCAACAATTTGGGTCCTCATTTTACCCACCTCAGAAAGATGGAAGGCTGAGTCAACCTTGAGGTGAGATTTGAACTGCCAAATTGCAGTCAGCCGGCAGTACATTTCAGCAGAAGTAGCCTGCAGTACTGCACTGTAGCCACTGCGCCACCACAGCTCATATAAAGTCTTCTGCTTTGAGCAGGGAATTGGACTACAAGATCTCTGAGGTTCCTTCCAGTCCTATGATTCTAAGTTCTGTATACTCATAATGAAGTGACTCCCTAATGTCCCTAATTAGTTTTCACATATATATTTTAATGACACCATTATAGGCAACAGAAGCATACTGGAGCATGCCTTACACTCACATGCACAAGGCCATGGTGGGACAGGAAAAGTAACTTTAGATGGATTGCAAAGCCATTATCTATAAACAATTATAACTGCCTGAAGTAAGCATAATTTATGGGAAATCAGTGAACTCTCTTTGCCAAAACTATGTTGATATGGTCCAAAGGAGAAAGGAGAGTTTGTATTGTAAAACATCAGATTTTCCACATAATTTGCAGCAACCTTATGTTGCTGCCCATTATTTATGCTTTCTGTTGGATCTGGGACTGTATATAATGATTTAATAGTTCATATATTCTACACTGCTCTGAGACTATTTTATCACCTTATATTCCTGCATTACAATGCAATGGGTGGAGGTGAGATTTCCTCGAGCTCTTATTTCAAAGAAGGGTAGATTATATACTGCTTAGAAAATCCTGATTTAAATCTAACTGCTTAGAAATTGAAACAATAATCTTGAACACCTTTCCAATTCCAGTTGGGTGTTTTTCCTCCTTTGCTATACCCCCAGTAGATTCAGTGTAAAAAAAAAAAGAAAGATTGACATCAATCTCATTGGAAACAATAGAACTATTTGTACATGAAAAATATTACAATATTTTGTTTCTTGTAGTAACAGTGCTAGAGTTCGTTTACATTGGTGTTCATTTAGAGCCAAATAGCTTTTCATAGGGGCTCAAAATAAATATATAGCTGAAAGTATCCATAGCACACTTTCTACTTTTTAACCTGGATATAAATGAGTATATAAGTACAGTGCAGGTAGTCCTTGAGTAATGACTATAAGGGACAGGCTTGTGATTTACTGATTTTATCATATATTTTTGCAGCAGTTGTTAAATGAATGCCATTGCCATTAAGGGAACCACTGGTTCAGTATGGGCTAGTTTTGCTGAAAACTGAAGTAAATGCCAGCTTTCAGCAAAACTGCCATAAAACACAGTAGTGTGACCAGGGGACACCTCAAATGGCCATTGAAACTTCAAATCCAGGTAGTAAGCACTCCCAGGGAGGTCTGTTGTGACTTCATATGGTCATTAAGCAACCGGTTGTAATTCAAGCACTGCCTGTAATTGAATCTAAAGATAACAAGGACCTCAAAGTTGAATGTGCAAACCATATATAATAAATCAAAAGGGTTGATGATTATTGACTTGGGGAGTAGCTAAAATTCTTTCTCAAAAATGGTATCACCGCTTTACAAGACAACCTTGTAAAAGCTACGAAACTAAACTTAAAAATTCCAACTAAGAAACAGATCTGCAATGGCACATAATTTCGGCAAATCATCTATGCTGCTTCCGGTTTTTTCCAGGTTGCAAGCTGCTATATAAACAAGATTTTGCAAGACGGTTAGGATTACGCTGTGTTACTTGCAATTTTTGTTCTCAACTCTGTAAAAAGGGAGCATCAAAGGAACTTGATGGAGTAGTAAGAGATTTCTGTAGTGAAGAGTGTTGCAGAAAATTTCAAGATTGGTACTATAAGGTATTGCAATATTTAACAATCCTTTTTTATAATGATTGCTAAGTACATATCTAAATTATTAGAGATATCTTCCACAATATTGTTGTGTGTGTGTGTGTGTGTGTGTGTATTTTATAAGCCGTCATTAAAATTAAATACATTGGTTAAATAAACAATATTCAAATCTCAATTTTTGTATCAATCCATGTTTATTTATTTCTGTTGAAGTTACATTTCAAGAAATAGGCAAATACTATGACCTCTCAGCTGAACATCGAACTAGAGATTTATAGTTCGAACTTTTACTGACAACACGAACCTGACTTTCTAGATGTAAATTAATCTACAATATATCTGCAATGATAACTTTTATCAATGTCTTTTGCATAACTTCATAAAGATTTTCTCTTTATCAGATTTTTGTTATTTTTGTGTCCTTGGCATAATTTATTTCCTGCATGTATCAGTTTCTCAGTTTTTGCTATTGATTGAAAACAATGTATAAAATGTTTTATGTTTTGCTTATGTTCGTTTTGTTCTGACAGTAGAGATATCCATCTTCATATATCCTAAAAGTTTAGGGGAAAAAGTGATTTAGCTTTGAATTAGATATTTTCAAGAAAGTTGTTTTTCTATTTTGGCTGTTTTTGTTTTTCTCATTGCTCCAAAGAAATACAAATTATTTCCTTTTATCCGTTCAGGAATTTCTTTACATTTCCCCCTCTTTTAATTTCAATTCTGCTATTAGAACCAGTGCTTTTTCAAAAACTACTTAATTGTTTTTCCAGCAACTATTTTCTTATGCTTCTCATAGCACCAACAAGAGAACAGCAATAGCAATAGCACTTAAACTTATGTACTGCTTTACAGTGCTTTACAGTCCTCTCTAAGCGGTTTACAGAGTCCACATATTGCCCCTAACAATTTGGATTCTCATTTTACCCACCTTGGAAGGATGGAAGGCTGAGTCAACCTTGAGCCTGGTGAGATTTGAACTGCCAAATTGCAGTCAGCCGGCAGTCAGCAGAAGCAGCCTGTAGTACGGTGCTCTAACCATTGCACCACCATGGCTCATAGAAATGTTTGTTAAGATATTTTGACCAAGCCATTATGTGAATTCCCACTGAAAACCTTCCCAGTATGTCTATTGCTATGAAAATAGACTTAGCTCAGCAGAAACGTGCAATGGGATAACCTTTCTGCAGCTACTTCAGCCTCCTCTCATGCCTACTTCTGCCAGACCATTACAGCTAGTCCTCAAATTCATTTGGTGACCATTCAAATTTACAACAGCATTGAAAAAAGTGATTTATGACCTGCTTTCACTTTGCAGCACCCTCATGGTCACATAATCAAAATTTGGGTGCTTGGCAACTGACATGTATTTATGACAGTTGTAGTGTCCTGGGTCATGTGATCACCATTTGTTTCCAGTAAAGTCAATGGGGGTGGGGGTGCCAGATTTGCTTAGCAACTGTAATTCACAGTTGCAGTGACTCACTTAACAACCGTGGCCAGAAAGGTTGTGAAATGGGCCGCAACTCATTTAACAGCTGTCTTGCTTAGGAATGGAAATTTTGGGCTCAATTGTGGTCATTAGTCAAGGATAACAATATACACATTTCCTTGTCTAATTCTTCTCATTGTGTATATGTGCCTATTTCTAACGTGGCCATTTTCCTGTAATTGATTAATTGATTGGTTGATTGATTGAAGGCAAAATATTCATTGAAGGTAAAATATTAATAATATTGATTAGCTGTTAGAAAAAATGACAGTGGTTCCCTTTTAAAATGGGAGATAATCCTCCACAGTCTTCTCTGACTTTTCCCTTTCCTTACTTTCTTGTATTAAAATGGTCTCAGATTTTAAGCTAAAAAAGCATCCCAATATCAAAGTTAGATTTAAAGACATCAGTGTTGCCCTTTTACATTTCTGAAGAGATTAACATTGAAATAATTTCTTTGCTCCATTCTTTTTTATCCAGTGATTTGTCCTAGTGCTTGCCATGCCATCTGTTCCGTGCCAGATGTTTTTTTTTTTTTAAAAAGGTCTCCTACCCTATATTGCATCTCTGCCTTTCTGGTCATGACTGCATATTTACTGTGCCTATATCCACTTTCAATTCAAGTGGATGTCCTTCTTTTGAGTTGGTAGCAAAAAGAAAGCAATTCAGAGACCCTTCTTCTCTGAATAAGATGTCTCAGATTCATAAATGGCCACATGTCCCACTATTCTTGAGAAAGCTACTTCAGTTATTTTAAGAATGTTTTTATCAGTTTCTGGAAGGTCAAACATATGGAAGTGATACATGCTTTGGAAAGTAAACTGTTTTAGATAAGGGAAAATGTTCCCACCCATTTGGCTCCTCAAGATATCTCTTAGCCCAATAACAACATATAGGCTTTTTCTACAAGGATTACCAATGCTTTCCTTGTCAACGAAAACACAGTAGCCTTTCTTGTACATTTAATTTTGTTCAGAAGAGTATCAGTCCCTTTTGAATTTGTTAAGATCTTATTTTGCTGCTTATGTTTGTTTGTATTACAGAATTAGAGAGGATTCTCATAGGTAAGGATACACTACCAGAAGCCTCAAATCTTCTCAGATTTTCTGTCTTCTGAGAGAGCACAAGGCATTACTCAATCATGGAGAACTTCATAAACCAACATTGTATTAAAGCGTTTATGTAGCAGTAATTCTTTTTCCAAATCATTTTAGCTAACAGTATTTTTTTTAAAGGCTGCAAGATGTGACTGCTGTAAAAGTCAAGGAACTCTTAAAGAGAAAGTACAGTGGAGAGGGGAAATGAAACACTTTTGTGATCAGCATTGCCTTCTGCGTTTCTACTGTCAACAAAATGAACCGAATATGGCAACACAAAAAGGACCAGAAAACTTACATTATGGTATGTTCCTTTTACCAACAACTGTGTACGTTGATTTTTTTTAACGCTTCAACAAATGGCAAGTTGTATAAGTTTCTCTTTTCTAATATCAGATAACAGAGCATACTTTACTTCAACCTAGGAGATAGGATTCCTGAAGGTCTAGATCCGTGAGGGCGAACCTATGGCATGCATGCCCGAAGTGGCACATGGAGCCATGTTGCCTAGTACGCATGGCATTGCCTGTTCCTCTTCCAGGTTTCTGCCGCGCATGTGCGCATGATGATCAACTGACCTTTGTGCGTGTGGCAGTGCCAGAAACTGGAAAAACTGGTCTTCCATTTTCCTGCATGATCATGCGCACCGGCCGGCTGATCGTCGTGTGCACATGTGCACCAGAAACCTGGAAGACTAGCTGGCTGGCGCATATGCAAACCAGAAGTTAATTTTCAGGCACGCGCATGCGCAATGGGCAGCTCCTTTTCCGGGTTTTGACCCAGACGAGCGCGCACATACATGCTGAAAAGGTTCGACATCACTGGTCTAGATTATCCCACATCAAATAAAATTGGCTATTATAATTAACAATCTGGCTACATAACTTAACAAAAAAAAGGCGAGCATACCACTTTCCCCACACTTAATGAAGTTAATTGTTTTAAAAACATCTTACTGTTTAATCTTTTACTGGGTAATCTATAAAACTAGCATGACTAGGGTAAGATATTGTGGTATTTATCATCTTCAAATTATTGTAAGTAACAAATTATGTTAAGGTTGTTGTCTTCTGTTTACAGATCAAAACTGCCAAACTCCCCGAACAAAAAACACAGTAAGTAAATCATAAACTATTAAAAATTCGTAGCTAGGTTAACAAAATCCCTCACAGCCTGTAGAGAATTGTGTATTGTTTTCTGTCTTAACCCATAGAATTCCTCATTATCTGTTAGGATGCATATCTTGTACGTTTAAAAAATATACAAGACACAATGGGTTGTATCTCTTCATGGGTAATTTCAATATTGTAAACTGATATAAATTACAGTGAGAAGACCGTACATTTATACTTTGATATTATATGGCTCTCAGTGATAAACACCATAAATGTTTAATTGTTAACATACAAATACAAAGTTGCAAATAGTGACAAAATACATACGTTAATTCATAAATTGTGTAGTATTCACTTTTGTAGTAATTTTAAGTAGCTAATTTGTTTAGAACTCATTATTCTCCATGAAATGGATAAATTAAGATAATTAATTTTTGAAAAGAGTTAGCTAAGGATTATGAGAAGTTTTCTCATTTCCTTCATGGTTTCTTTTTTTGTCAAATGAATCTGCCTTCTGAAAAAGAAGTTGAAATGTAATTTATTTTATCATTTACACTTTCTAAAATTTAATTTTTTTTAATCTGCAGGGATCAGCCCCACCTCCTTCCCCTACACCAAATAAAGAAATGAAGAACAAAGCAGTTCTCTGCAAACCGCTAACGATGACAAAAGCTACCTTCTGTAAACCCCACATGCAAACAAAATCCTGTCAGACAGGTATTTATTTAATAGAAGGAACTTGTTCTGACCCAATTTTAGCAGAACCAAAAAACAGATTCCTTGTTCCGAAAAAACCCTCTTTATTTAGCTCCTGTGAATTACTGGCATTCACACACTGAAAAGTCCAGGCAATAATCCTTCAAAGGGTTAATTGCAGTAACAAACCTTATCAGTTCCTTGGGATACTTCAGTGGTGGGTTGCCCCCAGTTCGGACCGGTTCTATAGAACTGATAGTAAAACCAGCTGGAGGCTCCGCCCACCAACCCCAACATCATCAGAACGCTTTGCAGAAGCTTCTGCGCTAGCAAAGCGAGCATGTGCGCACAGCCCCATTACGAACCGGTAGTAAAGGTAAGTAGAACCCACCTCTGGGATACTTGCCAGGCCGGAAGCTTCTAGTCGCAAAGCTGTAAGTTCTGGCAAGCAGTCTCTGAGGCACGAACCACAATGAGCAAATCTTCTGAAAGAAATCCAAAGGTTGTCTCCTGCAACCACCACCACCCCTTTCCTCCTATTTATTCCCCAGCCAGGGAGGGGCCATTCAGCATCCACATGTGCCTTTCTTCTGAGTCGGCTCCTTGTCCTCAGTTGTTCTCCTCTCCTAACAGCTCTGCACACGCATCTGGAACAGGCCCCAGCTGTTCGTCCTTCCCACTTATCTCTGACTCCGAAGGCAGCTGGGAAATGTCGGACGGCCCTGGCTCTATCTCTGCTTCCGACGCAGAGCATCCACAAGAGCCTTCCCCAGACTCCAGAACTGGCCCAAGTTCCTCCCCATCGTCCGAGTCTGCTGCCAGCTCCGCAGGCAGCTGGCAGGCCACAACAGAACTGTTCTTATGTATGGCTTTCTGTCAGAGTGTACAATTATGGTTGGGTCATTTTACGAGATGTATGTAGTGGTGGCAAGTAACATTGCAAATTGTCTTTTATTGTAGATGATGACTGGAAAAAAGAATATGTCCCCGTGCCTGTTCCTGTACCTGTATATGTACCTACTCCTATGCATATGTATAGTCAAACTGTTCCAGTTCCTACAACGGTTCCTGTTCCAGTAAGCTAGGTTTCAGTCTACATTTGAATTTCATTTTTCTTTCTCTTGGTTCTATCAAAATTCATCATACCAGCATTCCTTGCTTGAGGAAATGCCTGGGAGATGCTGGAATTAATCGTATCCTAGTGTGATTCATGTTGGCTTCAGATTTACTACACAACACAGAGCAGACAAAAGGGGAAAGGGCCAGGCTGCAGAAGGGGAATCTGGTAAAAAAAAAAAGGTAATAGGACAGAAGGAAGACCAAGAGAGATCCATGAAGATCATCTAAATGATCTAAAGAGGGAAAATTAATTTTAAAGAAAAACATAACATGGAGCTTTTATCTCCTGTAAATATCTTGCTATTGTTATTCCAAACTAGAACACGGGTTTTAAAAATGAGACAATTGTATACCAGAATTGGGATTTTCATTTTAAACCAATTTATTTTCTCAAAAATACATCCGGTTATATTTAACATGTCTTCAGTTATACCTTCTACTCTTTTATTCTTAAACAATTTTCAGAATGCTTATACCCTTTATTGCTTTTTCCCAAACATTCATATCTGATTCTTCCTTTACTATTATGCATTAGACCATAATATATAGCTAAATCTAACCAACAGATTCCTATTTTCATTTAAGAGCTGTGGTGGTGCAGTGGTTAGAATGTAGTATTGCAGGCTATTTGCCCACAGTCAGGAGTTTGATCCTGACCAGCTCAAGGTTGATTCAGCCTTCCATACTTCCGTGGTTGGTAAAACAAGGACCCAGATTGTTGGGGCCAATAAGATGACATTTGTAAATCTCTCAGAGAATGCTGGAAGTACTATAGAGCGATATATAAGTCAAAGTGCGTTATTGCTAAAAATGCCTGCAGCAAGCTAGATGACATCAGTTCATATTTTCTGATACCTGTTAGCACTTTAATTCATAGTTAAACCTGCATCTTCACTTCTCTGCATTTCTCAACAACCACTTCACCAGATTAGACTATCAGTACTCATATGCAGTATATTAATCCCTTTTCTGTTAGCTTCATAGCCTCACAAAACATCTATTTTTCTTCTATTCATTTCACTTCTTAATATATCATTATTTCCCTTCTACTTCTCATTCTAAATCATAAATAGATCTGTCTATAGCTACTTAGATAAAATGTCAGTCAGAGCTTTGGTTAATTGACGCTTTCACAATACTTTGATTATATATTTTTTATAAATTCAGGGAAGATATAGTCTAAGCAAACAGCCTAAGTATCTTGCCAGAGGTAGCATCATTCCCTGCTTATTTATTATACTTATTGTACTGATTAGGGCCAGTCTGCTATAAGCACAACTAATGTTTGAACCCATGCATGTTTATGCTATTGTAAGTAGGCTAGGATTCAGAAGGTACTTTTCATACCAAAATGCCATCATGAATTCAGAGGTACAGGCAATAACATAGATATTATTAAATACCATTAAATGGTACAAGAGCTTTATGCAGTTCTTTTCTGTATTTCATTTGATAATGGCACTTAGCCAAGTTACAATATTATGATTTATATTCTAGGTTCCAGTTCCAATTTTTCTGCCTACTACGCTGGAAAGCAGTGAGAAGATACTTGAAGCAATAGTAGATCTAAAAAATAAAAATCCCCCCAGTCCTGAAGAGACTTTGGATTCATTGAATGTAATAGAAGATATTTCTGAAAAAAAAGAGCATGTAGAACCTGCAGAGCTCCAAAGTACGTCTTTAATTTTTGTTTTGCCAATATCGGTGGTCTATAGATTATGTCATTAGTTTTTCTGTCATACTTTGTTCCATCCTTGATATACTTACATAAAACAGTATAATATGAACTTGTGCATATTTTTTTTAGTGGATGCCAGACTGAGATTGATTTATAGCAAATGTTAGATAAATTGTATAAGGATTATGGGTCTGAAAGTGAATGTCTTAAAGACCAAGGTAGTTGCGTTTGAGAACATAAAATGAAAATGTTACACATAGTAATGAAAAACTGGAGTACCTACTAAAATGTTTATTAAAGATAGGAAGATGGATAGGAGAAAAGTGGTGAGCAATATGTGGTTTCTTCTAAGAAGTTTATGTTTTCTTTTCTTTTTCTTTTTCTTTTCTTTTTATTTGATTTATATACCGCCCTACTCCCGAAGGACTCAGGGCGGTGAACAACCACAAGATAAAACACATAAATACAAAATTTAAAAGCAAAATAAAACCAAATTAAACAATTTGCCCCAAGACAGATTTAAAACACCCCAATAATTAAGAACAGATTAAAATTTACATTTTAAAAGAGAAAAGGGGAACGTTAGGCCAGGCCAGCCTGATGGAAGAGAGAGCGCTCTGAGAGCGCGGCAGAAGGTGCGCAGATCCGGGATCCTCCGTATCTCCGGGGGGAGCTCATTCCAGATAGTAGGTGCCCCCACAGAGAAGGCTGTCCCCCTGGGAGCCACCATTCGACATTGTTTGGCCGACGGCACCCGGAGGACCCCCTCTCTATGAGAGTGTACCGGCCGGTGGGAGGCTACTGGTGGCAGCAGGCAGTCCCATAGATAACCAGGTCCTAAGCCATGGAGCGCTCTAAAGGTGGTAACTAAAACCTTGAAGCGCACCCGGAAGACCACCAGGAGCCAGTGCAGCTCGTGCAGGAGAGGTGTTACATGGGAACGCCATGTCGCTCCCATAACCACCTGCGTGGCCACACTCTGCGCCAGTTGGAGCCTCCGGGTACTCCTCAAGGGGAGCCCCATGTAGAGAGTGTTACAGTAATCCAGGCAGGAAGTGATGAGGGCATGAGTGACTGTGCGTAAGGAGCCCCGATCCAGAAAGGGACGCAACTGACGGATAAGGCAAACCTGATGAAAAATCCTCCCAGTCACGGCCGTCAAGTGCTCTTCTAAAGACAGCCGTGAATCCAGGAGGACGCCCAAGTTGCGAGCCCTCTCTGTGGGGGCCAGCGATTCACCCCCAATAGTCAGTGATGGCACCAACTGACTATATCGGGACGTCGGAAACCACAGCCACTCGGTCTTGGATGGGTTGAGCCTGAGCCTGTTTCTCCGCATGATGTTCCTCAGAAGCCAAAACGGTTGGGTCCAGGAGTTTGTCTCTGCCTTCATTTCTGTTATACTGAAATTAGAACTGAATTTTCATGAATATATCATGAAAACATACAAATTACTTGAACATTGTGGAAATGGATATTTAAGAAATATGTGTGGTAAAGCAATAGGTGGAATGTGTGTTATATGAATGTGAATTGTCCCAAAAGTGCTTTCTCCCCCCCCCAAAATGCATGCCCCCACTTCTTTGACAATATTTTACTTCTAATCCAAGAAGCTACTCTACTATAGTTCTGATTGACTACCTGGGGTGCAATGGAAGGATTTATATTCTTTGCAGTCATCAGTCGTTGAGGCCATTTGGGGGGTTATCAGTATCCTCAGAGTCACCTGAATCAGAGTGCAAATGGGTGTGGAGCCATCTTGGGAAGATTCCAAGTCCTTCTTGCTGAAAGGACTGTGTTGTAAACAGGTGATAGATGGTGTCGTATCACTCCCCCTCTGTGGAGGGATGGCTCTTCAGTTTTAATATATATAGCCTCATTGACTCACTTTTCAAACCAGTGGTCATTCTCTGTCCAGAATGTGAACCTTGTTGTCAGCAGATTTACTGCTGAATCCTGTCCTGATGAGTTTGTTCTCCTGTGTTGTGCCATGCCTTTGTGAAGTGGTTGTTTAGTGTCCCCAATGTACAGGTCTGCTGCACATGTCTCAGTACATATGCAACATTGTTCTGTTCATGTCTGGGTATTTTGTCCTTGGGCTGGACAAGCTTCTGTCTTAATGCAGTGGCGAAATCCTCAGTGGATTGCCACTGGTTTGGTGCCCGTGCATGCACGGTACATGCCAAACACATGCTGCTCACGCACATGCACAGTGCATGCCAAACGCACGCCACATGTGCACCAAATGCATGCTGCGCGCCAAACGCATGCTTCACGCAGAAAAAGGACATTTTCTAAGGCAAGTAAAACAGCGAGGTTGGGGGGACAACTGGGCCGGGCTATTTAGGTTAGCTAGAAAGCAGGATTTCGTGCTTTCTAGCGAATATAAATCGTGCGGCACAGCTGATCATCGGAAATACCAGTTCGGACCAACCGATAGCTTTTATCACTACCGGTTCACCCGAACCGGTGCGAACCGGTAGGATTTCACCACTGTCTTAATGTATTCCTAGGTTTAAAGTGTGCACATATGTTGTGTTTGTTGAAAATCCTTCTGAGATTTTCTGATATTCCTTCCAGGTACAGAACGACAATGTTGCTCTTTGTCTGTCGTGGCACAAACAGAACAATGTTATATATGCAGCACAAATGCAGTGAGACATGTGCAGACCTGTACACATTACTTCATAAACGCAGTAGCACAACATACTTAAATCTAGCAGCAAATAAATCCTGTGCACCAAGGTGGAACCATTAGAACCCGAACAAACTCATTTAGGACAGTATTGATCATTTTATTCCTTTCCACATTTTTCTGGAAAAAATGACTCAGCATTACTAATAGCAACCCCTCCATTCTAAGGGATGAAGTCAGTAAGGATTTGTTCTTGTAGATGTATGCAGCTTGATACATTCCCACTCTTAGCAAAGATAAATTCAGATATTAGAATGTTTTCCTCCCTGAAATTGTAATTTCTTGTATTTGGCATATATTTCTGGATATGAACTACTACAAACTTGAATTTCTATATGGGAGTATCTTTGGTCTGTAAAACTTTCATGAGGGCATTGTAGGAGCTGTGTAATGCAATTACAAAAATGCACACATGTACACTAAGAAGGAGAGAGAGAAATGGGTATAGATATTCAGTCTAATGAACAAAATCTTAAAGTTCTAAAACTCAGTTTTATTTGGTTTTGGTATCTCATCGACACTATCTGGGAAGAGGATAGTTTATATCAAGGTGTTAATTTCTGGTTTTTGAGTTTTGGATTATATAATGGTCTGAATATATAATTTCATTTAATTTTCAACAGTAGGTTGTTGCTTTTTTCATTCTTTTGAAATTAATTCTTGGATTAATAAACTTTTTTCTTTTCTTAAATATTACATATCACTTTAACATATAAAGGCTCATTTATATCACATTTTTGTATGCTTGCCTGCTTTTGCTGCCTTATGGCTCTAAATCACCTTTATTGAATATTGCATGGATTATATTACCAAAAAGAATGGTAACATATTTGTCTTTATTCAATTATAGATGTAATAATTGAGACAGAATTGCTTAATTCTGTGACAGAAACACAGACAAGCTTGCCTGATGTCCCATATGAGCCAGATCTTGATATTGAGGTCGATTTTCCTAGAGGTTTGTACATCGATTTCTTAAGTATAGTTTATACTATATTTCAGTATAGTTAACTTGCTTTGTGTTTTAAATGATTGCTTCAATATCCCCATGAAAAAATTGAGGTGGTTTATTATTATAGGTAGTCCTTGACTTAACGATCATAGTTGAGCCTCAAATTTATGTTGCTAAACGAGACAGCTGTTAAGCAAGTTGCATCCTGTTTTATGACAGTTTTACTACAATTATTAAGCAAATCACTGCAGATGTTAAGTGACTCACGTGATTGTAAGTGAATCTGGAGTCCCCCATTGACTTTTCTTGTCAGAAGGCAACTGTGAAGGTCACAAATGGTGATCACAGAACTCCAGGACACTGCAACTTTCATAAATATATGCCAGCACCTGAATTTTGATCATATGTCCTTGGGAGATGCTACAATGGTCATAGGTTTTTTGCACAGGTTCGTCTGGTGCACCAATTGCGACCCTACTTGGATCAGGAGGCTCTCCTTACAGTCACTCATGCCCTTGTCACCTCACGGTTGGACTATTGCAACGCGAACTAAATGGGGCTACCCTTGAAAAGTGTTCGGAGACTACAGTTGGTCCAGAATGCAGCCGCACGAGCTATTATGGGTGCACCTAGATACACTCACATTACACCAATTCTCCGTGAGCTGCACTGACTCCCTATTGGTCTCCAGGCGCAATTCAAGGTGTTGGTTATTACTTTTAAAGCCTACATGGCTCAGGGCCAGGCTATCTTCGAGACCACCTTCTACCGCATAGCTCCCAACGACCGGTAAGATCCCACAGAGTCGGTCTCCTCCGGGTCCCGTCAGCTAAACAATGTCGGCTGGCGGGCCCACGGGGGAGGGCCTTCTCTGTGGCTGCCCCGGCTCTCTGGAACCAATTACCCCCTGAGGTCCGGACTGCCCCCACCTACTGGCCTTCCGGAAAGCGGTGAAGACCTGCCTCTTCCGGCAGGCCTGGGGCCGTTAATCTCGCTACGGTGATCTTGCAAGACCCGGCCACGAATTGGAGTGTATGGGTTTTCATGTTTTCTTTTAGGCAGCATAAAAATGTGATAGATAGATAGATAGATAGATAGATAGATAGATAGATAGATAGATAGATAAATAAATGTGAAAAACGGTCTAAGTCACTTCTTTCAGGAACATTACAACTGTGAATGATCACTTAGTGAATGGTTGTAAGTTGAGGACTACCCGTATTAGGTTTTTTAACTCAAAATTGTATGAAACTGCAATATTCCAGAGGCCACAATCAAACAAATGGATAAGTCTATAACTTTTTGAAGGAAAAATAGATGATCATAGATGCTCCATTAAATCAAGAAATAAAAATAAGACCTAGAGTTAATTACGGCTCAGATCACAAATTTCTTCTTGCAAAATTAAAACTTAAACTTGAGAAAGCAAATAAAACCATCAGACCATGTCAATAGTACTCTATATGTTTAGGCATTGAGGCTAAAGAGAAGATTAAGTTATATATTATATTTGATCAATAGTGTTTGAGAAGGCAGGAAATGAAGGGATAATAATAAAATAGGGACCACAGATATATTTAAGCAAAAGGTTGAAATTAACGGAATCTTTTCATGCAAAGATGTCCATGAGAAATCCAAAGTCAATAAGACAGAGATAAATATAGACAAAATATCTTGGTGCTGAGTCATCACAGGAATATGGGACAAGAGTACATTTAGCTGCTAGCTGTTACATAAAACTCTGAAAGCTAATTGTCAAAAGACTAAATGGAGGCTTTTCAATTGCAATGCTGCAGGAAATTGGTTTTATTTATTTATTCATTTTATTTGCTGCCCAACTCCTAGTGATTCTGCACAAGGCACAAATATGGGAACAAAGAAAAATTAAAACACACAATCTTAAGGGACCTTCATTCACCTTCACCAAAGGCCTGGCAAAGAGCCAGGTCTTCCAAGCCTTCAAAACACAGTAAGGTGGGGACCATCTGAATCTCCAGGGGAATCTTATTCCAGAGGGCAGGTGCTCCTACAGAGAAAGCACACTTCCAAGACCATGATAGATGACACTGAAAAACACTCAGAGCATCCCAACCCTGCGAGGAAAACGCTTTAAGTCACAAGAAAAACAAACCAATACTTCCATGAAGTTAAAAACAGACTGCCCATGAAAGATGTAGTAATGAAGCTAAAATTTCAGTATTTGAGCACAGAAGAAAAGTTAATGGAGATGCTTGGAAAACTTGAAGGCAATTATAAAAGATAACTACAGAAAACAAAAGTGGCTAGATATTATTAGGAATGACACAAGCTTGAGTTTACAAGAATTCAGACAGTTACTATCAGACAGTTTTGGCAAAATAAAGTCCATGGGGAGGATTGAGAACAGCATTACCTTTGGGAAGGAACCAGGGGTGAAATCCAGCAGGTTCTGGAGAACCGGTAGCGGAAATTTTGAGCAGTTCGGAGAAACGGCAAATACCACCTCTGGCTGGCCCCAGAGTGGGGTGGGAGTGGAGATTTTGCAGTATCCTTCCCCTGCCACGCCCACCAAGCCACACTACGCCAACCAAGCCATGCCCACAGAACCGGTAGTAAAAAAAAATTGGATTTCACTACTGGAAGGAACCAGTTTAGGGAAACTGACTTGGAACATTTTTGCAAAAAAGTTCTATGCATAAAAAGATGCAAATGATCATATAGGCAAATGCCGGGAAATATATGTGTATGTATATGCGCACACACATAAATCTGTATTTAATTGCATTATGTAGGCTACAGAGTAGAATTGAAGTTGAAGAGGATTCAGTTATTAAAGTATTTTTGTATATTGAAAGACCCAATAATTTAAGGTGTGTGTGTATGTATGTATATGTGTATGTATATATGTGTGTGTGTGTGTGTGTGTGTATATATATATGAGTAACAATGGACTGTATGTCCAATATAATTGATACAAAGTTAATTAAAATAACTAGAATATTCGCTTTCATTGTTTTCTACAATTGTTAAAAGTACCTTTGAATCCTGAGTAAAATATATTGCAAAATAAATAATTCATCATTTATAAATATATGTACAAAATGTTGGACTGCATGTTTATTTATCCTTGCTGGTTACACTTTTATATATATGTAGCAACAGAAGAACTTGACACAGAGAATGAATTTTTGCTACCGCCTGTATTTGGAGAAGAATACGAGGAACAGCCAAGACCTCGAAGTAAAAAGAAGGTATAATCTATATTGTTATTAGAGTGGTAAACATAACTAGTGTCTTCTTTGATTGTGTCTTCTTGTGATGCGAGTTGGATAACTGTACCTTGAGGGGCAATGAGACAGGTGACTTGTGTTTCTTGGTATTGTTTTATACGCTGTGTGTCTTTCCAAATTTCATAATTTATGTTGTGAAATAGACATTGTGTCAGGGTTCCAAGTAACACCTCCAATGAAATCATACTCCAAGGCTTGAAGTTCCTCAAAGCTAATTTGTATTAGAGATGTCATATTGGCACATCTGGGAAAACCTGAATCTGAGAGCTTCCGGGTTTTCCACACCCAAAAGAAAGTTCAAGACTTGCCCCTCACTCACATGTCCACCACACTGCCAATCAGGAACCCTCCGGAACAGAAGATACCTCCTCATTCTTCTCAGCACAGCTGCAGGGCACAACAGCCTTGACTTTCTAGAAAGAATTTTATTTTGACTACATATCCTCTTCACTCTAAACAATCCCCCCTCCCATTTTCTCACAGTAGAATTTGTGGCAAGCCTGAAGGCACAAAGGTAGAAAGAGGGCTTCCAGGTCTGACACATTGCTTTTTGCATACATTCATGAACACAACTAATTTAAGAATCCCAGGCTTCACTCCCAATGCCTGTTTCATAGTTGGTGCCTATGGCCTACTTGGATCTCACTTCTCTTTCTTTAAAAGAAAAAAATATCATTTAAACTGTTAATAAACAAAGTCTTATTTCAATGGCAGGGACTAAAGAGAAAAGCGGTGTCAGAATACCATTCTCAAGATGATGGCTCTGAAAACTCAGAGTGCAATTTTCCTTTCAAATATGCATATGGTGTAAATGCATGGAAACACTGGGTAAAAGCTAGGAACCTAGAGGAAGATCTGTCGGTACTAGATGAGCTAAAATCAAGTAAGTATCTCACGTATCTTTAAATCTTTAGTTTAAAACATACAGACAGTATGTCCAGCAGATAAGACTGTAGATGTTGTGGTATGTTGGCCACTGGCCCCTCCAGCAGTTGAATCAGATGAGGCATGGGAGTCAGGCTCAGCATCAAGGCAACCTGAGAGCTCCAAGGGGGAAGAGGGAATGGAGCTATCAGAGAGAGACACAGAGGTGGAGCCTGGGACGTCTGTCAGCCCTCAGATGAAGAATCAACAACCCCCTGGTGTGGAGGTGGCTGATGAGGAAGAGTAGGAACAGCTGGGTCTAGTGCCTGACGTGCAGATGCGCAGAAGATAGAGGAGAGCAGTGGAAATCTGCGGGCCGATCCTTGGGCCGGAAGAGCCATCGCTGCTAGCGAAGCCTCACCCTAGCTACGGGGGTAAAAGGCAGGGGGTGGAGATAAATAGATATGGCAGACAACTATTCATCTTCCTGCCAGACAGACTTGTTAGCCTGCTATGAGAGAGAAACTTTTTGCCAGGGCTGCTGGTGCTCCTAATAAATGAATCGTTGATTGAATTCAGAGGTTTTGTCATGTTTGGGGGAACTAGATCAGTAGAGCTTGGATATGGATTCAGATTTTGTTTTTGTAATAGCAATAGCACTTAGACATATATACCGCTTCATAGTGCTTTACAGCCCTCTTTAAGTGGTTTACAGAGTCAGCATATTGCCCCCAACAATCTGGGTCCTCATTTTATCCACCTCAGAAGGAGGGAAGGCTGAGTCAACCTTGAGCCTGGTGAGATTCGATCTGCCAAACTGCTGGCAGCCGGTGATCAGTAGAAGTAGCCTGCAGTACTGCACTCTAACCATTGCGCCACTGTGGCTCATAATGGGGTTGTGAAGGGCACGTTATGTCTTCATCTTCAGAATCTGATCAGTCAAACCAGGTCATTGTATGGGGACAATTACTGCAAAGTCACTAAGCATTAAGCGTAGCATAGAAATCAATATTTTAATTGAAAAGCCATTACAATATGTCTTTATGTCTGAAAGAGTTTTTTATGGTGATGTTTGCAATATTTGAATATGTTTCCTTTATTTTGGATTCATCTTATTTTATCAATAAGAGACAGCATTACATGATACCCTACATTTCCCACTACAGCAAAGTCAGTAAAATTGAAAGAAGATATTATATCACATACTTCTACTGAGCTAAATTTTGGGCTGGCACACTTTGTAAATGAAGTCCGAAGACCAAACGGAGAAAACTATGCACCTGACAGTATCTATTATTTGTGTCTTGGGATTCAGGAAGTGAGTAATTTAAATATTAGATAATCTGCATGTGGTTGCTATATTTTTTTTTCCAAATAAGTGTGATTGACAGAACATAGAATTATCAGTTGAAATACTAGCTGCATTTACACTTTCGACAAAGCCATGGTTTAATGTTATGTAGATCAATTGGAATGAACAGAAGCAGGTTCCAGGCTTATGTACTTTTTCTCCTTCTGTTCTTCTATGGCAGGGCTGTCAAACTCGTGGGCCGCGGGCCGGATGCGTCACGTACTGGCCACAGCCATGCCCAGTTTAGCAAAGGGGGGAAATGTCATAATACATGATGTGATCACACTGTGATGACGCGAGTTTGACATCCCTGTTCTATGGGCTGGAGAACTCATATTTACCCTGTCATACACTCCTTGAATTTCAGCTTTTCATTGCACACTATCTAGGGGTCATGGTTTATAACAAACCCTGGCCAGTTTTAAAACAAGGCTTCTCCAAGTCATGTGTTTTGAAATTGACTGGCTGCAGGATCCTTGGAATAGAATGAGAGGTTGTGTAAAAATCACTCCCTACTTCCTTGAATGAATCCTAAATCCCTCACAAAGATCAAGCCAATTAGTAGTTAAACTAAGGTTGTTTTCTTATGCAATTATTTTTTTATATGCATGCAAATGATCAAAAACAGTTTGGCAATCTTCCTTTGTTCAAGTATACTAACTTTTATGTTCCTCTTTTTCTATAGTACCTGAATGGAAGCAATCGAGAAGATAATATCTTTTTGGATACTAATTATCATACATTTATGCAGGAAATAAATAAAATACTCAGAAGCTGGCAGCCCAGCATACTTCCAGATGGTAATTTATCTTGTTTTGATATTTTTTGTCTTTGGCTTTATGTTCCTTAAGCAATTCATGCCAGAATATCGGTATAAACTATGTAAAGAATGTTGGGTTTATAAGCACAGTTTAATCTTTAGTTAATTTGTTGGGCTAAGGTACTTGGTCTTAAATACTTCACATGTTTTTCAGATTAATATAACCTCTTTTTTATTTTCTTAGGGTTTTTTGTGTTGGATTTGCTTAGGTCTGTTTCTTTATAAGTCTTTTCTTTTTCACCTGTCAGGTTCAATATTTTCTCGAGTTGAGGAGGACTATCTCTGGAAGATTAAACAGCTGGGATCCCATTCTCCAGCTGCTCTTCTAAATACACTATTCTACTTCAACACCAAGTATTTTGGTCTGAAAACAGTGGAGCAGCACTTAAGACTTTCCTTTGGCACTGTTTATAGACATTGGAAGAAGAATCCTCTAACGATGGAAAGCAAAGCTTGTCTTAGATATCAGGTTTCCTCTCTGTGTGGAACAGATAATGAAGGTATTGCAACTTTTTGTTCCAGTGGCAAAGTTACACTGCTTGTAAAGCCAGTAAACACTGTAGAAAGACACTGGGGCTTCTGATACTTGGATATGATTGTTCCTGTTATTCATTGCTCTCTATCTTAAGCAGAGGTCTCTGTTTTACATAGCTTCTGGAAAGGAAGTAAAATAATACAAGATCAATTCAGTATTGATTTCTCTCTCTCTCTCTCTCTCACACACACACATACACACACACAGAGAGAGAGAGACAGAGAGAGAGAGAGAGTATTTCTGGCAACATTTCTCCAGTTTTCAGATTGGAAGTCTCTATCTAGAGATTAAATTCAGGATCTATTATATGTGGTTTATCTGTCCTTTTCTGTAGCTGGGCCATAGCAATTTAAGGTTATTGATTTCATTAGATAACCTTATTTTTCTCTTTTTGTTTATTCTTTAAATGTCATTCATCTTACGTCTACTTGTCCTCATATTAACTGGGTGCACACATTATACTTTGTCATATGCGATTTGTTTGGTTTTGGTTTAATATATTGTGTGGTTATAGCTTGGTATTATAGACTAATTAGTTCCACAAGCCATCCTTAACTATTGGTGGAATTAAAGATAAGTAAGTTAAGTAACTAATTACTAGATTTTGAGGGCTGAGATAACAGAATTGTGTGTCAATTTGGGACAGAGACTGATGAATTAGAATAATATATTTGGTTTAAATAGCAAATTTAAATGAAATGTAAAAAACCAGATTCTCAGCTTATTCTGTAAGATAAAATACTTGTGTGGATAGAGTCTTCATTCAGGAAAAGAAAATAACTGGAACTGGGACTTAGGTTTTTCATCTTTTCCTTGATAAAGCTACAGTTAAAATTACTTCGATGAAGTTGCTGAAAACATATACTTAACTGAAAAAAAAAGATACATTACTGAAAATGTAGTCCTGAATCTCCCTTTCAGGTAAGACAGTGATTGCAACGTCACAGCATTATAGCTGTTGTTCTTGTATTTAATTCAGTCCCTTTGTGATATAATATGTCTATTTTTAAAATAAAATCAATAGCAAAAATCATATTGTACTATTTTCCTTTTTTTAAAAAAGAAGATAAAATTACTACTGGAAAAAGGAAGCATGAAGACGATGAGCCAGTATTTGAACAAATGGAAAACATCGCAGATCCTTCTAGATGTCCTGTGAAAATGTTTGAATGCTATTTATCTAGGAGGTATTTTTTTTTTTAAAAAAAAATAGATTTTAATTGTATCTGTGTCTGTATGAGTCTATATGTGGACTTTTTTTTCATTGGATTTTACAATTTTTATCAATGGGCACTCGAAAACATTCCAAAGGAAAGAAACCGTAAAACTACATATTAATTTTAACATCACTCATATTCAGCAATAATTCTGCTAAATGATCTTATCTCCCAACATTCTTATATATTGTATTAAACAAACCGATTTACAAAGCGTCCTAAATGTTCACACATCTTGTTACCTGTTTCATGCTTAGCAACTCTTTCATGCTGAACAGGCCAAAACTTACAATACTCTGGTGTTCCTCCAGATTTTGGAGCAAACAAAATTCAAACTAGGCAAGAAGGGTAAGGCTGTAGTACATCACCCCCTCAGCTCTATGGCAGCTCTCAGCACTGTTCTCCCTATCCTCCCAGCATCTTTCCTTTCCTCTGTCCTGCTTATCCTAGCACCTTCTCCTTCCAAAGTCCCAGGGAGTGTACCCCCTTGGCCAGCGGTGAAATCCACTTACCTTCACTACTGTTTCGAGAATGGGAACGTGTGTGCCGCTTCTGCGCATGCACAGATGGTCAAAAACAGGACGTAATGACATGCCGGGGGATGGGCAGAGCCTCCCACCGCCAGCGCTATTGGTTTGCGTGAGCTGGATAGATCTGGCTGGATTTCACCACTGCCTTTGGTGAAATCTTCCCTCTCCACCCCTCAGCCCCTGCCATCGGTGATATGCACCACATATCCGACTTGCATGCCCATCTCAACAGCCACCATTACTGAGTTCCCAGCATCCCTCCAGCCTCCTCTTCTCAGCCATTTATGTCCTTGGTTTTCCTTTGCTCCTTAACTTTTTGCCAGAACAAATATGCCTCTTTTGTTTTATACACATATCAGTCCCAATAACACAGTCCAAAATACTTGCAACAAGTATATTTCAGTTCAGGCACAGATCACCTGAAACCAGCTATTATAGGAACTTTTGTGTTAATTCTAAGAAGCCAATATAGGGAGAACTGGGCACATTAGGAAGTTTTTAATAAGTAGAACATTGTAAGTAAAATAACAGAATAACACAGTTGGAAGGAACCTTGGAGTCTTCTACTCCAACCCCCTGCTCAGGCAGGAAGCCCTATACCAGTGATGGCTAACCTTTTCTGGACCAAGTGCCTCCTGCAGCACCCTTCCAGATGCTTCCTGCAGCACCCTGCCAGCCAAAATGGTGGGGGAGGTAGCCAACTGTTTATGATGTTACTTTCCCCACGTTCTTTTGCAATTATATTTGTATTTTGCTCTGTGACCACAAATAAAAGTTATTATTATTATTAACGGTGGGGGAGGGGGGACCGTGTGAGGCCCCCTGTGCTCCATTTTGGCTGGCAGAATGATGCAGGAGGCCATCCAGGCCAAAAATGGGGCGCAGGGGCTCCACTGTGGCCCATTTTGGCTGCCAGAGGCACCACGGGCTGGTCCTTTGCTATTTCAAGGCCGGCCCCACAGGCCGGATCTGGCCCGCGGGCCTTGAGTTTGACACCCCTGCTTTAAACTGAGGTTATTACAGTGACCATATATTTAAAATAATATGTTCCCCTTATTAATTTTGCTCTTGTTTTGTTCCTTTCAGCCCATCAAATCTCACTCAGAGAATGGACCTGTTCTATTTGCAGCCAGCTTGCCCAGTATCCTCGGAGAGTCCCATTTGGTATACTTCCACTTCAGTGGACCGCAATACTTTGGAAAATATGCTTGTACGGGTTCTTTTAGTAAAAGATATTTATGATAAAGACAATTACGAACTGGATGAAGACATAGATTAAACACTTCCCAAATTCAAGGAAACACAACAGCATTAGCTAGTCAAGCTGCTAGATTTTTATTATGGAAAAAAAAATAAAACATTTCAAGTTTACTCTTTGTTTAACATGTTTTGTAGCAGTGTACCCTTTGCTGGGTATTACCATGTATATAATCTGTGAGAGAAAACGGCCATTATTCTGCATAGTGGTTTTAGAATACTTAACAAACACATTCATTTTTAATTATTATTTATTTGGTTAGATATGTTTGTAACTTTTTACATTGCAAAATTTGAATGAGAATGTGCCATGTGTAATATTCGGGGTGGGTGGGTGGGGAAGGCGTCATAGTAAGCAACATCCATATTGCACAACATCACTGTTGCAGAGCTTCCTTGAAAGAGTCGGGGCTTTTAACTGGGTTCTGAAATCAGGTAGTTGTGTATGGATAGCACTACTAAAGTTTAGGACTTGCTGTGTATTTCCGAATTTTTTAAATAAATTGTAAACTAATAGGTTTTTTTACTCTTAGTTACTGATGCCTTATGAGGTTATCTAGAAAGGTTCCATCTTATGTACCAAAAATAGACAAAAAAGAGAATGCTGTTAATATTGATGTACTGTAATGTGAATCAATGCTGGTGAAAATTACTTTTCTGGGTTGCTCTTATTAAAAAAAAAATCTTAGTATCTTTCCTTGTGACTCTCTGAATTTGAACTTACAAATACAGTGTATTTTAGATAAGAGCACAAGAGGGGAAAATGTATCCATTTGGATTTTGCCCTTGGATAGGATGCATACTGCAAATTTTTCTTTGAATTTTTACTTAAATTCAAAACGTACATCTATCCTATGTTGTTAATATCCTTTATGCTTTTCTTCAGTATATTCACAGGAAGGCATATCCAAAAATAAACAAAACAAATGCAACAAAAATAAATAGCGTATAGCAGCCCTATAAGAGCAATATAACGTAACAATTTTAATTGAAGAAATAAAAACAGATTTAATTAGCATCGAAAAGATGGGTAGGTATCGAGAAAGCTCTTTGGGGGACAAAATTCTATAATTTGACATCCACTGCTGGAGATTGCTGTATCTTCATTAACAGATTACAGCATAAAAAATCCCTGCGATTCTGTAAATGAATTTCTTACTTTGTTCTCTTCACTCGCTACAATCATTGCTCCCCATCATCTGGAATATTTCTTGTGCAGATGTGAGCTATATGAATGGCTGCTGCAGAACTCCGACAAGTTCAGCACAAATGATGCAGCTGCATTTTGCCTTTTGTAAGTAGTCACCCAGAATTGCCTTGCACAAACAGAAAGGGGTTCAGAGACAGTAGTTTTTGCCTCTCATTACTTCTCTGGGGCTCTGTGGAGGACAGTTGTGGAGAATTCCTGGAGTTTGAAGGGTTGGTTTTTTAGGCACCAGTGCAAAGGGAAGTGTTGGGGGTCCCAGCACATAACCAGTAGTGTATTAGAGTCAAAACAGTCCAGATGATGGTGGCAACCAAAGTCCCTTTTATGAGAGGAAGGGGAGCCATCCTGATTTTGGATACTGATATCCTTCCTTGATGCCTCTGGTATAATCCTATATTTGCATATAAGAATTATACAATTGTATTTGCTTGTTGCTTGGCCCCATTTTTAGGTTATATACTATTGGATATATGTTTTCTTCAGTGCAGTGCAGAAATACTTAGCATGCTAACAGTTTCACATTAAAGATGATTCTTGAACAAGTATCTTGCTGATGTCCATCATTTAAGAAACAGTGGGCCAATCTGAGGCAGATTTATGTAGTCTCAAAGGCGCTAGATTCTTGGAGTGAATATGGCAGGTAGGAATTGACACTCATTTGAACCTGAATATTGTGATAGAAAGCATACTCTGCATATAATGACTGCACATCCAGAATTAGTAGTGACATTTGGAAGTGGGGTGAGGCACCACAATTAAGCATTTTATTATTAATGCAGATGCTTTTGACACAAAATTGTTGTACTTTAAAAAAAAATAACAAATTGATTTATGGTACAGATTTTAAAGCAACATATCACATGCTTATTTGTGTGTGTGTATGTGTGTGTTTTCAGTTTAAGACTGTGCTAACAAAAATCAATTGATAGCCATTTATCATTTCAAGGATGCCATTTTATTCCGAAAGCATGCAATGTTTGAGAGAAAGCAACCTCACTGAAACCAGAATAAGCTAAATATAGAGAGGAGTCTTTTGAAGCTATTGTGGAAATCAACATCTAGTATCTATGCGGGGATTTCAAAGATCAATCAGGGCGTTCAACGCAAAATCATAGCTGAACAACATTAAGTCAAAAAGCACATAACCCCATGTTTTTACTCTGCATGGAGACTTAAATGTTAGCTGTATTGATAATAGCATGCTAAAATAATCTTCAAGATTATATATTGAAATAATGTGCTTGTTAAGATCCATACTAGAAATGTGCCATTTATCTTTTTTCCCTGCAGTTCTTTTATTACCATGATTCCATTCTTACAGTAGGCATTAAAAATTATGTTTCTTTAGTATCAATTCAATGCACTCATAGAAAAATAGCTAACATATTATTTTCTATTCCAGTATTTTATTACATCAACTTAATTACTAAAAGAAGAAAAACTACAGGCTGAAATAGTTAATATAATGGAATATAATAATATTGCAATTCAACATCCTACCCACATAACTGGGAGGTGGGAAAGGCCTGACAGTTTACTTTATTACTTGAAAATGCTCCCCTTGCCTCCATAAAAAACATAGATCAGAAATCTATTGCAACTGAGGTACAGATTTATCCTTCAAGCATCAAAAGTTTTTAGTGCTTTCCATGCCCAAAAAAGTCCATGGATCTTGATGGGAGACTGATTCCAAACATTGGTTATATAGTCAAGCAAAATATGCTTCCTTAATTAGCAAGGATCAATGTTAGACAAGTGTTGTTCAACCCTTTAAGTTGTGTGGACTTCAACTCTCAGCATTCCTCATCCAGTCATGTTGGAAGTCCACACATCTTAAAAGTTGCCACGGTTGAGAAACACTGATGTAGACTTTGATCTCAGACATTTTCTTTAGATAGCAATAACAATCTTCAAGTTTTTTGAAGGGTATTCAGGCCAAAACTCAAAACTATTTTGATATGATACTAAACAAAAAGAAACAGTTCAAACATGTACAGCTGACCTTAACTTGGAGCTCAGGGACTTCTCCTTTTTTTACTTTTAGACAAGAGGCTCAGATGTGTCTTAAATTTATTTTTTAATGGAGGGATTTTAATCAATCTGTGTTCAATTCTCCTTCAGTTGCGGTTCTGGGTATATGTTTGGGAAATAAACATGTTTGCAGGTTTTCACTGTATAGTGCAACATGCATGGTTACCAGTAATTACCAAGCATGTGTACAGTCCCATTTTAATCCCAGCCACATATGACTCTTTAATCTAGATTACAGGCTTCACATGTTACGGCCTTGAATCAGGATAAACCAGATGCTCTCCTTTAAAGTTGTCATATTGTATTTATGAGAATAACAAAATGGCAGCTGTTTTGAGTTTACATGCACAATAATCCTATAACCTTGTTTAAAGAGTTCCATTTGTGTGTGGATGTAAAATAAGATGTATAACTTTATTATGTAACCACGGACAAAATGTATTTCTTCCAATGAAATATAGCATTGCGTCTAGCTATATTAATAGACCCTTAACAACAACTGTACTTTTAGTTATGAATTACATTTTTAAGAGAGAAAAAAATATGTCAGTTTACAAGGTGTGAATCCCACTAAAGTGAAACATGTAAGTTTAGTCAGTAACAAAAGTAATGCTTCTGATCTCATAGCCATGATCTTTCCTCTCACCCTCACTTGGCTTTAACCATGGCAGAAGATGTAAATCTGATTGAAAAAGAAAGTTTGTTAACTCATAATTTCAGACTAGTTACAAACGTAGAAAAATATTGGTTTTTAGTAGCCGATGGTTAGTCCCGATGCAGAATAATTTATTGATTCACATAGCACGATAAACCATAATGGGGGTTTCTTGGTTTTGGCTTAGCACAATGTATACACTGCAGTGATGCTCCATGGTTAGGATAATTGCGATAAATGGGCACAGAATGAATAAGTCTCATGCAAGGCAGTGGTGTCTTAGGTTATCAATGTGTGTGCATCAAGCTGAGTATTGCCTGGCACATCTCTTTGACGAGAAAGTTGTTCTTTGCAGTAAAAATGATCAGAATTTGCTGCTGATGTGTAGTTAACTTTCTGTATATAATTGTATTTGTTTATTTAATGCTATGCTGTCTTTTTCCACTCCGTTTCTTAAAATTTTGTTTGTTTATTCCAGTTTTACTGTCTTAATTTTTTTTAAAAAAAATAAAATTTAATTTGCTCCTCCTCAAAAGAAGACTCAGAAGCTTAATAATGGTCACAAAACTAAGCGCGTAATGCTTTCAAAACCTTCAAGAGCCATAAAACATTCACCGCAGAGGTGGGTTTCAACAGGTTCTGACCAGTTCTGGAGAACTGATAGCAGAAATTTTGAGTAGTTCAGAGAACCGGTAGTAAAAATTCTGACTGGCCCCGCCCACATCTATTCTCTGCCTCCCGAGTCCCAGCTGATCGGGAGGAAATGGGGATTTTGCAGTAAACTTCCACTGGATTGGGGAGGGAATGGAGATTTTAATGTATCCTTCCCCTGGAGTGGGATGGGAATGGAGATTTTATAGTATCCTTCCCCTGCCACGCCCACCAAGCCACACCCACAGAACCGGTAGTAAAAAAATTTGAAACCCACACCACTGGTTCACCGTCAACATTGGCTGTTCTTTCTGGTTCTGGGGTTTTTAGATGAAATGGATCAAGAAGGGTCATAACCCTTTGTAGATGTTTAGAATTGTACTAATACTATGGCCACCTTTGCACGGCATGCAAGTATTCACAAGGCACCATTTTCTACCTGCATCTGCAGTCCCTTAATTTCTTTTTCTATCATGGTCTGTCTGATGCAGATAGATCAGGGGTGTCAACCTCAAGACCCGCGGTCCGGATTCGGCCTGCAAAGTACTTAGATCTGACCTATGGGGCCGGCCTGGAAACAGCAAAGGACCGGCCTGCGGTGCCTCTGCGAGCAAAAACGGAGCTCGGGAGGGGCAAGTCTCGTTTTCACTGGCAGAGGGCTAGCAAAACAAACTAAAAACAAAGAGGAACATTTCCCCTTTTGCATTTGAGCATTCAAGAAGGGACAGGAAAGGAGAAAGGGAAAGAGGAAAGAAAGAAAAAGATGGGAAGAGAGCAAGGAAGGAAAAATAAGGAAAGGGGAAGGAAGAAGAAAGAAGAATGAAGAGGGAAGGAAAAGAAGGAAGGAGATTATAATGAGACTGAGGGAGGGTCTCGGGGAAGTCCTAGCCTTAGCACTTGGCCACCACAGGTGCCCCGATACGAGTCCCATGTCACACACACACACACCCAGCCATGGCCATGCACCCCCAGCCCTCCGAGGTCAAACACAACCTTGATGCATCCCTCAATAAAATCGAGTTTGATACCCCTGAGACAGATAATCTATGTGCTTATGTAAAGGCAGGTTCAGAGCCTACAATTTACAAAATACTTTGGTTGAAGCTCCACTTTAAAGCATCTCATGCAATTTAAAGCTTAAAACTTAAAATTTTTAAATGTGGGGTGGGAGGGCGTTTGAAAAAAAGATTGGCAGGTACTTGCAGCACAACTCATTTTTCTTCGCTTTAATGGCTGACAGTGGAAAAGCACTGATTATAGAGATATGAAAGAGAATTATCTCTCCCAACCCCTGCTTTTCCCCTCCTTACAAAGGAATTTTTTTTTTATTTTTAGAGCTTTAGGGCATCAAAAATCCTGATCTTTAAGATTTCTTCTCGGGGATCTTAAGATGGTAGCTTGTGTGTGTGCATGTGCGCAGTCAGGATTTGTGCATTGAGACTACAGGTATTATAATAACAGATGAGGAAGTTTTTGCTATATGGCACAATCCTTTACTGTCTGATTTTGTAGAAACCGTAGGTGCTTAATAATGTTTACTTTCTAGCTTTGCATAAATCATTGATGTGGATATTGTGCTGGTAAACAGTAGGTGGCAGTCTTGTGATTTGATTCATTAAGATTTTGCTTTGAAAAATTTGGAAAATTCCCTTCTCTCTGGTGACAGAAGACTGAAACTTAAATGATGATAGAATAATTTAAGAGATCTGATTTACAAAAATCCCTATGACTAGTAGATGGCAGCAAAATGTTAGCGGTACCTGGATTTTTGCAGCCCAAACCTGTAGCCGTAATCTCCCCAGCCTTTCTCTAAATACATTACTGTGTGAAAGGAAGACACTCCATCTATAATTGGCTACCCTAACAAGTGCCTTCCACTAATTTAAGACTATAATTCCATGCCCTGCATTTCTAGAACAATAAAGAAGAGATATGAGCTTCATTTTTCATCCATCCATCCATTTATAGTATTTACTATCCACCCTAATTCCAAAATCCAAATAGCAATAGCCCTTAGATTTATATACCGCTTCACAGTGCTTTACAGCCCTCTCTAAGAGGTTTACAGAGTCAGCATATTGCCCCCAATGACCCTCATCGACCTCAGAAGGATGGAAGGCTGAGTCAACCTTAACTCAGATCCAAAGTTAGTATGATAACTAATATAATTATCAATCAATACTACAGGGAGCCCACAATTTACAACTGTTGAATGTAATTAAAATTCAGGTGCTTGGCAACCAGCATATATTTATAATGGTTGCAGCATCTTGGGATCATGTGATCGCCATTTATGAGTTTCCCAAACGGCTTCTAACAAGTAAAGTCAATGGCAGAAGTTGGATTCCCTTACTACCTGATCCACATAACAACTGCAGCAATTCACTTAACAGCATAGCAAAGGTCATAAAATCATAAAAACTCATTTAACAACTACCTGGTTTAGCAATCCAATCCTGGCCCTAGTTGTGGTTGTAAATCAGGAACTACCTGTATCACATTGGCCCCCATTCATCTTTTTTTCAGGGATTAATATATTGCAGTTTTCTCTGATCATCCAGATTGCATTTTTTGGTGGGAGGGAGTGCTTTTCTAATGAGTTTCCAGAATTAGGCTATTAATCATCATATTAATTTTGATTTTAAACTAGATTTTAACCTGCATTTTTTAAAAATATTTTTTAAAAAAAAAGTTGAAGAACCGAACTATTAAGGATGAATGATTGGTCCAGCCCCATTTAATGAAGATCTCTTCAAGTACAATTACTGAGAATAGCATTTTGATTTTTTAGGAATTGCATCAAACTGATTAAGCAACATGAGAAAACACTTCCTGATCATAACCTGATTAGGTTTTACAGGTTAAATATTACAAAAACCTTGCAAAATTAAAAAGAGGTGGAGACTTCTGAAACAAAGATCTATAGTATGATAACCTATACTATAGGCTATACTATACCTTAAATGTGGAGGTTTATATTATATATAAACCTCCATATTTAAGGTGAAGATTCTGGAGGATTAAAGGCAGATTATCTACATGTTATAAAGCTGGGCATTTTGAAGGTACTTCCTTAAATTACTCAATCAGGATGATAACCTAAAGGACAGAAAAAGATTTGCATGTATCCAAGTGTCTAAAGTTTCTAGGTTACAGGGGTATTGATCATAAACATCTGTTAAGTAAGGTGAATAATCTTGCAATGTCTCTCTTGCTTGTACATTCTTCTCAAGAGATATGTTAAACAACATGTCTTTAAGGCAAGATGGTGTTTCTTATAGCCATATGCTCAAGCTTCCAAGGGCCCAAACCCTCATCCTCATATGTCATTAAAATATTCCTTCCCTGTTTATGATCAAAAGCCATTAACAGAGACATCTTAAAGAGGGCAAGCAGTGGAGGAAGTTCAATCATTCTATTGTTATTTATTTTTATTCAATCATTGCAATAATACTAGGCAGTATTTTTGTGAGTTAAAATCAGTGGTGGGATTCAGCCAGTTCGCACCACTTCGGGAGAACCAGTTGTTAACTTTCTGAGCAGTTTGGCAAACTGGTTGTTGAAAGAAATCATTAGGGCAGAGAACCGGTTGTTAAATTACTTGAATCCCACCACTGGTTAAAATGCAATGCAAACAGTTCTTTTGGTTCCCTCCCCCCACCCCCATGTATTCCTGATTACTTGGTTTCTAACTTCAAGGAACAAAAAAAGAGAAGAAATTACACTGGTGCAGGATGCAATAAGAAAAAAGTGGACTTTTTATTAAAATCCCTCACTACCATGGTACTCTTTATTACCAAAGTTTGGTGACAAATTGCATTGTTGAATTTTGATGGGTTAGATTCTATAATGTTCACCATTAGAATGAGAGAAAAGTAAGTGATAAAAACATTTTTAAGGATACCTGGGTCTCCCTGTGCCTAATTCAGCACTTTAACTATTACCCCTCACTGCCTTCTATAAGTGTGTGTGTGTTTGTGTGTGTACTGACTGTCTCATTTAGGAACTGCACAGTTACAACAGTGATGCAAAATTAACTTTATGACCTCACATTTGCATTTCTGTAAAGCAGTAGCAATATCAGCAATAGCACTTAGATTTATATTTCACAGTGCTTTTATAGTTCTCTCTAAATTGTAAAGAGTCAGCATATCTAGGTCCTCATTTTATTGACCTCGTAAGGATGGAAGTCTGAGTCAACCTTGAGCTGGTCAGAATTGAACTGCTGACAGGCAGCAGAATTAACTTCAAATACTGCATTCTAACCACGGTTCTAAGGAAAAGATATGCTGAAATAAGATCATAAGCACAGTGAAGATTTCACTTAGCACCTACTTTGCTTAATGACCAATTATGGTTGCTAAATGAAGACTATTTGTATACATAGATATACACACAAGCACACCAGTAAGGGCAGTAGTGAATACAGCCTTGCCTTCTAATACAATATTTTCATTCCATCTTCTGGATCTCTTAGAAATATCTGACTGGCCACAATTAGAGGTGAAATAACTCTTTTTTAAAGTTGCTAAATCTTAAGTAGCATTTTTTTTTCTATTTCTGTTTTGGGAGTTCTAGCTTTTTCCTTTCGCATACATGAAAAAACTGTTGAAAGCTATCAGGTCCCAAAAGATTGCAATTCTTGTGTTAGACCGATGCCAATAGGAATATAAGTAGTTCTCACTTAACAACTGTAATTGGACTGGCAATCCAGTCACTAGGCAAAGTGGTCTTTAAGTGAAATATTACGTGACCATGCCAACCTATGATGGCACCGTTGCAATTGAGTCCATGAAGCGAATCACCCAGTGGTTAAGTGAGACTGCAATTTGCAACCTTCTGTTGTGTGTTCCCCATTGACTTTGCTTGGTGGAAGCCAGCAGGGAAGACTGCAAATAGTAATCACATGATCGTAGGGATGTTACAATGCTCATCAGTACAAAAATCAGGTCATAAAGGGTGGGTTCTGCTTACTTTTACTACCGGTTTGCAATGGGATCGCGCATGCGCATGCGCAGGTCACTTCTGATGACGTCAGGGTCAGTGGGCGGAGCCTCCCGCTGGTTTTACTACTGTTTCTATAGAACCGGTCCGAACCGGGAGCAACCCACCAGTGGGTCATAAGTCACTTTTTTTCAGTCCCATCGTAACTTTAAGCAATCGTTAAACAAATGTTAAGCAAGGACTACCTCTATAACAAATATGTCAAAGAATGATTGTGGTAAGTTCTAAGAGTACTTTGGTGACTTGTACCTTGAGCTTGTCTAGCAGGGGAGTGCAGCTATCATATAACCTTAATGGATCCATCTGGGATGGATATCCTCTTCCACTGGATATGCATCTTTGGGAGGCAAATACATGGAACAGTGAGGTAGGATGGGGATACCCATCTAGTCTGCCAGATCTGCCAAATCTATACTAGATATCAATGAGGTGACATCACAACTAGATCACTTGCTTCCCTTTGAGTCACTATTTTATATATCATATACAGGTCTGTGAAGAACCATGCACTGTTTCCAAACTTTACAATAAAGTGACCAACCTGTTGATATGACTTCTTCAAGCGTACAGTACAACTTGCAAATATTGTTCTATATTGGGTTCCATTTTCTTTTCCGATGTGATTCCATCTTCTGATTTAGGACAATTAGCAGATTGGAGTACTGCGTGACTGATTGGGCATGTACCAGTGCAGAAATATAGTATTTAAATCAAATGAATAAATACCTGAAATGATTGTACCTTCCCTAATACCTTAGATTAAGGTGCCTTAAACTGCCATTGGAGATTAGGAAAACAGCAAAAGGGGAATAGAGTATCTGTGGTGACATCTCAACCCTTGTAACATTCTCTTCTGAAACTCTTGTTATTAAATTTCAAGCGAGATTTTTTGACAATTATACAGCTAATAAGGAGTCCTTGGTGCACCCTGATGCTTGTTTTCTTGCAGGCGTTTCATTACCCAAACTAGTAACATCATCAGTGCTAGTTTCATGAAACATCTGCAAGAAAACAAGCAAGCTCAGAGAGCACCAAGGGCCCCTCATTTATTTATTTTATTTTATTTTTCATATTTGTATACCGCCCTACTCCCGAAGGACTCAGGGCGGTGAACAGCCATAATAAATACAAATACATATAGAAGTTAAAAACTATTAAGAAACAGATTAAGTAATTTAGGCTCAAAGATTAAGAACATCCAAATTTATCTAAAGAGATTTAAAACCCAATTTAAAAGCCAGTTTAAAAGCCAAATTAAAAAGGGAGAGTTAGGCCAGACCAGCTTGTTGGAATAGAAATGTTTTCAGGGCACGGCGGAATATTCGTAAGTCTAGGATTTCAACCCTGAGCTACAAATATTCTCCTTTATTGATACAGCTAATATCAATATTATATATATAGAGACGCGGTGGCTCAGTGGTTAAGACGTTGAACTTGTCATCAAAAGGTCAGCAGTTCAGCAGTTTGAATCCCTAGTGCTGCGTAACAGGGTGAGCTCCCGTTACTTGTCCCAGCTTCTGCCAACCTAACAGTTCGAAAGCACGTAAAAAATGCAAATAGAAAAATAGGGACCACCTTTGGTGGGAAGCGTTCCATGTGCTGTTTAGTCATGCTGGCCACATGACCACAGAGACGTCCTCAGACAGCGAGGGTTCTTCAGCTTTGAAACGGAGATGAGCACCGCCCCCTAGAGTCAGGAACGACTAGTTTATATGTGCGAGGTGAACCTTTACCTAATATTTATATTTTGTTTTTAATGAGCTTAAAAGTGTGTGTGTTCTTCATTGGGTAACTTCTTGCTCATAAAATTGTATTCGGTTGAACTGATTGTGGAATATTTATTAAAGCAAGCTTGAGATGTTAATTTCAGAAGTTATGAAGATGGAAATTATGATGTAAAGCATTTTACTTGTATTCACCCAAGGCAATCATTTTAAAACGATCTTCAGCTGTCCTAAGCCTGGACATGCTAAATACCACAGTTACTTTCATGCCAGAGCTGTGATCATACGCCCATTAAAACCTGTAGAATATTTCCAATTAACAGATTTCTTACTGCAAAGGAAAACTATCCAAATATTAATATTAACTGTGCATGTGTAACTTTGTTAACCCCAAGGATCTTAGGTGAATGAGAACAGATCCCATTTTAGCTCATATTTATGCAGAAATATTCAAAAGATTCACAAATTTTTAAACACCACTGTGCAGCAAACTTAGATATCATTCATACTCATTCCTCTTCTCCTTTGCCTCTACCCACCAAAAGATTTTGGGAAGGGCTGCTGGAAATTAAGGGAAAGCAACAAGTCTTCCCTTGGTGCTAGGTTGAAAAACTGGCCTTTTTTCTCGCATTCACTGGGAAAAAATGAGAAGCAACTACCTATGTCCCCGTTTCTCAGTTATTTGGCTGGCTGATCAACTGGTGAATGGACAAGGGAAGAATATTGCAATCTGCATAAATAGCAATAAGAAATGAAACAATTTATTTAAATTAGCTATGTAGGTCGTCCTCGGTTAATGACCACCGTTCAGGAACTATGTGAAGTTACAATAATGCTGATCAAGTGGTACTTATGAGTGTTCTTCAAAGATCTGGGCATTCCAGCGTCCCCACAGTCATATGATTATGATCTGTGTCCTTAGCAATCAGCTGTCATTTACCATGGTTGCAATATGCCACAGTCATATGGAATTGCAATTTGCAATCTTCCCTGCATGGAAAGTCAACAGGAAAGCGGGAAGAAAAGGTTGCAAGTCTCTCCAGTGTCATTGCCTCTACTTTCCCACGTCCCCTCCTGCCCTCTGGAGGACTCACTACTTGCCTGACCACACTTGCACTGCAGCAATGTGATGAAATGTGCACCTGGAGAATCAGTGGATAACAGTTTTGGCAACACAGAGCTTTCCCAGAGAGATGCCCAGATTAAGATACTGGGCAATCCTTAGAATCTCTGAATAAATATCTAGTATGTTAGATGGTTATAGCTTTAGTTTGGCAAGATTCTGTCCATTAGGTATAAGCAAATAAAGGATTGGACTTGACTGGATTTTGTCACATTGTCTTTGGGCTTGGCCCTGACATGCAGCCATTTACCTGCCCACCCTTCTCCTTTTGAGTCACCTGGCATTTGCTTCCTCGTTGATTTTGTTTGAGGGAAGCTGGCAAGAAGTTGTTAGGAAATCCTTGCTTAATGACTCCTGTTCCTCATTTAATGACAGCAACAGGACTGCTGGAAATGCCATTGCTAAGCAATGCAGTCATTTGTCATTGCACTCTAAAACCACATTACTTGTTTTGGACTATAGTGGTTCACATGGTTAGGACACTGGGTTGGAGGTTAGCAAGCCCACGTTCGAGACCTGAGTGCTGCTGTGTGGTGGGGTGAACTCCCATCACTTGCTCCAGCTCCTTGACAGGGTTATGAAAAGAGACTCCAAGAGTGTGTGCCAAGCAATGGTGATGCTACTAATCTTTTTCAATATGGAAGTACTTTAAACATGTGCATTGGACATGAACGGGATGGGGGAACCACATTACTTAGTGATGGAAATTCAAGGCTATTAAGTTCAAGATTTTATTCCTTCTGAATGTTACTAATTTTCCTGTTTCTTTGACACCTGTATTGGATCATTTGAGTGTCTAGTCTCATATTTTCATTAACTTATTTCTACTGTTGTATTGAAATTGTTCCAGGTGTACTATTTCAGCTCTGTATGCTATGCAAATGGAATTTCTATTATAGTTTTGATGTACAAAGTGTATAAATACTTATTGTCTTAAAGCCAGGATATTTCACTTAGTTACCTTTGTCTCATTGTGCAAATAAACACTTCTGCATAGTGTTAAAATGTTTACCAAACCAGTGTTGCTTTTATACATTTCAAACAACTACCAGTGCTGTTTCACAGTTTAATTGGCACCATTTTTTATTTATTAAGCATAGTACTATAGGTTACATCGTATTACTTAATTTTTCCAATAACAACAAATGTCCAGGTATGGGAAATATAATTTAGTTATGAGTAAACAATATAGTAAAAATATGATTTTTTGAAATCATATTTAAGAAATATAAGTGAAATAACTGGAGAAGTGGTTATGAAACAACAATTCATACTCTTAACAATTAAACAAACAATATGTATAACAAACAGAACTATAAATTACATCAAAAGTCATGAATTAAGTATATTCTCACAGTCCAATAAACCAGCCAACATAACAATTAAATCCAAGCCTTTTGTATAAATTTAATATTGGAAGATCCTGACACATATAGATGTGTTTGAGGATTGTGGGCGTGTATTAAATAATGAATTTAGAAGATGGATATCAGCCAATTAATTTAAAAGCATTTAGAATATTATCTAGTCATTAAAAAGAAATTAGCTGTTTAGACGCTAATTAGCTGTTTAGAAGCATCATTCTTGGAATAATTTCAGTAGTAAAATTTGGCTTTTCTTTTTTTCCAACAATATAATTATGGCTATTAAAGTAAGATTCCATACAATTTTCATGATGACTGGAAGTATTGTTGACTAATGTTTACAATTAATACAAAATAAAAGATCAATAATATTCACATTTAATGAATAGGCACTGAATTTATATTTCTTGACTTCTTCGTGCAAAACTTTATCACTAAATAAGATAATTCAAGCACATTTAAAAACATACAAACGCCGGAAACCGCAAGCATGAAAACAGTAAATACAGTTTTTTCAGTGGGTCGGGAAATAAAACAGTCAACTGTATTTGGGCAAGGAAAAGCAGTACATCTCACTACCCGAGGCATTTGATAGCCTCTGTATATGTAGTAAAATATATATATGAAGGCTACTTCAAAGATAATTCGGAAAAAAATGCTACTAGTGTATGTCCACCACAGGGGACCCTCGATATGAAACCGTTGCGTTTTGAGATCTGCGATGTCCATCTTCCTTTGTCTGCATTCCTGTTTTTTCTTATGTCTTCTGAATGCCACGTGCATGGCCACCAACAGAGCAGGAGTAGAGACAAAGATAAGTTGGAGAGCCCAAAGTCTAATGTGAGAAAGTGGGAAATGCTCATCATAGCAGACATTTTTACATCCTGGTTGTAGGGTATTACAAGAGAAATCTTGTTGCTCGTCTCCCCAGACATTTTCCGCTGCAACTACAAGAATCATAACACGGAAAATAAACAGGACAGTGAGCCAGATTTTCCCAATGCTGGTGGAGTGTTTGTTTACACCTCCTAAGATGGCTTGTAGAGCTCCCCAGTCCATAACTGAGTGTGTCTTTTAGTCTATTAAGACAAAAACAATATGCCAATTTATAAGTAGTTTCATGAGTTGAAATTTTTTGTATCACTATTATTAAACATTTCTACTCTACTAGGAAATAACACAGTTTGGGTTTCCTTTTTCTTTTCCTCACAAAATATTCCATAGAAGGGAAGATCGAACAATAGAAATAGTTAAGCTGTATTGGTTCAAATGATTTATGCAATAGTTTACAATATCTTTTTAACGTAATGTGGTTCCTCCTGATGACCACTGTACCTGATAACACCACATAGGTTATACTGTACGCACAGATAAAAAACCCGCATATATTTTCCAAACGGGGAGGAAGTGATGTAAAGACCATATGTGGAAGCATGATGTAACACAACGTGCTATGAGAGCTTAAGGGAAGGTGGATTGTGTATACCATACCGATAACACCATCAAGAGTTCACTACAACTCACTACACCTTTAATGTTATAATAGTGATGCTACATCAGAATAGTACATAACTGCACAGTGTAGGTGTCCTCCATACAAACATCTGTATTCTACCCAAAGGTGCTTTTTCCAAAAGTCAACTGATCTTACTTTGTTTTTCCTTGAAGACATTTTGCTTCTCATCCAAGAAGCTTATTCAATTCTGACTTTTGAACTGGAGGAGCTTTTTGAATGAGAAGCAAAATATCTTCAAGGAACAACAAAGTCCAATTGACTTTTGGAAAAAGCACCTTTGGGACAACCATGACCTGGATGACTGAGAATCTCCATAGACATCTATATTCTACATCAGTATACATGATTTACTGCTACTCTTTAAGTGATGATTTGAACTCCGTTAGAATATCTGCAAGATACTTATGTAAATGTCACATTGTAAACACATATTTGTATGGTTATGAAACTCTAATATTAGCTGCAAATATTCTACTGATGTGACTTCAATAGAATCATTTTAATGACATAATTTTAACTATTCTGGTTCATTCAGGAGCTAAGGTGGCACAGTGGTTAGAGTGCAGTACTGCAGGCTACTTCTGCTGTCTGCTGTCTGCCTGCAATTTGACAGTTCAAATCTCACCAGGCTCAACCTTCCATCCTTCCGAGGTCGGTAAAACGAGGACCCAGAATGCTGGGGGCAATATGCTGACTGTCAACCACTTAGAGTGGACTGTAAAAGCACTGTGAAGCAGTATTTAAGTTTAAGTGCTATTGCTATTAACACAAATGTACTCACATCAATATTAATCTATTAGTGGGGTTTAAAGTATCATGTACATGTGCCCACAAATTTGTTGTTAGTGTTTTGTTTTTTTTATTTTGAATTTATATACCGCCCTTCTCCCTGAGGACTCAGGGCGGTGAACAGCCAAGTAAAAACATCAAGTACAAATATTAAAATACAGTTAAAAATATACATATATAAATTTGGCCCCGTTAATTAAAAACAATAGTGTTGCTAAAGACTAGTTTGTTATCAATTTGTAAAATTACCAAATTCTCCTTTATTTCTTCTTCAGACTTTTTCCAGTGACCAGCTTAAAAGTATTTTTAAAACTTAGATGATGACTTCACAGTATAGGGCAGTCCTCGGTTAATGACTATTTGTTCAACAACCAAAGTTATGGCAGCTCTGAATAAGGAGATTTATGGCTGTCCTTGAACTTGCGGCCTTGCAACGTCCCTGAAGTCATGTGATTGTGATTCAGGCGCATCATTTTAAAAAATGAGTATATGAATATAGGTAGTCCTCAACTTAAGACCACAACTGAGCCCAAAACCTCTGTTGCTAAATGAGACAGTTTTTAGTGAATTTCGGCCATTTTACAATCTTTCTTGCTGCAGGTATTAAGAGAATCACCATAGTTGTTAAGACAGTAACCCGGTTGTTAAGTGAATCTGGCTTCCCCATTGACCTTGCTTGTCAGAAGGTCACAAAAGGTGATCCCAGGACACTGCAACCGTCATAAATATGGAGTCAGCTACCAAGTATCTGAATTTTGATCACGTGACCATGAGGAGGCTGCAACAGTTGTAAGTGTGAAAAATGGTCATGTCACATTTTTCAGTGCTGTTGTAATTTCGAACAGTCCCTAAACGAACTGTTGTAAATCGAGGATACCTATAAAATAGAAAGAGTATCATTTGACCTTAGATCAGAGGTCTTCAAACTTGGCAGCTTTAAGACTTGTGGACTTCAACTCCCAGAATTCTCCAGCCAGCTGGCTGGAGAATTCTGGGAGTTGAAGTCCACAAGTCTTAAAGCTGCCAAGTTTGAAGACCTCTGCCTTAGATGCACTAATTATCACAAATTCACTAATTGAGAAACCATTTCTCTGTTTGAATCCATAATGGAATGAAAAAAGATACTAGGTTGTTATTTGCATGTCCAAACAAATTTTAATTAATGTATTTGCAGGGCTTATAGAGTGCTCAAATCCACCAATATGGGGAGAAGTGCAGCTTCCAAGGCCTTATTAAAAATATAACAGATGCAAAAGAAGTTAAAAACATTATGCATCACAAAAAAACTGGGAGAGGTTTCAAAAGCTATCATTAAGGAATATGCAGTTGATTATTAATGAATGAATGAATGAATTTGTACTCTGATTTTGTGTTGATATAGCCATTTAAAATGGCTTACAACAATCACATTAATTAATTATGTAAAATGAATGTTGGCTAAACAAATTTCTGGAACAAAGCTTTACAGTAGTCCTCAACTTACAACAGTTCATTTAGTGACTATTCAAAGGTACAACGACACTAAAAAAAATGACATGACCATTTTTCACACTTATGACCATTGCAGCATCCCCGTGATCACGTGATCAAAATTCAGATGCTTGGAACTGACTCATATTTATGACAGTTGCAGTGTTCTGGAATCCTGTAATCACCTTTTGTGACCTTCTCACAAGCAAAATCAATGGGTAAGCCAGAGTAACTTAACAACCATGTCACTAACTTAACAACTGCAGCGATTCACTTAAAAACTGTGGCAAGAAATGTCATAAAATGGGGCAAAATTCACTCAACAAACGTCTCACTTAGCAACAGAATTTTGGGGCTCAATTCTGGTGAATGGAAAGATAATCTAAGGCTGAAGCACATTGTTTGAATCCAGGAATTAACAAACTTAAGAGAAAGGATTGGTTTCCATTCAGAGTAAAGCTATTAATAAACTATATATTTATAATATATCTATAAACAATAGTATAGAATACATTTATCTTAAAAGATAAATAAATAATAAATAAAGATAAATCATTTTTAAGAAGGTTTTGGATAACCATTTGTCTGAAGTGGTGTAGGGTTTCCTGCCTAAGCAGAGGGTTGGACTAGAAGACCTCCAAGGTCCCTTCCAACTCTCTATTCTATTCTATTCTATTCTCAAGTAATTTGGGGGGGAAAACCTGCAATGAAACTTCAAACATTAATCCATCTGTAACACAGCATACTATTTTGATTGAAAACTTACCACGATTGAAAAACTGAATACAAATCCGATCTTGTGGTTTCAATGGGGTGAGAAATGGGTGTTCCCTTGCAAAGAGAAAAAGAGAGATCCTTTTCATCACACAATTTTGGAGTTTTGTTAAAACACACCGACGTCTTCTTCTTCACCAATTATTTGCTGAATCTCTTCTAGACAAAGTGACTAATGAAAGAAAGTAACATCTCCTGCCTTACATCATCCATTCTCCTGTTTGCAATCCGCTCCCAAGAAGGAGGGAATCCCGCTGCTGTAAAAACTCCCTGTTTCTTCCTACAACTGGAGGTGCAGCTAAGCATCCAGGTAGCAAATCTAATTTGCTGAACCTGAACGTGGCTAGAAGAAAAAAAAAAGCATTCCCCCCCCCAAATACTTGCCCTCTTCCCTCCCCCTCTCTTTCTCCCACTCTGCAGCCCTCTCCAGGTGTCATCGCTTTCTCCTCCTCCTCCTCCGATTCTTATTAAAAAGATCTCCCTTCCTCGCGTCAGTTTTGAGTGGGAAACTGAACGCGCCCCCCACCCCCGCGCAGGCATCCCTTCAGGCGATAGCAGGCGCTCCCCCACTCGCGCCTCACCTTTTGTAAACAACCTGCAGCCGGGTGGGACCCCCAAAAGGCTTCGGGTATCTCTTGGTCCTCTTGCGGGACCGCCAGCCTCACGGTGCGCCCGACCGCTCCCAGCCGCCTCGATGATTTCGAGGGATCTTCCTCCTGGTTGATGTGCGGCAGCTTTTTAGTTACGCCTCCAGCAGACGCGGTTGCGAAAACGAGGCGGGAAAAAGCCGGAGGCGGGCAAGAAGACATATTCACGTAGCAAATTCTCCCAGTCCGGATCCTCGTCCGGAATTATACACCTCGGATTTGCATCTGCCCAGCACCTTTGGGATCAGCAATAAGACATGGTTAGAGCTTTTTTTTTTTAAAGGCCTGTCCACTTTTATCTCCCAATTCGTATCTTTTGTTTTATGTACACTGAGAGTGTATGCACCAAGACAAATTCCTTGTGTCCAATCACACTTGGTCAATAAAGAATTCTATTCTATTCTATTCTATTCTATTCTATTCTATTCTATTCTATTCTATTCTATTCTATTCAAAAGGTGGAAAATCAAGCTCACTCAATCAGAAAGCATTAGTGTGTCCTATCACCCTTGGCTGCTGTAAAAATGAAGTACAGCTAGTTCTCCAGTAAAGACCATAATTGAGCCCAATATTTCTATGGAAAAGTGAAACGTGTTAAGTGAATTTTGCTCCATTTTACAACCTTTCTTGCCACAATTATTAAGTGGATCACAGCAGTTTATTAAGTTAGTAACATGGTTGTTAAGTGAATCTGACTTCCCCACTGACTTTGTCAGAAGATCTCCAAAGGGATCCACATTAGCCCAGGACATAAATCTGAGCAGAGGTGGGTTTCAGCAGGTTCTGACCAGTTCTGGAGAACCGGTAGTAAAAATTCTGACTGGCCTCGCCCCTATCTATTCTCTGCCTCCCAAATCCCAGCTGATTGGGAGGAAATGGGGATTTTGCAGTTACCTTCCCCTGGATTAGAGAGGGAATGGAGATTTTACCGTATCCTTCCCCTGTCACGTCCACCAAGCCACGCCCACAGAACCGGTAGTAAAAAATTTTGAAACCCACCACTGAATCTGAGTCAGTTGCCAAGCGTCTGAATTTTGATCACATGACCATGGAAATGCTGCAATGGTCGTAAGTATGAAAAACGGTCATAAATAACTTTTCCCCAGTGTTGTTGTAACTTTGAACCAGAGGTGGGTTCTACTTACCTTTACTACTGGTTCACAGTGGGGCCACTTCAACAGTGTCTTTTGAATGTTAATGCTAGGAGCTGTGTGCTTGAAGGCATTCTGGACTCTATCCATCTTCTTCCTTCCACAAAGATGTATGTTTTCTAGTCATGCTATCCTAGCAAAATATTGTTAAGTATTAAGTTATTCCTATCCTTCACTTTTATTGTCTCCTGTGAAAAAGAAAAATGGAGAAAATATAAAGTTGGTTGCTTATAAATTAAATTACCCAATTCTATGCCAGAGAGTCTCAGCCATCAATTTGCACACACCAACAGATGAGACCAATGAGCAGGAAAATTGGGTTGGATTTACACAGAGTTGGGGATGAAAGGTGACTCCAAGGAGTCTGCGTGATAAGGTTCATTGATGGAAGAATACAGCTCATTTTCTCCCTTTCCCTCAGTATAACAAAATGTGAAAATTTAATTTAAACACGTGAAACACATTGAACAACTGAAGCAAAATGGAGATTCAGTGCCTGAGGATGAAAAAAGATTCAGAATGTTCCTCATTTTCATTTTATTTTATTAAATTTATTGACTGCCAATCTTACCACAAGGTAGTTCTGGGTGGTTTACAATTTTAAAAAGATAAAATTTTACAAAACGTATAAACAATACGAACTAAATAATATAAAAAGATAAATACTCAATCTGAATAAAAGAAGGGGAAGGAGAGAGTAAGATGAACAATGGAGGGGGGGGGATGAGGGGGAAAGGAAGGGATTTGTTATTAGTCTGTCACCCGCCACCAATGTGAAGTCTCCCCCCCCCCCATTGGAGCCTCAACCCCAAATGGCAGATCTTTAAGCTCTTGTGGAAGGTCACGACTCAGGAGTGTTGGAGCTGACCTCATTCCGGGACGGGGAAGGGGGGGAAGATATGCAGGAATATTAGACAGTTTATGACGCCTACAATCAACTTTGGAAGGTCTTTGGAACCAGAATGATTTGTTTTTTTACTGCTATTACATTATTATTATTGGATTCTGTTACGTTATTTGTTTATATTTTGTACCTGCCTAGAGTTCTTCAGGATTAGTGCAGTTAATAAAATAAACACAAATGGAAATTATGGAATTCTGTTAGAATTCTGTGTAGAAATTATACATTTTAATTTGTATACAACTGCCGTTTTGGACCTATCAGATTAAAGAGATACCTTATATCATGTCCTCTGTGACTAAGATAATTGCATGTGAAATTCAACAAACATTTTTCAAATCTTGGTTCCTCCTGCACTCAATGACTTCTACATTTTATTTTGCATAATTGTTTGCATCAGATTATAGTTCTGATTCATCAAACTCCTTAAGTAGGTATGGCTTAATACTGTGCATTCTCTTAAATAACGTGTCTTTTGTTGAAGGATGTCCATTGTCTCTGTAGTTAGCACAGAGTATTCTGGTATTGCTTCATTACAAAAATGTCTCCTAATATAGTATTCTACCTGCTAGTTAAGTTTTAATATGTAGCTGAGGTTCTATCTATCCAGCTCTGGATTGTGCTAGGTTCAGGATATGTTTTGATGCTTGATAATATCTTTTTGGTGTTGCAAAAAATGTATGGTTACAATAATACATTTATTAAAATAAGGGAAAACCAGTCTTGGCTTAAACCAGTCAGTATGTGTCTCTTCCAGTCAAGGAAAAATTACATTGCATTTACTTCCCTTCCTGTTATTCCTAGCCTTGGTTACTCATGATCATCATATTTTTTATCTACTGTAGTAAGGAACTTACTTAATTGTTTTTTTAAATTTGTTCTGCTATGACAAGTAAAAATAAACTCACTGATCAGGGCACCTTAATGTGTCAGTAACTTTAAAAAGAATGGTTGAGTTATGCATTGCACAAAACTATTACAATTTGTTCAGTCATGCTTTAGCATGAGATTTATGAACCTAATTGGTTATGGTTTGCAAAGTATAATATGATGCTTGAAGCTAGCCACTCTCAGATTCAGTAAATCATGGGTAAAGCAACCACAGTTTATTCTAATGTGGGTATCCAATCTATGGTGACCATATACCATACATCATTCTTGAAAGGGACAATATGCAAACTCCTAACAGAGTAACACATAGGTGTGCTGTTGATAATTGATGGCTATGTGGGAACTATAAATGTGCCTAATTTTTTTCCACGTCTTAAAATTACACAAATTCCCCGAGTTTTTCTGCAACTCAATTGACTTTTAGCAGTGAACGCTATGCACTCACAGTCTCTGCAGATGGGATCAGGTTGTGAATCACTTCCTACTACGAAAGATATAATGATAACTAAAATATGTGCTCCTGAATGATAAATTCCACACCTATTATGTATCAGAATATAAATATGATGTGTGGTTTCCTCAAACGTCATATATGATGTTCCTCTAGTAAGATACTACTTAGTGATGCAGTGTTCTTCCATATTTCATTTTAAAAAATCCAATCTATTTATATAAAATTAATATTGAATTTTCCAAGCAGCAAAAAAATAAAGTAAAAAAATCTTGTTTATCATCTTACCATATAGCTGTTAAATAAAATAAAATAAAATAAAAAAATTAAATTAAATTAAATTAAATTAAATTTTAAAAAATAAAATAAAAACTTTAGGGTGGGAGGGTAATTATTTTTACTCTTTGTATATTGGGTTTTTATTTTTTGTAAGCTGCTTAGAGTCACTGAATGGGAGTGGGCAGCCATATAAATTTTCTAAATAAATAAATAAAATGGCAACCATAAATCAGCAGGACAAACATGATTGATATGGATGTGCTTTGTTGAATGTTTAAAATAATATAAACCAAAAATGTATGCTTATTAATTAAACTATTCTTTTCAGGCCAGCCTTTCCCAGCTGATGCTTTCCAGACATGCAGTGTCCCCATACTCTCCAAAATCTGTTGGGCAGATTTGACTTAGAAAAATGAATTTAGCAATTTCATTTCCCCCCCTAATCATCTTTTTAAAAGCTGAAGACATTTAATTTTCAGTTATGAAGGCATATAGGCATCTCATACATGGTGGGATTCAAGTAATTTAACAACCGGTTCTCTGCCCTAATGATTTCTTCCAAAAATCAGTTTGCCAAATTGCTCAGAAAGTTAACAACCAGTTCTCCCAAAGTAGTGCGAACTGGCTGAATCCCACCACTGCATCTCATTGTGTTCTCTTGTTCTAATGGCATCTAAATCAGTTTAAAAGCTCTTGTTTAAGACAGTGTATGTAGGTAGAATATAACAATTAAAGTAGCCTGCTTTAGAGCTGGTTTGCTAATATGGGGTATGTATATTTAACATTTAGGGCAGCGCATTGGCTCAGTGGTTAAGATGCTGGGCTTATCAGTTGGAAAGCCAGGAGCCCAGATTCAAGACCCATGTAGCACATGATTGCGTGAGTTCCCTTCCTCGCTCAGCTCTTGCCAGCCTAGGAGTTTGAAAGTATACAAATGCAAGTAGTTAAATAGGTACTACTTCGGTGGGAAGGTAACAGTATTTCATGATGTCATGTTGGCCACATGACCGTGGAAATATCTTCAGACAGCGCTGATTCAATGGCCTTGAAATGGAGATGAGAAATGCTCCCTATAATTGGCAACAACTAGCGGAGTAAAATCCATGAGGGCTCCTTTAACATTTATATTTCACCTTAGCAGTTGTCTACAATGTATTAGTAATAGGGCTATTCTATATAAAGTATAAAAGAAGGAGATGTGTCTCAGATCGAGACCAATGGCTGTAATAGCTATTCCTTGCTGAACCTAGCTATTGTCTCTGAATCTCGTTGCAATGGGTTGTTGATGTAAGTAATGTTATGATGGCTGTTCATGTTTATTTTATTATTCTATTTATTTTATTATTTTATTTATTTTATTAAATTTTTTTAATAGGACGGACTCAGGGAGGGGTACAGCCAAAAATAAAGCCCACAACTATATGAAAGTTAAAAGACAATTTAAAAATATTAAATAATTTGGCCAAAAGAGCTAAAATAGAAACCACCCATTAAAATAGCATTTAGGCCAGCCCTGCTTGGTGAAACAATAGCGTTTTGAGGGCGCGGTGAAAGGTGCGAAGGTCCAAATGTTCCAAATTGCTCATGAAATAAACTTCTGAATCTTAAAATAAGAATTATTTATTGTATTGCTGTCTCCTGTTTCTTTTATTGGGATATTTTTATGACAAGATGTTTTTTGATCGACCTTGATTTTACCAAACAACAGGGGGACTTCCTTATGGGTATGGTCCAAAAATAAGAGTTACATCCAGTAAGTTTCAATCAAAACCAGGCATTCATTTTTTAATTTGAAGGTGGAGTTTGACTTAAGTACTGCTGATGGAATATACTAAAGAATACCAAGAAATTCACAGAAACATATACATCAGAAAGAACATTTGGGAGTATCAAACAATAAACATGATGACAGAACCAACTCATGTTTAGGGAGAGGAATAATTGGTCTATAATTATACAGATCTGACCTAGTTCCTTAAAAAATATTTCACTTCTCTATATAACAGAAACTTTATCTGAGTTTGCTATGTGTGTAAAAAAATAGTCACAAAGGAACCTGCCTTGGTACTTTACCATTTGATTTTTATTATTATTATTATTATTATTATTTATTAAATTTATATCCCGCCCTTCACCCCGAAGGGACTCAGGGAGGTGAACAACCGAGAATTAAAATAACATACAATATAAAAGTTAAAATAATTAAAAAATAAATTAAATTAAACGGCCGCCCCAATTTAAAACCCCTAGCAATACAATTAAAAAACTAACCCATAAAACTTATTCAGGCCAGGCCAGCTTGCTGAAATAAAAACGTCTTCAGGGCCTTACAGAATTTTTTTTTTTTTTGTATAATTAGAATTAAATCACAAGTTACATGATTAATAGTGTACATTCATGTCACAAATTAAATTAAATATCCAGTGGAGATGAATCCATACCACAATTTGAAAAATGGAAAAGAAAATCATGTCCTCTCTTATTAACCTTTGGCAAAAATATAAAATCCAGAGGTAGCCAAGGAGATATTATTTTTTTTCCATTAAAATTCTTAGCCATGCGTAGAAGGGGGTTTTCTTTTCTGTTGTTCCAGAAAAGAAAATACTCTTCACATACTGGTTACATTCATATACCATGTTAACTGTGTTTAGTGTGGTTGGGTTTTTAGCTTTTGCTTTAACCTATGATCTTAATCTAGCCACAGGTTAAATCATAGTTTATGGTTTACAGAATTGATGGACAACGTGAAGGCCATAGTGGCTTCTAGAAAACTTAGTAACTTGTTACCAAACTGTAAATTCTTATGTGACAGAAGGTGCAAATTATTAATATATAAATTGATGTTATCTTTATTTAATTTCAAGGTTACATGAAATTAAAGAATGCTTTTCGGAAAATGACTGTTGGCATGCCACTCAAAATTCAGATTTAGCTCTTATTTCAGAAAATTCCAGAACTCTGGATTAAATTGTTGTGTGAACACAGGAAATTCTAACATTCAAGCAAAGCTTTTTTCAGGAGTGGTTTTTTTAAAAAATCAAGATGGCAGCCACAACTATGCTGTTGAAGCCCTGACCCCCTTTGTGTGCATGTAATTGTACAGTCATGCTCATCATTTTGACTTATTTTAACCACTTGGATGTCTCTGCATTCAGTAAACCATGATTAAATGAATTATGATTTAGAATGAAGAATGAATACTGTAGAAATGAGTACCTGTCATGAGCAGCACATTATCAAATTCTTGAATAATAAAGGATTCCATTTATTTAATGTATACTTAAGCCATTGTTCAAGGTAAAGAGTGAGGCATGTAAATATCTATGTTGCTGATATAACTAAAAGGAACATATGTATTTAATAGAATAAATTATTTACTATAGAGAATTCTATAAAATATTCAGCTAGGGTGATCAATCATGGCAATACTTGATAATAAATGATAAAATATAACAGGAAATATAAATTTAAACAACAGAAAGTTGTTAGCTTTTTGAAATATTGTTGGTAAGCATATACTGCAGGCTGGAAAAAATATTAAGAATTTTCTGCACCTTTCTGTGCCATATGCACTGGAAGGAGGGATATTTGCTCTTCTGCCTCAAAAAGTCAATGAATTGGATCAATCTTGTTTCAGTTGCATAATTGGCGTGTTCACCAGGATGATACGTTTTGCAACAGAAAGGCGGGACAGAATTTGGGGCCAGGAGGTTAAGACATTTTTCAGCCATACACATCTAAACTTAGATACGTTTGACATCAGAGATAACAACATTAAAAAGAGTGAGGAAATGTTTCAGTTTTCCAGGATACATTCAGTTCTTACTGTTCATAATATCTTCTTTTGTTTTCCACCCATTCCCCTCAGAGTATGTCATAAATTCTAATTTGTGAATTGTGTGACCTGATGTTAGCTGTGATTCAGAAAAACTTGGCACTACAATAAACCTGTTAGCATTTAAAGTGTCACAATATAGTTTCTAGTGTTAATACCTGATTTAAAAACTAAGCAGACGTGTTGAAAGCACGGTAATTAAAAGTTTTCATTGCTATGATGCAATAAATCATTCAGACTTTGCACCCTGTCTTGTTGATGTAATTGGCAGCCCAAATCTTACTGATTGCCAATAAAAAAACAGTGGCATGGATTATGGCAGTTGACGTGAAATTCTTTTATGAACTGGGAAGAAACTTCCTTCTAACTCCACCTCACGTATGGAGAAAAACTATGACTAACTAACACAGTAAATCTCTGATTCATATCTTATAGAAAAGGTTCCTAAGAAAAGGGAGGAAAGATATAGCCTTCAAGTTTTTGCAGGCCATAACACAGCTGTACTATGTATCATCTAGAACAGGGATGTCAAACTCGTGGCATCACATTGTCACGTGACATAATGCAACTTTTCCCCCCTTTGCTAAATCGGGGTTGGGTGTGGCCAGTGCATGACACATCCAGCCCACGGGCCATGAATTTGAAACCGCTGATCTAGATCTCAATTTTGGCAACTGTGTGGACATCAACTCCCAGAATTCCCCAGCCAGCATGTTGGAGTTGAAGTCCCCACATCTTAAAGTTGCCGAGATTGTCATCAAAAGCATGATTGTCATCAAAATGAATAAATTCCAAGATCAGTTCCATAAATCCCTTTCACTGTTGCAAAAAAAGTGCTGGCATGCGAGCTTAGATTATACTCAACTTCATTGGTACCCTAAAAATATAGCTGCCACAAAAATATCTAGAAAGATTTAAGAAAAGCAACCGAGGAATGTGATTTAACATTCCCTCAAATTTATCTTCCTTACAGCCCACTTTTCTGTTTCTCCAATGGAATTAGATTTCCGGTAACACTAGAAAAAAAAAGGAAAGATTGTAGTTTTGGATGGAATTATGGTATTTTTTAATCTGAAAATTTATTCCTGCAGATTATATGCTCAGCCTGTTTTAAACTGAGAAAGATTGTTTTGTAGTCCAATAGCTTTCTAAAATGTTATTAGTTTCTCCATTGCCCTATCCTCTGCTCCCCATTATTCACTTAGTAGAACATTGATTATCTTCTTTCTTAGTCCCCATCCTGTTGTCTTTGTTTTTTATTTTTATTTTTATTTTTTGTCTTTCTTTCAAACCATTCATCAACTGGCTCTTCTCTAATTGGTGACAACCCCTAACAGATTTTAGATGCCTTGAGGTTTCCTTTAATGAGAGTACTGATGCCAGTAGAGATACGGATAGCTTCAGCCTATCTCACAAGTGAAGGAAGCATGGTGAGGATATGGCAGAAAAAAAGTTGTTGTGGTTCAGTGCTTTTGTTAAAACCCATAAGTAGGACTCCTCCCAGGCAGTTACTTGATTTTCACTTAACTGGAGATGCCAGGATCTGAAGCAAGGATCTTCTGTAAGCAGAACGATAGAGAGATAAAAAAAGATGTTTAAACATGAGAAAACTTTGTAGTAATCTTGTTTGAACTCTTAAGCTTGTGAGAATATGATTACCATAACTAGGCTGCAAATCTACTGATCACTAAATGGCTGAAGCACCTTTTGGGCTGTGACCTCTGCCACATGCAGGCTAAAATCTTGCCTCTCTTGGCTTCTTCGGGTTCCCTGAATCCAGGGGAGTAGGAAGAAATGTTGCCTACAGAAGGCAGTTAGGCAACCCTTCTTTAAGAAATCCTCAATGGCTCCAGAGGCGTCAGACCAGTGGTGGGTTCCTCCCGGTTCAGCTCGGTTCTTCCAAGCCGGTAGCGGTGACGATATGATGTCACCAAACCGGTTCTGCCCCCCCCCCCCGCAGCCCCCCAACCCCCACATTATTTTTATCTTTTATTTGGCCCCACCCCCAATCTATTGCTGCCTCCTGAGTCCCAGCTGATGGCTAGAGGGAAAAAAACTGTTTAAACTCTTGCCAGGGGGCTTCAAAGGGCCACCCTACCGCTGAACAGTGTTAAAAGAAAACAAATGAGTAGACCAGTAGACCTACAAAAATACATGAGTAGATCAGTGCCTGCAAAAATAAATGGGTAGATCGGTACAGCTCTGCAAGCAGTTAAAAGCCTGGTAGATCAGTACCTCTGCTAAATCCTAAATAATTGTCACATGACCATCAAGCCATGCCCACAAAATAAGTTACGCCCACAGGACCGGTAGTAAAAAAATTTAAAACTCACCCCTGCGTCAGACAATCCCACCAAGTTTCCCATCTTCTCTTTTTAGGCAAGATTGTCAAGGCAATGGTAGAGGATCAAACTTTGTCATAGAGGGAACAGATGGTCAGATAGACCTGTGATGGCGAACCTATAGTACACGTGCCAGAGGTGGCATGCAATGCCCTCCCTGATGGCACAAGAGATGTTGCCCCAGTTCAGCTCTGCTGCACATGCACGGGTGCCTCCCGCTGGTCTTCAGGTCTCTTCCGTGCATGTGCGGGAGTTGGGGCGCATGCAGGGGCCATGCACGCATGTGTGGGGGCATGTGCGCATGCATTGCATGCACATGTGTGTGTGTGCTTTGGGCACTCGGTCCAGAAAAGATTAGCCATCACTGAGATAGACATAATGTTGTTCACTCTATTGGGTAATTTTTGTAGACACCTGGACCAGGGATTGTTTTTGTTTCCTATTTGTCTTTGAGCCATTAAATGGTATTCTTCTGGACTGTCTTGGGCATTGGGAGCTCTGTGCTTCAGTACTTCTGTTCCTTGCTCAGCAGATGGGTCCAGTTGATGGTGGAGAAGAGCAATTAGACTGATGGTCTGTTGTAGGGAGCTATAGGTTCAATACTTTTCCCTATACTGTTTAATACCTATATGAAGTCACTGCAGATGATCATTTGATGGTTCAGGGTTTGATATCATTGTTATGTTGGTGACACCTAACTTTACAGTGTTGGCCCTGCTGGAAATGCTGTCAAATTTTTGTTCCAGTGCCTGGAAGCTGTAAATGTCTGGAGAAGGACAGAATGTGGAAATTTGAACCAAGCAAGACAGAACCATTGTTTGTCCACCAAAGTTCTCTGTCTGCTTTAGTATTGTCTCTTGATAGGAAGACATCACCTCTGAAGGAGAAGTTCCATGACTTGATGGGGATTGTCCCCCTGGAGCCATGGTTACAATTTGAACAACAGGAAAAGACTCTGGTTTAAGGGGCTTTACAAGATAAACAGAATTGGAAGGGACTTCGGAGGTCTTCTAGTCCAACCCCCTCCTCAGGCAGGAAATCCTATATCATTTCAGGCAAATAGTTGTCCAATCTCTTCTCAAAAAGAAGTATTGGCGCATTCATAACTTCTGGAGGAAACTTGTTCCACTGATTAATTGTTCTAACTGTCAGGGAATTTCTCCTTAGTTTTAGGTTTCTTATCTCCTTGATTAGTTTCCATCCATTGCTTCTTGTCCTGCCTTCAGGTGCTTTGGAGAATAGATTGACTCTCTCTTTGTGGCAAAGATCAGTGGTGAAATCCAAATTTTTTTACTACTGGTTCTGTGGGCATGGCTTGGTGAGCGTGGTGTGGCTTGGTGGGTGTGGCATGGTGGGCATGGCAGGGGAAGAATAATACAAAATCTCCATTCCCACCCCACTCCAGGGGCAGAATATTGCAAAATCTCCATTCCCACCCCACTCTGGGGCCAGCCAGAGATGGTATCTGCCGGTTCTCTGAACTGCTCAAAATTTCCACTACCGGTTCTCCAGAACCTGTCAGAACCTGCTGGATTTCACCCCTGCCTTAGATATTGGAATATTGGAACATACTATCATGTCACTTCTAATCCTTATTTTCATTAAACTAGACATATCCAATTCCAGCAGCCATTCTATATATGTTATAGCCTCCAGTCCCCTAATCATCTTTGTTGCTCTTCTGTGCACTCTTTTTAGAGTCTCAACATCTTTTTTACATTGTGGCGACCAAAGCTGGATGCAGTATTCCAAGTGTGGTCTTACCAAAGTATTATAAAGTGGTATTAACACCATCTGATCTTGATTCTATTCTTCTGCTAATGTACCCTGCATTGGAACTGCATTGGCTTTTTTGGCAGCTGCAGGACACTGCTGGTTCATATCTAAGAGATTGTCCACTAGGACTCCCAAGATCCCTCTCACAGTTACTACTATTGAGCCAGGTACTACCTATTCTATACCTGGGCATTTGGTTTTTCTTACCTAAATGTAGAATCTTATTTTTTTCACCATTGAATCGCCAAGCTTCAGTTGATGTACCAGAAAAGTACTGGGAAATGTTTGCTGCAGAGATTCATGCTTGAATAACTCTGGCACACTTTATGTGAGTCTGTCTTTAAAATTGCCAATGATCCGGTGTGCAGTGCAGGGATGGGATCCTACCAGTTTTGCAACCGGTTCGCTAAGCACGTATGTGCCAAATGCGCACTTTGCGCATGTGCCCACTTTGGAGAAAACTCACCTTCCGCATTGCTGCTGGCAAGGAAAACAGCTGAGGTGCAGCAATCTGCTCTGCCCCGCCAATCAGCTAGGCTTCGGAAATGAAAATATAGGTGAGTGTAATGCAGGGGTGGGCAGGCAGGCAGGCGGGCCCACTTCAAAATTGGAGTGAACCAGTTCGCTCACGGCTGATAGAGCTAACGGTTCACCTGAACCTGGTAGAAACCCACCAGTGGTGGGTATACTCACTAATACCCAGAGTTGGAGCATATTATATCTCCTATGAACCCTGTAATGGCTACAGTAAGCTTCCAGGTGCAATTTAAAGTGTTGTTTTCAACCTATAAAGTTCTCTGTGGCTTGACAACTGGACACCTCCCTCCCACCTGATACCCATTTTATATCTGTAACTCAGGGCAGTTCACACAATACAAAAAAATAACAGAAACCAAAAACACCTAGAAATAAATAGCCAAAACAATAACGTCAAAACAAAAACAAGTTCAAATAATATGAACTTTCTGGGTGAAGCAGCTTGTCTTTCCTCACCTCTGAAAGGTTAGAAGTGCCAAAACAGGAGGTGTTTGCTTTTTGGTGGAAACATTCAGCATTTTAGAACGGCCTTCAGATTATTTATTTTTATTTATTTATTTATTATTTAAATTTCTATACCACCCTTCTCCTTTTGGACTCAGGGCGGTGAACAGCCAAAAATAAAACATTTGTACACAAAAGTTAAAATAGTTTTAAAATAATTAAATAAAGTTTGGCCCACAATTTAAAACATTTCAATTAAAATTAGTAGCAATTTTAAAACCAATATAAATATAAAATCAGGCCAGCCCGGCTAACTGAAAGAAATAGGTTTTAAGGGCCCCGACGAAAAGTCTTTGATCACTCGTATCTCTGTGGGTAGATTGTTCCAGAGGGTAGGCGCCATCACAGAGAAGGCTCTCCCCCTGGGGGTCGCCAGCCGACATTGTCTGGCTGACGGCACCCTGAGGAGGCCCTCTCTGCGAGATTAGATGTACTCACTAACTTCTTTTCAGAAACAGCTATTTTGCACTTGATTTATTGTTATTTTACTGCTTTTCTATTATATTTTAATTTTAAATGTAAATTTTCTAACACTGATATTTTAATTGTATAGATGTATGTTTGGAATCATTCAAAATCCCTGATTGGACTGTAGTAAGTTACAAATGTAGATAATAGTAATAAATGGCAACAAAGTTTTATTTAATATGCAGCTTTTGCTGCCAATTCATCATCTGGATTCCTGCAGGCCAAATATAATTGTCCAATGTAAGTGTTTTATTGTCTAGTCTAGGCAGTGGAAGAGTAAGGTGACCAGATTTTAACATTGGTAAAGAGGGACATTGTGGGTGTGGCTTATTTTGTGGGCGTGGCTAGCTGGTCATGTGACTGGGTGGGCGTGGCTAGCTGGTCATGTGACTGGGTGGGTGTGGCTATGCGTATAGGGTAAGGTGAACAGATTTTAACATTGGTAAGAAGGACACCATTGTGGGCGTGACTTATTGTGTGGGCGTGGCTTGGAGGCCATGTGACTGGGTGGGCGTGGCTAGCTGGTCATGTGACCGGGTGGCCATGGCTATGTGTATAGGGACTACTCAGAGGGCTGAAAAGTCATTTCTGACAGGTCCTCACACTTTTGACTGGTCCTCACACTTATGACCATCCTCACATTTATGCCCGTGCAGTATTCTTAACAACCATGTCACTCATTTCACAACTGCTTCTCTTCACCATGGTGACAAGATAGGGCAAAAACGTAAAATGTGAGGACAGTCGTAAGTTCGAGGACTGGTCAAAAGTGTGAGGACCAGTCAAAAATAACTTTTTCAGCCCTCTGAGTAGTCCATATGCACAAAAGGACTAACCAGAGGGCTGAAAAAAGTCATTTCTGACAGGTCCTCGCACTTTTGACTGGTCCTCACACTTATGACCATCCTCACATTTATGCCCGTGCAGCATTCTTAACAACCATGTCACTCATTTCACAACTGCTTCTCTTCACCATGATGACAAGATAGGGCAAAAATGTAAAATGTGAGGACAGTCATAAATTCGAGGACTGGTCAAAAGTGTGAGGACCAGTCAAAAATAACTTTTTCAGCCCTCTGAGTAGTCCATATGCATTAAAGGATACAGCAATAGAGAGGGATGAAGGAATGGAAATTAGAGTAGGAGTGAGGGTAAGAGAGGGAGGAAGAGAGGAGGAGAAGGAGAAAGGAAGAGGAAGTAGGGAGGAGAAAAAGAGGGTGGGGGGAAGAGAAAGTAAGAAGGAAAGAAAAGAGAGTGGTGGTAGGTTTGAGGAGAAAGATTGCTGTACAATAAAAAAGATGAAAGGGAAGAAAGCCAACCCCAAGCAAATATAAAGATATTAAGATTAAGAATGAATTGTTAAACTTTAAAGAATAAAAGAGAACAAATATGAATAAATAGCAATAATTAGAAACACACATACAAACATGCAATGTATTTTCTTTGAACAGAATATTTGGCTGGTTCACAAATTTAAACAGCATTTAGTCATTTCAATTAAATTTACAATTTCTATATTTCCTTTTTGCCATATTTATTCCTCATCTATTTTTTTAAAAAAACAATATTACCCTTCATCCTCATCTCTAATCTTAATCAAATTCAATTTTTCCCTTCTATTCTATATTATACCCCTTCCCATTGTCATCTATTTTTATATCCATCCTCACATTGGTTAATTATGTAATTATGTAATACAGTTGTTTAATACAAATTCAACATTTTTTTTTAAATACTTTATTGGTTTTTAAAAAGTTTTTTACATAAAAAAAGAGAAAAAATCAAATCTCAGGTAACATCTGAGGTGTCGTGTAATTACATATGTACAGTGCATATACAGCAAGTATCTTCAGAACTATCACTATTAGAAATAAGTATATCCTTATAGTCATGTTCTATTATTAGTATCTCAATTATTACAATTCCCTAGTTAAATAGAGCTTTTTTTCTTTTGTGTTTTAAAATCTTGAACTCTCCTCTTTTGCCCAAAATTTCCCATTGTTTGCAGTTTTGTACCTACCTTTTTTGGTGAGGAAAAAGAAAAAGAAAAAGAAAGAAATCTCTCTCTGCCTCATTTTGTCATGTTGCAGGTTTAGTTTCGCTTTCGCCTTTGTTTTCAGTATAGCTGGGGGGGGGGCAATCTGCTCCAGGAACTTTTTGCAGCTAATTAACCTAGCGGAAGCTGTTAACAGGGGCTGTTTTTTCTATTTTTGCAGGCATGGGTCTATTCATTTTTTTTTTAACACTGATCAGCTGTAGGTCGGCCCTTTGAAGCCCCGCGGCAAGAGTTTAAAGAGTTTTTTTTCCCTCTAGCCATCAGCGGGGATTCAGGAGGCAGAATGAAAAATCGGGACTTTTTTAAAACGCCGCGGGACGCGGGACAAATTGCTCAAAAGCGGGACTGTCCCGCCAAAAGCGGGACGTCTGGTCACCTTATGGAAGAGAGAAAAGGATTTTTAAGAAAATAGGCTTGAGAATAAAGCAGAAACGGCCTTTCATTCAGAAAAAACACAACAGAGACAAGAACAGAATAATGGGGGGGAGGGAGGAAGAGGGGGGAGAGACAGAGAATCCCTGCTTGCTGTATCTACTTATAAGATAAGGTGACCAGACGTCCCGCTTTTGGCAGGACAGTCCCGCTTTTGAGCAATTTGTCCCGCGTCCCGCGGCGTTTTAAAAAAGTCCCGATTTTTTATTCTGCCTCCTGAATCCCCGCTGATGGCTAGAGGGAAAAAAAACTCTTTAAACTCTTGCCGCGGGGCTTCAAAGGGCCGACCTACAGCTGATCAGTGTTAAAAAAAAAATGAATAGACCCATGCCTGCAAAAATAGAAAAAACAGCCCCTGTTAACAGCTTCCGCTAGGTTAATTAGCTGCAAAAAGCTGCAAAAAGTTCCTGGAGCAGATTTCCCCCCCACCTAGCTATACTGAAAACAAAGGCGAAAGCGAAACTAAACCTGCAACATGACAAAATGAGGCAGAGAGAGATTTCTTTCTTTTTCTTTTTCTTTTTCCTCACCAAAAAAGGTAGGTACAAAACTGCAAACAATGGGAAATTTTGGGCAAAAGAGGAGAGTTCAAGATTTTAAAACACAAAAGAAAAAAAGCTCTATTTAACTAGGGAATTGTAATAATTGAGATACTATTAATAATTGTATATTGTGTTGAAAGCAGAAATGGTTAAGTTGTGGTTTGGAGGAATATATGGGGGAAATTATTTGGTTTATTATTATTGGTAAATATAATTAATTGATTTGTAAGAAATTGGATTGCATGGAAATAATTGGAATATTCATGTTCATATTGATTAATATACAAAAAAGATAGTTATATAACTAATTGATTTATATTAAAATGTTGAATTTGTATTAAACAACTGTATTACATAATTACATAATTAACCAATGTGAGGATGGATATAAAAATAGATGACAATGGGAAGGGGTATAATATAGAATAGAAGGGAAAAATTGAATTTGATTAAGATTAGAGATGAGGATGAAGGGTAATATTGTTTTTTTAAAAAAATAGATGAGGAATAAATATGGCAAAAAGGAAATATAGAAATTGTAAATTTAATTGAAATGACTAAACGCTGTTTAAATTTGTGAACCAGCCAAATATTCTGTTCAAAGAAAATACATTGCATGTTTGTATGTGTGTTTCTAATTATTGCTATTTATTCATATTTGTTCTCTTTTATTCTTTAAAGTTTAACAATTCATTCTTAATCTTAATATCTTTATATTTGCTTGGGGTTGGCTTTCTTCCCTTTCATCTTTTTTATTGTACAGCAATCTTTCTCCTCAAACCTACCACCACTCTCTTTTCTTTCCTTCTTACTTTCTCTTCCCCCCACCCTCCTTTTCTCCTCCCTACTTCCTCTTCCTTTCTCCTTCTCCTCCTCTCTTCCTCCCTCTCTTACCCTCACTCCTACTCTAATTTCCATTCCTTCATCCCTCTCTATTGCTGTATCCTTTAATGCATATGGACTACTCAGAGGGCTGAAAAAGTTATTTTTGACTGGTCCTCACACTTTTGATCAGTCCTCGAATTTATGACTGTCCTCACATTTTACATTTTTGCCCTATCTTGTCATCATGGTGAAGAGAAGCAGTTGTGAAATGAGTGACATGGTTGTTAAGAATGCTGCACGGGCATAAATGTGAGGATGGTCATAAGTGTGAGGACCAGTCAAAAGTGCGAGGACCTGTCAGAAATGACTTTTTTCAGCCCTCTGGTTAGTCCTTTTGTGCATATGGACTACTCAGAGGGCTGAAAAAGTTATTTTTGACTGGTCCTCACACTTTTGACCAGTCCTCGAACTTACGACTGTCCTCACATTTTACGTTTTTGCCCTATCTTGTCACCATGGTGAAGAGAAGCAGTTGTGAAATGAGTGACATGGTTGTTAAGAATACTGCACGGGCATAAATGTGAGGATGGTCATAAGTGTGAGGACCAGTCAAAAGTGTGAGGACCTGTCAGAAATGACTTTTCAGCCCTCTGAGTAGTCCCTATACACATAGCCATGGCCACCCAGTCACATGACCAGCTAGCCACGCCCACCCAGTCACATGGCCTCCAAGCCACGCCCACACAATAAGTCACGCCCACAATGGTGTCCTTCTTACCAATGTTAAAATCTGTTCACCTTACCCTATACGCATAGCCATGGCCACCCGGTCACATGACCAGCTAGCCACACCCACCCAGTCACATGACCAGCTAGCCATGCCCACCCAGTCACATGACCAGCTAGCCACGCCCACAAAATAAGCCACGCCCACAATGTCCCTCTTTACCAATGTTAAAATCTGGTCACCTTATTATAGGAGCCAATAGCATAAAGAGTGAAAATCATTATTGCAGCTTTTGAAGCTGCAGGAATGTGAATAAAGCACCTTTGAACCATTAAAACCGACTCTTCTTTTTCCATTTCTGCTTCTTTGGGAGTTGCTCCTAGCCATCTCTGTGTGTAAGTGTTTTAGGGCGTGTCAAATTTTTCAACTTTCAATTTCCAAACATTAGAGGTGCTCAGAAATTGTGACATGCCTTGGGCATTGTAAAGATGTTTTTGGTTAATTTAATATAATTTAGATGTGCTTGGTAAGTAACTACGTAAATATAACTTTTTAACATTCTGTTTGTTTCATTGTGCAAGCATATCACTTCATTTGCATACATGGTGAAGTACTTCTTTCAAAGGATTACCCAGCCCTAATTATCTTTCCTTCAGCTATTGCTGTTGCATGCTTATAATGGCCAGCCTGCCACTTTTTTTAAAAAAAAATTTGATTTATATGCCGCCTTTCTCCGGAGACCCAGGGCGGCTTACAATGTGCTAAGCAATAGCCTTCATCTCTTTGTATATTTATACAAAGTCAGCTTATTGCCCCCACAAACTGGGTCCTCAATTTACCTACCTTAGAAAGGATGGAAGGCTGAGTCAACATTGAGCCTGGTGAGATTCGAACCTGCGGTAATTGCAGGTAGCTGGTCTTAATAACAGGGTGCTTTAGACCACTGTACTACCAAGGCTCTTGAACTCTATAGTTTGGAGGAAAAGACTGTAGAGCCAGAAGGAGAGAGAAAACCTGTGAAAGAACCTCCAAATATTTTGGTACTAGTCTACTGTGTGTGTTGTAAATAAAAAATGTCCAAGAACAAGGTCTTTAAAAGGGAAAGAAAAAGATGCTTAATAATATTAATAGTTACTTAATCACATTTGTGTTACCCAAAATTTCTGTTACTAAGCAAAACAATTGTTAAGTGAATTTTGCCCATTTTACAACTACTCAAAATTTCCGCTACCGGTTCTCCAGAACTGGTCAGAACCTGCTGAAACCCACCTCTGTTTCAGCCATATTTTTTCCCAACTTTCCAATATTGTGTATAATTCTGAGAATTCATGGTGATTTTCCATCCTAAGCAGGTCCCTACTTAGCTTTTTGAGACCAACTGTAGAATCGAATACTGCAGATATGGCTTGTAGTTCCACACTGTAGCACTAGATGGGAGCAGGAAGATTTTTATGATAAACTCCAATAACAGCCCACAGGGCTGAGGATAATTTCCATGTGCCTAAAAAAAAGAAACTTGCAGAACAAGATAGTTCAGCAATAGTAAACTATTAATAGAATATAAATTTGCTGAGTCAATAGAGTTCAGAAAGTGGTGTTCTAATTAAGCTCAATTCATAAAAAGAAACAGATTTTTAAAAATCTGAATCAGTTCCTCAATTTGGCTCCATCCAGATTGTAATCAAAAGTTTAGCGTACATCTGTGGGAGAAATACCTAGATTGAACAGCCAAGAAGTAGATAGAGATAGAGATAAAGATCCAAGAGAGGAATAGGGGAGGCAAGTCAAAAAAAGCATAGCAATTAAAGTATTGAAGCCGGCAAGAGACGATGGATAGATGATTTCTCCTTTTTGTTGTTGTTCTGACTTGCTTTTCTTTTTCTCTCTTTCTTTGCTTTTTTAAGGTAGGTGACATGATTAGAAGTTAGGTAGGATAGAAAGAAAACGGTTTTTTAATAAAGGGTGACATGACTAAAAGTTAGAATAAGTGATAGAAATAAAAGAAGGGGGAATATTAGTGTATATATCTTTATATAATAAAATAAAAATAATAATGAGAAAACAAGGAATAATTGGATAATGACAGATTGCAATCTACTATGTGTATTATTAATAGAAATATATAATGTAGATTGAATGTAATAACTATGATTAATTCTACTAGCTTTATTTGTATTAGAAGGTATGACACTCAGGTGCCAACTGTTCACTGATAGATTATGTTTGTAAAAAAATAATAAAATAAAAAAACTTATTAAAAAAAGAAGTTCAGCATACATCTATGTTGTATCTGCCTTCAAGCTAATCCTATTGTCAACCTCATTTTCCAGGTAATTAAGTAAGTAGATCTACAAGTGCTTTCTAATGATATCAGAATTAGATACAAATTATATATAAAGAATGCTTGTAAATATTCAAATTGCAAGCATACATTAAGATGATCTATCAACAGACTACATCCATATTATGTATGGCAGCCTTTCCTAACTTGATATTCTTCTGATGTGCAGGGATACACCTTTGAGAATTCTAACAGGAATTCTGGGAGTTGAAGTCCAATATTTTTGAAAGACAAAGTGCTGAAAAGGACAAATCAGCAACAAACTGCAGATTCTGTCAACGTATCATTCCTTCATTGGAATACAATAACTGAGTACTTTTGTACCATGTTGCCCTTGTTTTAGGTGGAGTTGAGCAGAAGAGGAAACAAAGTTGGCAGCTCATCTGTGAGACCTGATTTGCAGGACCAGCTGCTAGATATTTATATGTAATTTTGATGGGTGGGGAAGCTAGTTAGTTGCCTTGTCTTGAACATAAGCAATAATCTCCAGTAAATCTCAGATTTGTGAAGTACATTAGAGGAAGTGTCCTTAAATTGTGAACAAATATGTTGGCTAATTCATGCACAACACATCAGTTAGCTGTGTTTCAAAGAAAAAAAACAAGCAACCCACTTATGGTCACCCATAGAAAATTGGGAACAGTAGCATAGCTACAAAATGAACTTGTGTCTCTTGAGGAAGTACACAGGATCCTTGGGCTGATGATTCTTCTGATCTCTATATGACGCTGCATGGTGAAGGCCATCTGGCAGATGATGAATAGTTGGGTTTCTGCAAGAATATTTGTTTCTTTAAGAGTGGAGGTGGTGCCCTGGACTTGAAGGAGGCACTCACAAGGATCCTTTACTTGACTGATGGTTTTGGATAATTTTCATCCAGTCTCCAATTTTCCAACCAATATATATCACAATCTCTCTCTCTCTCTCTCTCTCTCTCTCTCTCTCTCTCTGTGTGTGTGGGTGTACTCGGATTCGAATCCTAGTAAGGGTATGGCTAGCTGATGAGAGCTAAATAGCTTGAAATAGATCTATACTAGTCTCCCTTTATTTCTTTATCAGCAAACATAAATTTAGTATAAAATGGTTTGTTGTGAATGTGACTGCTTGAGGGCTCCTGGATTGGAGCTGAAAGGTGAAAGGGAAGCAGTATGCTCCCACCCATATTGGGGTAGACCAGATGCTTCGATAGAAAAACACTTTATATGTATACACACACACACACACACACACACACACCATATTTTTCGGAGTATAAGACGCTCCGGACTATAAGATGCACCTACCTTTTTTCGGGAGGAAAACAAGGAAAAAAATCTGCCTCTGCCTCCCAGCAATTTGCCTCCTTGCAGCAAACAGCAAACAGCCTGCTTTAGTTTCATTTTCATTTTTAGCACAGCCTGATTAACACAAGAAAAAAAAATCTGCCCCCCCAGCAATTTGCCTCCTTGCAGCAAACAGCGGAGGCCCACGCAGCAATAGGCAATGGCCTGAAACAGCTGAGGGTCGGGAGGCCAATCCAACTGACAATCAACTACTTGTGTTAATCAGGTTGTGCTGACGCTGAAATGGGCTGTTTGCTGCTTGCTGCAAGGAGGTAAATTGCTGGGAGGCAGAGGCCAAAGGTTGGTGGCCAGCAGGTGGGCAAGGCTACATTTGGTGTATAAGATGCACCCAAATGTTCACCCTCTTTTATTTATTTATTTATTTTATTAGATTTTTATACCGCCCTTCTCCTACTGGACTCAGGGCGGTGAGCAGCCAAGAATAAAAACATCACATACAAAATTTAAGATTAATTTTAAAAGAATTAAACAAGTTTTGGCCCAATATAAAATTTAAAACACCTCAACTAAAATCAATTAATAATTAAAAATATCTAAGGGGGGGTCAAGCCAGCCCAGCTTGATGAAATAAAAAAGTTTTAAGGGCATGGCGAAAAGCACGGAGATCTGGGATCCTACGTATCTCCGAAGGCAGGTTGTTCCAAAGGACAGGTGCTGCCACAGAGAAGGCCCTCCCCCTGGGGGTCGCCAGCCGACATTGCCTGGTCAACGGCACCCTGAGGAGTCCCTCTCTGTGGGAGCGTACTGGCCGGTGGGAGGCTATCGGTGGCAGAAGGCAGTCCCGTAAGTACCCAGGCCCTAAGCCATGGAGCGCTTTAAAGGTAGTAACCAATACCTTGAAGCGCCCCCGGAAGACCACCAGGAGCCAATGCACCCTCTTTTAGGTGGGGGGGAAGTGCATCTTATACTCCGGAAAATACGGGATAGATAGATAGATAGATAGATAGATAGATAGATAGATAGATATCTCAAGATAGAGGTTCTTCCTATAGAGAATTGATCAGAGCTCAACAGTCTCAGCCAGCCAAGAAGACCTTTACACAAATTCACTTGTGTGCTAGTTTGTGCCCGTACCTACTGAGAAACACTTAAGACAGACACTCATGCTTTGGTCACCCTGTGATTGGACTCTTGAGGTTTACTCTATATGGAGTTGTCTTTGAAGACAACTTGGAAACTGTAGGTTGCCTAGAATGCAGCAGCATAGGCAGTTATGGGCAGGCCATGACATTCATGAGTTGCATGGGTTACCATTAGTTTCCGGGTGCAGTTGAAGTGCTGATTATCATCTATAAAGCCATTCATGGTACAGGGCCTGGTTAAGTGAAGTACTGCTTATTTAATGTAGTGTTTCATAGTCTGACAGAATTGACATGTCTGGGTCCCAGCAATGAAACAATGACATCTGGTGGAACCAGGAAGTTGGCTTTCTCTGTCATGGTGCCTGTCCCTGGAACACCATTCCCGCTAAGATCTGTATGGTCCTCACCCTGGTCTAATTAAATGAGACCCAATTTTCAATGTCCCCAGGCTCTGGTTTAGAGTGTATGACAGATGTCCTGTATGTTCGTAGTGGTCTGTTGGGATGATTTTGGGAGGTAGAAAGAAAAGCAAAAGCCAAGATATCAATATGATAATCAAAGCGCTGACTTCATTTGTGATTTAGAAGGGATCCTCCCTAGTTTTTGGGAGAGAAGGAGAAAGAAACTTTCAGACCTTCAAAAGTCTCTTCATGTCACCTTATAATAAAGCCGAACTAATACTCCGGAGAGTGCTTCTTGCCTGGACTACCTTGCTAAGCTGAAAATCTTTTTAATATGATTTATTTTCCGGACTTGGGTGATTTAAAAAAATTGTGTGTGTGTGTGTGTGTGTGTGTGTGTGTGGTTGTATTTTGTAAGCTGTTCAGTATTATAACAGATTGGGGTACCCAATACATCATGCGTGTCAAACCATTTGGTTTGTCGGGACCATATGGAGTGAAGAGGAATTGTCTTGAGCCTCATATTCTTTTATTCCTTTATTCCTTCCTTTATTCCTTGTACATACATGACTGCACCCTATTGTATAACACCAACGCAATTATTAAATTTGCGGATGACACAACAGTGGTGGGGCTCATTAATAAGAACAATGAGTCTGCTTACAGAAAGGAAGTACAAGGGTTGACATTGTGGTGTAAAAAAAATAATCTCACACTTAACACCACAAAAACTAAAAAATTTATAATTGACTTCAGGAGGAAGAGAGATGTACATTTACCATTGTATATAAGGTAAGAGGTAGAGAGGATTGGTAGTTTTAAATTTCTGGGCATTTATATCTCGGAGGATCTCTCATGGACTATGAATGCTAACATGCTTGTGAAGAAGGCACAGAAGAGGTTGTACTTCCTGAGAATGCTCAGGAAGATAAATCTATCTCAGCAACTACTTCTGCCTTCTATCGCAGCACCATTGAGAGTGTCCTGACATACGGCATTCTTGCATGGTATGGGAGCAGCTCTGTAGTGGACAAAAAAGCTCTAAAGAGAATCATTAAAACTGCCCAGAATATCATTGGACTCCAGCTACCAGCCCTGGACGACATCTTCGAATCTCGCTGTTTGAGGAAGTTGCATAACATTCTCAGAGACTCTTCCCATCCTGCTTACAATCTTTTTGGACTGTTGCCTTATGGCAGAAGATACAGAACAATTAAAACTCGGACCACACGTTTTCTGAATAGTTTTTATCCCAGAGCTATAATTGCACTCAATCATGAACTAAAGGACCACCATCAGTGAGCTGTGGACAGAATTACGTGGTCTGTTGTGTGGATGTTTGGGTGGTTTAGGGGTGGGGAATTGTGGGTGGGAGTGTGTTTGGGGATTGTTATGTGTGTTGGACCTGGTCTTTGGGTGTTAAGTGAATTTCGTTGTATGGGTATACTGTGTATACACTGTACAATGACAATAAAATTATTATTATTATATGAAATATATAATATAGCTAATGTATATAAATATAGCTGAAAATCACATAATAATGTTAAAAGGTTGCAATCTAGTGCAGTGGTGAAATTCAATTTTTTTTACTATCAGTTCTGTGGGCGTGGCTTGGTGGGCGTGGCGTGGCATGACTTGGTGGGTGTGGCAGGGGAAGGATACTGCAAAATCCCCATTCCCTCCCCACTCTGGGGCCAGCCAGAGGTAGTATTTCAAAATTTCCATTACTGGTTCTCCAGAACCTGCTGGATTTCACCCCTGATCTAGTGATGTCAAGAGCTGCAGGCAGCCCATAGCAGTCAGACATATCTGCTATAAAGTAACTAACTAAGGATGGGATGTAGGATGATCACAAATACAACTGCTTACTTTATGTAGAGGAAAACAGAGATAACTTTACAAGAGCAGTTATGGAAACATCAGCTTAGACTGGAAAAATAGGAGGGGCTAAGAAGGAAACTCAGGGTTGCCCCACCTTCTCTTTGGTGTAAGAGAAGAAAGACAGGAACTCTACCAGGCTTTCAAAATTCTACTTTATGCCCTGCATCAACCATATAGCAGTCCAGTGTTTTTATGAAGTCAGTTTCCTGATGTTGACTACCTCAAAAGGAACTATTTGTTGATGATCTTACAGCATATATAGACAACTAAAATCAGTACAATCTTGGTTTGGACCTTGGTAGTACAGTGGTCTAAGGCACCCTGTTATTAAGCTGGTTATTAAGACCAGCTGCCTGCAATTACTGCAGGTTCGAATCTCGCCAAGGCTCAAGGTTGATTCAGCCTTCCATCCTTTCTAAGGTAGGTAAATTATAGGATCCAGTTGTGGGGGCAATAAGCTGACTTTGTATAAATATACAAAAGAATGAAGGCTATTGCTTAGCGCATTGTAAGCCGCCCTGAGTCTCCGGAGAAGGGCGGCATATAAATCAAATTAAAAAAAAAAAAGATGGATTCTACCAGTGGCATACCAAGTGTGAAGGCAGTGGGAACAATCGTCCCTGGATGCAGGCAATAAGTGAGTGTATTGTCTAAAGAGGCTCCAAGTGTCAAATAGCCTAACTATGCCACCAGATCCCACCTATAGAACTCATTCACTTCCAACATCTTTGCTGAACTTTACATCTCAATTTCAAATGTAATAATTTCACAATGGCATTTGAATATTTAATCATAAGCAGAGGTGGGATTCAGCCGGTTTGGACTGGTTCAGGCAAACCAGTAGGGGTGACCTGTGGGTGGGCCCGGCCCGCCCCCGCCCCCCCACCCGGGCACAATCCCGCCCTATATTGCTGTGTTTTTGATGCCGCATGATGTGTGGATGGTGCGCGTGAGCAAATTGCCATGTTGTTAAATGGCACATGCATGTGTGGACAGCACACGCAAGCGAATTGCCATATTTTGTGATGCCGCACACATTGCGGATGGCACACGTGCAAAGCGATCGTGTATGTGCGCACGCTCACATTTCTGGTGCTGGGTGAACCGGTTGTAACAGTATGTGAATCCCACCTCTGGTCATAAGGAATATTGTTTATGTTCAAAAAGCCTTAATTTCCTTCCTGCTACAATAAGGCACAATGGGCAACCCTCTGTTGCCCATTTTGATATCCAATGATAGAAGAAGCTATATTTAAAATTCTCAGAGGCTTTTGAGCTATAAAATATTGGGTAGCTTTGTTTCAACTTGGTTATTATACTACATGTTTGAACAAAGCCGTCTTTGAATTAACTGTTAACTCATGTCATGTACTACAGGATGTTAAATGATGTACAAGAGGCATTTTTTTCATGTTTATCTCAAATGCAATTTTCTTTTCTGCAGAAAAGTAATAAGGAAATATCTGTTACTACATGACACAGGATAACTCTGTACTTACAAATAGTGCTGACTTTGTCGGGACGTGTTTTTAAATAAACTTGAAATTGATTTTTACCTTTGACCTCCAAGGTCCGTTCCAACTCTGTTACTGTTATTATTATTATTTAATTTCAAGTAACACAGTAATTGAGGGCAGGAAAATGTTCTAAATTTGCTCTTTCAGCTTCTGACTCTATATTTATTTCATAACAAAGAGGGAAATATTACATTTATTTAAAAAAAATAAGTTTGCATACTAATTTGTATAAGAATTTCTATAAACTGTTGATTAAAACAATTCATTACACAGACATCTGTTATAAACCAGGAGAAAAAAAATGACAAAGCCCGCATTGCAATGTTGGATACCAGTATGTTAGCCATGGGGCTTGTGTTGTGATGTCATGATGCATCTTTCATCACTTAATCCCTTTGCCCTGCCAGGAGATTCCTCTGGCCAATACATATCCCATTATTAGGTACATGGACTGGCAATTGCTTTCAAATTTTAAGACTTTCTAAATCCCACTGAGAGTGCTAGACACAGCATTTGACACTGGGATTTCTGCTTGCATAGCTATAGTCCTTTTGTAAAAAAGAATGCTTTAGAGCAGGGGTGTCAAACTCACGTCGTCACGGGGGCTCACGTGATGTATCTTGACTTTTCCCTCCGCTAAAATGGGCATGGGCGTGGCCAGCGTGTGATGCATCTGGCCTGCGGGCTGCGAGTTTGACTCCCTGCTTTAGAGGCCATTTTAGTGGCAGATTAAAATAGGGAACTATCTTATTGGGCATTATATGGGCATCCATATAATACAACAGATAAGAAAAATGAATAGCTTGTATTGCCTGATAAATATTTCAGATGTGGAGAGGAAACAGTAAGTAGGACTGAAAAGCCTTCAGTGTCTTGTTGGATTAGCTAAAGCACCTATACTAGCATCTTACTTTCAGCTGGGTTCAGCAAAATATATCCCCAAAAGCCAAAATAGCAAGATGCCAATCATAATTGCTAGCCATAATTGATCTAAGCCTCACCCTTTTGTACATATATGCAACGTATGCTTAAAATCTGTGTTTAAATAGCCGCTCTTTTTTCTTAACAAACTTCTCACTCTCTCAAGGAACCATCCAAATATGGAATGTGCATTCTGCTATCCTGTTTTTATGTTTTTGGGTGAGTTACTCCTCCCACATTACTTCATCCAGCTGTCAGGAGTGTATTTATTCTCAGAGATTACAGCTGAGACGTTCCACCTGCATTTCAGCTTGATTTCCAGGTATGTTACCACCACCAATGCTCACTGCTGTGTGCTTTCCCATTTTTAAACTGAGACGACAAGTTAAGCTAGAAGTCAATTGGTAGACAGTGCAATGACTAAAGCATGGATGTTATGAGGTTAAACCTGCTACCCCAGGTAGCAGATGGGCCTCTGCAGTTTGGATCAGTTGAAGTATCCAAATTGTCTTCAAAAGCAGTCTCATTGCTAGGCAGTGACAAAGGCATGAGTCACTGTAACCTAACCCAATAAGTCTAACAATTGATGCACCAGTTGGTGCTGGGCAAACACCCTACTGCTTGCTTTTCCAGTAAGGGCCATGATGGCAAAAAAGGGCCTCCAGACTGCAAATCTGACCATTAAGTAGAAATATGATTTCATAAATAGCATCAATTGGAGGTAAGATATAACCAGATATATTGCTGGTGACAGAAATCTCATCTTTCGGGAACTGAATCTGAAATTCTTATACCATGCAAATCATCAAGCATGAAATAGACAGGATTTTAACCGCATCTCCAGATCAGGAGCCCTGACTCTTTCTCCCCCAGCAATTTCATGTACATGTTAAATAGCCTATATAGTAGTGATGGCTAACCTTTTTGCCATCGTATGCCAAAAGTGGGGGGAGCGCGGTGGAAGTCGTGCGTACATGTGCCCACACCCATAATTCAATGCGTCCCGCCCCCCCATGCATGCGCGCATGACCCTCCGCACTCCTCCCACTTTTGGCACATAATAGCATGGTGGGCTCGGTAGTCCCAGTTTTTGCCCTCCCCAGGCTCCAGAGTCTTTCTAGGGGCCTGGGGAGGGCGAAAACAACCTTTCCCACCCCTCTGGAGGCCCTCCGGAGCCCGGAAAACAGCTGGTTTCCTGACCTCTAGCCCCACTGGAGCTGAGCTAGGGCAACGCTCACGTGCCGACCGATATGGCTCCACGTGCCACAGGTGGCATGCAAGCCATAGGTTTGCCATCATGGCTATATAGGATTAAACATCGAGAGGCCTAACAAGACCTTTAGTCTGATGGGACAGGCTAAACAAACAAGCCAACAAATGAATCCCACCAACATGTTCTGAGTCTATAATTGCAAAATTCAGAAATAATCTTCTGCTTCAGGCTGTTACTTCTGATTCAGTTAATAGATGGGCTACAGGCATAGGCAATTAAATGAAATCTAAGGGTAATCAGAAATCAGGATAAATGCATAGGTTGATTATTTGCAGAAGATGACCACGAATTTTTAAATTTAAATTCTTTAACAATAGCAGCAAGGAAGAGTAAGTGCCTTGCTTTCAATACACACTAAAAATTAGGCTATGAAACAAAAGTTTTATGAAAAATCTGGAAATGTGATAGAAACGTATCAAATTCACCTTTTGCTACTGAGAACAAATCCCTAGTTAAGCATGTGCTCAGAGACACCTAAATCTGATACCAAGAACGTGTGGTTTTACTTTTAAACAAATACCCATAGGATTGTGTCTGACACTTCCTCCCAACTGTTATTACCAAATTGGTGTTACTAGTAGAGTAAATGAATATTAGAAGTAAGGGAACAAATACAATTATTGAAGGCTGAAATTTTCTAGTAGGCTTACTTACATAAAACTCAACTTAAAGCAACCTGTTCTTGTTTTAATGAAATTTATTTCCTAAGAGCCAGAAACTCATTGCATTAATGCCGAAAGCCCTACTAAGCAGGTATGTACAAAAAATATGAAGGCTATTGCTTAACGCATTGTAAGCCGCCCTGAGTCTCCGGAGAAGGGCGGCATATAAATCGAACCAATAAATAAATAAATAAATAAATAAATAAATAAATAAATATCTTCTATTTAATAGCTGTTAGCTGTTTTTTTCACATTCATTGGGAGACACATTGTTTTAGAATTTTGGCCAAATGTGCTATTTTCATTTGTTTTATTTAATGTTGCTTATCAAGCTAACTGATATGGAAGAAAAAGAAAATCACTATAGTTTCTTTTGGTGTTTATAGTAGAATTGAACCAGTGGTGAAATCCAATTTTTTTTACTTGCGGTTCTGTGGGTGTGGCTTGGTGGGCTTGGCTTGGCTTGGTGGGCTTGGCAGGGGAAGGATACTGCAAAATACCCATTCCCTCCCTACTCCTGGGGGATGGATATTGCAAAATCTCCATTCCCTCCCCACTCTGGGACCAGCCAGAGGTGATATTTGCTGGTTCTCCAAACTATTCAAAATTTCCGTTACCGGTTCTCCAGAACCTGTCAGAACCTGCTGGATTTCACTCCTGAATTGAACAGTAAGCATAATCTGCCTCTATCTTTTCCTTGATGCTTTATAATTAGAATAGCATGAGTTGTGTTGAAAGCATTAATCTCTCTGACCATGGCTGCTGAAAATTAAATTTATATTTTCCTACCTTCCTATATTAATTAAAATCCCAGCCCCACCAATTGATGTGATAGAACTCTACTCAATTTGCATCTTCCTCCTCCTTCCTGTCTACTCTGTTCCAAATAATAGCTGTATCTCAATAGCTACTTTCTTCCAATTCTTTTTGTAGCAAAATAAAAAAATGCTTTCCAAAGCCTATGGCTTAGCTTGCAGTTCCAAACTGAATCAGTTCTTTCTGGGAATGTGAGTGTCGCATAAACTAATGGAGACTGAAACTTAAATCATGTCTAGAATTTAAGTTAACTCTCAAATGTAACTCTAGGCTTAAGTATTAAGCTATATGAGATGTTGAGTAGAAATTCTGTTGTAAAGATCATGCTATTAAATATCAGAATTTAGCTTGCTAAAACTTGACTAAATCCTTCTTCAATTTTCTGCCCTTTGGATGAAACACTGGGGTTTTTTTTAGGTCTCAACCTTTTTTAAAAACAAACAAATGTAGAGATATTTACAGGAAGTCAAAAACCTTTTTTATTTTATTTAGAACAAGTTGATTTAAAGGTTACTGACAGACTTATTCTTCACATTATTTTCAACCAACTACCACTACTTTTCCTACTTCTATCATTTCCATTTATGGTTTAATAATAATATTTAAAAATAATAAAAATAATGGATATGCTGTGTAGTTGATGAAACACTATATCCGTATCTTCTTTAAAATTATAATTAATGCATTTTAATACAAGGAGATTTCATATTTGGCAGACAGAATATTCATAGAATTATTTATTGTTCATGGTTTAAAATGCTTACTTTCCAATCACATTACAGTGAAGACATTAGCATTTTTTCATTTATGAAAATAAAAATAAAAAAGAAACATTAATAAATCATGTGTCTTACATCAAGAAATATGGAATATCAGTCCTTAGAAAAATATGTTAATTTAATTTATTTGAAAAAGTAGAACAATTGCCACAGTGGTAAAGGGTCTTTTAATACTAACAGTATTTAATCATTAAGGCAGTTTATTCCATCTCTTTAGCTTAAAGATTAATTTCAATATGAAGGCACTAATTAGCATAACTTTAGCAAATCAAAATAGATTTGGTAAAGTTCTACATAAAGTAAATCACATCATCTTAAAATCTTCAACATTCTTATGTCACTATTGACCTTAGAAAACATGTCTAGCATGTAGACATGTAGTAATACTCCTCTTGACTTTATCGCTTAATCAAATCTAACCACTTTCACAGCAGTTTTATGAATGTGGTTATTCAGTTACTCTACATCAAATGCATGTTAGATGTATGGTCACTCTAGTTGTTTGTAAATGGTGTTACTGTGTTCTGGCAGCTATCTGATATAAGCTCATTCATTTCATTTTGCTTGCTTTCTTCTTTGTTCCCCTGGATGGCATGATTTTTGGGTATTTTTCCTCTTCGAGACCGTCTAACACAGAACTTCAGCAACAAATACGAGAATTCTGCTACATTTAGTAGAATGCAAATGCCAGACACTGCAATCATAAAAATGGTAAATATTGTCTTTTCGGTGGGTCGGGAAACAAAACAATCCACTATATTGGGACATGGCCAAACGCTACATTTCAGAAGGCGAGGCATGTGATACCCCTCGTACATATAGTAAAACACATACATGAAAGCAGCTTCAAATATCAGCCTGAATAAGATGCTGGCAGTGTATGTCCACCACAAAGGACCCTCAATGTGGAACCTCTGTCTCTTTATTTCTTCTATGTCCTTGAATTCAGAGTTTTTATCTCCTTTTTGGAACTTTTTTTTCTTTTCATGCCTTCTATATGCCACATGCATGGCCACCAAAAGTGCAGGAGTAGAAACAAAAATGAGCTGGAGGGCCCAGAGTCTGATGTGAGAAACTGGGAAAAAATAATCGTAGCAGACGTTTTTGCATCCTGGTTGCAAAGTATTGCAGACAAAGTCATCTTGCTCATCGCCCCAAACTTCCTCTGCAGCAACTACGAGGATCATAATACGAAAGATGAAAAGAACAGTCAGCCAGATCTTCCCGATGCTGGTGGAATGTTTGTTTACCCCTCCTAAAATAGACTGCAGGGCTCCCCAGTCCATGTTATTGTCTGAGTTTTGGGTCCTGTTAAGACAAAAAGATGTTTTTAAAAATTATATCATAGTTTTGTAAAGCTGCTTCTGGATTTGCATGCATAGTTCATTCAAATAAATGATATAGCAATAGCAATAGCACTTAGACTTATATACCGCTTCACAGTGCTTTACAGCCCTCTGTAAGTGGTTTACAGAGTCAGCCTATTGCCCCCAGCAATTTGGATCCTCATTTTATCCATCTTGGAAGGATGGAAGGTTGAGTCAACCTTGAGTCGGTGAGAAATGAACTGCCAAACTGCTGGAAGCTGGTGATCAGCAGAAATAGCCTGCAGTACTCCATTCTAACCACTGCGCCACCATAGCTCATATATAAGCAATTAAAATGCTTTTTTAAAAACAGCAGTCCATATCTTAAACAGATTATTTTCGATGTCATTTCAACAGGGACAGCAAAAATATTGTAGCAAGCTAAAATGCAATTATCCTTTTCTGACTTAATGATACCAAAATAAGCCTAACAGCACTTAGACTAATTCTATAAATAGTGACCGAAGTAAAAGATTTAGATTTGTATATTTATTTATAAAACATATATGACCACCTATCTCATAAAATGATTCTAGGTGGCTCCATAAAAATGGTTAAAACAAATAAACTTCTGCTTCTCCCCAAATCAAACAATGATCCATCGCAGTGGCCCAGAGTCACTTTGCAGAGTGAGATGAATGGCATATAAATTTAATAAATAAATAAATCTCAACCATCATCCTAGGCCAATGCTCAGGGGGAAGCATTTAGCCTCTGGAAGGCTAAAAACAACCTAGGTCAGGGGTGTCAAACTAGCGGCCTGTGGGTTGGATGCATCACATGCAGGCCACACTCACCTCAGCTCCGCAAAGGCAAAAAGTGTCACAATACATCACGATATGTCACGTGACACAATTGAGTTTGACACCTGTGACTTAGGTGAACCAGGGAACACCCAAAACTATGGTGCTGCTCAGGGGTGGGTTCTAATTTTTTTTACTATCGGTTCTGTGAGCGTGGCTTATTTTGTGGGCGTGGCTTGATGGTCATGTGACAATTCTTTAGGATTTAGCAGAGATACTGGTCTACCAGGCTTTTAACTGTTTGCAGAGCTGTACCGGTCTACTCATTTGTTTTTGGAGGCACCAATCTACTCATTTGTTTTTGGAGGCACAGGTCTACTCATTTATTTTTGGAGGCACTGGTCTACCTATTTGTTTTTGCAGGCACCGGTCTACTCATTTGTTTTTGGAGGCACTGGTCTACCACCACACTGCCTTTTAACAGTGATCAGTGTAGGGCGGCCCTTTGAAGCCCCGTGGCAAGAGTTTAAACAGTTTTTTTTCCCTCTAGCCGATCAGCTGGGACTCAGGAGGCAGCAATAAATTGGTGGTGGGGCCAAATAAAAGGTAAGAATAACGCCGGGGGGGCGGGGGGGCAGAACCGGTTCGGTGATGTCATATCATCACTGCTACCGGCTTGGCGGAACCGGGCAGAACCCACCACTGGTGCTGCTGCATTCTCATTCAGTTTGCAGCTTATGGATGGCCTTTAAGAGAGTGTGTATGGAGGGCATTGCTGTATTGCAAATGGAGGGGGGGTGACTAAGGCATGGATGTCAATGAGCACTCATCTCACATATTTGCTTGTATTTAATTTGTACACAATCATTTTTGTTTTATATTTTATAAAGTTACAATACAGTTGTAATATTGTAACATCATATTCGGGGTGCATTACAAGGACTAATGTGTCACTCATAGAATTTTCATAATCCTGACTCAGTTTATGAATGTTGAGCAGGAAACAAGCCTAGCCACTTGCAAGTGAATCTGTGTGTCACACCCATTGATTACCCAGGCACCAAAGTATTCTATGTTGACCGAAGTTAATGTGGCATTGTTGCTTGTAGAGTTAGAGAGATATCTAATATTTAGATTTGGCTACCCAACTGCTGTTATTTAAAGGATGGATGAAATTGAAAGTTTTGAAAAGAATCCAGGGCTGTTTCTGGAGCCATCAAGAATGAGGGGTTTTTTCCCCCCCCCCTTAAAAAGAATGTGGTAAATGTACAAAATAAATGTGAATTAATTCTTTAGCATAACATTAAAAATACATGATCTCATGTATTGGTAACAATGGAACTTTTTTTAACAAACCGTGAAAGTTCAATTTAGAGTTCTTAAAGCCACTTTATTTTTCATATATTGTTTTAAGTCTATGCTAAGGACTGAAGGGTGGTTTTTCTCAGTGCAGATAGTCCTCACTTAACAACCATTTATTTAGTGACTGTTCAAAGTTACAATGCCGCTGAATGAGGACAGCTATATCCGGTCCTTAAAGTTGCAGCTGTTATTGCGTCCCTGAGGTCATGTGATTGCCATTTGCAACCTTCACTGTCCACTTCCAACAGCGGCATGGTGACCTAGTGGTGAAGATGCTCACCTCCCATTTGGAAGCTGTTCAATCCTAGGTAGCGACAGATGTTTTTCTGTCAGGGTGCAAAAAGAAAATATCTACTCTGAACTTCACATAGGCATCAGGAAGGGCATCTGACCAGTAAATGCTCAGTTCCATTCAGTTGCCTTGACTCTACCCCAAATTAAGAAATTACAGGATTGTAAAAGGGAAAAAAAAATCCTGCCAGGTTCCAACAGCCAAACTTAGCAGAGAAACTGTCAGGAAACTGCAATCACATGACATTGCACTTAATGACCATGCATGATTTGTTTAATGACAGTAACTGGAACTACTGTTGTAACTTGGTGCAATCACATGGGTTTTTTGGTTTATGACATGCCTTAGCAATAGTCCCAATTACAGTTGTTAACTGAGAACTACCTCTAAATGCGAATGTGAGGAGAAGAAAGATGCTAGGTAGCTATAGATTACTCAGTGTATCTCTATTGCATGTGCCAAATTTCTGAATTCCTTGGGATATTTTTCCAAAAGAAAAGAATTTCCCAAAGAATATGTAACATCCTTAAAAATAAACAAACAGGAATACTGATTCTTAGTATGACAAAAGGCATTTGGAAAATAGTATTTATGAATTATTCTTAAGAGTCAAAAATTGACATGTCTCTGATTCAATCTATATGCTCAGTGAGCATTAAATAAAGGCCATATGAATCTAACAAAAAATATTCACTGAGTGTCAGTTTGGGATAGATTTCAATTTAACTAGTAGAAGTCCTTTAAAACATGGACAATTTTCTCTGTCTCTCCTTGTTTCCCAATAATCTTTAAGAAACATTAGATTCCTGGAGTAATTATTAACTGAGCAGGAGAAAATTAGTATTTCACTTTTCTGATTATACTGCAACAAAGTCTAAATTAGATAATCTTTGTCACATAGGTTAAGAAGAAATCATATACAGATACGTGACACACTAGAGAAGCTACTTGTACAACTAGGCTTCCTTAGAATGACACCTGTTCTCCTGAAAAATATTGGTTTTCACTTAATAATAAGCCCCATAAAGTTAGTTCAGCTTTAATGCAAATCCAAATAGGATTACCATACTTTCAGAAATTTGCTATTTGAATAGTGATCTTTATAAAGCCTTTATAATTTACAATAGTATATAACCCACTTTTTGGTGGAGTGATCTCAGGTAATCATAATGGTTGAAGAGCCAAACCTCATATAAAAAGACTAATGTTATAAGTGTGATCTACCTATGACTATATACTGATGTTTCAGCATAGAAGGAAGCTTCCAAACCTTTCCAAGTTGCTATATGTCTGAATAGCATAAACTACGCCAGTTCTATAAAGTCATACATCACAAGATATATATGGGATATGCAAGTCATGTCTATGACTATATAATTTAATAAAACAAAATCACATTTTATTTTCATTTTCACTATAAATTACAGATTGTTTTTAAATGTCTGCCACTGTATATAATAACTGTTCTACTAAACTGTATACAGATTTAATTTGCTTAAGGAATACTTGGATTTGGCTTCAAATTAATAGTATAGTCTCTTCTCTGTGCAGAAAGTGGTAGAGACACTGCATGAGGTAATGCTGGACTTTGGATTACTTCACAGACATTGAACTATAAAGTTAATTTCTGATTTGCAAACTTGCAACCTTATTTTGATTGCCTGGCATGGAAAATCTATACTACCTGCCCCTTTGCTAGTTATGGGAGTCCAAAGTCAACTTGACTTAAAGATCCAGCTCATGACTGTGGTAGATTCGCTGGTGAAAGAACTGAAGCAACCAAACCCACCCCCAAAATTTTTAATTAAATAATTTTAGAATTTTCATCCATGTGTCTGTCCCTCACTCCATACACTGATTGATAAAGATTTTATTTTGTTCTCTTTAATGTGTATGCAGAAAAGGATAAAGAAGAGAAAACCTAGTAAGACAGTCCATAGTGTTCTGTGTATTCAAGTATATTACTGTTACAGGAGAAAAATTAAAAAAGTGCAAATAAACACAAACATATTTTGCAGCTCATTAAGTGAACATTAACTTAACAAATCCTTTTTGGGATTTGTTAAGATAATGTTTAGTGCTACTTATCCTGACCAAAGCAACATACTAAGAGGCTCAGAAAACAGCAATCACAATTTTATCTACTCATAATATTTCTACCCTGCATTTTAGCAATAAAATAATCACAAATCTAAGCTTAGAATTGGACACACGAACAACAGACCCTTCACCAGTTGTGGAATGCCTGTTTTGTCAGAAGAAAACTCTGCAGATAGAAGATTATTCTTGTGAGGGTAGCTGGAAAGAGGGTGTGGATAAGACATATTGTGAATGGGTGCTTGGGCAGGATGAGCTCTTTCCACAGTCTTATGCATCTGCTAAGAGGATCCTTAATGAAGCCTCTTAGCTACACTAGCCTGAAGCAAATCCCTTCTCTTCACAAAAAGGAAAACTTGAAAAATGCCATATATACTCTTCTGTATAAACAGTTGTTTTTAGAAGCATCCAAACTGGAAAATGAGCAATGAGTCACTCCTGCACCTCAACTCTTGGGTGGACTACAAGATTTTGACGGGAAAAAGTAGAGACTACATCTCTTCAAACCTCACATCCTTTTTTTCCTTCCTTTCTGAATCATGGTGTCTAAATCGGAAAGGATTCAATACACTGTACTGATAATAGTTTATTATACTTGCTGTTGTTGAACTTTTTTTAAAAAAAGCCACAACCTATCAAACAGGACGTGCACTCTCACTTTCTGAGAAACAGCTAACACTTTTCTTTAATCAGTAGGAAAACAGATAGTTACTAAGGAAGAATCTATTACTTTACATTGTAAATACAAGTGTTTAATCTATAGGCAAGACTTTCATTTTTTAAAAAAAATTGGCTGTGTTGCAAATTTATATTTAATTGCCTATCTTTGTTTTATTGGATCATAAACTATCCAGAAAAATTACACATTTTCCCAAATAGGTGAGCAACAATAAGTTAAGGACGTTGTCATAACTTCTTTGTGCCACTTTTAATATTTATATATATATATATTGAATTTATATAGAACTCTTCAAAGCAAGAGTTTATTTCCAAATTTCACAAAAATAAGATTGTAAGGTAAAAGAAAAGGAAATTATCTGTTAAATGTATGAAATATTTATAAAAGCCTATTTGTTTTATTTTATTTATATTTCAATCAACTTTCTAAAGGAGAAAACAGTTATGTGAAGAAATTTATACTGCAATTATACTTCACTAGTAAATCTTTACCCCTGGAGCATTAAGTACTTCCACATATTTTTTCCAAAGAGGAAATGTCATTCCTAAATCCAACTAAATTTTGATCCCAACATTCATTTTCAATCACATCTATTATATTGTTACATTTTTGTAGCCTTTATCATATACAGTTTCAAAGGAACTTGTAAATTCACAGGATGAGGTCAATTCCCTAAATATTTCAATATTGTGGTTAGAAAGCTAGCTTCCCAACTTATGAAACAGCTTGTGTGTAAGAACAGACTTCCATGGACAGACATTGTCATCTGCAAACAGACCTTGAAAGGCTAAGCAGGGTCTGTCTTGATTAATACTTGAATGGGAAACTGCCAGCAAATTCCAAGGCTGTAAGATAAACTGGGAAGACCATCCCAGAGAAGCCAGTGGTAAACAACCTATGTACTGTTGCCCACTTACCTACAAAGTCATTAAGACTCAAGATAGACTACAAAGATCAACCACATCTACATGAAGTACATACATTACCACACCATACAAATGGGTGACAAAGACAAAATGATGAAAAATGGGAGACACTGATTACAGCATAGACAGAAAAAAATCACATATAATTATTGGGTTGGGGACGATGGCAAAAAAGTAACATAAACCACTCATGGTTAGAACTTGTTTGCTTGCTTTTCCAAGTGAAAAAATAAGTTGTTTTAAAGTTTAGCAATTTAGGGCGCTGTTAAATTTGTAAGTGCATTCTTGGAAAGGTCAACAAAAGAACCATTTTGAGGATTAGCCAAATAGTAATGATTTGAATCTTCTCAAAGAACATCTGAAACAAGAATTGACTTTATCAGCTAAATTGCGTGATCTGTGCAATTTATTATCTTTGTATGTGGCAGAGGAAAACAAACTAAGATACTCTGAAGTCTTAATTATGATCAAAGCAAGAAAGGAAAATTTGATTTCTCTTCAAAGAAATTAACTTCTATCCCTGGATTGCCATTATGGGAGAGATAAGAAGAAAACCAAAGAAAATGCAAGAGATCAATTGGAGAAATAGATTCCACATTGTCGGGATCTTCTTTAACAACACATTTACTTAACCTGTTGTGCTGCAACTCAATGACAAACCAGTCTACTACTTTTAGTAATGAGAGCAGACATCTTAACTTCTTTAACCTTGCTTTTTGATACTAGACCAAAATAATAATAATAATAATAACAATAATAATAATAATAATAATAATAATAATAACAACCACCACCACCACCACCACCAAGTAAGGAAATTCTACTAGAACTGAATGGGCTATTATTACAGAATTATAAAACTGGCAAAGGAAATTTGAAAAATGAAACAAGATTTAGTGGTACCTAAAAGCGTTCACAAATAGGTCTCCTTTTCATAAATTATTTTTTAATATTGCTGCCACGGGACTCTGTTTTTGTAAAGAAAGAAAAAAAAATCCCTCCCTGAGAATAGTCCAATTGGACAAGAAAATGTTCTTTGACCTTCTTTCCAATAGCACATAGACAGGGCCCCCAGAAACTGTTTTATGGGAATCCTCCCATATGCAAGGGATTGAAGATAACAACTTCTTTGGTTGTTTTTCCATCAGCATCTGGGATTTAACCCTCCAGAAATGAGTAAGAACCCTGTTGGACTGGACCAATTCAACATCCCCCTCAACCTGGGGAAAGTCCATATGGAGCCGGGCCCTCCAACCTTGGCAAGTTTAAGACTTGTGGACTTCAACTCCCAGAGGCCTCAGCCAGCAAAGCAAAGCAAAGCTGGCTGAGGAACTCTAGGAGTTGAAGTCCACAAGTCTTAAAGTTGCCAAGGTTGGAGACCCCTGATGGAGGACAATCGGGAAGTCTATGTACTTATCTATTTATTTATTAAATTTACATGCCACCCGTCAAGCAAGGACGATTCGTCGCCTGCAACTCATTTAACCCTCTTTCTTGTCCAGCAGCTCCTCTTTCCCCTACCTATGCCAAAGAAATCTGACTTCGCGACGCTCCGGTCCCTTTAAAAAAAAGGGAAAGACTCCGCCGTGAAGGAGAACGACTTTTCAGGAATGGGTTGCTTCGCAAACTCCACTCGAGAAGGAGGCTGAAGAAGGGAAGGCGGGGTAAAATTTGAGTCCCCGCGCTTTAGGATCGCGCGGTCCATCGGCAGCCGCGCAAAGCCATCCAGCCCCTTAGAACCATCTATTCACTATATATGTATATACATACATACATACATACATACATACATACATACATACATACATACACGCGCGCGCGCGTCCCTTATCCTCGTTGGTAGGCGTCGAGCTCCTATAGGGTTCCTCTCCCCACCGATGGAAACTCACCTGTTCGAGTCCCAGGTAAACCGAAAGCCCCAAGCGCCCCGCCGATCCGAGCGCACCAGGTAGGGGCGGCTTGGGGATCCAGGCTATCGGCGGGGAGAGGCTTCCCAGCTAAAGCTAGCAACCGCGGAGCGTCCCCCTCTGCGCTTCGGCGCGCCGGGATCCTCAGCAAAAGGAGCTTTTTCTTCCACCGCGATCTTCGAAGTCTTCCCTGTTGGAGCGCGGCGGCTTTTAACCGCGCCCCTTTACCTGTCCCGCCTTCTCTTGACGCGCCATAGGTGGCGGAGGGAAAGCCCGGTCTGTAGAAAGCGGCGAGGAAAAGGAGGAACGTCAAGAAAGGCAGAAAAAGGGAGAGAAAGAGGAGAAGGAGCCGCCTTCACCTGAGAGGCCAGGATACCTGCAGGCTCAAGATGGGAGTGGAGAAAATCCTCTCTTTTGCCTCAGCCTGAAGAAATGGTCCAGCTCAGCACTTTCCAGATGCTTTAAAGCAGGGGTCTCCAACCTTGGCGACTTTAAGCCTGGCGGACGTCAACTCCCAGAATTCCCCAGCCAGAATTCTGGGAGTTGACGTCCGCCAGGCTTAAAGTCGCCAAGGTTGGAGACCTCTGCTTTAAAGGACATTCCCCCTCCCCTCTTCTTCTGGAATTCGATCACAGGTGTGAAGGGATTGAACTGCCCCAAGGCCCACCTTGCTTTGCCTTCCAGGCTGGGAAGGTTGGGATTAGATTCCCCCTCCTCCCCACATACACACCGATGTGGGCAGCTGTGGTCCACAAAAAGAGGAAAAAAATATGGAAGAAGGATTGCCGTCCAGGTAGTCCTTGACTTACGAAGAAACAACGGAGCAGTGGTGGGTTCTACTTATCTTTACTACCGGTTCGCAATGGGAGCATGCGCGCTTCTGCGCATGCGCAGATCGTCATTTATGACATCCGGGCAGGTGGATGGAGCCTCCCACCCAGTGGTGGGATTCAAGTAATTTAACAACCGGTTCTCTGCCCTAATGATTTCTTCCAACAACCAGTTTGCCAAACTGTTCAGAAAGTTAACAACTGGTTCTCACGAAGTGGTGCGAACTGGCTGAATCCCACCACTGCTCCTGCCGTTTTTATTACCGGTTCTAAAGAACCGGACAGAACCGGGAGCAACCCACCACTGCAACAAAGCCCAAAATTTCTGTTGCCTAAGGTAAAGGTAAAGGTTCCCCTTGCACATATGTGCTAGTTGTTCCCGACTCTAGGGGGCGGTGCTCATCTCCATTTCAAAGCTGAAGAGCCAGCGCTTTCCAAAGACGTCTCCGTGGTCATGTGGCCGGCACGACAAAACGCCAAAGGCGCGCGGAACGCTGTTACCTTCCCACCAAAGGTGGTCCCTATTTTTCTACTTGCATTTTTTACATGCTTTCAAACTGCTAGGTTGGCAGAAGTTGGGACAAGTAACGGGAGCTCACCCCGTTACGCAGCACCAGGGATTCGAACCGCTGAACTGCTGATCTTTCAATTTAGTAATTTTGAACGGTCACTAAATGAACTGTTTTAAGTTGAGGACTGTCTGTCCTTTCTTAACTTCTCAGCAGAATGAAAGCCTTCAGACCTTTGTGCAAAAGAATAGAGGAAGAAGGGATTGAGATTGGAGGACTCAAAGTCTAGAATGTACAGGTATTCCTTGACTTACGACTACAATTAGGACCAGAATTTATGTTGCTATGCAAGGCAATTGTTAAGTGAGTCACACCCAATTTTACCACTTTTTTTGCCACAGTTGTTAAGCAGATTACTGCAGTTGTTAAGTGAGTCACAATTAACTAAATCTGTCTCCCCTAATTGACTTTGCTTTTCAGAAGCTGGCTGAGAAGATCTCAAATGCTTGTTCACATGACCCAGGGATGCTGCAAGCATCATTTATAATGTTGGTTGCCGAGTGCCTAAATTTCGATCACATGACCGTGGGCATGTTGAGGTGCTTGACAGTGTGAGGACTGGTCATAAATTATTTTTTTTCCAGTGGTGGTGTAACTGAATGGTCACTAAACAAACAGTTGTAAGCCGAGGACTAACTCTATATCACAAACAATAGGCATAAAACTCACAGTCCTCGCATTCTGTTTAACTGCAGACTGAGGATCAAATGGGGTTGAGGGAGAGAAAAGAAAGCACTTAGAAATTTATGGTTATCTACTATATACCACTCAGAGATCAATCAGCTCATACAAATCTACCTTGATCTAAAGTAGGGCTGTCGTTTGACAGCCCTACTGCATCCCATCCAGCCCATGGGCGTGATGCATCACGCACTGGCCATGCCCACGCCCGGTTTAGCAAAGGGGGGAAAAGCCCCGATATGTCATGTGACACCTCTGTGATGACGTGAATTTGACACCCCTAATCCAGTGGTGAAATTCAAATATTTTTACTACCGGTTCTGTGGGCATGGCTTGGTGGGCATGGCAGGGGAAGGATACTGCAAAATTCCCATTCCCTCCCCACTCCTGGGGGAAAGATTTGCAAAATCTCCATTCCCACCCCACTCTGGGGCCAGCCGGAGGTGGTATTTGCCGGTTCTCCGAACTACTCAAAATTTCTGCTACTGGTTCTCCAGAACCTGTCAGAACCTGCTGGATTTTACCCCTGCCCTAATCTAAAGCATTCAACAAAATCCTGTAGGGATATTCCTCATAATTTCACCTCACAAGGAAGACTGGTGTTAATAGAGATTAGGAAAGGAAAGGTGTGTGGGCGAGACCTTAAGAAATTAAGTTCTGTCTCCAAGTTCATATTTCTTCATTCTGACGGGACAAGATCATTCACAAAATGCATAACAAAAGTGAAACTCTATGACATTATTTCCCTGTCAGGATATGTTGTTAAATTCCAAATAACAGGGTCCTTGGGTACATCAATAAGAGAATGCCAAGATAAAGTACATGAGTTTGTCCTGTAGCAGATATTGTAGAGAAAATGTTTAAATTTGAAATGTAGCAAGATCAAACATGAAGATTGGATATTGCCTTTTCTTTATATGCCAAAGAAAATATTTAAGGTAAGCTGAAACATAGTTAATGTGACTTCAGCTGTAGCTTTCCAGAGGGTTGAAACATCATAAATATGTTCAGAGTGTGTTAACTTTTTATATTACAACATTAGCTGCTTTTGTTCAGATCCAGACAAAAAAATTAGTGTACCCAATATTCAGAACTCCTAGACAGATTTGGTTAATTTTAGAAAACACGATGAAACTCCTGCCTTTTCAACTTCTTAGTTGACTTGTAAAATAATTAGCATATAGTTTTCTCTATATCTTTCCATTACTCTTAAAAGTGCAGTTTGGTTTAAAAGTCCAGATTGTCATTTGGTAAAGAGAAGTACAGGATCACCCAACTCTGGAAAATATATATGTATTTACTGGATTTTCACTTTCCCAGGTGTTTCCAGATAAGGCTTTGAAAGTAATTAAGAGCAGTTAATCACATTGCAACAGCAAATAGGAATTGCCTATTTGATAATGAGCCTGGATGTATGTGATTTCTTTTAAATGTGTGCCTGCACAAACTTTAACTAGCTATGCCTACGCATGCTAATGTATTTCTCTCTTTTCAAACTGGGCCTATTCTGGCTACAATTCTGGCAGGAGTATTAGAACACCCTATTTGCCTTCCAGATATTTTGGACCAACTCCCAGCAGCCCAACAGTTAATGCAAAGATTGTGAGAAATATAGTGCAAAACATCTGGTGTGTACCCAGTTGCTTACCCCTGAGCTATGGTAAATATTTAGCGCACATACTTTACAAAGAAGAAAAATCTTTTGAACCCAGAAATTAGCTCTAACCGTCATTTCCTTTTGCACAATTCTGCACAAGTAACTAATGACAAACAAGTAGTGTCACAGGGATGCTCCTATTGGCAATCTAGCTCCCATAATATATTCCTTAATTTTTAGTTTCAAATATATGTACTTGGCTTAAAATAATTTCTTCATTGGAGGCTGTCAAAAAAAGAGCAGAGCTGTCCTTGAAGGCAGTGGTGGGTTGCTAGTGGTTCTCCCCGGTTCTTGCGAACTAGTAGTGGAAATTTTGAGTAGTTTGGAGAACCGGTAAATATCACCTCTGCCTGGCCCCGCCCCCAATCTATTCTCTGCCTCCCGAGTCCCAGCTGATTGGCTAGAAGGAAAAAATCAGTGCTCACTTGACAAAGAAGAGAAAAAAAAACCAAGACACCGTCGCTTTAAATTGAGAAGCCAAGAAGGCTCCCAACAGATCGGCTAGAACCGATCTGCTCCTTGTAAACTGCTCGGTGGTGGTAGATTGGCAATTGAGGCCAAGCTGCCTGAAAGCGGTTTCCAATGCTCTCGGTGGTGGCAGAGCAGCAAAAAACTGTTTAAAATCTTGCCACGGTGCTTCAATAGGGCTGCCCTACAGCTGATCAGTGGTAAAAGGCAATGTGGTGGTAGACCAGTGCACTCCAAAAACAAATGGGTAGATCGGTGCGCTCCAAAAACAAATGGGTAGACCGGAACGCTCCAAAAACAAATGGGTAGACCGGTACGGCTCTGCAAGCAGTTAAAAGCCTGGTAGACCAGTACCTCTGCTAAATCCTAAAGAATTGTTTGTCACATGACCATCAAGCCACGCCTACAAAATAAGCCACGCCCACAGAACCGGTAGTGAAAAATTTTAGAACCCACCCCTGCTTGAAGGGATTTCATTTGAAGCAATGTGCTGATCTGAATACATCCAGTTTTGGTCACCACATTACAAAGAAGATGTTGAGACTTTGGAAAAAGTACAAAAAAGCACAATTAAGACGATTAAGGGCCTGGAGGAAAAAAAACATGAAAAACAGTTGCAGGAATTGGGTATGGTCAGTCTAGAGAAAAGAAGGACTGGGGTGACATGATAGCAGTATTCCAGTATTTGAGGAGCTGCCACAAAGAGGAGAGAGTCAACTTATTTTCCAAAGCACCAGAAGGCAGGGCAGGAAACAATGGATAAAAATTAATCAAGAAGAGAAGCACGCTGGAATTAAGAAGAAACTTCCAAACAGTGAGAGAAGCAATCTGGAATTAATCAGTGGAACAGCTTGCCTTCAGAAGTTGTAGATGCTTCATCACTGGAGGTTTTTAGAAAAGACTGGACACCCACTTAGTCTGAAATCCTATAGGGTCTCCTGCCTGAGCCGGGGAATGGACTAGAAGACCTCCAGGATCCCTTCCAGGTCTATTCTAACTGATAGATTGATTTGCAGGTAAGGGGTGATGAAATCATGTGATCAGTATTTATGCAGGGTTTTTTTCTTAGAAAGAAAATATGATCAAAAGAAATTCTTGCTGCAATGTTGGTGAAAGAGCCCCCCCCCAAAAAAATTACCAAACAGCCATACCCCATGATGATAAAGGTGATGAAGTGTCAATTACTTCATTACAACCTCCCCCCAGAGATACGCACAATACCAGACCTCCGGACTTTTCGTCAGGCCCTGAAAACTTATTTATTTCACCTAGCTGGGCTGGCTTGATCCCACTGTTTTCGGTTAAATTGAATTGATTTTAATTGGGTTGTTTTAAATTGTGGCCCAAAATATTTAATTATTTTTAAACTGTTTTTAAATTTTGTATGTTCTGTTTTATTTTGGCTGTTCACCGCCCTGAGTCCTGTCGGAGAAGGACGGTATACAAATTAAAACAAATAAAATAAATAAATACTTATCTGCATTTATAAGATCCATTGGGTGTCCTCTGGTGGCCTTCTTTAAAATTAGCTGTTTTATATTGACAAACTTCTTTCAGTCTGCTGGGACAATTTTGCCAAGCCTTACAGACAAAATTGCTCACATTTCACTCAGAGGGCAGTATTGGCTGGGCAGTGTCTTGTGAGATCTTTGGTTATTCATTTATGCAGACATTAAACCACTTCAATCTGACCAACACTAAGCATTAACTTTGGCATTAACTAAGGGTCTCAGCAACTGCATTCAGACTTAGGAGCCAAGAACAGCTACAATTCCCTATCTTCTCTATCTATGGCTATGACCATTGTACTCTGGCTATGGACTCCAGGGAAGTGACATTTGCAGAAGTCATCTGAGAGCCATTTGAACTTGTGGATTCTGGAGTAGTGATTATGACACAATGAGTTGTGCTACAGATTGTCTGGATCTGGGTCTTTCTGAGTGGTTCAAGCTGACGTTTTTGACAGAGGGAATGATGCTAAGGGCCTTTAATGAGGTAATGCAACTTTCCTCAGGAAGCCATGGATTGACAGCTATCTCCAATCTTCTCCTTTTGGGGAAGATTGCAGAGAAAGTGCTTAGGAGACAACTAGAGATAGCCTGCGCGAAGTGGATTATTTAAATCTCTTCATGTCTGGGTTCAGGTATGAACATCGGAAAGTTGGCATGCACCAGCCTTATACAGGAGACTAAACCATGCTATGTAGATCTAAGCTACTTTTATTGGAACAGCTATAATAACAGAATCTTGTAAGTCTGAATGTGCTAAAAGTCATTTATCTGTTCATTAACTAAGATTAACAATTTTTATTAAAAAAGTGTGACAAGTTATTTGTGGAAGTTGAAAATTACTTTTCATTGTGGAAAATAAAGTGCCTTATGCATTCAATATGTAAAGCATGTTTTAACAATTGAATTTTTCTAAAACCTTTTCAAAATATTTAAACTAAATGAGGTATTTCAGGTAATCCTTGTGTGTATAAATTATTTTAATATTGCTAGCACTGATGATATTACTTAGTTTGGGTAATGAAGCATCTGCAAGAAAACAACCAAGCTTAGAGAGCACCAAAGACCCTAAATTATTTTAATTCTAAAAGATTCTAGTAACTGTAAGTGAAATAGGGATGACCATGACTTGAATGATTGAAAATCTCCATAGACAAGTAACAAACATTTTGAAAGAACAAAAGATTCCTTAGCATATAAAGCTATTTTTTAAAAAGATGTGATACAATTTTTGGTTCTAAATTCAAATATTTAATATTCATGTTTTCATCACATTCAAGTTCTATGGAAGCTCAGGATATAATCCTTTTAGGTAATTGGAAAAATTACAAAATAATGCATCTCTGAACTTTAAAAAAAAATCATGGGAAACTAGGAAATTTAAGAAAAGAAAAATAGTAATTAAATTGTCTCTGTGGGCTTTAAATCAGCAACTTTCTGTTTGCAGAGTAAATGATATAATCATCATCCTATTATGTACATAATTAATGATAAAGCTGACCATAAAACATATCAGTGACAATAGTAAGCACTGACTCAGCTGAAAGGAAGAAGAGGAGAATTAAGGAGAGCGAAAAAAAACCTACAAAAATAGAATAGATAAATATTTGGTTTCTGAGTTCCCTCTTTTTTTGTACGTCAAGTGATTTAGAATAGAATAGAATAGAATTTTTATTGGCCAAGTGTGATTGGACACACAAGGAATTTGTCTTGGTGCATATGCTCTCAGTGTACAGTTTACAGTGTTTATAAACACAAACTTTAGAAATCATATTGTTGCTTGATATATAATATGTCTGAGAGTAATTCTTGATTTTGTTCTGGTCTAAAACTGTAATAATAAATTGTATTGTATTGTATTGATTGTATTGATTAAATTTAAACTAATATGTGTATATACACACACAAACACACACACACACACACACAGAGGTGGGCGGCACATGAATTAACAACTGGTTCGCCCAGCACCAAAAATGTGAGCATGCACACATGCACACTCATTTCACTCGTGCACGTGCACGCTCATTTTACTTGTGCATGTGCACACTCATTTCACTCACGCACGTGCCTTCCAGGCATGCACACGGCCATCCGCACATGTGCTTTGGTCACACACGCGGCTTACACATATGCACGTCAGTGGTGAATTCAGCCGGATCTATCCTGATTGTGCGATCCGGTAGAGCCGGTGGCAGGAGGCTCCGCCCACCCGCCCAGACGTCATCACGTTTTTGACCCTCTGCGCATGTGCAGAGGGCCCTGTGAATGTGTGGCGGAAGTGTGTGCGAATGCTCACATTTGCAATCCGGTAGCGAAGGTAAGTGCATTTCACCCCTAATGCACGTGGCTTAAAAATATGGGTAAATAGGATGGCATAGTGGCAGGGCAGGGTGGTGGTGGGGAGGACCCCTCTGCAGGTCGCAACTACTGGTTCAACCGAACTGGTCCGAACCAGCAGCAGCCCACCACTGCACGCACACATACACACACACACAAGTTTAAATATATAAGTATATATATTGTTAATTCTGCCATTGTTGCTCATTCTCCAAGTTAAAGTTCCCAATCAGATATCATTGGTGCTGTATCCTTTTTCCAATGTTGGGCAAAGCATTTATCTTAATAAACTATGGTGTTTTTAATTGATATATTCTAGGATTATACTTAATAAAAAGAATGTTGGTTTCATTTAGTCTTTGCTTTCTAAGTTTCTCTGAATGGTGCTGTCTATGTCTTTGCAATAGTTTTGGTTTATTTAAGAGGTTTACCACATGTGGTAGATTGTAACTTCAGTCTCATGGCATCTTATTGAATGATTTATTTATCTTGCCAATTATTGATGGAGTTGTATGCCATCAATAATTGTAAAACATATTTTATCACTTTTGTCTTAAATCCCGATTGTTTCTATCCAGCCTTCCTCTGTATGCTGATCTTGGGTTATTCTTTGGTTTTCTGAAGAGCTCTAAGAGATGATTTGCCAGATGTGACACCTCTAGATCATAGGAGAAAGACAAAGGGTGAATCTGACCAAACACAAGTAAGAAATCATTTTCAGGCCTACATTATGGCTAAAAGAGTCATAAAACATTGCTATTTCTCCATCCCTTTTGAATTCTGATAACCATCCAGCGGCACTATTTAGGTTGGCCAACTCCCTATCAGGGTAGGGGCTTGGCCCACAGGATCATTTCCAGGTTTGTGGTGAGGCATATTGATGCTATCTGGCAGATAAAGTTGTTTGGATTTACTCAGAGTTGGACTTCCACTGGGCAAATCATAATGAGTTGGCCTTGAAGAGCAGTCAGAACTACAACTGGTCGAAAATGGAGCAGCACAAGAAATAACGGGCATCTGTCGGTGTGCCTAGGTTCCACCACTGGTATGCAAGCTGCATTGGATAACAGATGGGTTCTATGTGCAATTTAAGATGCTGATTATTACCTATAGGCCTGTATGGCATAGAGTGGCCTGCCGGCGGCCAGCAGAACTGACAACAGAGTCGGACAGTGAGGAGGTTGGGGAGGAACTTGAGTCAGTCCTGGGGGCTGGGGAAAGCTCAGACCAGAGCTGTGCGTCAGAGGCAGAGAGGGAGATAGACAGCAGCGAGGTAGAGGAACAGCTGCCAGAAGACAAGAACAATTAAGAAAGCAGGGTCGACTCGGGAGTAAGGCCACACCTTGGAGATAATTGGCCCCTCTCATAGGACATAAAAAAGGAGTGAACGGGACGTGGGCTTTTGCAGGAAGCAATTAGTTCATTTGGTTGATTCAAGATTGGAAAGTTCTGTTCGTGACTCTGTGCCAAGTTTGGCCTTGTCCTGTGTTTGGAAATTGGTTCTCTGGCAGCGTTCCAAGTGAGATACGGTGGGTGTTGATAAACATTCCTCTGAAAGACTGTTTGCCAAAGCCTTGTTGACTGTGAATGACAGTAAGTCATTTAAATAAAAGAGATTTGGCCGGAATTAAGACTTTGCTTCATGCTTTCTAAGGAAGCCTAGGTCAGAACATAGAGGATGGATATCTGAGATATCACTTGTGTTTAACAGTTTCAGCCTACCCAGTATATTCTAGATGAGTGGGTGTGCTGCAGGTCCCATCCATTAAATTTTGTTATTTTGCAGGACCTAGAAAGCATGACTTCTCTGTTTGTTGCCCCAACCTCTGGAGTAGCCCCCTAGAGATAAGGATAGCATTCTCCCTTCTGAGGTACTGGAAATTTTTGAAAACCTTCCTTTAGTCTCAGACCTGGAACTGATGTTTATTCTTTGTTCAACAGCCTCTGTTAGTTTTGTTGGTTTTACTCTCTGTTTGATGATTTTAGTCTGGGTTGTCTGATTCAGTGTTTTTAGTTGTTTTTATTGTTTTGAATGCTTCCCAGAGTCCACTGCAGCTGGGCAGCCAGTACATTTAAACAAATAGACAAAATAATGCTTGAATTAAATGTTATTCTTGTGATTTATTTTAATTTAATTATTCCACTTCATCTTAATTACTGTCTGAATTTAATTTGTCTCTGACTTGCTTTTTGCTGTATCTATCAATTACATTTCAGTCAGGGGTGAAATGCTACCGGTTCGCTGCAGTTCGGACAAACCGGTAGTGATTGTCAATCAGCTGGACTGCACAATCATCGGAACCTTTTTTTAACTTTTTTAAAGCATTTTTTTTACTACCAGTTTGGGTGAATAGGTAGTAAAAATGCTTTTAAAAAGAAAAAAAAATTGGCCACATCCACCCAGTCACATGATTCCCCCCACAAGCCACGCCCACAGAACCGGTAGCAACAAATTTTACATTTCACCACTGATTTCAGTACAATATTTCCTTGTAAACACTTGTTATGAATTGTTATATAACCAATAATGCTTTCGGATTACTTTTGTGCTTTTTTCCCCATTCATATTATTCTCTTTTGCCTCTATTTTACCTCATACAATATTTCTTCTAAGTATTTTTATTGCTTGAACAATTCTTGTATCTAGGATTTGCATTGCTAATCTACGTAGATAGTTTGGGAGTAATTACCAAATAGTAAAACAACTTCTACAGATTTAAAAATCTACCTTTCTTTGAAGTCTGTTTATGGCTTGGTGCTTTATGGTAGCACTATCTGACCAGACGTCATAAATAAATTCTTTCATTCTTCATGCAAATTCCATACACACTTCCACAAACTCAGCAAACTGATCGATCAATCCAACTACTAACTACAGACTACCCATGCATCTATATTATTTCTTTATTTTAATTTTCTGTCAATGTTGCCCATTTTTTAATATATTAATGGTGAAATGGCTTTTGAACCCATGGTGAATAACTACACGAAATATGTTAATGCAACATACAACCACTATAAAAGCATCTGGACGTCATTAGGGATGGGACTGAAATCAAACTGCTGATATAGTAATGCTCTAATCTATATCTGTAATGACTGTGCTCAGCAGTGGCCACTATATGTCTACAGAAATATTGTGGCAAAGATACAGAAATTGTAAACAAAATAGCTCAGGGTTAAAAAATAGTTCCTCTGTAAATAAAGATTACAGCAATATGCTATGATTTCAGCATGATGATAGAAGTACATAGAACTTTGCGACTAAATTCTAATTTTGCAATATTAGAATGTGGAGTCCTCTGTTAAAGTCAAATGTGAGATATTCAGGAAGCAATTAGTTATTTATACAAAGTGTAATTAAACTGTTCATTTGCTGACCAGTAATTTAGAGGTTTCTGATTTCAGATATAATTTTCAATGCTTAATGACTGTACTTTATATCAACTGCAGAATCATTTAAACACAACACTGGAAGATGATTATTACATTCGGGGTCTGCTTGTGAACTGATGCAACTGATAGGTACTGTGTGACACAACTTTTCTCCAGTTTTATCTAACCACAGGACTAACGTGCTGTGACAACCCCATTTTTATGGCAATGTATCCAAGATAGTATATTTTATGGCATGTCTTCATGTTATTATCATATTGAACCATGCCTAAGATTGTTCTTAGCTGTTCCAGTGTTAAAGTAGGATTTTCCCATTTACTAATAACAAGCCACAGCAATTCCAAGGTCCAAAAAAACTTATACCCACCCCTGCAGCCAAGCATTCTGTGCACCACTAGTCTATTTGGAATTTCTTTACCCATAGAAAGAATTAGACAGGGCCATGACTGGATTCAGTGGATTTGCTGAAATGTTGAGCTTTCACAGACAGTTACTGTACATCTGCAACCACTTGTTTTACCATATTCTCAAAAGATCTCAGTTTGATGCTTTTTCAGAACTTTACACTTAAGCTGCTGAACCGATGGATACATCAAATTGTTCTCTCTTGCTTTACTCTCTTGCAACGGAAAAGATGGGTCTACTAATCAATTTACAACTTGAAGAGGTGCAGAGTTTGAAAGAATTCCCTACCTACATTCTCCCAAGATTAATAAAGAAGGAAATTGACGGTCAAAACATCTGTTAAAATTTTTTACCTCCTCAAGCCTCTGAACAACTGCAGTCGGCAAGTAGACACATCCCTCCTCTTTTGCCACAGTAAAGAAACCTCATTTCATAAATTACCTCTTCTTCAGTCCCATTGAGTTTGTGGTGTTTGCTAATAATTATGTGCACTCCTGTTTTGCAGTGTCTAAACTCACCACCTCCTTAACCTCAAAGGGCATCCACACAGTCTTTTGCTTTTGACAAAATGACAAAAGTGTTGTGCTGTTGCATTGCTCCCGTCGTTGCTGCATATCAAGTCACACTGTGATGTACAAAAGGGACAGGGCCTGCATTGTGACACTGCTTTCATTGTTCTGCCTCTTCCCCTTGCCTTCTTATGGATGGTAAGCCCATATTAGCATCACTGGTGACAGTGGATAGTTTCCCTTTGGGTTGTGGCATTTGGAAAGTTAGGGGGAGTGGGCAGATGGGAGGGAAATAGTAAACCCAGAAGTGCCCTGCCTATATGAAATTATGGCACTTGCAACAATGCAAGTAGAATGCAGTACTGCAGGTTAATGCACTGCTCACTCCAGGAGTTTGATTCTGAGTGGCTCAAGTTTGACTCAGCCTTCCATCCTTCCAAGGTTGGTAAAATGAGGACCCAGATTGTTGGGGGCAATATGCTGACTCTGTAAACCACTTAGAGAGGACTGTAAAGCACTGTGAAGCAGTATATAAGTCTAAGTGCTATTGCTATCCATTTGTGATCATGGCAAATCAACACCCTTCTGCAGCATGCTAAAATGTAGATAATAGATGCAGAATAGAGATCGCCAATGAAGCTAGCAAATGTTATGCTGAAATGCTTTGCTGATGCCCAAGGACAGATAGGCAGCCCTTTAACTCAGTAGTCAAGCCAAGTCACATCCAAAGCAAATAATGAATAGTTTGCAGTCTGTTACTATATGAGGGTGAGCGAAAGACACAGGGTGTTGCAGAAAATGGTTTTTAAAAAAGTATTTTTTTAAAAGCAGCTGTGACAGTGCAACCAAAACTCTGTTTGACCGCACCCTCTGGACACTTCTGAAAAGACTTAAGATTTGAATCCTGTGGCTATTATGAAATCATAGACTCTTTTGTTTGATTCTCAGTAGCTGATTTTTGTTATTAGTGTTTCTTGCCTTTTTACAATAAAAGCAATTGAATAAACAGCATCTACATACCATTCAAAAGAGACAATAAAAACCCCAAAAAGGAAACAAAAAGACCGAAAGACTCCCTCATCAACAATTAACAGCCAGATGAACAGAGATTAACACCAAGATTAATACAAGACCAACAATGTGAAGAAGTAAACAGTACTGCAATCAAGGAACCACCAACTCAGATGAACAAGGTAATGGTAAGGAGCCGCCTAATCAAGGAAAGAACCACCAAGACCATCCCCACCAATACTGACAGGGCAAGCCAGCAGTATATAAAATGATAGCAAACTCCACTCCCTTCTAGCACTGATGATATCACCTAGTTTGGTAATGAAATGTCTGCAAGAAAACAACCAAGCTCAGAGAGCACCAAGGATCTCTCATTTCAACCCTGAATTATAAATATGCTCTTATATTAAACACATTTGTATGTCTATCTGATCTAGTCATTGAACTAGTCTGTGACCATCGACTCTTCTATGGTTAAATCTTGGTTGGGTTTCCAGAGCGATATTTATTTTGTACAGTACAATTGGTGAAGCTTTAACTAACAACATGATAGAACAGAGAAAGCCTTTGAATTAAAGATCTTATGAACAGCTTTAGTGCACATATTGTTTTGCCTCAAATATTTATTTACCTTTGGTAATAAATAAGTAGCCTAATTGCTGTATTTCCTGTTTTCTCTATGAACTATTTAAAATGTCCTATTCAGAACTGTCCAGTGCTGACTAAAGAGGTGTAGCAATTTTATTTGTTGATATAATCAATCATTACCTTCTTCTAAAGCCATAAATGAGGAAACGCTTCCTAGTTCATAAAGTGTGAACTACTCATACTGTATGCAAATAATTATTGTGTTTATTCATCTGTATTTCATAAGTTTCATAGCAGAGTTTAACTGTTTCATTTTTAGTTTCTTATTTCAGTGCTAATATTTGACATCACATTTTATTAACTGCATTTAAAAACATTTGAAATGTCCTTCCCTCTAGTTAGATCATCTGTTTTATTTTAACTTCAATTAAGGCAAAAATTACTATTATTTCAGTGGAACAAAGATATATACAGTGTTTTCAAGGAAATTGCCTTGAGTCTATATACTTGGAGGGGGTGGGCAATTCATGTATAAAGAAGATTACAAGTGAATCTATATACAGTGGAAGATATAATGATGAACTAATTTATGAATAGAAGTGTCAGCTTTGGAAGCCATATTAGGCCGGAAGGTTCAGTGCTGCCACCTTCTCATGTGTGGGAAAGTAGGAGGGGGGATTAAGGAAAGGAGTTGTTAGTAGACATAATAGCATTCTTCCTGTTGGTCAAGGTCAGGGCGATCCAGCATCTGGAGAAGAAGTGGTCAGGGGGCTGGGTCGAGATGGAGCGGACGTTGATTGGAGCATGTGATCGACTGGGGGAGAAAGGGGATGGTTTTGGGGGGTTTGATTTACTGAGGGAAAACTCGGGGTTTTCAGATTCAGGTTTTCCCAGATGTGCCAGTTTGCCTATTCTAGTAAAGAGAACTTTGGAAAATGCTTTGCTTCCGCGTCTTTACTTGGGGTTGGGGGTTTTCTGCAACACTGACAAGAAGTACATTACTATATTTTATTTGAACTAAATTGTATCAATTTTATTCCATACATATAGAAGGAAGTATCCAGGGTGTTCCATTTTCTTTGGCAGAAAACGTTGATCTTTCGAAGCATAATTTCCTTATATTGCATTTTATAGCAGCGCCCCTCCCCCAGCCTTTTTGGCACAGGGCCTGATTTTATGGAATACAATTTTTCCACGGACTGGGGGGAGGGGATGGTTTCTGTTTCACTCACTTGTCCGCCACTCACCTCCAACTGTGCAGCCTAGTTCTTAACAAGCCATGGCCCAGTACCAGCCACGTCCCACAGGTTGGGGACCCCTCTTTTTTGGCACGCTTAAATTATCGATTTGCACAAAACTGATTTCAGGAATAATTTAAATAAGATGAAAGCAATTGAAATAAAGTTATTGCTAATAAAAAATTAACCACATTTTGAATCTAAATAATATATGTGAAAAATTCTTAAATGACTCAGAGACAGAATTGTTAATCTTACAGAAATGCAGTGTGTCCCTGTAATCCTGAATTTCCTTATCAAATTAATTCCTTACCAAGTTTAGCTCCTTACATTCTAAAGCCCTATAATAGAATCCTTGTTAAACCAAGATTATTCTATAAATACTATAGAATTTCTGTGAAATATATAAGTATGTACTTTTTAAAAGGGAATAGACAAATTCATGAACGTCTTCTTCACAAAAAACACTCAAAAACATGCATATTCCAGAGATGTCAAAGGAGGTGTGAAAAAAGTCAAAATGACAGTCGTAATCATATGATCAAAGCTTTATCCCTTCAGTGCATGGGAAAAAAGGGGTGGGACTTTGATTGTATGGTTGTGACCTCATCTTGACTTTTATGAGCCTCTTTCTGTGGAAACTACTTAGCCTTGGACCATTTTTTACCCTCTTATCTGTTGTACCCCCACAAATCTTGTTCTTATCCCCGACCTACTGATAATTTCCCACTCCATTTTTTAAAGGCTCCGTTTCAATTTCTGTTAATATATTGCATTATTTAGAGGCTCTGGAAGGAGGTGCTTTATAAATCTAATCAATCAACAATGGTAGAGGTAGTGATATATTAGTTCTTTTTATACTCTAAATGACTACATACTGTATCACATTCTATGGGGAAGGCAAAGGACTTTATATTAATAATCTATCTCCTGGAACTATCTGATCCAGCAAGATGCTCTGATATATAACTATAATTTTACGTGTACCATTGTATTATAAACATTTTAATTGGATGAAGATCCTAGTTTGAAAAGCTTGTTCATTATTTTTCACATTGAGAGGTCTTATTTTTTGGCAATTTATGTCTCCTTGGTTAAATATTAAAAGATAAGTAAATGGTTCTTTTTCAGATTTGTCTCAAGGTATACGCATATACCCAGAATCAGTGTACTTAAGGATCACAGTTCATTTGGGCTCCAAATAAAATACAATAGAGTGCAACTTTAGTTGGACAGACTAGTCTGAACAAACGTTTATAACGCAAATAAAAGGAAGGACATACAATAGGTAAATCATTAGAGGAATTTAAGGTGCACTAAATCAAACTCTTATCAGTGAATTTCATTGATTCTTGCTTAATGTATCTCAGCCTTCACAATATTGGAAAATTGCAGCATCTTCTGGCTTGCATTTTATAGAAGTTATCTTAAATATCAACAATGTATAATTCCATTCCAGTCCAATCACATTTCAAATCTGGTAGGTTTTGATTTCAATACAGTTGAAATTTTTCAGGCTAGTTATCTTTTATTTTCAATAATATGTGTGAAAGTGGTAAGAAAACAGAGTTACTTATCTCTTGTCACTTGGTGAAAAAGAAAGAAGGATGAAGACTAGGAACAGTTCATTAGTCTTGAGGCATGTGGCTGACCTTTGCCTCTTCTTTCTAACAGTTAACTTTTCCCTGCTTAACCTTCCAGTGTCATCAAATTCAGTTTCTGCACTTTTCAACTAGAATAGGTTCTGTCTCTCTTATAGCAATACTTGAAGAAGTATATATTTTTATGTGGGTCAACAAGATCACAAATTCAATGTAAAATACAACATTGATCCTCATTTTGGGCTAATGCAGAGTTTTTCAAGTTTTTCAAACTTGGCAACATTAAAGGTTTGGTTTTTTTAAAATTTCAGGCAAAAAAATATTGGCAACTTTAAGATACGAGCCAGTATTTCTAAGAGTTGAAGTCCTCACAACTTAAAGTTGCCAAGTTTTTAAAAGCCCTGGACTAATAGACATGCTGTAATTTTGACTGTATGCTTTCACAAAATATTTGCATGGTGTGGTGGTTGTCCTATATTCACATGAAAGGCTTTAATGAAAAATCTAAAAAGTCACAAAGCACTACAGAGCTGATAAACTTGAAGAACCTCGGTGTAATGTTTTGCTCAATCTTTTTTATTTTTATAGGTAGGTGGCAGTGGTGGGATTCAAAAATTTTTACTAGCTATTCTGTGGGCGTGGCTTGGTGGGCATGGTGTGGCTTGGTGGGTGTGGTGGGGAAAGATACTGTAAAATCTCCATTCCCTCCCCACTCCAGGGGAAGGATACTGTAAAATCTCCATTCCCACCCCACTCCAGGGGAAGGTTATGCAAAATCCCCATTCCCTCCTGATCAGCTGGGACTCGGAAGGCAGAGAATAGGTGGGGGTGGGGCCAGCCATAGGTGGTATTTACCTGTTCTCCGAACTACTCAAAATTTCCGCTACAGGTTCTCCAGAACTGGTCAGAACCTGCTGAATACTACCTCTGGTAGGTGGGCATATTTATTTATTTATTTATTAGATTTGTATCCGGCCTTTTGTCCAAGAGATCATGATATCTTCCATGAGAATCATATTTTACCTCCACAGCTGCAGCCCTGTTATGATAGTTTGAGAGGGAGTAACTAGTCCAAAGTGACTTAGATAATTTCCAAGGTTGGGAGTGGTTTTGAACTTAGTCCAGGGCCAATGTTTTAACCATTAAACCACATTAGATCTTTCCTTCCCACAACAAGATTATGGATGCAGCTACCAATCATGTATATTTTTTAAAAGAAAGATTGGGGTCCCATTTAGATCTACATGCATCCTTGGAAATGAAACTAATGTTGCCTTCTTATTTTTAAAATGAAATGTTTTTTTTTAATATAATTTTTATTGGAGCAATGAACCTAGCAGGAGCTGAGGAAGAAATCTGTCTGAAACTCAAATGTCAGTGAGATGTTAAATAGAATTTAAAGCTAACATTTAAATAGAAGCTATTTAAAGTTAAAAGATATTGTATTTTTATAATAATACAATTAAAATTATAGCACTGGAAAATATGAACTACATTTTAAAGTACGGAATACTATCAGTTACTGTATATGGAACAGGAAAGAAGATTAGTGCTAGAAAATAAATAAAATTATATATGCATTGAACTATGTGCAATTTTCAAATATTTTACAAATGAAATGAATTCAAATTGTCAATGTGACTTTTCATCTGTATTTCTATACACAATTATTTGCAAGTAATCTCTTTTGAAAGCAAAACAATTGGATTTTCTTCTGGAATCACATTGCAGGTTGTAATTTAAGACTGGCCAATCTGCAGACCTCAAAAGCTTGACATAATCCATTACTTTTCCTAGACCCTTCTCTTATCTTACTCCTCAACCTACTGTGGCTTTCCAATGGGCTGTCAAATGAAAAATTAAGGTAGTACCCATGACTTCTACCCATTATTTTTTAAACATGCAATGAACCTACAAAAAGAGCAGGGCCCTGTCTCATGATTGCAGGATGCCACCTTGATTACAAATGACCCCAAGGCAGAAAAGCAAATATTTAGGATGAAAGTAATATTTGCGTAAATAGTATATCCAATAGTATATGGTTCATTTAGGTGAAAATGATGTACTCTAATGCTTAAAGAATAGGCACAATTTAGATAAAATTAAATATCTAAACAATATTTCACAGAAATATCCATTTTAATTTCAAATGTAATCATAAGTAGATGATTAAATCTACTTATCACTTCTATCAAATCATTACAACAGGATCAGTGTACAAAAGTCAGATACAGATTGCAACATTTTATTTATGCTGGCATTTTTAACTACACGTACATGGAGTGAAAAGCAGCTTGTGTCTATGATTTTCCATGAGATACAGTATGCCTTCTATGCAGATTCAATTCCTTATATGGGACAGTATACCTGCAGAGTATAGGTGCAAAGAAAAGAGCATCTCTTTCATGTTTTTTAATACAGTAGATAATATAAAAGATTAATACTTGAGAAATTGTAAAATTAGATCACAATTGTAACTTCAGTTCTAGGAAAGGGATTCTCTGCTTATACGCGCAAACTATTTGATTTTGCTTGGTTCCTATTAGTGCAAACTGGGATGATTTTAAAAGATAAATAAATAATTGTTTACAAAGTACAATACCAAACAATGTTAATTTATGATTAATTTGTATTTTTCTATCATGAATACTTTTACTCTCAGGGGGATGAATGATAATGCACAGGGTCATTTTGAGCAGATTAAAATGCAGTTGGCAAGTTGAGGATTTTCTATGACCATTTTAATAGCTTCATTTTCAAGTGCTCGTAGTTATAAAATGTAGTTATTATGTCAGGTAAATTAAGGTCTCAATCTATTCATTCGCTGTCAAGTAGATACTATCAAGTTTCTGAAAGAAAAAAAAAATCACATTTCTGTTTAGTGTATGATGTGTTAGCATTTCAAGGTAGCCCAGACCAAAAAGAACCCCAAATCCATGATTATTAACAATACCTTTGTTGTAAGTCTCAAAGCACTTTTCCCCCTTCCCCCAACTTGCCTTTACTTTCTAAAAAAAACTGTGGAGAGTCCCTTTTGAAGTGCTTTCTCACAGCCCATTGCTGGTAGCAAGAACACTGAGCTTATTTATCAAAAGCCTATCAGAGGTTTGCTAAGGTGTTGCTATCCATTCAGTCGTGTCCGACTCTTCGTGATTCCATGGGCCAGGTGTCTCTACTTCTTCTGATCTTACATTGCCACTTTGAGATTTTTCTATGCTCTAGCTCAGGGGTCTCAATTCCCAGAAGTTGAAGTCCACAAGTCTTAAAGTTGCCAAGGTTGGAGACCTCTGCTCTAACTGATGTCAGCTTTGATGGGGTCCAGCCAGGGCCGGATTTAGATGAAAAGAGACCCTAGGCTATTCCACTTATGAGGCCCTTTCACCTATAGTGCAAGTGTAATTTTAATTTTGCTAACAATTTGAATGTAGGCCCCTCTTGATCTTGAGGCCCCCTCTTGATCTTGAGGCCCTAGGCTGAAGCCTAGTTAGCCTATAGGAAAATCCGGCCCTGGGTCCAGCCACCGTGTTTTTTGATGGCCTGGTTTCCTTTTACTGCTAACTCTTCCTAACATTATTGCTTTCTCTAGTGAATTCCCACACACGACATGGCCAAAATAAATGTGACCTGAATTGGCAAGAGTCGGAGACGATGAATGGATAACATCATCATTAGAAAACTGGAAGGTATTGGTGAAAGCAAAAATAGGGAAGCCTAAAATACGAAGTGACTGCAAGGAAAACCTGAAAAAAGGAAAAACCTAGAGCTGTTCTTTCAAGTGTGACAGGGACTAGCATATTACACCAGCTTTTGCTCACAAAGCATTCTCCTCCATCTCCCCACCATTGGTGTCTCTCCACTTAAATAAATCATTGGAAAACCAGGAACCTGACTGGAAAATCTTCATGGGTCATAAAGAATCTTTATGAAAGTGTATAATTTATACTCCCAAACATAATCCATAATAATGGATTATTTATAATAAACCATACATTTTTCTAAAGGCAACTGGACTTTATTTTTCCTTGAAGACTTTTCCCTACTCATCCAAGAAACTTCTTCAGTTCTGACTCAAAAGAAGCTTCTTGGATGAGAAGTGAAACATCTTCAAGGAAAAACAAAGACCAGTTGCCTTTGGAAAAATGGTTTGAAAAAGCACCTTTGAGACAACCATGACTTGGATAACTGAAAATCTCCATAGACAATACACCATACATATAACCCATAATCCATACATATGTCAGCCATTGCTTTTTTCTGGTGGGGAAAATATATAAGGACTTCCACAACAAGATGGAAAGTTGAGGCTACTAAACAACGGTTGTTTTTCTACAGAAATCACTTGCAAAGAATATTCTATAGAGTGCCATCTTGTGATTAAAAATATAAAACAGTTCAGATTTCCACACTATTATCCTTACTAATTTTATTACCTGCATAAGAATAGATTTAGGTTGTCTGTTTGCCAAATCACAATCTAATCTTGCTCTTTCTTTCATAAACTAGAAATAAATCAGTTATGCTTAATTGAAGTTTATAATGAGTCATCTTTTGTTTCTCTCCATACCTAAAAGGATTGAGCATTTCAAATCTATTTCTCTATGCTCACCCTTCCCCAATGCACATGCAACTTCCAAGTACATCATCAGGCTGAAGTTTTAAAACAATTTCCCCCCTTAATGTCAGCTTTTTTTGACACAAGTGCTTTACTTGGTTACAGGCTAACCCCAGCAGGCTACACTCCTCAACTGAATCAATGATTACCCCAGTCTCTAATGTCTCCTATTGTTTTTTTAAGTAGGAATGCTGTAATAGTGCAATGGATATAACACTTATAAATACAGATAATCCTCGATTTACAACGGTTCATTTAGTAACCATTCAAAGTTATAACGGCACTGAAAAATGTAACATGACCATTTTTTACAGTTACGACCTCTGCAGCATCCCCATGATCATAGAATAGAATAGAATAGAATAGAATAGAATAGAATAGAATAGAATAGAATAGAATAGAATAGAATAGAATAGAATTCTTTATTGGCCAAGTGTGATTGGACACACAAGGAATTTGTCTTGGTGCATATGCTCTCAGTGTACATAAAAGAAAGGATACATTCATCAAGGATCATAAGGTACAACACTTAATGATAGTCACTGGGAATAAATAAGCAATCAAATCATATTAGGAAACAGTCAATATAAATTGTAAGGATACAAGCAAAAAGGTTACAGCCATACTGTCATAAGTGGGAGGAGATGGGTTATAGGAATGATGAGAAGATTAATAGTAATGCATTAATAACTAGTTTGACAGTGTTGAGGGAATTATTTATTTAGCAGAGTGATGGCGTTCGGGAAAAAACTGTTCTTGTGTCTAGTTGTTCTGATGTGCAGTGCTCTATAGCATTGTTTTGAGGGTAGGAGTTGAAACAGTTTATGTCCAGGATGTGAGGGGTCTGTAAATATTTTCACAGCCCTCTTTTTGACTCATGCAGTATACAGGTCCTCAATGGAAGGCAGGTGGGTAGTAATTGTTTTGTGAACAAATCATGTGAACAAAATTCAGATGCTTGGAAACTGGTTCATATTTATGACCGTTGCAGTGTCCTAGAGTCATGTGATGACCTTTTGCAACCTTCTGGCAAGCAAAGTCAATGGAAAAGCCAGATTCATTTAACAACTGGGTTACTAACTTACCAAGTGCAGTGATTCACTTAACAACTGTGGCAAGAAAAGTCGTAAAATGAGGCAAAACCCACATAACAAATATTTCACTTAACCACAGAAATGTTGGGCTCAATTGTGGTCATACATTGAGGACTACCTGTAGAAAGTTGTTAGCTTGGAACCCAGCCAAACATTTTAAACTAACTACCGTATTTTTCGGAGTATAAGACGCACCTTTTTCCCCCCAAAAAAGAGGGTGAAAATCTGGGCGCATCTTATATTCTGAATGTAGCCCCGCCCAGCCTCTTAAACGGAGGTATCAGAGGCTGAACAAAGCCTCAGAAATGAAGCTTCAGAAAAAAAGCCTCCAAACAGAGCTTGGAAAAAAAGCCTATACTCCGGTGCATCTTATACTCCGAAAAATACAGTATTTTTCTTTCTCTGAGCTAGCTATTTTCTCCAGGGATTTTGGCATTCTAATAAGACCAGCAATATACATGCCATCATTTTTCCAGTCACGAGGTAGGTACATTTTATATTTAGAAAGGCCAACCTATAGGAACATGTCAGCTGTATAGGACAGACCAAATTGGAAACCAGGGCTAACTTTATCGTAACAGCTACAGGAAAAGAATCTTGCAAATCAGAATGTGCTTCTCCCCCTCCCTACTTTATTTTTGCGTGAAGTAGGGAGGTGCCTGAGATGTTTACTCAAATTAGTTTCTTGGAACTGGCCCTGTATATCTGACTGTTACTTAATAGCATTGTTCCTCTTGTTCGTCAAGGGACATTCCCTATGTCTTCCACAGAAAAAAGTGATTGGCTATTATTTTCCTAGAACATCAAAATATTTTAGTTCCCCGCTCCAAAAAAGCATTAAATAGTATAGCATCAGTATTATTGTCCAATTAAATAGTAGCCTACTAGCTACTAAATGTGAAATTTTGCTCTCTTGCTATGCTTGCGTGCGTGTGCAGAGCCTATTGCGCATGCACAGAGGGTCAAAAATGGGACGTAATGATGTCCCAGCAGATGGGCGGAGCCTCCTGCCTCCGGCCCTACCGGTTCACACAAGCCAGATAGATCACTGCTGATATAGTTTCTGAGTCTCTACAGGATATCCACAAGCCATTTTAGAGAAGGAAGCATGATTGTAAGAGCAATTTAAGAGTATAATGAAAATGTTCCCTTAATATTGATGGCTATTTCTAGATTATTGTAACTGAAGATAACATGATTTAATTTGAAAAGGCAATTATCCAATCACACCTGAAATAAACTCATAAATAAATGAGACTAATAAATTTATTAGTCGTGAAAAATAACTGTCATCTTCAGCCTAATTACCGTAAATGCTTGTCATTGGGTTCTTATTTGCCAATTGGTAATGTCACAACTGCCTTTAGTAACGCAAACCATTAGGTCACAATACACCCACAACCGACCTGTGGACTAATCCCTTTTGCCTTTAGTATGATAAGTATAGGATAGCGTATCAGCTAAATCCTACACGAGAACAATTTCATTCCTCTTGAAGTTAAATTTGTAGGAACTTCAATTTCTCAATATCTGCTGACACTTGGGAACAAAAGATAGAAAAGAATCTAAACCTATATGGGCTTCTAGAGGCAGAATAACTTGATAGAGTGGTGTTAGCATTTAGTTTTATGTGGTACATGCTTAAGCCTTGCTTGAATTTTTTCAAGAGAGCTTTTCTGATCACCATCTAAGATCCATTGTTTCCCTATTTTTTAAGCCTAACACATATCTTTGTTTTTCTTTGAAAATCTGAGTTCTTATTCACTCTATGTACTGATTTAATAGATATTTTGGTATCATTTTGTGTCTTAGGGACTTGTGATCTGGTAGCTTGTTTTGGTTAAGAGAAGGTAAAGAAAGGGATAGCAGATAATGCCAGTGAAAGCAATAGTTGCTACATTATCCAAGGCTATACTGGCTGAGTAGACCAGATCAGATGGCAGAGAGAAAGATCTTTTACAGAGGTAATTACATTGCAAAGTAAATAGGACATTGCATTTTTGTTAGCATGCTAATTCTTAGTGGCATTCTCATCATCATTACTACAATCATTCAGCAGAGACATTGGATAAGATGAGCATCTATACACCGTGAAAATGATAAAGAAATAAGTGTATTCAGGTTTTAAACCAATATATCCAATATTTTGTTTGAATACTTAGATTCAGTGATATTGTATGGCCAGTGGTGGGATTCAAATTTTTTTACTACTGGTTCTGTGGGCGTGGCTTGGTGGGCATGGCATGGCTTGGTGGGCGTGGCGTGGTGGGCATGGCAGGGGAAGGATACTGTAAAATCTCCATTCCCACCCCATTCCAGGAGAAGGTTACTGCAAAATCCCCATTTCCTCCTGATCAGCTGGGACTCAGAGGCATAAATAGATGGGGGCGGGGCCAGTCAGAGGTGGTATTTACCGGTTCTCCAAACTACTCAAAATTTCCGCTAACGGTTCTCCAGAACTGGTCAGAATCTGCTGAATACCACATCTGTGTATGGCTGATGTGGAAGAACATTATTTGTATGTTGTGAGCAAGTTTTAGTACAAAAGACATTCTAATTTTATAGCTCAGTTTTATAAAATGTTAATAATATTTATTCCAAAGCAGTTCCTACTTGCAGCTCCTCCTCCTAAGCAAACCTGCTTACAATTGTAGCCTAAGTTATATATTTTTGAATTATTTATTCAAAATAAAAGGTTAATTTTTGAAAAAAAGCTCTTAAGCAGCTCCTTGATTTTGAGTAGGACATACTTTGGAATAAAGTCTTAATTCATTCTAAATTTATGAATTATATTTTTATTCTAATTTTGATCAAATAAGGTAATATCCTTCCCTGATGGGTTATTTTTTAAATTGGTAAACAGAGATTCAGGAATGAATCTTTGCAAATTCCCTTGTATGTTTCAACTCTTTATTATGAACTTTGACTATATTCCAACTCATAAATTTAGCAGAAAATTAACGCACGAATTCATTGCAGTTAGGTAGTATGATGTGAAGTCAGCTACAAGGAAAGCTTCTCTTATGGGCCGGTGCAGACATGACTTTATGATGTGTGAACGTTTGTCTTTAATGATTTCAACAGCCTCTTCTTCTAAAGATAAAGATCTCAGAATGCCAAACCCTGAAGCATAGTTAACATAATTTATTTTTTATAATGCACAGGCAAATAACAAAAACAACTTTCACTGTGGCACAAATTTGGAAAAACATTGTTTGGAAAGTAATAGTGGACATTGGCTAGAATGTTAGAATTTCTTCTAACCCAGAGACAGAAGATGGGTGTCTATATATTAAATGTTTTAGATAAACAAATAAATTGTATTCTGTATTATTTCCATTCAGTTTTTAAGATCCTTCGTTATAGCTATAGCTTTGTTAGATATCTCCTCATAAAAGGCTTTTCTTTTTCTTTTCTTACTCTAAAAGCTCCAGTGTTGGGAATGCAGACAATGGCAACTTCAGGGGAGGTCAAAATCTTTAAGATGGCTGCTGTGGCATTGTGTATCAACCGGCATGCATTTTGTCTGTGCATTATATGCATAAAAAGGGCCGGGCTTGGAGGAAAACCTTAAACCTGCCATCTAGCAGATTTTAAACTCCCCTTCCTGAATGCAAATGTGTTGCCATTATTTGTTATAAACGGAGATTCCTCTTGATTATATGCTGATAAGCAGTGAAGTTTAAATGAAAACCACTAACCAGTTTCCTGTTTAAGAAATAGGGTCTTTGAGGACTAAGGTTTGTAGCAGTTATTTCAACTTTCCTTTCACAGATGTTAGAAAAAATAAAGATGTAATGAGAAAAATAGGTGTTGTAACAAATGGAAGATGAAGTTGATCATCTTGTAAATGCAATAAGTTTATTGCACAATAAAGAACCTATGTAGAAAGTAATATCTATTACTTTGATCCGAGTGTTGCCTGACCCTCGAACTTATAAGGTATTTATATAGTGCATGGATTTTGGATGGCTTACATACGAGTAAAAGAAATAAAATTGAGACCACAAAATTTAGTCCAAGTCCTATACTAAAGGGACATATTTTTCATGGATTTAAGAGCTACTAGGCATGTGTGGGACCCTACAAATAAGCATATTCTATTCAGATATAATACTTTAATATAAATCATATTATTCCTTTGAATTATTATTCCATTCCATCTTCCACAACCGCAAGGCAGGCTTTACAAAATTCTGCTATCCATACTATTTTGGTCAAACATGTTGATTAAATCTTTGAAATGCCCACACACTATTATAGTACTTTTAATAGAGGATTTTGACTCAGCCTTTCAAAGATGTTTGCTAGCTACCTCAGATTGTCCTTGTCAAAGAACAGTCTTTTTCTTTTTCCCTTGAACTTCTAATGCGTTTTCACAGTTCCTTTCTTACCACCTATAAATTGCCAATTTTCAGCTGTTTAGCTTCCCAGCTGCATGCTCAAGAGATCAGAGCAATGCTATTTCTTCTTGTGAGCCATCAGTCTCCTTGTCTCAAATGTATTTGTGACTCAAAGAGTCTTAGGTTTCCGTTTCTTAGTTTAGATGTCAGATAAAACCTTCAGCTAAAATTCAGATTAGACAAGAGAGTGGATTAACTATAGTCCTAAATATTCTTCAGATTGTACAAAGGTGATCAAAAGGTCTTGTTCCAGCGCCATTTTCCCCCTTGCAGAGTGATTTATGAGCTGCACTTAATACTGTATATTTTAATACTTTTTAAACTATGGCATTTTCCCGCATTTTATTGTTGTTCTTACTGCTTTTATTTATTTATTAGATTTATGTACTGCCCATCTCATCTGGAGGCTACTTTGGGATGCTTACTAACATGAAAACTGGTCAACATTAAAATGATAAGACAATAAGTAACAACAATTAAATAAGTAGAGTTAAAAGATGGGGAGCATGGAGTACATGAAGAAGTGGGAGCCTTTCTTAATTCAATAGCCAGCTCTGGAATGGTGTACCCCCATTGGGGTTCCAGGTCAACTGACACGCCCTTACAGAAGGTCAGCAGGGTGGGGTCAGAGTTCACCTCAAGGGGTATAATTTCTAAAAAGCAAAAAGGCTCTTCCCTTGGATCCTGTCAACCAAAAGTCCTTGACCTGTAAGGTCGACAGCGTGCCTCTTCTGCTGACACAGTGGAGCAGATCAATCCAATTGGAGTGAGACTGGTTCTTCAGACAATTCTTTACTGGGTTTCTTCTGTTTTGCTTTTAAATGCGTTTATTAATTTCTTGTACATCGCCTAGACTTATTTTTGCAATTGAAGTAGTTTAAAATAGACTAAATAAATAAATTCTTACTTTCCTGTTCTTTGTTGTAACATACAATTATTAGTGCTATTTAAAATAATTTGCTTACTTTGGCATCATTATCTTATGCAGGTGTGCTTTTTATTATTGTTCTATTGTGTAGTATACTGGCAGAATTTGATGCTATTACATGTGATGTAATAGTATTTAAAATGTTGCTTTATATTTTGTCCATAATAAGTCATTACGGGATTAAGTATTAGCTATCAGAAAAAGACTCCTAATATTTGTCTTTGTAGTTTAAACGTCTTTGAACTCAAGGTGCTATTAGCCAATTAACAGAATTTAAATGTCTAAAGTGCATAGTTGTGTGAAGGACTGGGCAATTAGAGCATTAAAAGTATCTTAATGCTCTTAATCATTAAAACAGCTGTGGTGGCGCAGTGGTTAAAATGCAGTACTGCAATTTATTTCTGCTGCCTGCAGAATTTGGCACCAAGCTCACCAAGCTCAAGGTTGACTCAGCCTTCCATCCTTCCAAGATTGGTAAAATGAGGACCCAGATTGTTGGGGGCAATATGCTGACTATAAACCGCTTAGACAGGGCTGTAAGGCATTATGAAGCAATATATAAGTCTAAACGCTATTGCTGCTATTGCTATTGCTATCTCTTATTTCGTGTGCCAGATAAATGCAGATTGGGGCAATTTCATTGTGGAAAAATATCTACACTAGATATTCTAGTTTTTGTATTAGTAATTTCAAAGAATGGGAACCAGTTTGGTGTAGTGGTTAAATGCTGGCCTAGAACTGGGAGACTGTGAGTTATAGTCCCACTTTAGGCATGAAAAATGGCTGTGTGACTTGGGCCAGTCATTCTCTCTACGCCCAAACCATTTCACAGGATTGCTCCCTGAGGAAAATATGGAGTTTTATGTATGTTTGTTGCCTTGAGTTCCTTATAAAGTAATAAAATCTAATCTAATCATGATTGTAATAAACAATCATTTGCACTTTCTCTGTTTAAGCTGCTTCTGATCACAGTACCCTTCACAATTATGTTTTAATTATTAAATCTTATATTATTTTTATTTCTCAAGTCATTTTCTGTCAATCAATTAATAGTAATTCTTCTCAGAAAGATTGTGCAGATCAATCCTGAGTCATAGCATATATAATCTGACAAGACATGAAAGAATTATCCTTCTGAGATGCTCTTTTAGTTTCCTTCAAAGTGCAGAATGCCACACAATACTGAACATGTGCAAATGCAACCACACAGATTAAATGATGCATAAAATTCCAACACTAATGTTATAATAACTGCAACAATAATCCCAAAGGTGCTTTTTCAAGAAGCAATTGAACTTTCTTGTTTTTTCTTTGAAGACATATAGCTTCTCATCCAAGAAGCTTCTTCTGTTCCAATTGCCTCTTGAATTGCCTCCCAGTTGCAAGATAATTATTAAAGGAGTCAGGGATTTGGCAGAATCTACAATAAACTATTTGGTGGAAACTACAATAAAAAACTACAATAAATAATAAGGGGCAGCTGCAAAGAAGATGGGGTCATCCTATTCTCCAAAGCACCTGGAGGCAGAAGAAGCAATGGATGGAAACTAATCAAGGAGAGAACCAACCTAGAACTAAAGAGAAATTTCCTGACAGAACAATTAATCTTTGGAATGACTTTCCTCCAGAAGTTGTGGGTGCCCCAACACTGGAGGTTTTAAAGAACAGATTGGACAACCATTTGTCTGCAATAGTATAGGTTTCTTGCTTGACCAGGAGGTTGGACTAAAAGACCTCCAACGTCCCTTCAACTCAGTTATTCTGTTAAATATCACACCCTAATTTTAAAAATGTGTCGCAATGAAGAAAATTGGCATAAGTACATTTGACTCCCTAGCCATGGTAAATTTCTGCTGCTTCAAAAAAATTTTAGTCCTTTTTAATTAAGGTAATTAAGAATAGAATAGAATAGAATAGAATAGAATAGAATAGAATAGAATAGAATAGAATTATTTATTGGCCAGGTGTGTTGGACGCACAAGGTATTTGTCTTGGTGCATACGCTCCCGATGTACATAAAAGAAAAGATGCATTCATCAAGAATCATAAGGTACAACACTTCCAACACTTAATGATAGTCATTAATTGTCATATTTACATGATTTATACCCCATATTTCTGCTTTAAAAACTTCTCAAGGAGGCTAATAAAATTTTCTAAGGTGCTTTTCTTTGAGGAAAGGCTATCTATGGGTACCTAGAGGTGAACCTTCCCGGCAGTGGCCTCACTTCTTTGGAGAGGAAACATCACATATTCAATTACCTGAATATTTAAGGAAGGCATTTGGAGATGAGAAGCCTTAGCTTCTCTTATCAACTTTAAGATGGGTGGACTTGTGGACTTCCACCCCTTTTATAGTTGATCAAACTGGCAAACACCAGTGATATTGCTTATGTGTTAGAGTTGTTATTAGCCACTTAAAGAGGCTATTGAAATTTAGCAGTGTAGAAATTTTGGTAAACAAAAAGATAAAGTATATTAAGTAAAAACATGGACTAAAACTAAGATAAAATAAATACTAAAGGCATGCAATAATTAAATCCAGTAAAAGGGATATTTTCTAAACACTAGGAAAATGAAAATTAAATAGAATTCTTCAGGAAGAGTATATCATAGCCAGGATCAACCTAAGGAAAGACCTTCCTTGTGTGCCAGGAGGATCTTGTAGGTTTTAACAAATTACTTAACACATTTTAAAGGAGCAAAATGGATCCTTAAATTAGAACATTAAAAATTAATAACAATATCTTAAATTGTGCCTGGTAAGCAACTGGAAGAGCCAGTAGGGTATAATGGCTGAAGCATCAGGCTAGAAACCGGGAAATTATGAGTTTTTGTCCTGCCTTGGACACAAAGTCAACTCTTGAGCTAGTCACTTTTTCTCAGCCCCAGAAAGAAGACAATGATAAATCCACTTATGAAAATAACTGCCAAGAAAACCACAGGTACTTGTCCAGGAAGACTCCGAGAACCAGACTTGATTGAACAGAAGAAGGAAAAAAAGTAACTGGTAACCAGTGCAGATTCTTTCAGTGCAAGCATCATATTTCCTTGTGCTGGTGAGCCCAACTGGGAAGAACTGAAGTTGTAAAACCGTCCTCTCCAGATTCATTTGCGTCATGAAGTCCAGAAGGATTGTATGGTTGATGGTGTTAAAAGTCAGCATAAGGTAAACTAGCAGAACTGCATAGCTCTCAGTCTGTTTCTAGCTTTGGTTATGAAATAACATGATCAAATGAGTTTCAATATCCTATCTTGGCCAAAAACAACCTAATCTGTGTCTAGAGAATTAGATACGTCACTGAGGAACGTGTTCACTTCATCATTATTTTTCCTAGAACTGAATAGTTGAACAGATCTCATAGATGGACAGGTATTATTATTCTAAGAATAGAGAATAACACATGTTCCACTGCAAACAGGCAATGATCACTCTCTCGTAACTATGAGGCTAGTCTAATCCTAGCCAATTTGATCAGCTAAATTGAGGCAAGGATCGTGTAAGCACTCATCTATACTATTAGCCTATATCCTCAGGATCTATAAGTCAGAAAGAATTCAAAACTATACAACAAGCAAATATCTATGGAGATTCTCAGTCATCCAAGTCATGGTTGTCCCAAAGGTGCTTTTTCCAAAAGCAATTGGAAAACAAGGGAAAACAAAGTCCAGTTTTGAAAAAGCACTTTTGGGATATAGAACAAGCATTTGCCAAGAGTACATATCTACGACTGGTCCTAATATTAAGAGAGTAAGTTAAAACAGAAACAATTGATCCTCATCATAAAGAATGATTCAATCAGCTCAGAACAAATCCAGCTCTTTCCCTCTCACTTCTTGGTGGAGGAAATTTTGTATAGTATGGAAAAGCAATAAAAGCCAGTTATCTATCTATCTTTTGTCCTCAAAACATCTACAGGTAGTCCTTGATTTATGACCACAATTGAGCCCATAATTTTCATTGAATAAGCAAGACAGTTGTTAAGTGAGTTTTGCTCCATTTTATGAACTTTTTTGCCACATTTGTTAAATCACTGCAGTTGGTAAGTTAGTAACAAGGGTATTAATTGAATCTGTCTTCCCCGTGGACTTTGCTTGTCAAACGGTCACAAAACCTGTGATCGCATGACCTTGGGACACTGCAACCATCATCAATACATGCCAGTTGCCAAGCATCTGAATTTTGATCACGTGACCACAGGGATGCTGGAACGGTAATATGAAAAAGGGTCATGAGTCATTTTTTTCAGTGCCATTGTAACTTTGTAACATTAGTTACAAACAATATGTATTCAGTATGTGAATTAGCAAAGATTCCATGCAATCTGGCAAGATCTCAAAAGGTCCATTGGATTAAATGGAAAGGATACAATACAACGATATAAAGGGGGTATAAAAGGGAAGGAAGATAGAACACAAATAGTTTTGCAAGATTTCCTACAATAATTTATCTCAATAAGTTATAGCTACAGTCTTCCAATGGAATTAATTTCTTGATGTAGTTTACCTCATAGATTTGACCAATGGAGGATAGCAACATCTGCAGTCATGTGACTAGGAATAATAATAATAATAATAATAATAATAATAATAATAATAATAATAATAATAATAATTTTTTTCTATACCTCCCTTCTCCCGAAGGACTCAGGGCGGTGTACAGCCTATTAAAAACACAAAACAACATCAGTTAAAATAGTTTAAAATTATTAAATAAATTCGGCTGAATTTTAAAACCCCAGAATTTTAAAACCCAATTTAAAATTGTTATGTTGATAGCCCGGCCTGGCGGAACAACAGGGTCTTGAGTGCGCAACGAATAGCCCAGTTAAGGCAAAACGGACAAGCACAAGCTATCTAATATCTCTCCTTTCCTGGCATGTTAATAGTCCATCTTTCCTTCTCTCCATAACTATGCCAATTAGAGCCCACTCCACCCTCTTCAAAAGAACATAAAACAAAGTAAAATCTCATGGGGCAGAAATATTGATGGAAGCTGAAGGGGGTGTCCACAAAGATATTTTGGGCCTAAGGATCATGTTGAAGACCCAAGTCTTATGACGTTATAAATATGCTTGTCTTTAAAACGTCACAAGATTCTAAATGATTAAAATGGCTTATTCACGGGATATAGTTTTTGCTCAGATTATAATCTACATATTTCATAGCCAACTTCTAGAACCACAAGTGGCGATGCAAGATGTTCATCCTCTTTTCGTAACACTTACTCATTTGCCAAACATGTGACACAGAAGGAGCACCCTGGTACTTTTGGAAAGTTTCCTAACAAAAAAGACCAAAGTTTAGCATAAAGGTCAAAGGAGTTATGGATTAACAGCTCACCATGGGAACTTCGCAATTTTAGGAGAGCAAAACGCAAAGAGTGAGTATAACACTGAATCACAGTTTTTTTGTGATTGCTTTAGACAGCTGGCTCAGGCTATAGGATAATAGTCATTGGAAGAAACCAATGATTTTTTGCTCATGGTATTTGATAGCATCTCCTAAAAGCAGGCACTGCAACATCTAAATGTGCCATTAATCACTTCTTTGATTGTCCTTAAAGTTAATGATGTGCTTATCTTTGCAAGGAATTCATGCTGAGCAGAATATGAAACAAGCAAACATGTTTAATTTACTATTATCTGTTTTTAAAAGATCTCTCTCTCCCCCCACCCCCGGTCCGTTTTTGGGAATTCTAGTTTCAAGAGAACCAAAGCTTACAGAAGCCATTTCTAGATGGATTGATAATTTATAGAAACAAAAAGCTTTTTAAAAAAAATAATTAAAATTGTGTAAAACGTAACATGGTTATTCTTAGCACAGTTCTCCATACACTGCATTATCACAATAATTGACATCCAGAATAAATATGTTAAATATTAAAGAATAGAATGACTCTCTGTTTTCTAAGGGGTGCCCATAACTAGTTTGCCCCAATAGAGAGAAGCCACTGACCATTTCCAAGAGCAGAAAAGCATGAAAATTTGCAACCTGCACACAGCAGTGCTGTCTAATTTGTGCTATTTTTTTACAAGTTCACTGATGGGACAGCCAACAATTTTTGTTTTTTTTTACAAATTCATCTAAAACAGGACCTGGAGCAAAGTTAAACAACAACAACAACAACAACAATAAAGGACATAATTTTTAGGTAAAATAACTATAGGTATGGGAAGTTTAGGAACAAGTTGCGAACTTTAAAATGCTAGTTCCCAATATGAGTGAATCATTCCCACAATTTGCAAAGGTATACTAAAGCCTGACTAATATTACAGCACTTCCCTAATAATTAAGCTCTCTTGGATCATTGGGAGGAGACAGATTTGTCATTTTAAGTGCATGTTAGTGCAATTCTCAGTTTTGATTCACAAGGCAGCAGAATTCTAGCTGTTTCATTACTCCAGTATTTTAAGCAATGAAAGACATTTAATCCTGCCTCAGTCATTTTAAAGTTTATAATCTAAACATATTTTCTAATATCAATTGTGTTCCTAAGTACAAATTTATAAAGTATGATACAAAAGCAGATCGCATGTTAATATCAGTAAGAACATTTTCACAAAATTTCCTGTACACAATTTTACTTTTGTTTCTTTTATATGCAGATGATGAAACCACTATAAATTGAAAATGAATACTCTAGACCATCATTCATCAAATGTGAACAAATATTTATTGTTCAGATTTTGAATTCTGAGTTGGAATTGCAAATGCAAAGAAGTTGGGCCTTTTTTTGTTATCTCTGGTGGACTTGTGACAAAGCAAAGAAATATTGTGATCAGATTTTTACTTTAACTCAAAAGATTCTTAAAATAAATATAAGATTGAAACCAAAAAAGTCTCTTTTTAGGTTTGATGGATAAGGAACTTGAAAGAAAATTTGAAATTTTGTTATTATTTATTGTTGACAATGCGAGAATCTTATGTGCACAAAGATGGAAAGGCACACCAATCCTCATAAAAAATGAGTGGTAAAGGTGATGGTTAGCGGAAGGGGTGAAACTGGAGCAGAATTTATCTAATTTTAAATTAGAGAAGAATTTATCTAATTTTATTTCTACTTGGAAAGTGCTCCTGGACTTTTTGCTCAAAAGTAAAAAAAATGAAACTTTGATGGTAGGTGTTTATGATTAGATTATGGTTTTGTTATTATATAAATAGCTTGAAATGTTGCAAAATGTAAAGCAAAAAGTTGAGGTCGAATTTTTGTGTTTGTGTGTGCTTGACTGCAACGAAAATAGTCAGAAGTCAGCAATGTTTTTCTCTTTCTCTGCACATTTCTCTCTCTTAGTTTTTTCTAACTTTTGTTTTTTTCTGCATTTTTATCTTATAATGAAACTTAAAATTTATTTTAAAAAAGGATTCTGAAGGAAGTAAAGAAATGTAAATAATGCATTTCATTGGCTTTTCATTAGGCAAAATTTTCTTTTGCTTGTAAATTTTGGAGTTTCCTTTATGAAGAAGGGAAAGCATCATTTGGTCTGTTTTCCCGGTTCAAACTGTGCATTGAGAGTTAGTGTGCATGTATTCTTCAGAACCTAAATGTCCTGCATTATCTTTCCTTATAACAGGAGTCCCCAACCCCCAGTATGCGGATCGCTACAGGTCTGCAGCCTGTTGACAACCAGTCCGTGCAATTGTGAAGTTCCATTTGCCTAAGCGGCATGCATGCGTGCAAAACCATCCCATTCTTCCCCCCTGCCATTAGCGCTGTCGGTCCCCAGAGCTGGAAAGGTTGGGGACCACTGGCTTACAGCATTAATGTTACTGACATATCAGGAAAAAGGTCAGATAACATTCTATTTTTTTAGAAGTAGGTAATTTCTAAATAAAGAATTACATGATAAAATGTCAGTCTTTTCAGATAGAATTACCGTGTGTATGTACGTACACATGCTTACACCACATATTTTATTTATTTACTTACTTACTTACTTGCATCCCACTTTTATTATTTTTACATATCTAATACTCCTTCCTCCTCTTATTTACCCCAGAACAACAACCTTGCAAGGTGAGTTGGCTGAGAGAAAGCGCTAGATCATCCAGCTGATTTCATGGCTAAGGCAGGATTTGAACTCTTGGTTTCCCAGTTTCTAGCCTGATGCTTTAACCACTACCCAAACTAGCTCACATATATATGGCATGTGTCTTTCCAAAGTTGGTTTGAGACTAACATTTCTTTTTCTGCTGCTGCCAATCATCCTAGGTGGTAACACAGTGCTATAAATACAAAGATTTTTTTTGTTCTTCCTCTTGGTATCTTCTAATAGGAATAAAAGCATTTCTCTTTTGAACCTCTACAGCAGCACTGAAATTAATTCAAACATTCAACACTATTAGAAGGGCCAATGATTTGACTTGATATGGATTAACCATGTGGAATAATAAAGGATGATGATGATGATGTATCATGTTACAAATCATTGCTAATGTTGTGCTGAATTTGTAATAATGCTCTGCTTGAGTCTTTTAAAAACCTGACTGATTTAGATTGCTGAAGATTTTAGGATTCTTCCAAAGGTGCATCATTTAGAGTGCTGCATTAAAAGGGATAAAAGTAACCAATTTTTCCATAATTCAAAGGAAAAAGACTGAAGAGATAAAGTTGGCTTTAATAATATAATTATGTCAACACAGGCCATTGTAATGCACTCCAAGGATTGCCCGTAAATTTTTTCCATCAGATTATTTCATGGCATCATAGTACTTTTCCACTGTTCCAAGCTTTTAGAGGTGAGGAGTCATCTTTACTAGGATCTATACTAAAATTAATATAAATAGTTGTCTATACTAAAAACTCTGTAACATAATCTTTAAAGACAGAAGTCACACATATCACTTTATTTTCTAAAAATGTCCAGATAGAACTATTGTCTCCATTTCAACCACATCAACAGAACCTAGAAAAATCAATCCCCACTAATTTATTGTCTTGATCTATAGGTTGCACTAAGCATTTTTTAAACTATGGTTTACTGATTTGGTCACAATGGGATGGATTCACATTACATCACAGTAGACTATCCATCATACTTTATAAACTGAACACAATGTGCTTAGTACAACATACTAAGCCAAAACTAAAGAAATCACATTATTATTCGGGATCCATCGACACAATAAATCTAACCACAAAGTTTTTTTTAAAGTACATAATAACGTAAATGGAGCCTTCTATCTAATTCAATATTCTGTGTCTCACAATAGCTGAACAGATGCATTGAGGAAAATCATAAGCAGAACGGAATAATTTCCTTTCAATATTCTTTAACAAATGGTATTTACAACATGCTACCTAACATCTCTTTTTATGATACTATAACATACATCTGAGTGCCCTTCACTACCCATAGAACACTGAAATATATTACCCTTCAGTAATAATCACACTATGTTCTTTTTTTAAAAAAAGCTTTCAATATTTAAATATTATACTTCATAATATAAAAATGATATAAAAGGAAGAAAAAGGAGGAATACTCAAAAGTCGTACATTTATATACAGATGCACTTTTCTTCATGGGTCAGATTGAGATTTTATTTTTTACATTCAGAATATATTTTCCTACAAAAACTACTTTGCACCAATATTCCTTCTCAATCTACCAGCTGATTTTATATATATTGATATAAGTATGTTACTTGTTTTGACGATTAACGAAAGGGAAAACAGCTACAGTTTTGATAACATGACGCATTATGAGAGGTAAAAGAGCCTAATTTTTCTTAATAGCTGGAAAATGCTTCCAAATTTGGAGGATGTTGTTCATCAGCTAGTGGGAAAAAGAGAAATGGATTCATAAAACAATGAATTGTAGTTGGAATAAACAAATCGGTGCATCAGTGGTGGGTTTCAAATTTTTTTACTACCAGTTCTGTAGGCGTGGCTTGGTGGGTGTGGCATGGCTTGGTGGGTGTGACAGGGGAAGGATACTGCAAAATCTCCATTCCCTCCTCATTCCAGGGGAAGGTTACTGCAAAGTCCCCATTTCCTCCTGATCAGCTGGGACTCGGGAGGCAGAGAATAGATGTGGGTGGGGCCAGTCAGAATTTTTACTACTGGTTCCCCGAACTATTCAAAATTTCCGCTACCGGTTCTCCAGAACTGGTCAGACCCTGCTGAAACCCACCTCTGAGGTGCATCCTTAAGGAAACTGCAAATATTTGGTGATCAAAGGTTGTACAACTACAATATTTTTTTAAAAAAAATAATTATGAAACAACTCACAGACTTAACTTTGTGGGTAAGCAGATCATCATTAACCAAAGAATTTCAACAAAATCTTGAATACAACTATAAGCTCTTTGTTCATACCTCTCTTGTGTATTTTGTTTGCAGAACTCTTTAGACAGATTTCCAAGAAAAACATAGCCCAGAGGATTCAAGAAATAATACCTGTATTTTCCATTTGACCCAGAGTGTAAGCAATCAGCTTTTATAAGCACAATATGGGTTTCCTTTCAACTCACCAGCATTTTCTCAAAGTTTCGCGTGCAGGTATTTTCTGATCTCTCAGATTTAGGACCATTTATGACCTGCTTCATGAAAATAAACTTGAACAACTAAGAAAAGGGTATACATCAAGTTCAGCACTGAGACCATTCTCGGTACGCTGCACACTGGTAGATTTCTAAATATCTGTGAACTGGGACCATATGCAGTTTGCATTACCATTGTTTTAAACAAGTAAACAAGACTATATTTCTGTTTCCTTATATTTCACTCCAGTGACTCCTCTGTCATGAATGAGTTTCTTATTGTAACTTAATCCGCATTTGAGAAAATGTTTTGTTTTTAATGTATTTTTCAAGTTAGCCACAGAAATGTAAGAGAATGCCATTGCTATTAAAAATGGATAAGTGAGTTCACTCATCTGTTATATCCTTCAGCTGAATAGCATTGCTACAAATTATGCCCAACAAATAATGAACTGTTTGATACCTCTAAGTGCACAGTGGGTAGGAGTAATACAGGTAGTCCTTGACTTACAACCACAACTGAGCCCAAAGTTTCTATTGTTAAGTGAGACATTTCTTAAGTAAATTTTGCCCAATTTTATGACCTTTCTTGCCATAGTTGTTAAGTGAATCACTGCAGCTGATAAGTTTGTAAGCCAGTTGTTCAATGAATCTGGCTTTCCCATTGACTTTGCTTATAAGAAGGTCACAAAAGGTGATAACATGACCTTGAGACACAACAACGGTCATAAATACGAACCAGTTGCCATGCATCTGGATTTTGATCACATGATCATGGGGATGCTGCAAAGCAGTGGTGAAATCCTGCCGGTTGTGTCCAGCTCGCATGAACCAGTAGCGGCAGCTGTGCGTGGTTTGACAAACTGGAAGTGGCGGCAGCGCGAGGCTCCACCCACCCGCCCGGACATCGTTACTTACTGGTTTTAACCAGGAAGTAACCCAGTTTTGACCTGCGCATGTGCAGAAGGCTTTACACGTGCACAGAGGGTCAAAATCGACCTGACGATGGCACGTGCGTGGTGTGCACACTTCCGAACCAGTAGGGAAGGTAAGTAAATTTCACCCCCGCTACAAAGGTTGTAACTGTGAAAAACGATCATAAGTCACATTCTTCACTGCCATTGTAACTTTGAAAGATCACTAAACGAACTATTGTAAATCAAGGACTATCTGTATTTAGATGATATTTTCATTATAAGTTAAGACTACAGTGCAGCTCCCTAATTCTCATCCAACAGTACTTTTTACCATGCCAACTGAAAAATGTTAAATAAAGAGGATTCCAAGTTGAGGTGGGAGAAAGCTGGTTTTTAAAAAAACTTTTCAACATAAGCACTGGAAAATAAATAATTCCATACTCAATTTTGCACTGGCAAAGAATTGTAGTAAAAAAGATATCGCCTATGCTTGATGCCTTGTTTACGAAGAATTCCCTGAACAGCAAAGTTTCTTAAATGAAGCGTGAATGATAAAAGCAAAGTCTTTCCATTGGGTGGGGCATGATCAAACAGAAATTTTAACAGCAATGTAAGCTAAGGAAAAATAACTAATTCATTAGCTAATCCATTAAACCCTTTATAGAAAAGTGAAATTCTGGCTTTTATTTGAAATGAAGTAGGAGGGAACTGTAGACTAAGCTTAAACAATCAAAATAATTTTATTCAGTGTCAGACAAAGTGGATGTTATGATTAAAAAAAAATCTTATATAGTCAATGCCAAGACAAGAGTTCCACGGGAAGGGCAAATAAAAAAAGTCAAGACTCTAATTGCAACCACACTAAATGCTGCCTCTTTGCGTATGTGTATTGTGCATGTGACACATGAAAAAGAAGTGGTAGGGCTTCAATTCTGTGGTCATAGCCACCATCTTGACTTCACTGACACCTCCCAGTTCCTGCCAAGAGTCAGTGGGATAAACTGAGGTGAGTCAAAACTACAGAATAAAACCAAAAAGGGTTTTACCATTTAACCTCACCAAAATCTCAATTGGAATAGTCTTTATATAGTTACCGTTTGATACCTTCATATTCACCCATTGGAATCATAGTATTAGGGAGACTGCTATTGTGATAGAAATTAAAAATAATACTAGAGAGAAAACCTTGTTCGCCCTGTCTCACTGGTGAACAGCCATCTTCTAGCTCAGGGGTGTCAAACCTTTGCCGCATCAGGGTTGTGTTTGACCTTGGGGGTGGGGTGGAGGTAGCCAGGGTGGGCATGGCCAGCTTGATGACACTAGTGTTGGGGGCGCCTGTGGTGGCCCAAGTGCTCTGCCAGCGAAAATGGGCTCCAGAGCTCCATTTTCAGCTGCGACGGCCTTCTGCCGTCCTCTGCCAGTGAGAATGAAACCTGGGAGGGCCACACACGGCTCTCCCGAGCTCCGTTTTCATAGGCAGAAGCACCACGGGCCGGTCCTTTATTGTTTCTAGGGTGGCCTCACAGGCCAGATTTAAGGACCGTGGGGGCCGAATCTGGCCCCCGGGCCTTCAGTTTGACATGCCTGTTCTAACTCCTTAATCTTAAAATCTGAGGTGCAAGAATTAATGTAGGAATGCTCTGAGACTAAATAGTGCCTGAAAAACATCTATTGTAGATATTCTAACTTGCAATATTTCAGGTTTGTAAGGATTATTTTCCTGCTGGCTCATGTCATGACAAGTCACTGAGAGCTGTAAATATAAAACAAACAAGAAAGGAATAATGATGTGTGAAAAATATATTGATGACATCTTCATAACATATCCTGCAAGTCATAACTTATGAAGGCAAACAAATGTTTCTTCATTCGGGAGTTTTTTTTTTTAAAAAAAACATAGAGCAACAATTTTAATGCACCACCCTTAATGCTTCAAGAACCACATTAAAAAAATAATGATAAACTTGCAATTAAGGCAGAAATCCGTTTTTGCAAGCTTTTTGCCAATTCTGCTAATAGAGAAATAATTGCATTTGGAGTTAATGATAAATCTATGCATCTAAACATTCAGGTATTACGTGTGCAGTAGAGAAGCAGTAGAGAAGTAGAGAAGAGCAACAGGAATGATCAGGGATCTGGAGGATAAAACATATGAAGAACGGTTGCAGGAATTGGGTATGTCTAGTCTGGTGAAAAAAGAGGCTAGAAAAGGAGATATGATAGCGGTATCCCAATATCTGAGGTGCTGCCATAGAGAAGAGGGGGTCAACCTGTTCTCCAAAGTACCTGAAGGCAGTACAAGAAGCAATGAATGGAAAATAATCAAGGAAAGAAGCAATCTAGAACTAAGGAGACATTTCTTGACAGTTAGAACAATTAATTAGTGGAACAACTTGCCTCCAGAAGTTGTGTTTGCTTTTTTAAAAAGAGGTTGTCTGAAATGAAATTGGGTTTCTTGCCTGAGCAGGGGGTTAGACTAAAAGACCTCCAATATCACTTCCAACTCTGTTATTCTATTCTGAGCTTTCCTGGAACTATACCATAACTGCCTCCATGTGATCTGGAACTTCTGGTTTTGTCTTTGTGGTTGGTTGAACTGGGCTTGTTACACCAGTCAATGTGGATTTCAGACTTATACCTTGCATGCCTTCAACTCTTGAAGAAGAATAAGGGACATTTTTCTTTTGTTTCGTCTGAGTCTGAATGTTTCATCTGAACTTGAACAATCTATTAGGCCAATCTCCAGTCAAATATATACTTGCTGCAACAGGTTTTCTTCTCATGAATTTTGTCATACCCCGATACTTTGCTATTTGTTTGTGTACTGATTTTAATACTGAATTAATTGATAAATAAAATTGTAATCACTATTCAGTATGATCTGTGTTGTGAAGCCTCTTCTTTCTCACACCCAGTGAATTATGAACAAATATTCTAGTGTTGTTTTCCAAAGTCAGGGATATACAACATTTGAAAGAGCCAATCTTAGATCATTTTAAGGTTTCCTTCAAAGAGAAAACTCCCATTGGTCCTGCATTTCATCATCAAAAAATATCCTCTAAATGTTTCAGTTTATTGTTCCTCTATTTTATCTGTTCTGTTATGTTTTTGGTTGTTAGTTGCGAAGTTGTGTCTGACCCATTGCAACCCCATGGATAACTTTCCTCCAGTTTTCTTATTCTGTTATAGATGGGTCTAAATTCATTGAAATATTCTAGGAATTATATTAAAAACATGAAATAAATTGATTCAGAAAAATAATACATAAAGGAATTAATTCACTAGTGACATTATTATACCAAGAGAAATTTTAAGAATTGTTCATAGAATATTTTAAAATTTAAAATTATATTACTAAAATCTGTCAGGAAAAAAATTCATTTTTTATTGTAAAGATTCTTAATTATCAAAAAAGACTTCAGTTCAATACTTTAATATCTTAGACAATGGCTTTGTCTGAAGTCTATAGTGTCATAGTTTTAGGTTCTTGTTTATCTGAGCTTTTGAGAGGAATGCCATTTGCTTTGTAAATGACAGTGAATCTGAAAAAATTAGTCTAGGGGTTCTGATTAAAGTCACCATGCTTGTTTGAGTATTGATAGAAACTATATACAAAGTATACCTATATACTTCGAGTGATTTTAAAATGGAAATAGAGGGAGGAAATTTAACAGATAATGCAATATTGTTCAGTCAGAAAACAAAAGAACAAAGCAAAATTAATGCTAATCAGACTGAACACTACATCTTCTACTAATGTTCATGGTGTGAATAAGACACACAATATTGCATTTCCTGTCTCTACCACCGCGATAATTTTGTGGTGATAAAACAACTATAATAAAAGGAATAGGGTGATCTTAATTTGAACTAATTTTCTAATGAACACAGCATCTCCTCCCAACATTATTTTGCCACCCACCAAAAACCCCAGTCAATGATTTGTATTTGTACTTCTAATATTTGATGCAGGAAATTACTAGTAAATATGATTAAAATATTTATCTTGCAAGCACGAAAAGACCAATATATTCTATGTACAACAAACTTCTAGATACCAGGCAAGCATGAAGCAGAAATCAAACTATTCCTCATGGATTCAGCTTCATTCTTGAAATGTTTGCCTTATTGTATTCCTAGATACGTACACAAATGCATATAAATCTGCTGCATTCCCTTGCATAAAACAAGACAGATCAATAGATTTTGAATTGCAACTATTAAAATTTGAATCACATCATCATAATTCTATCCAAGGCATTAGTACCTTGGTATATAAACTCTTGAAGGAAAGCTGTAGATACATATTCAATGAAACCCTACCTCATAGATGGTCTCCTTTCAGGTCTTCTAGCTTCAAGGATAGATTTCAGAAGATACAACCTTGTCTTCTCAAAAGAATGGCGCGGTGGTATTCATGCATCTCCTATGACATTGTCTCATGCAAGTGGGGGATGCGGTCATAATAATCCTCTAGGAATGTAGCGCTCATCCACTATCTATTGCTGCACCCACAAGGGATTATGTGAAAATCCATCAGAAACTGCCTTGGTCTACTGGAAGAATGCAATGCCTTTTTAACAGGTTTCAAGTTGATTTAGAGACATATGACATGGGCCTTTACTACTAATTCACTTGTACGGTGCTTAAAGGGAGGATTTAATGTCCCAATAATGAATTGATTGATCTTCAACTATTTTCTTATTTGATCTAGTTCCCTGTGACAATTAGTGAAATTATTTAATGTAAAGAGCTATATCTGTTTATACAAATGTCTTACTTAAATTTAAAATAGGACAGCGTTCTTGATAAACTGAATAGGGAATAATTATTTTTATGATTTTTTTAAAAAAGGAAAATAAAACAGTTGCTCAGAATCCTTGCCAGGAAATACAATTTTATAAATTACATTCGTACGTCATGTTTTGTAAACTCAATAGGTTGTACCACTGAGATTATGAATGTACCACTAAACAAACAGGTAATTCTGTAAAAAAAAATCTTAATAGAAAATGTTCATTTTATGTTCCACTGTAAGTGGTTTGAGGACTTTTGGTGTTATACAGATACATTACACCAAATCTTTCAGCAGGTATTATATCTAATGGCAAATACAATAATATCTGTATGTTTTGATGCAGAAACCCAGATTGCTTTGATTGCTCAGAATCAACCACCACAAATCAAATATGGAAATAATTTGCTCAGTGCTCCATGCCCTGCCAACCTCATGGTTGAACTACCTATGGCAATGTGCTATTGGTGCATATGGCAATATTGGGCTGCCCTTGAAGAAAACTCTGAAAGTTCAGTTTCTGAAGGTTCAATTTGAAAGAATTTGGCTAGAAGTGTTAGAAAGATGAGGCCAAATGGCATCATACTGGGATAATTCTAAAACAAATGTCATATTAACGTATTGGATTCTAAAGTCAATTCAAACTAAGCTTGTATAACTAGAGAGCCAAATAGCTAAATAAATCCTTTTCTATATGGTGCCCATTTGAAGACTCTTCTCCAAATGATGATCTAGCATTAAAACTCTCTATAGAAATTTTGCCAAATCTGATCTTGCAATCATGTTGAAACCAAGTCAAGATTCCCTTCTTGATTTAGGGAATTTCTGTTGATATAGCCTGCCTGATCAATTTCATTTCCTTTGAATGCACTTAATGGTAATTTGTATTGCAGTTTAACAATACAAGTGGCAACTTCCATTTAATGACCCCTTATGTTAGATACATCAAATCTAATTTTGATTTAAATATTCCCACCTGCCCAAACAACAGACAAGTCCACTATACCCAAAGAAATCCAGACAAGCAGTTTAGTATGCATTAAATTTTGTGTCATTCACGGCAATTCATGTTACTTGTGTAATGATGCCCACGAACTCATCCTTGAATATAAAAAGTTAAAATGAAAAATGATACAATACTTCCATATAAATATACAAGGCTGATTTCAATAAAGATATTTATTGGTAGGCAGATCACAGATGTACAGATATTTCATTAGCTTGAAGAATAAAAAGAAACATAAAATTTAGTGTTTTTGAGCGTTGCAATTTAACATAATGTAATGATTGCAGAGTCGTCTATGATACATTTAAATATTTCTTCTAATTAAATGTCTTGAGCTTGTACTAATGTACTAATGTTCCTAAGCTTTGTACTGATGAAATCTAATAATTAATGAAACATATATATGCCTGGCAATAAAATACATTAAATGTTATGGCAAGTTATTGATTTTGGAACAGAAGTCCTCAGTGACAATATTAATAAAAATTCGTAACACAATCATGCTCAGTTAAAAAAAAAATAGAAGGCCCCATCAGCCAAGTATGAAATCCTACAGGATTATGATCATTAATTCATTGGGAGATGACTTCCAAGATTGGAAGTCAATCTTGTAGGACAAGCTATAAAATGTCACAAGAGACTAGGTTGGTCTCCTAACTGCAGGAATTCCTAAGGCTGAGCAACCTTCTCAAGAAAGCTTTGGTAATGTAGTTATCACCCATACTTTTACAAAGAAAACAAGGATATGCTTCCTCAATTGAACAATCTCCAGCGTAGGTTAAGACATATAGAAAACCTCAAAGAATTCCCCATATTGCATAAATGCAATGAAGAAAGAGATGTACAGGTATTTCAGTTGTATTCTCCAGTTTATAGTCCATGGACTTGCCTATAGTTCATGGTTCACGGGGTTTATTTCTCTGAGTGTAATCTTTAAAGAGCTCTCACTGCCAGACTTTCAGATATACTGATCTTACAAATAGTCAGAGTTCGTTAGTCAGCAACGCTAAAACCCAAGCCACCCATTTCTCCACAAAAATGGTTTCAATCAGCTGTTGGTGCAATGATGAAATATTGCAAGGAAATCTTGCTTTGAAATCACTGAGTCTACTTTTGCAGCCAACTGGTAATGTTGTATAATACCAAGAATCTTCCACATCTAATATAATACCTTAAAAATGGCACTCTGATCTAGCACATCTGCTATTTGACAAAGAATCCTAAAACATCTATGACATAAAATGAAGGAATTGTTAAGAACACAACTCCAGTCTTAAGTAGTTAATGTCCCCTTGCAGCTGGAAGAACTGCCAAGGGGAACAAATTATGGTCTACATTACCATATCTTCCAGTCCTTTGTTCCCATATTGGTATGATTGCTAATCTGCATAATACGTCAATACAGCACAAAGCCTATAATGTGAAACATAATCATTTGAATATAAGATCCATTCATATAAAAACTAATATTGGAAATCTTATTTGGCTATAATCAGAATAAGTACAAACTTGGATATCATGGTTTATCTTGCCTATAAATACACGAACAGAAGAGAATGTAGGCCAGAAAACAGCATTCCCCCACACCTCACCCTCATTGCCAAAATAGTTCGATTCATGCAAAAAAAAATAATCGATGCTTGGGCTAAATTAATCACAAGCCAGACTTTAAAAAGTTAGTTTTAAATAAATATTACTGTTCTGTTACATTGTAGTTTAAGAGTAATATGAACCAAGAACTGATACAGGTAGTCCTTGACTTATGACTGGTTGCTTAGCAACTGTTCAGTTATGATGGACAACCCTCCCCCCCCCCAAAAAAAAAACATACTTGCAACCTGGATTTGAACTTCTGATGGCCATTCCCTCCCACTGTAGTCATGTGATTATATTTTGGGCGCTCAGCAACCAGGCCATATTTAGAACCATTTGCAGGATCCCCACGGTCATGTCACTGTGATTTATAGGTTTTCCGGGGACCAGCATTTACTTCCAGTTTCTGGCAAAATGTGCCCATTGCAGAAAATGTGATGCTTTAATGACGACAGCGTTTATTTAATGACTGCCACAAAAGAAGTCATAAAATCAGGTCGACATGATTTACCATCTTAATTCTGGGCTCAATTATGACTCAATTGCAAGTTAAAAAACTATATAAAAGTATAAAAGTATTTTTCATTACGGAAGCCCAAGAGCAATGCGGTTTTTGAAGTTCAGCATCTTGTTTAAAATTTATTTCACTTTGCATCCCGTTTGTTTCAATGAGGAAAATTGCAAACTACTCTCAACAAATACATTTCTATGCAGCCCTCCCACAAAATGCAAGCATCTCAAGCAAGGGTCTCAAAGGTGGGGTTCCCCCACCCCTTAAAAGGCAACTGGACTGTTGTTGTTTTTTTCCCCTGGAGGGGGAAAAAAAAAGCATTCCAGTCGCTTTTTGAAGAAAAGAAAAAAAGCATCTTTGAGACAACTATGACCTAGAGCACGGGTCTCCAACCTTGACAACTTTACGACTTGTGGACTTCAACTCCCAGAATTCCTCAACCAGCACATGCTGGCGGAGGAATTCTGGGAGTTGAAGTCCACAAGTCGTAAAGTTGCCAAGGTTGGAGATCTTAGACCTGGAGGACTGACAGTCTCCCCAGATTCTCAACCAAGGGGTTTAAGACTGTGGCTTTAAAATATCACATAGAAACGTTTTCGGATAAAAAATGTTCCAGCCTTAAATAATTGACTTAAGTGGTTCAACTGGCTTTTTTTGCATGTGTAATGTTTGGCCATGGAAGGGAGGAGTCCTCTTGAATGCCAACTTGATGATGCCCGTTTCTGTGATTTAAACGTGGTTCACGTCATCCGATTTAATATCCTTTTTCAGCTTGGCCAGGCGCACGAGGCAATCATCTCTCCACTGTCTCCTGGCATTTAGGTGCTCTGGATCACTTGGAGTTTTTTTAACCATGGCCTGAAACAAAGACAAAATAAGTTATACGTTAAGATAAAGGTTTGCTTTAGAGTAGCCTGATTTGGCACAACCTATGATCGTGCCCATACAGTTTTCTTGGCAATGGTATGGAAATGATCTGCCACTGACTTTTTCTTTTTTTTTTTGACTTTCCAGTTTAGTCTGGATTTGGGGTGGTTTCCTGGGCAAGGATTGTTCAATGTTCCTTTTAGCTTCCTTTTAGCAATCCTTTTAGATTTAGCTTCTAAATCAGGTAAGGTCAGTTAGGTGCTGCCATCTAGCTGGGACTGCTTAAGCAGGAACCCAATCAGGCAGCCCAAAAGCATTCCATTCCCCCCAGAACACTGTTTCTAAAACCTTGGCCAACTGAAGATACGTGGACTTCAATTCCCATAATTCCCCAGCTAGATAGGGGAATTGGCTGGGGAATTCTGGGAGTTGATGTCCACACATCTTCAAGTGGTCGTTCTAGAGCAGCTAAGCAAACTTTGCTCCTTTTTACGAGGGGGAGATTATTTTGTCTTTTAGGGCAGAGGTCCCAAACCCTAAAAACCCAGTACCAGGTCCACAGCCAGTTGGGAACTGGGCTGCACAAGCAACAAGTGAAGCGCACGAAGCTACACTTGTGCAAGCGGCAGGCATGTGCGTGTGAAACCATCCCCTCACCCAGCCGGTTTGCAGAGCTGGAAAAGTTGGGGACTGCTATTTTAGGACTTCTAAAGTGATGGTAGCTTTGTTCTTTTTGATATTATGGAGTAACTTGTTGGTAGTTCTTCCTTGTTGCACAGTAGCTCCAACTTGGCTCCAATACAGTAGTTCAGTTTACAAGTGAACGCCTGCCCTAGGTGTAATTCTAATGTGTTACACTCACCCTCCATAGTTTTATTTATGAAGAGACATCACATCTCCCTCACACTGGATCAGCAACAGTTTATTGCTAGAAAAATGCTTTTCTTTTCCAATCTGTATGCTTGTTATTATACGCATGAGTATACTGGTGTTATAGGGATGTGGTGGCTCAGTGACTAAGATGCTGAGCTTGTCGATCGAAAGGTTGGCAGTTCAGCAGTTCAAATCCCTAGTGCCGTGTATTGGGATGAGCTCCCGTTACTTGTCCCAGCTTCTGCCAACCTAGCAGTTCGAAAGCACGTAAAAAAATGCAAGTAGGAAAATAGGTACCACCTTTGGTGGGAAGGTAACAGCGTTCCGTGCGCCTTTGGCGTTTAGTCATGCCAGCCACATGACCACGGAGACGTCTTCAGACAGTGCTGGCTTTGAAACGGAGATGAGTACCGCCCCCCTGTTGTTCCTAGAGTCAGGAACGACTAGCACATATATTCGAGGGGAAACTTTACCTTTTACTGGTGTTAATGATAATAGAAGTGTCTCCTCTAATCCTTGCAGACTTCTAAAACATTTAAAATATATTTTTCCAATGTTCTTACCCTATGTGCTACTGCAATGTTTGGCAAAACCTGGTATTGCCAAATATCCCAGGGCACATCACCCCAAATTCCAAACTAATGGACCATTGGTTATAAAGACTGACAGTTCCAGGAGACCATCAGGCTGCAATGAAAACACTACTGCTTTTGAAAAGATCTTCTCATTCACCTGATTTTTAAAAAGCTTCCCTGCTCACCATGTCATCAAACTATGCTCCACATTGTGAGGTTGTTAACAATAACATGCCTGTCCCTTTCTAGCAGAACTATCCTATCTCTTATTACATGGGGAACAGATACTTGAATGCTGGCACTGGATGAAAGATTGAGAGATTATCCAGAATGAATGGGTTTAGGATTTTGCCATCTTTTTTGACAGTGAAATCCTAAAAAAATAAATACGATGTGATGATGGCCTATTTAATAAAAACCTCAAGCCAAGCAAAGGGAACTCACTTATTTGCTTTACTAAACCTCTGAAGAATAAAAGAGGATGATGGCCCAATTACAATTACCTTGCCTAGTTCTTAACTTGTCCCTGAATCCATTGCCTTCTGAAGCTAAAAAATAAGGCTGCCATATTGTTTTTCAGATTATACTTTAATCATCTGACTACTTTTTCTTCTCATATATTTTATAAAACACACTGGATTCGAAGTTGTTTTTATACATGGATCTTTACAAATCAAATTACAAATTACAAAGCAAATTATAGAATGACATGCAGATGAATAATTCTCTATTTTACATAGTTTTAAAAGGTACTACAGTCCTTAAAAACCAGGCCTTAGAGGTTAAATAAATACTGGGGACCGCAAGATAAAAATGTCTGGGCAGGGATTACTACATTAAGGAATGGGGATCTGAACAGAAAATTGTGGGAAAAATGAAGTGGCTAAAAAAAAAAGGAACAGTAAATTCATATTCATAACAGATAGTCCTTATGTTTGCTAAATACAGAAGATAATTCATTACATTTAATAACAGTCACACATGTGTTGAATGAATGATGTAATCAAAACAAACAAAAACTGAACATTTTATCCCATTTCGGACCATTATATATAATATCTATCTAAAACAAAATATCATATTTTGGGACCTGCAGAGTAGAATTTGATTTTGTTTCTTAAAAATCACACTATCATATTTCCATTTTGCTCTTAACCTCCATTTGACAATAGGAACAACGTAATGCATGCTGCATATAAAGAAGCACATTTGGTTGTAATGCATTCTATATGCTGAAGTTTATATGTGTCAACCACACAGAAAATCGTAAGACTGTTAACAAATAACATGATAAAAAAATTAATGAACCCAAATAAGATAACCTAAAATTGATAAATTCATAGAGCACCTACCGTGTTTCCCCGAAAATAAGGCCCTGTTTTATATTTTTTTGAACCCTGAAATAAGTGCTTGGCCTTGTTGCCATGCATCCAAAAGCCCGATTGGGCTTATTATCAGGGGATGTCTTATTTTTGGGGAAACAAGATAATATGAGAATGCAGTCGATACATTTTGCCAATTCCGCCCGATATTCAGTTTGTATATATACCTCATTGATTTTCTGTTCTGTTTCCCCAGAAAAATCTGGTATTGGTCCAAAGGTTTTCAAGACATGGATAATACCTTCACGGTATCTATCGCAATAGTTCAGCATTCCTGAAAGAGAATTGGAAACTGTTTAATGTTTCCCAAACAAAGAAAGTCTACAACTGAATTTGAGAGGAATTATTGACTGTCTGGAATTCTTTCTTTCTTTCTTTTTTCTGTCTAGAGGTTCCAAACAGATGTCTGCTAATTCTTTTTCAAAGAATGAAACTCGCAGAAAAACAATTCTATATCATCCTTTGAGAACTTATTTGTTTTCAAGTTAGGATGTATTTTACATTTAACAAAAATCCTCTTTCTTGAGATTGTTCCCAGCAATTCAAAATTTCAGACTGTTTAATAGCACTCATAGTTTCAGCCAACATTATGTTGGATGGAAGAGAAGCAGCTGGGAGCTTATGAGCAGAAGAAGCAAATACAACAGTCAAATAGATATAAAGGAGTTTTGTTTTTGAGGGTTGTTTGGGTAAATGCTTTTTTTCCTTATTATTAAAGAACTGTATATGCTTATTTAAAGACTATAGAGTTTGGAGCAATATCAGCTCCATCAGATAGACCAGACTGGAAAAACAATCAAGTGAGCTAATTCTACTTGTTGTAAAGCTATATTATAGAATCTTGTAAGTCTGGAAGAACAATTCTACCTTTCTCTCCTTTACCAAGAAATGAGGAGGATCTCTTTTGAGCATCTTACTCCACCCACTATCCCACTGCAGACGATGCTGTCTTTTATCTGACCATTCTCTAGGCAGAATATTTTTGGGCCAGTCATCCAAGGTCATTCCCACATACCATTAAAATCAGGAACTTAAGTTGCAGGTAATTGATTGATCAAGTGAATACTTAGCCAACAGCTCAGTCCTAAGTAGCATTAAGAGAAAAAACATTTGGGAGCTTGCAATCAGTGAGCAAACAGGAGGGCAAACAGGAAGAGGGGATTAGGTGAATAGAAGAAAGAATGTACTAATCTCTCACTTTCAGAGACAAAACAAGATAAATTCAGAGTTTGGATGAAGAATCCAGAGTTCAAGGTTCTGAAAATATAAGTGTCACAGGTTTTTTTACATATACCAAGGTTAGTGGGCTCCAAAACTCTAAGGAAGCCAACACAACTCCTGACCTCTCAGCAACACACCGTAAGTACTCAAAGGCTAGTATTCATAGTTTACTCTACCACTTCTCCCTTCTCTTCTTTCTGAACTACAACTTTTTTTCCTCCACTACTTCTCTTTGTGAACCTCTTTCTGGAAAATAGTAACTCTTATATTTGTCTTAGGCGGATTTATTTATTTATTTATTTATTTATTTATTTATTTATATTTATTTTATTGAATTTCTATACCGCCCTACTCCCGAAGGACTCAGGGCGGTGCACAGCCATGAAATAAAACACATAGATCTACAAAATTTAAAATCGAATAAAATGAATTAAATAAATTTGGCTGAATCGATACCCATAATTTAAAATACCCATATTTTAAAATACATTAAAAATTTAAAATTTACACTTAAAAGGGAGAAGATTTAGGCGAGGCCAGCTTGATGAAATAAAAGCGTCTTCAGCTTGCGGCGGAAGGTGCGCAGATCCGGAATCCTCCGTATCTCTGGGGGGAGCTCATTCCAGATCGTCGGTGCCCCCACAGAGAAGGCTCTCCCCCTAGGGGCCGACAGCCGACATTGTTTGGCCGACAGCACCTGGAGGAGCCCCTCTCTGTGGGAGCGTACTGGTCAGTGGGAGGCTGTTGATGGTAGTAGGTGGTCCCGTAAGTAACCAGGTCCTAAGCCATGGAGCACTTTAAAGGTGGTAACCAGAACCTTGAAGCGCACCCGGAAGACCACCGGGAGCCAGTGCAGCTCGCGCAGGAGAGGTGTTACATGGGAGCTCCACATTGCTCCCATAACCACCTGCGTGGCCGCACTCTGCGCCAGTTGGAGCCTCCGGGTGCACCTCAAGGGGAGCCCCATGTAGAGAGCGTTACAATAGTCCAGACGAGAGGTGACGAGGGCATGAGTGACTGTGCGTAACGAGTCCCGATCTAGAAAGGGACGCAACTGGCGAATCAGGCGAACCTGATGAAAAATCCTCCCGGTCACGGCCGTCAAGTGCTCTTCTAAAGACAGCCGTGAGTCCAGGAGGACGCCCAAGTTACGAGCCCTTTCCGTGGGGGCCAATGATTCGCCAATAGCCAGCGATGGCGCCAACTGACTATATCGGGACGTCGGAAACCACAGCCACTCGGTCTTGGATGGGTTGAGCCTGAGCCTGTTTCTCCCCATCCACATCTGTACGGCCTCCAGGCACTGGGACATCACTTCAAGGGCATCGTTGGGGTGGTCCGTTTTAGTTTCCCAAATGAACACAAACCACCTTCCTCAACTGCCCCTCACCAAACACCCACCCACACGAAACTCAACTGCCCCTCTGCTCAACTTTTATAGTGACACATTTCTGGGCTAACTATAGAGAGGTCTTAAAGCAGGAGTGTCAAAGAATGACCTGTGGGCTGGATGCATCGCGTGTAGGCCACGCCCACCCTGGCTCCACAAAGGCAAAAAACGTCATGATACATCACCATATGTCACGTGACGCGATTGAGTTTGACACCTGTGTCTTAAAGGGACAGGGTACCAGGAGTCCAGGTGCTGGCCATTTTGCAGGCAGCAAAGATCTACCTTCTACTTCAAACAATTCTTTAAAAAGAATAGACAGTCACTAAGAATGAAAATAGAAAGCCAGTAGGAGAAGGAAATATTTTCTGGTTTATTAAATATACATACACTTGGCTTGTCCCCCAATTGATATGACTATCTGCTGGTTGGCAATATTTCAATAGCAAGTCCATTCCCTTGAAATCAGAATGGCTGAACTGGCGATACTTAGGCAACCAGAGACATAGCTGGATGAGACCCTTCAAGATATGATAACTTCTTCCTACTTCCAAAGTGATGAATTTCTTATTTTTAAGGAGAGTGGGGAAGGAGGACATTGAGAATGAAACTTATGTTCCTAAATGAAGGGTCCAGTCTGTGGATGATGAAATCTTCTCGTATTGAAAACATACCTCCAGGAGATTGGGGGGATTTTTATTGCAATTTGACCTTTACAAACAAAACATAAACATATAAGCTTGAGGATCACACGGTGACTTGTTTGCCTGTTCCAAAGGTTGTAGACATAATGAGCCATACAAATCAGCTGCTAGACCATGGTGTAAGCCAGAGCAGTTTAGATTTGTTAGGTGACTGGGAATGTTGGGGGTCAAGCCAAGTTTGGGAAATGGGTTCCACTTGGAACCCAGCTGCTATGGCATAAAACCAAAACGTTGATTCTTGGGTGGGGGGGAGCCAAAACAAAGGTTGTGTAGCATCCAGTTCAAAAACATTTAGCTGCAGTATTTCAGGAAACAAAGGACCAATACTGGAAGAGGGTTAATGAAATATGTTAGAACAGATTCATATCAATATTTTAAAAAAGGACTTCCCGTTTTTGAGCTACTTCCAAGAAGTTTGAATTATTTCAAATGTTACTTGTGACTAGTGCACGTATGCATATTTGTTATTTAATTTACAACAATATTTAGTCATGATCTTTGTGTAAGTGGTTGGCTATAAAATCAGGACTCTAAAGATGCCAAAGAGCAAGCTCTGCATGAATATGAGAAAATTCCTACTCTTAATCTCAAGAAATATGTCCAGAAGTTTGCAATCCTTGGCATACTTACTTACTAAAACTGATGGAAGTGTAATAGAGTTCATTCTGAGTAAACATGAATAGATTACAAACATCTATTGTTTGTATATTAACCCAAGGACTATACTATTTAAGGAGCTAATGTAAAAGGGGGAACCATCAATTGATATTCTATTTCAAAATATTTCTAAGAGAACAGTCAGAAAATCATTTGATTTTCAATTGTAACAGTGCTTCTTTTTTATATTCTGCAATTTTTGCAGAAGCAAAATGGAGCACAAAGGGTTCCCTGGTTTTTTTAAAGTGTTAATAGCAGAACTAATAAAAGTATTAGTTGCTTCTACTTACACACACAATGATGTTTAGTGAGAATTCCCCAGCATACTCCAGCCGTCACGAGTTCACAGCATTTGTAAATGGCTATACTTAAGTGACAGGCTGAGAAGCCTTTTAAAGCTGTTACTTTTTACATTATAAAGATCACAGTTGTAAAAAAAAAAAGGTAGAAAAAAGTACTTTTGCTAAAAAAAATTAAAAGCCCTAGATTATGCATTTTTACTGATATGTATTTCCTGTTGGCATGAACCATACTGAGATTAAAAAAAGCAAATTTGGGTGAAGCTATTTAAGAATCTGGTTGTTAAAAGCCAAATAGCCTGTCCCAAAGTGTTTTTGGGAAAGTTGAAAAGAAGCAGGTAATTCTACCACCTCTGCAGAACCTGAAAAGATTATATCTATGCACAGGAGGTCCGTTGTTTCATGATTATACAGTAATAGGGCATCTGAGAAAATTATTTTAGTAGCACTCACTGCTGGTTGTTGTTGTTTTTCTTTACTAAATGTGTTTAAAAATGTTAAAATGTCCAGTTCCAGGTCACAAAATCAAGACTCACCACTATTTATATTAATTCAGTTGAGTGTCCTTAAACTACCTTTTCCTATGAAAAACACTGTGGGTTTTTGTTTTTGTTCTGTTTCTTTTCATTCTCATGTTTCTTTTCTCTTTCTGTCTGCAATGACTTGCTGTTGGCATTTGCTCTTTATCCCAAAGCTTCTGGCATACAGTATTCTACTGTTGGATACAGAGTTCTCTTCTCAGGAATGAAAGCTGAAACTCTGCTCCTGTACTGGTTTACTTTGAGGTAAATCTCACAGGTATCCAGATTTATTCTCATCTAAAGCAGGACCCTCATCAACGGCTCATATCAGGGCTTCTCAATCTTAGCCATTTTCAAATGTATGGACTTTAACTTCCAGAATCCCCACAACCAGCATGCATCTTAAAGTTGCTGAAACTGGGAAGCGGATGGAACTCACCAATGGCTGAGAGATATTAGAGCAGGGGTCTCCAATTGTGGCAACTTTAAGCTTGGAGGACTTCAACTCCCAGAAACTGCCCAACCAGCATGCATCTTAAAGTTGTTGAAACTGGGAAGCATGGATGGTTATTTAAACATCCTTGAGTGGATGGAACTCACCAATGGCTGAGAGATACTAGAGCAGGGGTCTCCAATCTTGGCAACTTTAAGCCTGGAGGACTTCAACTCCCAGAATTCTGGGAGTTGAAGTCTACCAGGCTTAAAGTTGCCAAGGTTGGAGATCCCTGTACTAGAGGATACTTTATAACTTCATTGTGTGTGTTGTGTGTCCAATCACACTTGGCCAATAAAGAATTCTCTTCTCTTCTGTTCTGTTCTATTCTAGTAAAGACATGGCGCATACACATACATACACACAGAATGATAGCTTTAAGAAATGTTCTTGGATGGAGTATGGAAGTGCACCAGGAGTGGGTTCTACTTAACTTTATTACTGGTTCGCACCGTTCTCGCACGCTCTTCTGTGTATGCGCAGATGGTCTATGATAACGTCGGGTCAGTGGGCGGAGCCTCCCACTGGTTTTACTACCGGTTCTTGTGAACCGGTCTGAACCGGGGGCAACCCACCACTGGACTGCGCACATTCTAATGTTTACATTTTTTATTAAATCAAATTCAAGTAAATATTCTGTACAAAAAGAGATTGGGGATGCTCTGGTTAGGGGTGTCAAATTCAAGGCCAGTGGGCAAGATTTGGCCCGCAAGGTGCTTAGATCTGGCCCATGGAAGCAACGAAGGAGCGCCTCATGGTGTCTCTGCCAGTGAAAACAGAGCTCGGGGAGCCATGTCCAACATGGCCACGCCCCCCATCCCCCCGAGATCAAACACAACCCTGAGGTAGCCCTCAATGAAATCGAGTTTGACACCCCTGCTCTAGGTGAAGAGACCTGAGGCTTTTGAATAGGGATGCAATATTATTTGTTTGCAAATGATTAGGCAAACACGTAGCAATGCCTCTTCTTAGGCATCCATGTCTGCATAAATCCAAGAACATGGTTTTCAATACTATATTTTAGTTTATAATTTTCATAATTCCCAGGCAACATGTTCGAAAGCAGGACATTGTAGGAGCTGTGGCAAAAACTTCTGGAAGATACCAAAACAGCAGCCTCTATTTTAAACCTTCAAATATTACATTATTTATTTCAAAATAATGACGCAACTTAGCAAATACATTTTTTGCTGGTTGAGGATGGAACAAGTTAACAGGCTCGAGAAAGCTTCTGTGACCCAGTGGACTCAAACAATTGTTTCTTGTTAAATCAATTGAGAAAACTCCCTGCCCTGTGGAATGAACTGCCCCCGGAAATGCATAAGATCTCCGACCTCCGTGTATTTCGCTGTGCCCTCAAGACCCTGCTGTTCCGCCAAGCCGGGCTATCAATGTAATGATTTTTAAATTGGGTGTTCTAAATTTTTGGGGTTTTAAATCTGAGCCGAAATTATTTAATAATTTTAATTATTTTTAACTGATGTCTGTCTTTGTGCTTTTAATAGGCTGCACACTGCCCTGAGTCCTTTGGGAGAAGAGCGGTATAGAAATAAAATTATTTATTTATCTATCTATCTATCTATCTATCTATCTATCTATCTATCTATCTATCTATCTATCTATCTGCAGTTAGAAATGATATAGAATAGATTACACAGGCTTTCAAAATCCAGAAAACCAGAAACAGCTTGTCCAATTTAAATAGGAACAATGGGTTTGCCTGTTAGAAAGGGGAAGTGGGACAGCAAAGCTTCTTTCTAGGCCCCAGGTGTCAAACTTGCGACGTCACATTGTTATCACATGACGTATCACAACTTTTCCCCCTTCACTAAACCGGGGGTGGGGGTGGCCAGTGAGTGACACATCCAGCCCGTGGGCCACAAGTTTGGCACTTCTGTTCTAGGCCCTAACAACCAGTTGGAAGTTTATTATGTTTATTTATTTAATTTATATTTGATCTTTCTGTATACCTGGGAAGGCCATGGCAGCCTGCAATTTTACAAATACTAAATAATAAAGTTCGTATGAGATGGGCGGCAAACAAATTTAATATTAAAAGCTATAGAACTAAAATATAGCTAAAACACGGTCACTTAAGTTTAAGTCATGGAAAAATGTTTTAAATTAATAACCTTGAAAAGATGGTGGTTCTCTGAACTGGAAAGGCAGACACTCCCAAATCATGTGATACTGAGCGATTGTCATAATTTTTAGCGAATGCAAAAGTTATAGTCATGCCAGGAGAATAATAGTATGTTTAAACATGGTGTAACTAATACATATTTTCATGAAATAGCTCCAACCAACACAATGATTGAGCCTAAAACTTCTGTTGCAAAGTGAGACAATTGTTAAGTGAACTTTGCCCCATTTTACAACCTTTCCTGCCCCAGTTGTTAAGTGAATCACTGCAGTTTTCAACTTAGTAACACAGCTGTTAAGGGAATCTGGCTTCTGTACTGATTTTGCTTGTCAGAAAGTCACAAAAGGGGATCACATGATCCCAGGACACTGCAACTATCATAAATATGATCCAATTGCCAAGCATCCAAATTTGGATCACCTGACAATGGGGTTGCTGCAATGGTTGTAAGTGTGAAAAACAGCCATAAGTCACTTTTTCAGTGCCATTGTAACTTCGGTCACTAAATGAACTGTTGTAAATTAAGGACTACCCGTATGTATGTATCTTTATATATCGGGGTGTAAAACTTGCAGTCCACGGGCCAAGATGCGTCACGCACTGGCCACGCCCATGCCTGGTTTAGCGAAGGAGGAAAAAGTTGTGATATGTCACGTGACGATGTGATGTGAGTTTGATACCTCTGCTATATATGTATATGTGTGTGTACCAGGGGTGGGTTCTAAATTTTTTACTACCGGTTCTGTGGGCGTGGCTTATTTTGTGGGTGTGGCTTGGAGGTCATGTGACTAGGTGGGCATGGCTAGCTGGTCAGAGTCATTTCTGGAAGGTCCTCGCACTTACGACCAGTCCTCGCACTTACGACCCGACTTATTTGTTTGCTTTTAACACTGATCAGCTGTAGGACGGCCCTTTGAAGCCCCACGGCAAGAGTTTAAACAGTTTTTTTCCTTCTAGTCATCAGCTGGGGCTCAGGAAGCAGCAATAGATTGGGGGTGGGACCAAATGAAAGGTAAGAATAACGTGGGTGGGAGGGGAGAACTGGTTCGGTGACGTCATATCGTCACCGCTACCGGCTTGGCCAAACCGGGACGAACCTACCACTGGTGTGTACACACATACAGAGAGAGAGAAAGAGAATGAGAATATTCTTGATGTAATCATGACTTTGGGGAGTGGACAAAATGACTGCACATATCTGTTCATGGAAATGCTATGATTTATGCATGCGTCGGGTGTCACCATGCCAGTAAATAACCCCAACATTTGCATGATACTATCGCACATATGTCATCGTTTTGATGTCATCGGGATCGTAACAGAAATTGCTGATCAAGACCTATTTAGTTTACAAATGTCTGCTGTTTAAATATCACAACAGTTACAAACCTTCAGCGTTTAGATGCATTGTTTCCAGAGGTCCCATAAACGCATACCGCATTCCCAAACCATCAGATATCACAAGATCTAGATCATCTGGTGATATTACTCCATCCTGCATAGGAAAAAAATATTAATTATGAATATTAAAGAATGGTAGAATTCAAATCTACTCTATAATCACTTTGCTGATAGGAAATACTGGAAAACAAAAAGGGTAACATTCATTGTAGAACAAAAGTTGTTGATATGTCAATCAATCTGCATGGTGCTTTACAGAGTAATATGGTCTCTCAGATTATTTCTGATGGCTGGGGAGGATGGGGCAAAGATGTCAGTTTTTATTTTAAAAAAACATTAAAGGAAAATAATTCAGAAGAATTCAGAACTGTGGGGGTTTTGTTGCTAATTTAGATGTAGCAAGCTTATCTGAAGGCATAGAGCAGTGATGGCTAACCTTTTTGCCATCGCGTGCCAGGAGGGTGGAGTGGGGGGTTCGCGCGCGTGTTCCAAAACCCATAATTCTATGTGCCCCACCCCCACGCATGTGTGCGCGACCCCCCTCACTACCCCCGCTCCTGGCACGCGATGGCCCGGTAGGCCCGTTTTTCTTTCTCACCTGGCTCCAGGGCCTCTCTAGGTGTCTGGGGAGGGCAAGAACGGCCTTCCCCACCCCCCGGAGGTCCTCTGGAGGCCAAAAATGGCCCGTTTGACAACTTCCAACCTAGAGAGGCCCTGGAGCCAGGTGAGAAAGAAAAACAGGCCTTCCCCACCCCACCCCCAGAGGCAGGAAACAGCCTGTTTCCCTACTTCTGGTGGGCCCAGCCCTGAAAATCAGCTGGCCAGCGCACGCACACGCGCCAGAGCTGAGCTCACGTGCCCACTGGTATGGCTACATGTGCCGCCTGTGGCACGCGTGCCATAGGTTCGCCATCACGGGCATAGAGCACCTTACTTGTTTAGCTGCCAATGGGAAAACCATACAAAATTATACCTCTGATTTTAGCAAAGCAAAAGCACTTAGACTTATATATCGCTTCACAGTGCTTTTACAGCCTTCTCTAAGCAGTTTATAGAGTCAGCCTTTTGCCCCCAACAATCTGGGTCCTCATTTTACCCACCTCAGAAGGATAGAAGGCTGAGTCAACCTTCAGCCTAGTGAGATTCAAACTGCCAAACTGCTGGCAGCCGGCAGTCAGCAGAAGTAGCCTGCAGTACTGCACTCTAATCACTGCGCCACCTCGGCACTTACTGAAGAGCTCTACAAAATGATTAAAAATCATTTTGAATGATTTTTTCTGATGAACAGAGAGATCAATGGCATAATCTAAAAGGGTTATTAGATGAGCTGAATTCAAATTGAAGGAGACTTTATTTTTGGCAGGACAGTCAGAGTGCTTCTCTCAAAATTAATAACCATAAATTATGCAGCCTTCCTGAATATGGTATAAAATTGCTTTTTATACTATGTTACATATACAAGTCCTGGACGTAATTAAAAACATAGGTCCTTTACAGATAATCCTCAACTTACAACAGTTTGCTTAGTGACCATTTGAAGTTACAATAGCACTAAAAAAAAGTGACTTGTGACCAGTGGTGAAAAAAGTAACCAGTGTGACCAGCATATTATACAGTGGTGAAATGTAAAATTTGTTACTACCGGTTCTGTGGGCGTGGCTTGGGGGGGGTAATGTGACTGGGTGGGTGTGGCCTTTTTTTTTTTTTTACTTTTAAAACCATTTTTTCTACAACCACTTCGGCGAAGAGGTTGTAAAAAAATGCTTTCAAAAGACTCTGATGATCCCAGCTGAGTTGCCTGAACAGCAGAGGCTTTTTAAAAAACTCAGCTGGGATCGTCAGAGGCATTTAAAAGAAAAAAAGGGTTTTTTTCTTTTAAAAGCCTTTGATGATCCCAGCTGAGCCGCGTGATCATCAGAGCCTTTTTTTTTTACTTTTAAAAGCATTTTTTCCACTGAAGAGGTTGTAGAACAAATGCTTTTAAAAGTAAAAAAAAAGCCTCTGATGATCGTGTGGCTCAGCTGGGCATGGGTGCGGGGGCAGGGATTTTTGCTACCGGTTCTCCAAACTACCTGCCTCCATCGCTACTGGATCAGGCGATTCGGTCCGAACCAGGAGCATTTCACCCCTGCTTGTGACCATTTTTCACCCTTAAAACCGTTGTAGTATCCCCATGGTCATATGAACAAAATTTGGATGCTTGGCAATTGACTCATATTTATGACTGTTGCATTGTTCCAAGGTCACATTTTGCGACCTTCTGACAAAGTCAATGGGGAAGCGGATTCACTTAACAACCATGTTATTAACAACTGCAATGATTCATTTAACAAGTGTGGCAAGAAAGGATGTAAAATGAGGCAAAACTCACTTAACAACTTAGCAACAAAAAATTCAGGCTCAATTGTGGTCATAAGTTGAGGACTGCTTGTATTCATATTCAGTGGTATTGTGAGATCTTGCTCTTTTGGTCAGAAGGACAAAAGCAGCCTTGCGTTCAAGAGCCGCAGTGGCGCAGTGGTTAGAGTGCAATACTGCAGGCTACTTCTGCTGACTGCCGGCTGACTGCAATTTGGCAGTTCGAATCTCACCAGGCTCAAGATTGACTCAACCTTCCAGCCTTCCGAGGTGGATAAAATGAGGACCCAAATTGTTGGGGGCAATATGCTGACTCTGTAAACTGCTTAGAGAGGGCTGTAAAAGCACTGTGAAGCGGTATATAAGTCTAAGTGCTATTGCTTTTGCTCTTTGTGGTCATGAGTGTGAGGTTATGATGCAAAAAGGGGGGCTTGCACCATAATGCTACAATGTTGTCTGCCTGCCACTACCCCTTAAAAAAATGATACAATATCACTGATATTTTGCAGCTTGACTCTTCATCATATAAAATACCAGTTTCCATTGAAGTATGATTTTGGAGGCTTTCATTAACCTTTTCAACTGGGGTGTGGGATGTGTTACAGTATGTGAATTATGCAGAGGTGGAAATGGACAAACATGATAATTAAATACAGAACATCCAACTGCCATATGCGTTTTTTACACTTTGGTTGCCTCATGAAAGCAATCCGCATGGCCTAAACATGCCCAGCTCCTTAGGTTTATTAAGAGGCAACTCCCAGTTTCCAACATAGGCATGCCATGAGCTGCTGTTTGAAACTCAGTTAACATCCAGAGGATAAATTTCCTAGCAAACCAGCACACCCAAAAAGCAAGATAAGACAAGTCTCCCTGTTCAGATTCATCTGCCTCTTTCTTGAAAGCTCTTCCCAACAATATACTTTTAAATGTATTGTTTTTACAATAATCTCAGTTCAGAATATATGTTCTTGGCAAGAAAATCAAAAAAAAAAATTATGTCTTCCGATCGAAGACCAGATTATACAGGGAAATTGCATTAAACAGAAAAAGATTAAAAATAATCAAAAGGAGGCACATCATACATACATCAATATAAGCAGTAACATAAGACTTGTAGTCCACATTTTTCATAGTCCTAAACATTCCAGGAACTTGATCACAGATTCATTTCAGAAACACTGGCATAAATAACCAATCATACCAATTCTTTTGTTAAAATCTTTTCATTAAAATAGGATTTAAGTAGCAAAATGTATGGTCAGATGTAGTCCTTAGCAGTGGTGAATTCCAATTTTTTTTAGTATCGCTTATGTAGGTGTGGCTTGGTGGGCATGGCAGGGGAAGAATACTGCAAAATCTCCATTTCCACTCCACTCCAGGGGAAGGATTCTGCAAAATCCCCATTCCCTCCCCTCTCCTGGTAGAAGGATATTGCAAAATCTCCATTCCCATCCCACTCTGGGGCCAGCCAGAAGTGGTATTTGCCGGTACTTCGAACTACTCAAAATTTCCGCTACCGGTTCTCCGAACTGCTCAAACTTTCTGCTACTGATTCTCCAGACCTGCTGGATTTCATCCCTGGTCCTTAGTAATAAAGGGGCTGTGTTGGCACAATGGTTACAATGCAGTATTGCAGGCTAACTCTGCCCAATGTCAGCAGTTTGATCCTGACCGAGTCAAAGTTGACTCAGCCTTCCATCCTTCCGAGGTTGGTAAAATGAGGACCCAGATTGTTGGGGGCAATATGCTGACATTTGTAAACCTCTCAGAGAGTGTTGTAAAGCACCATGGAGCAGTATATAATTCTAAGTGCTATTGCTAATAGTGGAGGAATTCTACTATATTCTTTCTACTGGCAGTGTTCCCCACAACACATTTTTTATGAATGGAAAAAATCCAGTTGATACAGTGCATCAGTTGAATAACTCTATTATGTCTTTGCAATAGTGATGGATTCATTGCTGAACTTCCAGCACTAGTCAGCATGGCCTATGGTGAAGTTATGGTTTAGAAATAATTGGACAACCACAGTCTTATCTAATATGAATCAGAGAGTTAAGTGATAAACTTACAGAACCAGCCTGATTGCTTCAAAACACCCAGAGGAAATGCATAAGCTATATACAACCTTTGCCCAATATTTAAACTGTTTATACAGTTGTTTTTTTCAAAAGATGAAATTACATGGCTGATACATAGACCATAAACATTACTTCTTCATTTACTTACAGTTGGCTGCAATCAACTATGATGCAAAATTTTAAACCATAGTTTCTTATGCAAGCCATACTAGTATGAATTATGCAGTATTATGCTATAATGAATGGAATAATAATGGCTTATTTCTTGAATTCATAAACCGCTCTATGACCAAACCAAAGAAAGTTAGGTTATTAGCCAAAGTAAGAAGACGGATCATTCTGGTGAACCATAGTTAAAATGAATACTTTTTCTTAATACTGTAGAGTGTTGCTTGAACCCTGATTTCTTTTTCCCAATCACACTAGAGCAGTGTTTCTCAACCTTAGTAGCTTGTAGATGGGTGGACTTCAACTCCCAGAATCCCCCAGCCAGCGCTGCTGGCTGGGGGATTCTGGGAGTTGAAGTCCACCCATCTTCAAGCTTCCAAGGTTGAGAAACACTGCACTAGAGGAAGGAGGTCACTTGTATATGCTGAGGCTAGATCATAAATCTAGAAGTGCCATAAATCTAGAGGTGCCAGAGATGCCAGATGAGAGGAGTCTCTTAGAGGAGTGCTTTAAAGCAGAGGTCTCCAACCTTGGCCATTTTAAGACTTGTGGACTTCAACTCCCAGAATTCTTTGCTGGCTGAGGAATTCTGGGAGTTGAAGTCTACAAGTCTCAAAGTTGTCAAGCTTGGAGACCCCTGCTTTAAAGCCCACTGCTTGCCTTTCCACTCCTGAAAATCTGTAGAATTAACACATAACATACCTCATCCATACCCACAAAAATTTATTTCCATAAAATACCAGAGAACTTATTCCAACATTCTAATAATAATAAAAATGAGGCTCTAAGTGCCTTATATCTTCCTTTATTTCCCATTGGTCAAGAACAAAGAACACAAAAATATAATAAACATTTAAGACAAACTCCATTTAAAACAGTTAAAGAAAATTGACAGAGATCAGAAGATTTCCATGCTAGTAATTTATAGCATCATCTTGATATAAAACGTGTTGTTTATCTACATTTCAGGAGCCATTGATTATGCTTAATATTTTTGAGACCCAGAGGACACAGGAGTAACTTGTGAACCCAAATTAAGAACAGAAATACACACACACATAGACACAGAAACACACAGACACAGAGACACACAGACATTATAATCTACTGTAATTCCTACTAGTGTTTTCTCATGAACTGTGTGTAATGATAATTTCAGGAAATATAAGTATATTAAGGAACAGATGTGAAACAGGATTACAACTGACACATATTCTTCAAGTAAACACATGTTCTTACAAGCTATTAGCACTGCCTCTTAAGAAATTTTCAACATTCTGGGTTTATACTGTTGAAAGACTAAATCCAACAGAAATTTTAGAATTCACAGATTTCAAAATTGTTGTGAATATTATGATTCCTTCCATCATTCTTAACAACTGGTAAAGAAGAAAGGTATGCATGTGTAACTGTTTTCTTTAATGAAGTTTAACTCTGCAAAGTGAATCAAATTCAGAACTGAGGTCTATAAATGCCATATAGAATGTTTCTATGGGTTTATACTGTATTACTATAAAAAAAGAACCTTATTATATCTCCTTTGGAAAAGCCCACATCCCAAAATGATTCTGGACTATCAGCATAAAGACTTCATAGAGTCCTGAACCAAAGGTATGACATATGCTGGCTCATACTTATTTTATGATACCAGTGGCCACTCCCCTTTGTTAGAAAAACTCAAAACTCTTCCACAAATTTAGCAATTGAAAGCAATTGAGAGTGGAGCAAGTTGCCAGTTTTAAGTTTTTGGGTGTTAATTATAAAAGAGGACCTGACCTGGGGTGCTCACATTGCAGCACTAATCAAAAGGGCCCAGCAGAGATTATACTGGCTCCCGGTTGTCTTCCGGGTACGCTTCAAGGTTCTGGTTACCACCTTTAAAGCGCTCCATGGTTTAGGACCTGGTTACTTACGGGACCGCCTACTACCATCAATAGCCTCCCACCGACCAGTACGCTCCCACAGAGAGAGGGCTCCTCCAGGTGCCGTCGGCCAAACAATGTCGGCTGTCGGCCCCTAGGGGGAGAGCCTTCTCTGTGGGGGCACCGACGATCTGGAACGAGCTCCCCCCAGAGATACGGAGGATTCCGGATCTGCGCACCTTCCGCCGCGAGCTGAAGACTCTGTTATTTCATCAAGCTGGCCTCGCCTAAATCTCCCTTTTAAGTGCAAATTTTAAATTTTAATTTATTTTAAAATATGGGTATTTTAAATTATGGGTATTAATTCAGCCAAATTTATTTAATTCATTTAATTCGATTTTAAATTTTGTATATGTATGTGTTTTATTTTATGGCTGTTCACCGCCCTGAGTCCTTCGGGAGTAGGACGGTATAGAAATTCAATAAAATAAATAAAATAAATAAAATAAATACTACCCGAGACTTCTCAGGAAACAACAACTGAATGAAAAACTGCTGGTGACCTTCTACCGCTGCACCATAGATAGTATTTTACCTTACTGCACCTGTGTATGGTTTGCCAATTGCACAGTGGCAGATAGGACAGCACTCCAGAGGGTCAACATCATTGCCCAGAGGATCATTGATTGTCCTCTCCCCTCCTTGGAAGAGCTTTATAGCTCCCGCTGCTTTAAGAAAGTTCAAAACATTCTTAAAGATCCATCTCATCCTGGGCACCCTTTTTTTGAACTATTACCATCTGGCAGACGGTACAGGACAATAAAAACAAGAACCAATAGGCTGAAAAACAACTTCTATCCCAGAGCAGTAACTATATTGAATTCTACTGTAGAGTGTAATATTAATGCAGTATCAGGGGTTTTCAATTCAATTGTAAAGAATGAGAAGGATGTGTCTTTTTATTTATTTTAATAGCTTTTTTTATGTATGATGTACACTGAAGATGGCATTTAATTTTGTTGTACGAGGTGCAATAACAATAAAGTAAACTATTGAAACTATTCAGATTTGAAAATGTTCCAAAATCATGGAACAGGTCTTCTGGTAAGAAAGAACCTATTGGGGTTCACTCATGAGCAATCATTTCTGAACAGTATAACTATTATCACAATCTGGTTATAAGCACTCAGTTCTGAATGGCCATGCTTTAGATGGTTCTTCACCAATTTCTGACCTTAATTTGATTGCAAATTTAACTGATAAGCTAAAATTCTGCTTTCTGTTTTCTACTCTTCTGAGAATATTTGATGTTCTACAGTCCTAATCTTATTAGCATGCTGGACATTTGAAAGTCAATTTTACTTGAAATAGGCCAAGCCCAGAGTGGAAAGTTACCAATATAATTAAACCAATCCTTTGAGACATGACACTTACTAAAAGAATCTCTTCAGAAGTGCAATGTGAGAAAACAAGGCAAGAAATTTGAACATACAGATAGCATATTTATAAACAGGTAACCAAATAAGAGTACTCATAAGTAGCTCCTGCATAAGTCTTTGAAAATGCCCTTTGAAATTCACATAAAATAAGAAATCTCAATTGCGTAACAATTTAACAGATTAAGAACTTTGGATTTTTTTCAAATGTTTTCCTTTTCATGTTTAAAACACATTTGTTTCTTTCCGTGTTTTAGCTTTAGCATGTTCACTACAGAATCAAACGTCTCGTCATTATGTCAACAGAAAATGAGTATGAAAAAATCTTAAAACTGCTATATTATGAAATGAATATTACTTTGACATGTTAGTCATGTTATCTACTTTAATTTTATTATACTTAATGCAGGATTATATTGTGTTCATTAAAGATGGAGTAGAAATATGAACTTCTCTACTACATGATGGACCAAATCCAGGTATCCAAATCCAAGTTTAATGAGTAATGTGTTTATTTTTGCCACCAGTTCTCTCTTGATCAATTTTTCCCTCCATTCCACAAACTTAGTTATACAGGAAAAGTAATATTAGACCCAACGTTCACAGCATATGGTGGTCCTTATCCAGTAACTAGCCTGATCTCACACTAGCTATCTTGTTCCAGATTAGCAAAGAATAAATATGTATTGCCCCAAGCTGTGGGTCTAGACTCTCCAACATTGCTACCTGACAAAGTTCAAGGGCAACATATAGAAAACTATTAAAATATATAGTGCAATCCTATCTGTCTATTAATCAATCTTATTGATCAATCACTAGATCAATGAAACTCCTATTGGATGTCTTACTGAGTTCCATAAGACTTACTTCTAACTGCAATGTTATACTTAACTTGTAGTAAGTTCCCCATATTTTTGAGTAACTATACTATATTGAGTAAGGCTATACTACAAGACTAGGTTTGTATATCATACTAAGCCATAATGTGGTTTTATTTAATAGTGATTTAGTATAATCTATGGACCCAGTCACTCTTCGTAAACTATTATTGGCTTAGTGCTTTACATACAATGCCAATTGTGTCTAACAAATCCAGTTAAACTCAATGCAATTTGTATGCCAAATTTTAAGTTATATATTGTAGACTGAAGAAGTACGAAGGAAAATAGAGATCATACATACCCCAACAAGTCTCCATGTTTCACTAATAAGAGCATACTGAAGTCGGTTCAGAACAAATCCATCTATTTCTCTTGTTAATTTAACTGGTGATTGTCCTATATTCTTCATCAAAGCATAGGTTTTCTCCATTGTAGAAGGATCTGTTTTCGGATGAGGAACTAATTCAACAAGCGGCACATAATATGGTGGATTTACCTTGATATCACCATTTAAAGAGAGAGAGAAAGAAAGAAAGAGTGTTAATAGATCTATTATTTAATCAGGCAACCCTACAGTAATTTTAAAGTCAAAGGAGCACAAGGGCAACATGATTTGATCATAACAAAATCATCTTGTCCTCATCATAATCTGGCTCCCCGAAGCCTAGTTATCTTAAAATGAATATAAAGGACAACGAAGCAAACTACAGAGTAAATCTCCATGATGCAATCTGACAATTATTTTAATAAACTTTAATCAAATGTTGTTAAACATTCCTCATTTGCTGCTCTATATATTTAAAGGTAAATGTTCCCCTCGCACATATGTGCTAGTTGTTCCCGACTTTAGGGGGCAGTGCTCATCTCAGTTTCAAAGCCGAAGAGCCAGCACTGTCTGAAGACGTCTCTGTGGTCATGTGCCGACATGACTAGATGCCAAAGGCGCATTGTTACCTTCCCACCAAAGGTGGTCCCTATTTTTCTACTTGCATTTTTTACGTGCTTTCAAACTGCTAGGTTGGCAGAAGCTGGGACAAGTAACGGGAGTTCACCCCGTTACGCAGCATTAGGGATTCGAACCGCTAAACTGCCGATCTTTCGATCAACGAGTTCAGCGTCTTAGCCATTCTTTGATCATATCTCCAGGGCAGTTTGTAAAACTGTTATCACCACAGATATAATAAAAGGCATCACTTTTTGTAAGTTTGCATTTCAGAATGACAGCCTTTTGAAAATTTCACATGCCACATGCAAAAATTTCATAAAAGACATATAAATCTCTTTCCTTTGACTTCCCATTTAGGCTTAAAAAAAAACATATCTCCAAAATACCTTGAGATACTTACAGGATGCGCAACTATACACTGCTTCACATGCTTCAGTCCAGTGAATAATTTTGTAGGCAACAGTGTTGAGGTTGAACTAGCTAGGATAGTATCATTATTGACTATTAGATCTAACTGAGAAAAAATCTTCTTTTTCAGATCTACATTCTCAGGTGTACACTCCTAGAATACAAAATGGGTATGTTAAAATATATAATGGGAGCTTTTGACAAATATTTCAATACAATTACAGATGCTTTTGGAACCCAAGCTATGCAGTGCTTAGAAATGTTTATTACCGTATTTTTCAGAGTATAAGAAGCACTGGAGTATAAGATGCTCTTACCTTTTTTGGTAAGGAAAAGAAGAAAAAGAAATCTCCCTCTGCCTCTGCATTGCAGCAAACAGCCTGTTTTACTTTCATTTTCGTTTTCAGCATAGCTTGATTAGCACAAGGAAAAAAAATCTGTTCTAGCAATTTACCTCTTTGCAGCAAGCAGCAGAGCCTTGCGCAAAACAGCTGATAGTCGGGAGGCTGATCCAATCAACTTGTGCTAATTAGGCTGGGCTGAAGCTGAAAAGAGCTGCTTTTTCTTGCTGTTTGCTTGCAAGGAGGTAATTGCTGCGAGGCAGAGGCCAAAGGGTGGGGGCCAGTGGGTGGGCGGGGCTACATTCGGTGTATAAGACGCACCTAAATTTTTACCCCCTTTTAGGGGGGAAAAAGGTGCATCTTATACTCCGAAAAATACGGTAGTTTGTCCTGTAATTTATTTCACTAGTATTGTTGACAAATTGTAATACATCCTGTTACTTTTGAAACAAAAGCCTTTGCTTTTCTCCCAATTGCTGGATCATTCTGCAAAGGAAAGATTACTTTCAAATACTTCTGTAACAAAGTCACAGGGTTGGAGAGCGGTGAGGATACTTGTACACACGAATAAATGAGTGGCATTGAGTGGTGTTTTTATGAAATTCTCCACCTGAAACCCAAAGCCATTTTTTTTTACAGATCTGGCGATAATCACTGAATACCTTCAGTAACTCAAGCCTGCAAAAATTATGCAAAGTCACTGAACAAGAGCATTTCCTAAGAACGTCTCTGTTGGAGAGACAACTGTATTCAATTTGTTGGATACTGAATGGAATAAAAGTCCTTGTCCTCAGAGATGGATTTACGTTCTTTTGTGAGACTGGCTCCCTGAAGAACTAAACTAAGTTCTAATCTGCTGTTAATCATGGGTTGCATAAGGCATTAAAAACTACAAAACTGTAGAACCTATTCACAAATGGAAAAAGCACAGTTTTAACAGCTGGATCCTCACAAGGGTAAGCCTGAGCGCTTTTTAAAGGACTCTAATGTAGGTTTGCCCATTTCTCCCCACCCAAAAATTTTTTTATTTATTTTTTAATAAAAATTTCAAATCAATGTGTGAGCAGTGTGGCACTTGGGCATCACACAGAGGTGGGTTTCAGCAGGTTCTGACCAGTTCTGGAGAACCAGTAGCAGAAATTTTTGAGTAGTTTGAAGAAGCGGTAGTAAAAATTCTGACTGGCCCCACCCCCATCTATTCTCTGCCTCCCAAGTCCCAGCTGATTGGGAGGAAATGGGGATTTTGCAGTAACCTTCCCCTGGATTGGGGAGGGAATGGAGATTTTACAGTATCCTTCTCCTGCCACACCCACCATGCCACGTCCACCAAGCCATGCCACGCCCACCAAGCCACACCTACAGAACCGGTAGTAAAAAATTTTGAAACCCATCACTGGCACCATACATTCCAATACAAACAAAACTGATCAAATGAAACATTATTCTTACATTCAATCGACTTCGGTAATTCCCATAACAATTCACATCTATAGTACATTCTATCATTATTCAATTATTCCACCTATTTCTCATTATTTTCATTTTATCAAATGAAAATATGGTACATTAATATTCCCTTTATTTCTATCACTTATTCTAGCTTTTAATCATATCACCCTATATTAAAAAGCTTTTTCTTTCTTTCCTGTCTAACGTCTAATCATGTCTGGGTGAGAGATCATGTCTCTCACCTGCCTAGGTGAGAGAGAAAGAAAAAAGAATAGAGAGAGAGGGGGGGAAGGGAAAGACAATTCAAAGCAGCAACTGAGAAAAGGAATCATCCATCCATCATCTCTTGCCTGCTTATACTTTAATTGCTATGCTTTAAAAGAAAGAGGGGAAAAAGGAAAAGCAAGTCAAAAACAACAATAAAAAGGAAATCATCTACCCATCATCTCTTGCCCGCTTCGATATTTCAATAGTTATGCTTTTTTTTTTTTGATTTGCCTCCCCCATTCCTCTCTTAAGTCTACATCTATATCTATTTCTTGGATGTCCGATCTAGGTATTTCTCCCACCTCTACCCTCTTCCACTGCCTATTTTCTAAAGTTTAGGCTTCCCCATTTCTGTACTGAAAAGGATTACATTTCACATTTGTACAGAAACCCTTAATTTCAGATATCTAACTGACCTCTAAAATGTCAGTAAGGACCCTGTAACGCACCTTTCAATTTTGCCAAAACATTGCTTGTAACATCCCTAATTAGGACATATTGATTCTTGTAACAATGGTAACTCGCTGCTGAAATTATTGCCTTTCACTTCTGTATTAAAACTCTATACATTAAAACTCTATACTATGAAAAAGTATGCAATTTAGAACAAATCATATACCAAAGCCATAAGGGTACCATGACTCTAAAAACCACAATGAAAGCTGCATGGCTCTGAGTTATTTTTCGTACATGCACCCATCCAGATGGGTCTAACCTAAATGGATTTGTTTTGGTCTTCACAAATATGTTGTGTGATGTACCTATCAAAATAATTTTACCGATTGTAGTTTTTAGATTTGGATCTCATCTGAGTAGTTGTTCAAAACATCTTATTAAAAGGAAAAGGTTTTAACCAATTTTAATCAAAGGTTAAAATTTATTTTAGGTACACTTAACTCCGTTCCAAACTGGGTCAAAAGCAATGCAAAGAATAAGAGAATAGAAAACTATCGATTATTGATTGGAAACATGTTTCTTCTTAATATTTTCGGTGTAAGAGTTGTCACTATTTGATATCAACTAAGTATTCCAACTTGATTTCAAATAAAAGTACAATCTATATGGTGTATATTCACATAATTAAAATAATAATTAAATATTATGCAAAATTGTTACATTAAATCACAACAAGCTCTTTTAACAGAAAGTATGGGAAGTGGTTTACATCTGATAAGTTTGCTTAGAACTCTTTTATAGCATTCCCTTTTAGTTCATTTCAGCCATTAAACCAAGAACTGAATGTAAAAATAATCTACAAATAAAGCAATTGTTTGAAATGAATTAATCAAGATTTCTGAACTAGGGAATAATTAAATCACTTACCTCAATTGAATATTTTGTAGGAAATTGGATAAATATACACTGCTCAAAAAAATAAAGGGAACATAGCAGAAGATATTCGAGATCTGAATGAATGAAATAGCCTTATTAAATACTTTGTTCGTTATATACAGTAGTTTTGTGTTCCCTTTAGTTGTTTGAGCAGTGTATAAACTACTGTATGTAAAGAACAAAGTATTTAATAAGGCTATTTCATTCATTCAGAACTCGGATGTCTTCTGCTTGTGTTCCCTTTATTTTTTTGAGCAGTATATAATATATTCTAGTAATAAAAATTAAAAATGCATTGTCCCCCAGACAATAAACATGAAATATGATTACACTTGAAATTTAATCTTTGTTGTTAGTGGTGATGGTCATAATTGCCAAATTTATTTTTGTAAAACTACAGAAAAATTAAAGTTTAGTGGCAAAACTTTGGCCAGGGTGACGTACTAGGAACTATATTCCTAAAACTGTTTGAGGCTAGGATGAGAAATAAATTTTATGATTAAATGATATTTTAAAAATATTGTTATATACTTTTCTGCTCCATAAATATAGCATCTGCTAAATAAAAATTACAGTTCCAATGGATAACTTTTTTTTTTAGACAACTAGAATGCACTTGGAAAAATTATTTTCAAATTTTTTGGGAGTCGTGAGTTTTGAAGAACCCTGATTTTATAAAGAAAATACATTGGTCAAATATAATGAAGCCAACAGCACCTGTTGAATCATCAATATTTCCTTAAAATAACAAGACATATGTGTTATCTTATAAAAGCTAGAAGAGTATTACTGTGCTGAAGTACACTGTTTTTTGGCATGCAACATTATTTTTCATCCATCTGAAGTCATAAAGAAATTTTATCTTATTCAAACTGGCTGGTGATCCTGTGGATTATTTCATTCTTTGTCTTCCGAGTAGCAAAAGGTTTGCTTTATTAGTTCCAATTGTCTGCTTTGCAGAAGCCAGAGACAAATACTGCGTGCAAGATGTTTACTCTAGTTCTGTCTGGCACACAATTACCTTGATTTTAGGGCTTAATCTTTAAGAGGTAACGAGGGAAAGGTCATATACTCTGAAGTATAAATTTTTCCATGGAATTATAAAATAACTTTTTAATAAGGTTAATTCTTTAACCTTATTTACACTCTGAAGAATTTTTTTTCTCTTTTGTGTGTAATAATTCCACAGAGTTCCTTTTATTTAACTTGAGATTTTCTGTTCTTTGGTTTTCAAAAGTAAGGGTAGGTGTAATAGATTTTAGAAATAGAAATTTGCATTTGCTTTCATTTTCACTGTTACATTAAATGAGTTCATCTATTTCCTAGTGTATAATTCTCAAACAGCATTCAAATATTTGAGGGAGGACCTTCGATTCTGCCTGCCATTAGGGCTCTGGTTTTGGGTTAGTGGGTTTTATAAATCTATAAATAAATCCATCCAACTGGCTTGTTTAGCAAATCACAATCCAATGTCAGCTTCATGTGATTTGTGAATCTAGCCTCTGACTGAAAGGGGTGGGGGGCAGGGATGGGTTCTACTTACCTTTACTACCGGTTCGCAATGGGAGAGTGCACATGCGCAGATCATCAATTATGACGTCCGGGTGGGTGGGCAGAGCCTCCTGTCTCTTTTACTACCGATTCTAAAGAACCGGACAGAACCGGGAGCAACCCACCACTGAGGGGAGGGGGGAAGCAAGCTTTCATATTCAAGATATTCAGCACAAATTATTATCAAATAGTGATTCTCAGTCTTTAAAGAGATATTTGTACTATTGTGAGGTCTTTCCCCTATGTCACAGAAGCTTGACAATGCTGCATACAGCATACTGTTATAGGAATGTGAGCCTAGTGTCAAATGTGCAAGAGGGAGGATTAATTCGCTACATCCATGTGTAGTGAATGCTTGAGAGAGCTTGGCTCTCGCCGTTCTTCCGCCTGCATGCCGCCCGCTTGCCCTTCGCCTTGGGTTGGGGATGCGCCAGTCCCTGGCTCTGGCCTCCCCTGGGGCCTCCGCCCGCATGCTGCCTGCTTGCCGTTTGCCTCGGGGAATGCGCCAGGCCCTGTCTCTGGCCTTCTCTGGGGCCTCTGCCTGCATACCACCCGCTTGCCCTTTGCCTTGGGTCGGGGGATGTACCAGCCGCCGGTCTTTGCCTGCGTGAGAATCCTGCAGCCGCCGGTCTTTGCTGGCGCGAGAATCCTCCAGCTGCTGGTCTTTGCCGGTGTGAGAAGCCTGCAGTTCCCAGTCTTTTTCAGTGTGAGAAGCCTCCAGCTGCTGCACACGGCTTGGCTACGGCTGGCAAAGAGGCAGCTGCTGCAGGCCCTTTGCGCCAGTAAAAAGCAGAGGCTGCAGGATTCTCGCACTGAAAAAGACCGCTGGTGGCTGCAGGCTTCTCACGCTGAAAAAGACCGCTGGTGGCTGCAGGCTTCTCACGCTGAAAAAGACCGCTGGTGGCTGCAGGATTCTCGCACTGAAAAAGACCGCTGGTGGCTGCAGGCTTCTCACGCTGAAAAAGACCGCTGGTGGCTGCAGGCTTCTCACGCTGAAAAAGACCGCTGGTGGCTGCAGGCTTCTCACGCTGAAAAAGACCGCTGGTGGCTGCAGGCTTCTCACGCTGAAAAAGACCGCTGGTGGCTGCAGGCTTCTCACGCTGAAAAAGACCGCTGGTGGCTGCAGGCTTCTCATGCTGAAAAAGACCGCTGGCGGCTGCAGGCCAGTGTCTCAGGGCAGGATTGTGTGCTCAGCTGCACCAACAAAGGCCAGAAGTAGCCGCCTGCCGTTTTCTGCTGCAAAACCCTTTTTAAAATCCTGATTGTCGGGCAGCAAGACCCAGCAAGAGATGAGGCATCGGAGAATCATTGTTGCTGATGCTGCACAAAAGTAAGTCTAAGGCTCTGGCCACCGCCGCTTCGGCCCGCCTGTGCTGCCCCACCTTGCAGTGAGTGATATCGAGTTGGGCAAGCCCACTCAGTCACATGAGCCCTCCCCCCAGCTGCGCCCATCTGGTCTTTAGGATGAACCAGTTGTTAAATTAGTTGGAGCCCACCACTGAAGAATGCCTATGGTAGCCTTCCTCAACTAAGAGCACCCTAGCTGTCCTGAGATTACAATCCCCATCCTACCTAGGCAGCTTGGCCAGAATTAACTGGGGATGAGGACCAGAGAGGAGAGGTTGACCTAAAGCAGTGATGGCTAATCTTTTCCGTATGTGCGTGCCCAAACCCCCAAAATGCAATGCGCGTGCAGCCCTGTGCATGCACCCCACCCCCCACGCATGTGCATACGGCCCCCACATGCACTGTCGCCCACGCATGTGCACGTGGCCCCCCTGCACACCCCTGCCCCCATGCATGTGTGCATCCCCCCTACCCATGCACATGCGCAGCAGAGACCCAAAGACCAGCTGGCCAGTGGGAGGCGCATGCACATGCATGGTAGAGCTGAACTGGAGCAACAGCTCGTGTGCCCACAGAGAGGGCACTGTGTGCCACTGTCACCTCTGGCACGCATGCCATGGGTTTGCCATCACAGACCTAAAGTATATTAGAACTTCAGAAATGTGTCTCATTTAATGACTGTTCATAGGATCCATTGGTTTCTTATTACAGAAATACAAATAGCAGGTTTATTTCATTGGTTCATGCTGGATTATTGCAGTAATCCATTGGCTGGATCACTAAATGATTTTGTCATTTTTTCTCATGAAATCCTATTAATAAGTAGCTTGGACATATACATGGTGTCTTTGTGAAAAGAAGGGGAAAGGAAAGAGAAGACTATATAAATCAAGTCGCTGATATTTTGCTATGGTATAGAAAAATCTCTCTCCCCCTCCCCTCTCTCTCTCTCTCTCTCACACACACACACACACACACACACACTAAGTTACATTGAACAAGTCTTAAAATTAAGCCACGGCTCTATTCCTAAAAAGTATTCCAAAAGAAAGTGAGAATTGTCACTTGTTGAATAACCTTGCAATCATTTTCTCAATACCTTTAGCGCATTGCCCCCTCTAGTGGCACATGTCCTCAATACAGCTGTCAAGGATAATTATTTATCTATTTTTTTTAATAGCTACCTGTCTCAAATATATAATGCTGGGTGGTTTACAATATGGAAAATATATACATATATTAAAAAAAATAAACCATGCAGCAGCCAGAAAAATCATAAAATACAGCCATGAACACAGCCAGGAGAGAGTTCTATCGCACAAAATCTGGCTCTGGCACAAAATCAGGTCTTCAAAGTATTACAAAGAGCCAGCAGGGTTGGAAGCAATCTGATTTTTGGAGGGATGATGCTCACTTTTAGATAGAAATTTTAGGTAAAGATGGTCCTGACTTGCTGGTCTTTTGTGAAGGCCCTAAAGGCCTGGCTCTGGGTCCCCCGAGTGTGTGAATGGACTTGTTTTGGGTTGCGTTAGTGATTATGAGAATTATATTTTCTTGGCTGCTATCTATTTTAATGTTTTTATTTCTACCATTATTTTTATTTAAATTAATTTTGTTCATCACACAGAATTACTTGTTTAGTTGGGCAGGTGTACAATTTGAATGAATGAATGTTTGAATGAATGAATGAATGAATGAATGAATGAATGAATTTGACAAATATCTATTCAACCAAGGTACTGTATATGCCTCCTTTAGGACTGTGCTTTAAATTTTGTTTTGATTTGGTTTAATAGCCTAAACTTTTCTTTACTGTATTTTGAGTGAAAGGTTCTATATTTTATGACCATCACAATTTACCACCATGCTGGGCAGGCTCCATTAAGCCGAGGACTATCTTTAACTGAAACAGTTCAAATGAACGGAAGTTATTGATGTTTTGTAATATATACAAAAGGTAGATTAACTCACAAAGTCTCTTTCGTGGGAATTCCACTGGATCATCATGGACTCACCTGAACATAAATGGCACCTTTGACAGCTTCTTTTAAATCTGTGCAGCCGCTAATGAGAGTGATCTGCTGGTCAGCTTTGAGGGAGCCTTTCAGCATTCCAGCCGTTTCGAGCTCTTTCATTTGTTCGCTATTTGGAACATAAAGAGAACATTGGGATTATTCTTTAAAAGCACTTCCAGGGATATATTGGGTTTAGCATATGTTACAGTCTTCATTGATATCAGTATCAAAGTCCAACTTTTGCAGATCACTATGGCTACTTCCATATAACAAGGTATAAGGCAGTTTGTACTGCAGCCTTTCTCAACACAGCATCATTCAGTTGTGTAGGATACAACTTCCAGCATTCCCAGTCACCATGGAAATAAATTTAAAACTTGAAGGAAGTGTGAGATAACTGATGACAGCCAGTTTCAAAAATCCTTTGTAAGCCTGGAAACATCAAATAAACTTTATTAAAAGAAATTCACGTTTTTTCAAGTAGATCTGCATGAATCTCCCTATTATCAATCAATGGGATCCATTGGAATGCCTGCTGGAAGTATGATACCAGATTGCCAACTAGTAAATTGCTGAGGTCAAAGTCAAGTGTTTGATGATGGGGGAAAAAGATCTAAGGAGGATGATCACTGAAGTTTCTAGACAGGTAGACAGCATATATCTGAACCTTTTTATTTCTGCATAAATTTTCTAAGTAAAATCTGTTTCTATTTCCCCTAAAACGGGGAATTGTTTTCCTGTTTTGTTTTGTGCAAAATATAGTAGCACTGCAACAACTAACTAGCAGATGGCCCTCAAACATACCTGCAGTAAATGAAGACTTATAAATTTAAACTCCATTTGTAACTAGAAAAGGTAGTTAACAGCATAACCAACATTATCCCTTATTTATTTTAAAATATATTGAAATTAAATTTCAAGATTGTTTTCCACTTCCTCTTGGAAACTTTCAAGTTTTTCAAGATCTGTTCAGAAAGTATTTTCTTTTCATTTTGACTGCAGCATGTTTTAATCCTCATAAAATGAAAAAAATGCATTAATAACTTATTTGTTTGTTTGTTTGTCAAACATGTACAAGATAACAAGTATAGATATGAACATAAATCTAAACAAAGGAAGTAAATAGAAATAAATGGGGACAGTAAGACAGGGACGGCAAGCACGGTGGTATGCGTATGCACGCCCCCTTTACGGACCTCTTAAGAAGGGAATGAGGTCCACGGTAAACTGTTTGAAGTTGAAACTGTGAGGATTTGAGGCTGTAACAACGGAGTTGGGTAGAGCATTCCAGGCATTGACCATTCTGTTGCTGAAATTGTATTTCCTGCAATCGGGTTTGAAGCAGTTTACCTTGAGTTTGTATCGATTGTTTGCCTGTGTACTATTGTGGTTAAAACTGAAGAAGTTGTTGACAGGCAAGACGTTGTAGCAGACAATTTTGTGTTATTATGCTTAAATCGGACCTTAGATGGCGCAATTATTGAAGGAACAAACAGTACACAACCTCAACCACATTTCTATTCTGTTGCAAGTACAACTTCCAAGATACTGTCTCCAGCTATAAACAGAACAGCGAATCATTCCAGCCCCCAATTTCTCAAAATTTATGAAATTAATACTAAGTAGGCTTTAGTGAGATGGCAAGTCTTAGGAAAGAGAGAGGGAGGGAGCTTTAAGGAAATGAACTGTTCCATAGCTTCCCAGTCATTGATCTAAACCCAGCTGGGGTGTTGCATTTAAAGCAGGGGTATCAAACTTGCAGCCCATGGGTCGGATATGTCACACACTGGCCACGCCCATGTCCGGTTTAGCGAAGGGAGAAAAGTCACAATACGTCACATGACAACGCCGTGACGACGCAAGTTTGACAGCCCTGATTTAAAGTTTTTATGGCTTCAAATAACCCTGCATGATTAAACAGAGCAAGTTCAAGGCATATTTTTCTTCAATTTGAAGAATTAACAATCAGGATTGTTAACAATCAGGATAATTCTTCAGGAATTAACAATCTGAGTTAACCTTTATGCATCAATTGTTGACAAATTTTGGAAAACCAACAAATGTCAGGCATCTTGAGGAGAGCAAATATTACCTCTTTTCAAAAAGGGGAAAGGACAATCCAATCAATATAACAGTGATACTTGGGAGAATAAAAGTATCTCATTTTTTAGTTGAATAGCTTCCTTGATAGATTGTGAGAATGCTGTGAATATAATTTCACTTCAGCAAAGAATCTGATGAAGTAGCCCATGAGATTAATTCCCACAGTAGTTGTGTGAGCTAAATGTACAACAACTTGATGGAAACATAACTGGTTTGAAAATCGTGTTCCATTTGCAAGCAGACAAAGCTTTGTTTCCTTCTGGCCGAAAAGTGCACAACGGACCCAGGGGGAGGCAGATGCATAGAGGGGGAGGCAGGCAATCCCAATACTCCGCCCACTCTACCCCACTGTCTCTCCGCTTGGCACAGCCGTGCCAGGCAGGTGCCCATGTGGGGTGTTGAGATCGCCTGCTTCCCCCTTCCCGTGCCTCTGCCTCGGCCACCATGCAAGCCTCTTGCGAGCCTCCCATGAGCCAGGCAGTGACACAGTACGTCCGGATCACCTGTCTCCGCCACCACCACGCCTCTGCGCTCAGACTTATCTGCGCTGCGCCAAGGGGCTAGCGGGCTGCAGCCGCTGCCAGACAGTTGACCCCTGCGCTGCCTCTTGGGTTGGCTACATCTAGCCCCCGGGCTTATTTTGGGGGTAGGGCTTATATTAGACCCACCCAAAAAAATAGGCTACAGCTTATTTTCAGTGTGGATCTTATTTTCATGGAAACACAGTATAACAAAAACACCAGCAATGAAGATAATGAAATCATTCCTTTTCATCTAGTAATCCTCTGCTTCGAAAAATGAGACTTCTCTCAAGTATTTTGTTTCAGAATATGATATGCCAAACAATACATACTAGAGTAAATACAAAAGAGACATCATGTGCAAGTAGCTTATCTCCATGGCCACCAGGACTATAAATCAGTTTTTTTACATTTCATTCTTGGTTGAGATTCTCAGGTAATGTTGAAATTGAACCCTAATGCAAATCAGAGATCAAACTAAGATTCCTGTTTGAGAAAATGTCTGTTCTTTGGAAGATTTAAAAACCTTTGAGAAATTTTATAGGAGACTTACAAAGTTTTTACATGTTCATCTGGAATCACTGAATCGATGAAAGCTAACTTTTAAAAAATATATATAATTATATATCCTGAGAAACTCTAATTGTAGGAATAATATTGCTGTTTTTTCATTTTAGAAATCAATTGTCATGTTATCAATAATTTTGCTATGTTCTGAATCATTCTGTTTTATAGAATTTAATAATTCTGTAATAATTCAATATCTTAAACATACAAGGATCAATTTCAAATTTAACAACTACAAAATCTTTCTTAACTGAAAGTTGATCTCTTTCTGCTTTAGACATTTAAATTTATGCTTTAGAAATTTCTGAAAACAATAATGTAATGAGATAACTACAGAACGTACATTGCAGTTTATTAGCTGATCAACCAAAGAGCAAAGTTTTAAAAATAATGATGTCTATCTAGATCAGGTATGATAAGGAACTGGGAAGAAAGAAGTACACAGTTTTGTGACACATTCTACTGTTGTTGTATATTCATTAAGTTAAAGTCATTTAACATTCAGATTTTGTGAATTCAAATTATTTACTTCAAAACCACTGGAGACAATTAGAATGTTATAATTTGGCATCTTGACAGGGCATTGGATTTTGTTTTTATTTTTTGTAAAAATTTAGTTGTTTTTCCAGTTAAAGGTTGTTCAGTGCATTTGGAAGATTTGGAGATAGAAGTTTGAGTTCAATTCTTTATGTAAAAAAGAGATACTCTGGAATAAACCCAATCTAAAAATCTCTGGTGAATTTTTGTTATTACTTGGGCAAAAATAGTACTTATCTTACTATTAATGCTTTGACAATAAAACATTTGAGCAACTTGAAGATAAATTTGGACTTCTAAAACTGGATTATAGTTATATTTTAAATTAAAAGCCTTTTGATTTCTTAGTATATTTTTGATGTGCCAACAATTTTTGAAACTCCCAAATTCTTTTCAGTATCTCTTATATAGTTCAATAGATGATTAAGGGAGGGATGTCAATCTTTTATATTAAAGATACAAAATATTTTACACAAATATTTTATCATATAGGCCTGCTTTATGATATTCTAATTTTGGTCTAATATTCGCATTATTCTTGATGAGACTTGAGGAGAAAATTAGGATCAAAATGTTAATGTTTACAATACCTTATCTGGACTTAGAGAAAGTTAGATGACTTACCCAATTTTTTTCAAGCTTTTTGTAACCTGTGCTTCCACAGTATCATAAAGCTTTACTTGAAAACCACCAGATGCAAAAACCATGGCCCAGCTGCTCCCAATGAGTCCACTAAGGAAGAAATAAAAAGAAAAGGTCAGTGTGCATTTTTATGGTTGTTAGCAAGGACACTGTCAAACAGAGCTGATGGAAATTGGTTCTAGATTTTCAATTTGAGTATTTCCTTGAAGGCAACAGCAATTTAAATATGGAATGCATTATTTCTCACACACATTAACTGATTGTTCAGATCCAGTAGTGGAAGTTCAAAATCTGCCTTGAAGAAGAAAAAACAGGACAGACATGTAACAAAGAGATCAGCTCACACTCAAGCTCTGAGATGGCCATTCATCACTTATAGCAGCTTCTAGAGTTACTTCTTTATTTCTTCTTTATTTATTTGTATCCTGCCTTTATTATTTTTATAAATAACTGAAGATGGCAAAAATATCTAAAACTCTTTCCTTTTTCTATTTTCTCCACAATAATGACCTTTGAGGTGGATTGGGCTGAGAGAGTGAGAATGAATAGTGACCCAAAGTCACCTAGCTGGCTTTCATGCTAAGGTGGGACTAGAACTCATGGTCGCCTGGTTTCTAGACTGATGCCTTAACCACTAGGCCAAATCAAACTTTTGTAACTGGATAACCAGACAAGTGACATATAAATTTAAATAAAATTATATTCAACTACCCCATTTCTCCAAAAATAAGACATCCCCTGATAATAAGCCCAATTGGGCTTTTGAGCACATGGCAATAAGGCCAAGCACTTATTTCAGGGTTAAAAAAAAATGTAAGACAGGGTCTTATTTCCAGGGAAATACGGTATTATATTCCACTATTGGAATATAACTGTGCTGATATAACAGTACTGATTTTATATCAGTTCAAGAATGGTTAGCTGATTCTAGAAGACACATTGAACTAGTAATGTGGAAATAGACATAAAAAAACACCACTAGGCAAATGATCTTGTACCAGAGACACATGAATATCATCTTAAAGACCTGTGTTCTAATAGACGAGCACAACTCAAAATGCACTGACGATTATCCTCGAATGGTGACGAAATGTTTGCAACCAAATTGCCAAGCTCGGAGCTCAAACCAACAGCCCAACTATTTATTTAGTTAGTTAGTTAGTCAAGCATGTATAACAGATATAAGTATAAACATGAATACAGGAAATGGATACGAATAAATGGGGACAGTAGGCACGTTAGTGCGCTTATGCACGCCCCTTACCAACTATCAACCCAAGCTACTAATATTCAAATACACTGCAATATCATCTTATGTTTTGACATTATGTGAAAGGCTAATTCTGCAAATTAGAGCCCAAAACCATTACTGAAGCCACCAATAGCCTCCCACCGGCCGGTTTGCTCCCACAGAGAGGGCCTCCTCAGGGTGCCGTCGGCCAGACAATGCCGGCTGACGACCCCCAGGAGGAGAGCCTTCTCTGTGGTGGCACCTACCCTATGGAACAATCTACCCCCAGAGATACGAGTGATCTCCGACCTTCGGATTTTTCGTCGGGCCCTAAAAACTTATTTTTTTCAGTTAGCCGGTCTGTCTTGATTTTAGGGTTAGTTTTAATATTTTAATATTGATTTTAATTGACAAGTTTTAAATTATGGGCCAAATTTATAAATTATTTTAACTTTATTTTTTAACTGTGATGTTTGTATAGATGTTTTTATCTTGGCTGTTCACCGCCCTGAGTCCGAAAGGAGAAGGGCGGTATAGAAATTTGAATAAATAAATAAATAAATAATAAATGCACTCCCAACCCACACATATGGCATCCGTATAATTTGGATATTTTAAATAATTATTGAAAATATGAATTTCCTTTTATCAAGTCAGGACAACTATCTATTTAATCTGGCAGAAACTATTCACTTTCCTAGGCTTTTTCCCAATCCTGCATTAATAAATATTCAAACAAAGAATGCCATATCTGAACATAAAATAAGGTGCAAGCAAGTATGTATTCCACTGCTAGTGGCATAGGAGTTTCTACACTAGTCATTATTTTTTGTATTAGAATACTACTGGAATACAATATTACATTTAGACTCTTGTTTCAACTCCTACCCTCAAAACGATGCTATAGAGCACTGCACACCAGAACAACTAGACACAAGAACAGCTTTTTCCCGAACACCATCACTCTGCTATACAAATAATTCCCTCAACACTGTCAAACTATTTACTAAGTCTACACTACTATTAATCTTCCCATTGTTCCCACCACCCATCTCCTTCTACTTTTGACTGTATGACTAATTTTGTTGCTTGTATCCTTACGATTTATATTGATATTGTTTCCTGATTGCTTATTTGTACCCTATGACTATCATTAAGTGTTGTACCTTATGATTTTTGATGAACGTATCTTTTCTTTTTATGTACACTGAGAGCATACGTACCAAGACAAATTCCTTGTGTGTCCAATCACACTTGGCCAATAAAAAATTCTATTCTATTCTATTCTCTTTTTTGACAGTCCTTTATAGAGTATTTAAAAAGCATAATACATATTCTATGAAATTCAATCTTTAGTGCAAACAATTTAGATGATATAACTGCTTAAAATAACTGCTTGAGTCACAACTGAAACTTAATTTTAAAACTTTCATAATATAATCAGACATATATTCTATTGTTTCATGTTGTTTATGAGTTCAGAAGTGATGTCACTGTTCTTTCAAAGTATGTGGATACTCTGTTCTATTCGAAATATCATAAAGGTGCCATGGATAGTGTTGTGACATCATTGGACTGATCAGACCAAAATATGAGGATTCTTTTTCGTTATCCCTTAACAAACCCAATAGGAGAAATTATGCTTTCAGTTATGTTTACAAAAAATGAAAAAAAAAAGTCTGAAATGTTTGGTCCTATGCATTCTGGGGACATCTGGAGTCATGTATCTAGTGCTGGGGGACAGAGAATACACACCTGATGTATTGGATTAAACATTTAAATTATAGTTAACATTGAATTTTAAATTGTGGTTAAACATTGATCAAAGTTCTCCAATTTCTTCCCTGCTATAACAGTAAGGGAGAATGATAAATATTCAAGTTCAAGATTCAAGGTCTTGCTTACATAATGATAAAACTATAATTCATTTAAGCATTTAAGCATATTATACATACATACATACATACATAACGAAAATTCAATCCCTAACATTCCATTTCCAATCATATATGGTTAGCAGTTCTGGGAGTTGCAATCCCAACATGCTGCATTAGATAAGGATGGTTGAATCACTTCTATAATATTCTGAAAAACACCTATTTTAAAATGAAAAATGCTTGAATATAAAATTGCCAAGTTGACAAGAGTATTTATATAACTTCAGCCTTGCTTTAAAGCTCAGCTAAACTGCATATATAGTATTCTGAATATCTGTCTTTTAATGGATATAGCTACTGAATATATGCTGACATTGTGATTTCACAATCAACAAGTAGAAAATGGTTAACCTGTTTTTAAACACTGTAATAAGTGCCAGTAGATGCATATCAATTAGACAAGATTTCCAATTTGTTGCAGAATGATTCTGTAGAAACAAAGACAAAATTGTTTTGAAGTCAAGAGAACTCTATGTACAGGCCTCTCTCTAGGGATTAATAAAACCAAGCACTGATTTCCCCATCCTAAAACCTTGCTTGTCAGCAGGTAAGCTTTCCTGATTGCAGGATAAATAGAGGAAACAGGAATTAAGCAAGTTGTGTTCAGAAGAGCCTGGGCAGATTCTCTTGTGATTGCTCTATCTAGACCAGGAGTGTCAAACCCAAGGCCCGCGGGCCGGAGCAGGCCTGCTGGGTGTTTAGATCTGGCCTGTGGGGCCACCCTGGAAACAGCAAAGGACTGGCCCGTGGTACCTCTGCCAGCAAAAATGGAGCTCAGGAGGGCCACGTGCGGCCCTCCCAAGCTCCGTTTTTGCTGGCAGAGGGTTGCAGGAGGCTGTCCCAGCTGAAAACGAAGCTCTGGAACCCATTTTCACTGGCAGAGCGTTCGGACCACCATAGGCGCCCCTAACATGAGTGACATCAAGCTGGCCATGCCCACCCTTGCCACGTCCCCTGCCCCCCCAAGGTCAAACACAACCCTGATGTGGCCCTCGATGAAATAGAATTTGACATCCTTGATCTAGACTCTGCTCAAAAAAGATTACTCTTAATTGAGGGGGGTTTCATTGAGTAACCATGTGTGCCCAACATTCTAGCCAATGTTGAACTATTACAGTTGAAGCTTAGATTATGGGCTTTTTGATCTGTTTTGATCTCCTTGCACACTCATGGAAACCTCTGCAACACAGCTGGGATTATGACATGTTCCAACATTAGCAAAACCTCTTCTCTCACCTGTCAATCTGATAGCTACCCTACTTTTTAAGATCAATCAAATATATTGTGCAATGAAAAAGTTGGCTTTCAGAGTAAATAAAGCATTCCTTTAAATTACCACGTCCCTCTGTTTATCCTCTTATAAGCAAGATTTAATATCATTTCATTTTCAAGAAAAGAAAATACGAAGGTTTTATTTTGTTGGTAGATAGAGGAATTTCTCTTATCCCTTTATAAGTCTTGCTAAACAATCAGAGGGTTAAAAGCTTGCTTGTTAGTAATCAACCTTAGCAGGTAAATTAAGATCTTCATGTGGCTTAGAACTAGCCAAACAGATCTTTCAACCCAGCTACTAACTATTGCCATCTGCAATAGTTAACTGTCATTGTTCCAGCAGTTAAAAGAAATTGTTTAGTCACACAATTTTTAATAGAGTTTTTATAATATGGATGGTTGTATCTTTTTTGAATATTTTATCTAGTTCATCAGTTGGTTTCTTGGATAATGCAGTGCCCCATAGGGGATATTAATATACAATGAATCATCACCCCCAAAGTTTTTGGTTTAAAGAAGGCAAATTGTATTGTCATGGACATTAGAGAGTGGTTCTACTATAATAACCTTAATCTATTAGGCCTCTTCAAAAATCTGAAACACTTTGGTTATTTACAGGTTCCTTTGGGGACAATGAATTGCCCATTTTTTTGTTATTTAGATGCTTTCAGTCAATTTTTTTAAATCTTTTATTACCCACATTACAAAGTTATTGGAATCTAGCAGCATTTCAAACCTCACATTATCATGGAGTGAATATTTTTCATTCTCTTTTGCAATTAAATACTTTTTATGACCCAGGGTACAGAGCAATAAGTAATTCAAAATGAAAAGACCTGTCAACATCTGACTGTTACTAAAATCTTGCTTTCCATGAATATCTGTAGGGCTAGTGCTCCTAGTTTCTGCGATTACTGGAATAGTCCTGGAATACCAGGAGTTCGCTGTGTTTTCAACCACAGAGTCTTACTGATTGCCACAAAATTTCTTGTTATCATGAATACTCTTTCATGAATCTCAGGTGATGTCAGGACTAACAAGATCCATCAGATTTCTGTTAATTTTTTCATAAATAAAAACATTTTCATTAAATAAATACAACAATCGCCGCATGAATAGATACAAAATAAGCATATGAATCAGTGATGTGTTTCCCCCGGTTCGCCCCGGATTGGGTGAACCTGTAGTGGCGGCAGGAGGCTCTGCCCGCCAGGACGTCTCTGTGCATGCGCAGAAGTGTTGCACGCATGCATGCACGTGCACCCATGCACATGCACGCTCGCCCATGCATGGATGCACGCGTGCCTATGAGCGAACTGGTAGCGAACTAAATTGAAACCCACTCAGGGGTGAAATCTACTTACCTTCCTTACCAGTTTGGAAGCGCTCACGCTCGTGCGCATCATGTACGCATGCAGACATTCTGCGCATGCGCAGAAGGTAAAATACACATTACTTCCTGGTTAAAACCAGGAAGTAATGACACCCAGGCAGGTGGGCGGAACTTTGCTCCGCCATCACTACCGGATTGCCAAACCACCGGCCAAGATCACTACCGGACCGGGTGATCCGGCAGCCTTTCGCCCCTGAACCCACTACTGATATGAATCATATAAAACAAAAACAAAAACTCCTCTCTGTTCTTTATCAGCCACTGAAAATAATCATTATGGCAAATTATAGAAGGTGAAGATTAGAAGATTGGTGGTTTGTTATGAACAAGCTTAATGGATAGCAGAGTTCTGGGCTAAAAGCCACAGTATTTTTAATTTTTTTTTGCTAACATAATTTTTTATTCTGTGTTCTAGTTTCTCTATGTTCAATTTCTGAAACTGGTATCCCACCCACTATTGTCCTTAAATCTTCCCTGGGTATCCAAGATATGTAAGCAGAGGATAACTATGACATGTAATCTGACTGCCACCCCTATTCCACATACTAATGAAGAATATCATACATAGATTAGATGTATGCATCTAATCTACATATTAGATGCATACAATGCATCTAATGCATCGTATTAGAAACTCTTTCTGATTCTGTAAATGAGGAAAGACAAAGAAAAAGATGGGAAGATGAGAAGAGAAAAATAAGGAAAGAGGGGAAGGAAGAAGAAAGGAGAAGAGGGAGGGAGGGAGGGAGGGAGGGAGGGAGGGAAGGAAGGAAGGAAGGAAGGAAGGAAGGAAGGAAGGAAGGAAGGAAGGAAGGAAGGAGATTATAATGAGAGCGAGGGCAAGTCTCAGGGAAGTCCACTTGGCCATCACAGGTGCCTTCAACATGCCCACCATGGCCACACACCTAAGCCTTCTGAAGTCAGACACAACTGTGGTGCAGCCCTCAATGAAATCGAGTTTGACACCTCTTATATAGGGTCACCAAACTTGCCTTTCCCCTCCCCTAAGTGATACAGAACATCAGAAGAATAACTGAAACCATAAATATAATTTTCCCTTTCTCTTTTCCTGTCCCTTCTTGCATGCTCAAATGCAAAAGGGGAAGCATTTCTCCTTTTGTTTTGTTTTTAGTTTGTTTTGAAAGCCGTCTGCCAGCAAAAACGGAGCCCACACCCCATTTTTGGCCATGACAGCCTCCTGCAGCCCTCTGCCAGAAAAACCTGAGTTGTTTTTGCTGGTAGAGGCACCGTGTACTGGTCCTTTGCTGTTTCTAGGCTGGCCCCATGGGCCGAATTTAAGCACCCCTAAGGGCCGTATCTGGGCCCTGAGTTTGACACCCCTGCCCTAGATCCTCAAGTCTGAAGCTATTGCCTTTCAATCAAATAGATTAAAAAACACAGTAGAACAAAGTCATGTACTCGATGTTACTAAACATTGTTACTAAACATTATTACTAAAAAATAAATTAAGAACAGTTGCAGGAATTGAATATGTCTACTTTAATGAGAAGGACTAGGGATGACATGATAGTAGTGCTCCAGTATCTAAGAAGCTGTCACAAAGAAGAGGGGGTCAACTTATTCTCCAAAGCACCTGAAGGCACAACAAGAAACAATGGATGGAAACTAATCATGCCAAAACAATCTTATTTCATTCTTTGACAAATTGACTAAATTGGTAGACTAGCAAAATGCTGTGGACATAGTATATTTAGACTTCAGTAAGGCATTCGACAAAGTAGACTACAACCTACTTCTTGGTAAGCTAGAAAAAAGTGGGATACATAGCATAATTACCATACAGATTTGTAACAGGCTGAAAACCATACTCAATCAGTAGTCCTTAATGGTACTACATCTACACGGAGGGAAGCAAGCAATGGGATACCACAAGGTTCTGTCTTAGGCCCAGTACTCTTCAATATTTTCATAGATGACTTAGATAAGGGGCCAGAAGGAGAACTCATCAAATTTGCAGATGACACTAAGCTGGCAGAAAGAGATCTAGATCTAGACCTAGATCCGTGATGGTGAATTTATGGCACACGTGGTTTATAATCCAATGTACTGAAATTCCAATTAAATAGTCAGTTATATGTGTTACACAAAATAATCATTACATGTTTTATTAGATTTACCATGGTGGCGCAGTGCTTAGAGTGCAATACTGCAAGCTGCTCCGACTGACTGCTGGCTGACTGCAAATTGGCAGTTCAAATCTCACCAGGCTGAAGGGTGACTCAGCCTTCCATCCTTCCGAGGTCGTTAAATGAGGGCCCAGATTGTTGGGGGCAATATGCTGACTCTGTAAACCGCTTAGAGAGGGCTGTAAAGCACTGTAAAGCGGTATATAAGTCTAAGTGCTATTGCTATTGCATTTGGCCTGCAAAGTGAGCCAGAATCCACTTGTTCACTAGATAAGAGCAAAGAAAGTGTTCTGCATCTCTTTGGTACAACCTTTTCCAGGTCTACTTCGGTAGCCCAAACTTTTCTAGGATGTTAATAATGTTTTTATGTTCTAAACTTCAGGTTAGAAGGACAGACAATTCTATCTGCAGCTTAATAAAAACAGAGGCATGTTCTTCACTGTTCTATTCCACAATGTGACCTACATCCTCCCTAAATTTGCAATCACATATTTCTAATCATATATCATAAGCAAACGCTGCAATGTGGTACAAGGTAGCTAATCAACATTTTAAATGCAGAAAACGCTGGTGACTGAGCTTTGCTCCTTGATCACTGAATCGTTTCAAATGCTGACATTTAAATTCTTTCCTGGTTGCTGTCACAAAACTTGTGGCAAACTGAGCAAAACCTGACTTGACTCTACATACCATTGGTGAATGAGGCATGACTTCATGTAGTAGACCTTAACTGCTATTTGAACCAAAGACCATGTGACAATCTAAGATAAACATGCTCCAAATACCTCTAAATTCTACAATTGGGAAGCCATTGTGGAAACCTCTGTTCATACCCTTTTATTTGAAGGGCTAAGGTTGAATCATAAATAGGGTGGAAAAATCAGCAATAAAATGAAATACAACAGAATCTTAAGATTTCATTCAATAGAAAAAATACTGTAGAAGTGCAGTCTAAATTAATTTTATCCCATAATTGTTTATATAAAATAGAAATAATTCCAGCTACAAGGTTGTTGTCACTTTTCCAACTCGATGCAATTCAGAAAAAGAAAAGATGACTATTCTACCCCCTGGATGTTGTTTTAAAAGGCTACAGAAGGCCAAAGATGGGATTTATTTCTACATTAACTCCCAAAAGATAAGAACGGACGCTTGCATTGCAAATGAGCTTCTCACAAGTTGTATTTCTCATTTATAGAACTTTTGAAATGATACGGCTGATAAATGCATACCCATTCCAAATGATAAGAGGGAAGAGGAGGAAAAGAATTGTTCCTTTTCCTGGAACCATCTCTTGATCCAAGATAACCTGCCAAGTAAAGGGATCAAACATGGGATAGACTAGAGTCCTCATTTGCTTGTTTCAAAGCTCTATGCAACAAGTGCTGATGGAGGTTATGCTACTGGGGCTTTCCATGACTGCTAAATTCTGTACCTAAAATTGCATCAACCTGCCCCCGCCCACCTTGGATGTGGGGGCTGGGAAACATCAAGTATCTTCTGAGCCCCTCCTGTTTGAGCTGTCCTACCTCTTCTTCCTCTTCTCTGGGCACAGGAAGCAGGAGCAACACAAGTGCATGGAAAGATTTACCTGCCAACTATCACAATTCGCCCCTCCTGGGTAGGATTCATGATGGTGGAGAAACGCAGAGCCTTCGGCAGAGGAAGCGGGCTTGGCAAAGAGGACAACCTCTGGGCCACTTGGGCCACCTCCCGTTTAAAAGGGAACGCGTTCTCCCCACCCCCAACTTCTGGGATGTTACGGCCACTGCCATTGGTTGCCAGCAAAGGATGGTTCCTATTGGTTGCCCGAGTTTCCCAAACAACTGCTCGAACCCGCGACTCCGATGGGTTACCCAACACGTTCACATGATTTATTATAGGATAGAGTTGATACGGGGAGACGCCTCGGGATCAGGAAGCTTAGGACTCTTTTCGCTTAGGATTCTTTTCTTTCCTTCCGATTGGTTCCGGTTGGAAATCGGCGGAGAGCGACCGTGTCTTCGAAGCCACCCCATTTCCGACTGTGTCTCTTCTCCCTCCATCTTTCCTCCCCCTTCCTCCTTTTTCGGAAACACCAGGGATCCGAACCTTATTCTTTTGCTTTAGGGTTTTTAGCGCTGGTCCTCAGCCTGGTCCTCTCCACGTGTGCTATAGGACCCAGATCCCATAATCCCCGACCCATTAGTGTTTGGGGAATGAAGGGAGTTGAAGGTATTAAAGGTGGAGAAGTTTGTTTTTGCTCTTTTTTTCCGGGTGGGCCAGTGGAGGATCCAGGGATCCAGCGCATGTCTCGAGGCAAAGGATCTGAAAGCTCACTTTCCCTTTCTGGGTGTCATGTGCACCAAGACAAATTCCTTGTGTATCCAATCACACTTGGCCAATAAAGAATTCTACTCTACTCTACTCTACTCTACTCTACTCTACTCTACTCTACTCTACTCCACTCCACTCCACTCCACTCCACTCCACTCCACTCCTTTATTCTATTCTATTCTATTCTATTCTATTCTATTCTATTCTATTCTATTCTATTCTATTCTATTCTATTCTATTCTATTCTATTCTATTCTATTCTATTCTCCTCTCCTCTCCTCTCCACTCCACTCCACTCCACTCCACTCCACTCCATTCCATTCCATTCCATTCTAAATCTCTGCCATGGAAGTCGTGAACCCAACACAGTCAATCTCCACCCCCTGCCACTTGCTTGCCCTTTTTCTGGGAGTCACTGGGGACCTTGTGAGTCCTTCATATTAAAACTAAGCTACTGGTGTGAGTTTCCAATGTCAATGATGGAGGTGCCAAGTCATAAGAACAGGATATGAACAGACCCTACAGGGCTTCCAACATCATCCTTTCTATTTGAATTCCTGCTATGCAAATCAATATATTTTTGAAATATTTTTGTATTTCATGTTTGCCTGCTTTGTGGAAAGTGGTTGCCCACATTTATTTGGGAACAATATGAATTTAATTGCCATTATTTAAACTTTGCTTTTTGTTGTTCTGGAGTTACAAGTTCAAGAGAGCTTCAGGCAAAATTATGTTGAAAGAAAGAGAAGCCATGCGAAAAGCAAAGACGTTAAAAGATCATGCCGACATAATTAGCAAGATTTTAAGATTGGATGTGTGGATGGTATAATTTGAAAAAAATAAAGCATGAAATGCATAAAAATAACAAAATACTAATGCTGAACAATTAAAACATTGGTTTATTAGTAATATACAAATTTCAATACATTTTATTTGATCTTGATCAGAATATGACCTGCAATTTCCATTTTCAGGTTGTTAAAATATTAGAAATTTACCATTTTATTTTAAAATTTTAGATGAAGTTTTAATATACTAGATTAAAAAAAACCCAATCTATAATCACATGATTATGTGAATTTATTTGGGTTTTAGAAAAGCATGGCCTGCTATCCACTTTTGATCTTCTTCCCTCTAAGTTTAAATTAGCCCTGTTAATAAAACCAATCCAAGTAAAAAGTTATTGTTATATACACCTATTGTAGCAAAAGCAAAAGTCACACTGAATTCCCTCCTGGCAGAAATATTTAATTGCATACTTTTTTGTGCATAAGATTGTAGATAGTATTAAAACTAAACTTGAAAATATTGCAGCAAGTCTATTCTTATTCTAATTATCTTAGAAAAAAATTATGAGGAAGAAAGGTAAGAAAGAAGTCTAGAAATATGAAAGAGCCTTAGAGGATCTGCAAATAAAAGATAACGATAGGCTGTTTTCTTCCAAGAGAACCAAGGGAAGGGATTCATGGGGTAACCACCTCTTTGTAGGCAGATTCTTCTTCATTTAGAGAAAGTTTTATCATGCAGGCAACTATGTTTAATCCACTGATGAGACAGGAGGAGAAAGTGACACTAAAGGGTATCATGAGCAAATATTTACACTGATTGTCTACTGATAGGCCTTCATCAACAAGGCTTTACAAACCAGCTCCATGTGCTGTATAATACAAAGAGATACTGCTTTCCTTCTTTTCATTTTCATGTGCCTAAATAATTGCAAAATAAGGAGCCATTAAAAATTATTTTTAAAAATGAACTATTGCTTGTTTGTGAACTATTTTTCAAAAGTGATCTTGATAACGTGCTTGAATAAAAAGCAGTAATTGTTTAAAGTTCATTTTCCTACCTTTTTAAAAACACTTTTAAAATGTGTTATTTTTATAGTAATTTTTAAACCATATCCTATATGAGTACTAGTACATCACATGAAATATATTGAATTAAATAAGATTATAATATGTTGTTGTTAGTTGCGAAGTCGTGTCCGACCTATCGCGACCCCATGGACAACGTTCCTCCAGGCCTTCCTGTCCTCTACCATCCTCTGGAGTCTATTTAAGCTCACACCTACTGCTTCAGTGACTCCATCCAGCCACCTCATTCTCTTGTCGTCCCATTCTTCTTTTGCCCTCAATCTTTCCCAACATTAGGTTCTTCTCCAGTGAGTCCTTCCTTCTCATTAGGTGGCCAAAGTATTTGAGTTTGTCTTCAGGATCTGGCCTTCTAAGGAGCAGTCAGGGTTGATCTCTAGGACTGACTGGTTTGATCACCTTGCAGTCCAAGGGACTCACAGGAGTCTTCTCCAGCACCATAGTTCAAAGGCCTCAATTCTTTGGAACTCAGCCTTTCTTATGGTCTAACTTTCACAGCCATACATTGCAACTGGGAAAACCATAGCTTTGACTATACGCATTTTTGTTGGCAGGGTGATATTTCTGCTTTTTAGTATGCTGTCTAGATTTGCCATAGCTTTCCTCCCCAGGAGCAAGCATCTTTTAATTTCTTGGTTGCAGTCCCCATCTGCGGTGATCTTGGAGCCCAAGAAAATAAAACCTGTCACTACCTCCATTTCTTCACCATCTATTTGCCATGAATTGAGAGAACTGGATGCCATGATCTTAGTTTTCTTAATGTTGAGTTTCAAGCCAACTTTTGCACTCTCCTTCTTCACCAGCATCAAGAAGAGTCAAGAGGTCTTTAGTTCCTCTTCACTTTCTGCCATTAGAGTGGTATAATCTGCATATCTGAGGTTGTTGATATTTCTCCCAGCAATCTTAATTCCAACTTTTGATTCATCTAGCCCCGCCTTTCTCATGATGTGCTCTGCATATAAGTTAAATAGGCAGGATGACAGTATACAGCCTTGTCGGACTCCTTTCCCAATTTTGAACCAATCAATGGTTCTGTGTCCAGTTCTCACTGTTGCTTCTTGACCTGCATAATAGGTTTCTCAAGAGACAAACAAGATGGTCTGGTACTCCCATCTCTTTAAGAACTTGCCATAATTTGTTGTGAGCCACACAATCAAAGGCTTTAGCATAGTCAATGAAGTAGAAGTAGATGTTTTTCTGGAACTCCTAGCTTTCTCCATGATCCAGCGTTTGTTGGCAAATTGATCTCTAATTCCTCTGCCTCTTTGAAATCCTGCCTGTACTTCTGATATGATATAATATTATAGAAGCAGTAAATTATTGTCTATAAGGTAGATGTGTAGGAAATTTACCTAAAGTGGAGGCTGGTAGCCTCTTACTAAATTGGTACAATTCACTAAGAATTGTATCAGGAATAATAAATAATAGGCAAGTTCATTTAAAATAACTGATAGAAATGTGGGTTTTCTATTTAAATTTGTTCCTATTCTTACAAATAAACCTCCAGGTTTACTTCAAGCTTTCTCAAGGTATTAGTAATAAGCATAACCATTATTTTATTTTGTAAAAGCTAGTGATATTTATTTGTCATTTAACAATCATGCTGGTTTAATGCACCATTTCGGCTTCTTCTCCCTTTATATAGCAGGCATGCAACATTTCACCCAGCAAATCTATATATCTATATCTGTATCTGTGTAAGGTCCTCGCTAAGAAAGGATTTTTCAAAATGACCATCAGATCATTAGTATTTCATATACAGTATTATATTCACACGCTCTGATGCTAAGGAGTTAGACATTCTACTCCCCCTCCCCACCTGAAAGGAACTCTGTCCCAACTGCCAGTTGCCTTAAATTAACACTTTCTGATGCTACCCTTTTGCTAAACCGGGCATGGGTGTGGCCAGCACATGACTCATCTGGCCTGCAGGCTGGGACATTCTACTCCCCCTCCCCCTCTGTTCCAACTGCCAATTGCCTTATATTAACATGCTCTGATGCTACGGAGTTATACATTCTACATTAAGTTTCAGGCTTTAAGTGTCAATTTATCACGCCCGATCACATAGTTTCGTAGAAAAGCATGGGCGTCCAGCTAGTGATGCATAAGGATATAGATTTGGATCTGATTCCACCCCACACAGCTGCTTTTAAAGAACAAATTCCACTAAATAGCATCAAGTTGTGCCATGTTAGTTGCACAATTGTTTTCCAGTTAAATAATTATAAATGCGTGTAGTGATTTAAGAGGTGTGCCTTCAATTAATCTTACATAATACTTGTGGAATTAGAAACCCCCCCACCCCTTTAGCAGAATTGTATTCCTCATAATAAACACTGCCCATTTTCAGTAAGCCAGTAGAAAAGTGCACAAATGAAAAAGCTAAAAATGATTTTCTCAAATTGAACTTGACTTCTGATGACCATGTCCATACAGTTTTCTTAACAACATTGTGAAAATGATTTGCCATTGCCTTTTCTAATTGTTTATTTTTTACTAATTCACTGTCCTGGAATTTTCTGGTAATCCCCTATCCAATTTCTAACCAGGTCTGATACTGCTTGGTTTTTTAAATCAGCCAAGACATAATCCCTTATTCCCTCCACAAATATATTTGTACTACAAGATATATAGAAGTATAATAGTATGATATAGAAGTATGATATATTGGCTGGGGCTTGATGGAATCTGAAGCACGAAAAGTTGGAAAAAAGTACTGTAAATCAATATTTACTAGCTATTCTTTGAAATGCTCCTTACTTTAATTTTTTAACCTCTACTGCCAAATTTCTACCTATGACTCACCGCTGGCAAACAGTCTGCTGCAATTATTGTCTAGCCCAGGGGTCTCCAACCTTGGCAACTTTAAGACTTGCGGACTTCCCAGAGTTCCTCAGCCAGTCAGTCCACAAGTCTTAAATTGCCAACGTTGGAGACCCCTGGTCTAGCGGGAGCTTCGTTAGGGGCTACTGCGCATGCTCGGATATTTTCTTCCTCCTAAAAGAGCGTTCTTGTTCCTTGGCAACCTGAAGTGATGCATTGTGGGCTTGAGAGTCCAGGCCCTGTATTTCCAAAACAACGAGGGTCGCTTTTCTCCTGCGAAGCCACTTTGTTTGGGAAGAGCCAAAGAAAAAAACCGCGTTAATGGGAGGGAGGCTTAGGCTATCTGGGTGATAGCGGGACACGGAAAAATTCCAAGTATGCTGGGGGTGGCTGCTAAGGATTGTTTTAAGAAAGGATTTGAGCCAATTAACATACTTCCTTTTTTCCTGCATTTTTACAGATTCTGATCGTTTCCATCACTGCTGGAGCTCTCGATCTTGGAACGGCTCAGCCAGGTGAGCATTAAATCAAAACTCTCCCTCTGTTGCTTGACAGAAAATAAACGATTGGAGAATCGCTGGAGGCAGCTAGGCTTGTGCGTTCAGTCAATCCATCAGAATAGAGTGGCAAAGAACCTTGGAGGTCATCTAGTCCAACCCCCTGCTCAAGTCAGGGAAGGACTTTCTATTTTGTTTTTATTTATGAAACTTGTATGCTGTCCAACTTCCAATGACTCTGGACAGCTCACAACAATGAACACCAAGGAATTACAATGAAGGCTTTTCCTTCCCAAAAACCACTTTTCATCTAATGGTTAAAGAATCATAGCTAGGATGTGGTACTGCATCCTGGGAATTGGATAGTGGCCAGATATGAATTTGGGAACAGAAATGGCCAGAGGTATCTTTTAAGAAACTGGCTATAGCCTTGTGTGGAGTTTGCAGAATTGTTCTCCAGACTTGCCCTGGTTATCTCTCAAGGGGGTTTGTGAGAGAAAAGTTATTTCTCAATTCCTGTGCCTATTTATTTATTTATTTGTTTGTTTGTTTGTTTGTCAGATTTATATGCCGCCCTTCTCCCGTAGGACTCGGGGCGGCTCACAACAATAAAACAACACGACAATAGATAAAAATTAAATAATATTAAAAACCAATTAAAAACCCCAAATCCCCAAGTTAAAATCCACAGCAGTTCAGGGAAGTTGCTGAAAGAGCCATGTCTTTAGGTCGGCGCGGAAGGTGCAGAGGTCGAGGGCCGTCCGATGCCCGGTGGCCAACCTATTAATGGCTTTTGGAATGGACAAGTGGGTGAGCCAATCAGAAGGCAGCTGATGAGTTTGAATCTCCAGGGTTTTTATGTTCCCTCCCCTAACTGTCACAGTTGACAGTATAAAAGGAGATTCTTGACGGAAAACTGTTGGCAGTCCAGAAGGCAGTTCGGAGAGTTCTGTTCAGCTCTTCTGTTAGAAAACTGGGGGCAGTTTGGAAGTCAGTTAGAAGGGCAGTTCTGATGGTTTACAAGAATCTTTCTTCTAAGGAAGAATAGCCAGAACTAACATCGCTTAGTGCAATTACATATACATATACATATACATATACATATACATATACATATACATATACATATACATCATATACATATACATATACATATACATATACATCATATACATCTACATCTACATATACATATACATCATATACATATACATATACATATACATATACATCATATACATATACATATACATCATATACATATACATATACATCTACATCTACATATACATCATATACATATACATATACATCATATACATATACTTATACATATACATATACATATATATGTATATATATTCTTACTTCTTCGTAGGTTTTATGTGTGTTTTTCCTCTAGCCAGGTTTTCCCTACGTAACCAAGGTTTTTCTGCAGCCCTAGCTCAGTAGAATCACATCCACTCGATTCTGGGCTTTTTTCTTTTCTAGGAGTCTCCCACCTAGCAGGAAAAACTTGCTGGCTGCTAGAAAAGAAAAAAGCCCAGAATCGAGTGGATGTGATTCTACTGAGCTAGGGCTGCAGAAAAACCTTGGTTACGTAGGGAAAACCTGGCTAGAGGAAACACACACACACACACACACACACACATATATATATGTATATATCTGACAGGATATTTATTGTTATGTAAATAAAATATTTATTGTTAACTGCTTCAGAGGCTCATTTGTTAAAGTAGATCTTAATAGAGATAAAGGTTTACGGTACATTGATTTATTTCCTCCACGACAGGGTTGTTGCCACATGTTTTGCATGGAAATCCCTTTGATTTGAAAATGATCTGGTTGCCATAGTTATTTGGAAGCTATGCAGTATGATTCTGTGCCAGTGGCTGCCAATATCTGATCCTAATTCAGAGGGCTAGCCTAAACCTATAAACTTTGGGATCGCATAAATGGAGAAACATACTCACCATACAATTTGGTTTCGAATGTCTGCCAGAAAAATCACCTTGATTTAAATGTGGGGTTAGTATCCCAGCACCCTGGTGCCCATTTTAGTGCTGGTGTTAATATGAGATTTTAATGAGCTATGATCAATTTTTTTACTATTTTTGAAATGAGTTTCCGATATTACTAACAGGACAGTGATATAACAGCTCCTGAGAAGCATGTACAAATATTAATAGAATGAATGATACTTTCCAGAATTACTGCCTTATAAGTTGCTTGTGATCACATACACAGATTAAACCTCAGTCCTCTGACACTAATTTTGGAATAAGTTCTTTTAAATTCAATAGACTAGCTTCTGAATTGTAGTGTTAAGATTACTGTCTTATACTGTACTTGTTTTCTTGACAGTCAGTTTGGTATAGCGGAAGGATCAGGATAGAAACTGGGAGATTGTGAGTTCTAGTCTGCTTTAGGCATAAAGCCAGCAAGGTGACCTTGTAGTCTCCTCCTCTTAGCCCTAGGAAGGAGACAATGACAAACCATTTCTGGGAGGGAAAAAAAACTTCCTAAGAAAACTGCATGGACTTATCTACGCAATCTTCCACAATCAGACAAGATTGAACAGAAAGATAAAATGTGTTTTCTTAAGATAAAGTCAGATTATGTCAGTGGGACTTCTTAGTGAATAGACATAAAGCTGCATTCTCTTATCATTTGCTGTTTTGCTGCTGCATCATAATGAAAACTGGGCTCTCAGTGCCTTGGCTTCTTCTCGTATTCTTTCTTTCACATGCACTATGGAATAGATGCTTAAAACTGTCCTTGTTGACAATTTGTCTCGAGAAAGTATGAAGGAGTACTGAGAAAGAAAAAGAAAAAGAGAGCAGCCCTTGGTCTGCAGACTTCAATTGTGATTTTACAATTTTAGACTGGAACATTCTTGATGTCATTTTCAGGCATAACTTTGTTTTTAAAAATAAGTTTATGATGAAGTCATTTATTATAATTACAAGTAGATTTACTTGTGGAAACATTGCAGGGTCTGATAAATATTTACTGACTGCTAAAACTGAAAGTCAGTATTTTGACACCTTTAATGTTTCATAGATTAAAATGATGAAAAATGTCCACCTGGCACCCGAAGCAGATGAAGATGATCTTTATTCTGGTTATAATGATTATAACCCTACTTTTGATACAGAGGTAAAATATACTACATATTTACCCATTGTTTTGCGTTGTAATATTATTAAAGCACAGAAAAAGAATAAAAAATAATAAATTAAAGGTAAGAGATAAGATAAAAAGAAACAAAGTTTGAGTAAATCAGGTTTGCACAAATACAAATACATAGTAAATTTGGTAAAACATATATTTTAAAGTTCATTTGAATATCATAGGATACCATAGATGAGATTTATTATGCTAAGGAATAGTAGTAGTAGTATAATATAATAGTAGTCTATTATATTATATCAGCACTCAAAATAGTAAAGAGGAAGTAACTGCCAACAAAAGGGTGTATAGTCAAGGCTATGGTGTTCCCAATTGCAATGTATGGCTGTGAAAGTTGGACCATAAGGAAGGCTGAGCGTCAAAGAATTGAGGCCTTTGAACTATGGTGCTGCAGAAGACTCCTGCGAGTCCCTTGGACTGCAAGGCGATCAAATCAGTCAGTCCTAGAGGAGATCAACCCTGACTGCTCTTTAGAAGGCCAGATCCTGAAGATGAAACTCAAATACTTTGGCCACCTAATGAGAAGGAAGGACTCACTGGAGAAGAGCCTAATGCTGGGAACGATTGAGGGCAAAAGAAGAACGGATGGCAGAGAATGAGGTGGCTGGATGGAGTAACTGAAGCAGTCGGCGTGATCTTAAATGGTCTCTGGAGGAATGGTAGAGGATAGGAAGGCCTGGAGGAAAGTTGTCCATGGGGTCGCGATGGGTTGGACACAACTTTGCAACTAACAACAAAAGAAGAAGAAGGAATAGTAGCTGACATGTATCTGTCATTTGTATAGAAACATAAATAAATGTTTAGTATAAATTCAATCCACATGATGCATTTTAATATACTAATGCAAGATAAATATATATGCTAATACATACAATTTTAAAAAGAAAAATGCTATTTAATTATTGTAAAGTCGACATTCATAGTTTTGTGTGTTTTTCTAGGATTTAGAGAATGATCCAGCTTTTCAACAAGCTGTGAAAACTAGCCATGGTAGAAGGCCTCCAGTAAGTTAAAAATTACAAAGCATCTGTTTAAGCATTTACAAAACTTCCTCAGAGCCACAGTTCTTTTATGATATTTTTAGCCTAGTCCCACATCTTTGTTTACAGTACTTGTTTAAGGTACTTTAAGGACTTAAATTAAGTCCTTCCTTACTTTACACTTAATGGAATAATATATATGATGTTGTTCTTTAGTTGTTTGCTTCTACTTTTTAAAAAGTTCCTTTGCCAGGGTTTTTTACTTTTCTAAAACATGTATATGAACACATACCTGCACAAATATGGATAACATGTATGTCAATACTGTAACTTAACAACAATATCATGTTCTGATAATCATTCTGGTATTCCAGACTAGATGTAAAGACAACACATTTTCATGAATTACAAAATACATGCAATTATTAGCCAATTAAATGAAGTCAGCGAAGAAAATCATACAAGAGCATACAAATTTATCTTGACAGAAATAAAGGGCCACTAGTCCATTTCACATAGCCAGGCAATAACAATATTAATTAACAACAGATCGCATATCTGGATCTGGAACAGAATTTTTAAAAAATATTAAAAAAATATTACTAGTTGATCACTTAGTTGGATATTTTGGAGATCAGATCTCCAGAATAATTGCATACCTACAGAGGACATATATCAGTATGTTCATTAATGCTGATAATTGATCAAATATTTATATATTTATTTTAATAGATTTATATGACAACCTCTCTTCCTAGTTTGATTCTGCTGGTTAACAGAACACAAAATAACAAAAAAATTGAAAGAATAAATAACAATAATAACCCAGAGTAAAAAACATGGCAACTCAGGAAGCCACTCAACCAGTACATTATGGGACTCACTTTACCTCATGATTCCCCATGCCAGAAAAGCAGCTAAGTCTTGAGGATCTTTGTACTTACAATCAATTTCACGGTGGCACAGTGGTTAGAGTGCAGTACTGCAGGCTACTTCTGCTGATCATCAGCTGCCAGCAGTTTGGCAGATCGAATCTCACCAGACTCAAGGTTGACTCAGCTTTCATTCCTTCCAAGGTCGGTAAAATGAGGACCCAGATTGTTGGGGGCTGTAAACCATATAGAGAGGGCTGTAAAGCAGAGGTCTCCAACCTTGGTAACTTTAAGACTTGTGGACTCCAACTCTTTCTCAAGCTTTGCTGGCTGAAGAATTCTGGGAGTCCACAAGTCTTAAAGTCTTAAAGTTGCCAAGGTTGGAGACCCCTGCTGTAAAGCACTATGAAGTGGTATATAAGTCTAAGTACTATTGCTATTGCTATTCTCCATTGCCTACCTGTTCAATAATGAACACAAACGGAGATTTTATCTTTGATTGCGCTTTGGAGATAACAAATTCTTTTCAAAAGTTTGTACCAAAAGTTCAAAGCAGCAAAGTCAAGATTTCTTTGAATGAAGCTCAAGTCCTGGTAACTTCTTTGATGTTTTCATGCATTTTCCTTGGCAAGTGATCACAATGGTTTGCTTATGTGATGTTTTTCAACTTCTGTGTTTACTCTATGCTTTTCAAAAATGATGCTAAATCAGTATTGACAGGTTTGATGTAATTTTATAGAGATAATTATATAATTTCATTGTAATTATACGTAGTAATTATATTTAAACTACTGCATTCTAGTTCTTGTAAAATTAAGGCTTAATTAACACTTAATTCCTTTTTACAAGCTTACGGCCAAAGTTCCAGGTACATCAAGTGCACGGACTTTAGCTACAGGGTATATGGTAAGTTGTTATTCTCTGCATATTTTTCTCCTGCTCTTCTTTCTTTGCTTCTGCTTTTTCACCAACAAGACATACTAAGTGCAAAGTTCCTGATCCCAGTCAGCCTGTGAAATTATGTAGCTCTCATATTTTGAATGCTCACAAGGAGGACTAAAAACCTGAAAGGGAAAAGCAAAGTTCCACAGTTGAGGGGTGATATCTCTTGAAAGCTAGAGAGAAAGGCAAAAACTATTACTTAGGGATACTTATTTTAGTCATTTGAAACAACATGTCCCATTTTAGAATGCATTAAGTCACATCAAGTATCGGTAGAGAAAGGGAAAAGGAAAAAATGCAACTTATTGTTAGGTTGTTGAAATCAGGAATAATCAGAATATAAGACACCCTTCCAATCTTTATTCTCTGGATTTGTTGGAAGTTGGAATACTCAACCAGTAGTAGTTATGACCATCCTGCCTGGGAATTCTGGGAGCTGCAACCCTGTAAATGTATGTTTACCAAGTTAGGGAAAGTGGTATCCTATGAATGAAGAGAGCTGGAAAATGGAACCACAATTGAAAAACACAAAAGACTAGGAACAGAACTGCTGAATTTGTTGCAAGAAATGAAAGAAAGTAGTTTAAGCAGTTTTCTATGGCAGTGGCTTATGGATATTGAAATGAATTGAGCAGAAGCCACTCCTCTTATAAAAGGCCAGATGCTATTCTACTTTCTGGCACCAGTTTTAATTTATATACATATTTCAATATATTTAAAAAAACAAATAACAAATAGGAGATTAGCCTGGTGTCCCCTAATGCCATAATTTATAAATCTGAGGCTTGAAGTGAGAATTCCGTATCATAGACATAATAAAAATTTCTGGCTCTTGCATTGGTATTTGAGCAGTGTTACTTTCTGCGCTGCTAGAATAGTGATTTTTGTGCTCCAGACCTGCTTATTCCCCTAGAAATAGAACTTTCAGTGATGATTGATCAAAATATTTTCTTGCATCATGATAGTCAAAGACAACATTGTCTTCATCAATGGGCAGACCAATGACAGCAGCTGTACAGGTAATACTGTTATAATTTTTGCTAAAATTAATTCATAGACAGCAGTTAGTGAATCTAAGACTATATATGCGTCATGATGGGGAACAGCTGGTTTTAAATGTAAGGAATAAAACGTGTGAAAATGAGAATATGTCATTAGGTACTCAATTTTGGCATTTAATAAAAAGTTCTTACCTAAAAGGTATATTTCCATTTATAGCAGAAAATTTGAAAAATACAATTTTCCTGAAAATATGGGTTATGTTTGAGGAGAAAGATTGCTGTACAATAAAAAAAAAGATAAAGTGGAAGAAAGGCAGCTCTGAACAAACAAATATAAATATATTAAGAAAAAGAATGAATTGTTTAAGAATAACAGAGGACAAATATGTATAAATAGTAAAGTTAGAATTTAGGGATAAATAAAGATGTTTACGTATGCAAGTATAGAAATACTGAGGTATATTCAAAAAAAAAGGAAAGGGTGGAAGACAATATTGACAAAAATTGTAATTGAGTAAAATGTATTTGAATTTGACTAATTGTATAAAATAAGAAACGACCAATACTGTTCAAAAAAAAAAAAAGAAAGATGTGGATGAAGGTGGGAGAGGAGAAAAGAAAAAAACCAATAAAACTTGTTTTTTTTTTAAAAAAAAGGGTTATGAACCTATAGTAGTAAACTTCGTAATACTTCTGTAAATTCATTATGATGGGATAAATGAAATGTATGCAGATAGCCCCTTTGAATTAAACTAATGATTTAATTGCACAGTATTAATAAATAATTTTTAAATATGTATATATAGAGAGAGATAGTCCTCGACTTATGACCACAACTAAGCCCAAAATTTCTTTTGTAAGACAGTTAAGTGAGTTTTGCCCCATTTTACAACTTTTCTTGCCACAGCTATTAAGTGAATCACTGCAGTTGTTAGTAACATGGTTGTTAAGTGAATCTGGCTTCTTCATTAACTTTGCTGGGCAGAAGGTCACAATGGGTGATCGCATGACCTCGGGGCACTGCAAATGTTATAAATACATGCCAATCATCTGAATTTTGATCATGTGACCACATGGATGCCGCAATGGTTGTAAATGTGAAAATGGTCATAAGTCACTTTTTTCAGTGCTGTTGTAACTTCAATCGGTCACTAAGCAAATGGTTGTAAATTGATAACTACCCTGTTTCCCCGAAAATAAGACATCCCCTGATAATAAGCCCAATAGGGCTTTTGAGCGCATGCGCTAAAATAAGCCTCCCCCTGAAAATAAGCCCTCCCTGAAAATATTTAAACGCAGAGCTGGAAATCAGATAGATAAGACGGCAAGAGGAGCCCCATCTTGCTCCACGTGTCCCAAAATAATAAGACCTCCCCGAAAATAAAGCCAAGTGCTTATTTTGGGGTTCAAAAAAATATAAGACAGGGCCTTGTTTTCGGGGAAACACGGTATCTGTATAACAACTAACTTTAAAAATCCTACGCACTACAAGTTATTATTGAAATTCTCAAACTGAAATTACTGTGTTGAAGTATTAATGCAGTTCAGTTTCATGTATTTGTTTTATTCTGACAGCTAATATGAGCATTATATAATAATAATGCAAGAACCTGCTTCCCTCATGATTTTCATCATTTGTTCTTTAAGGACGGTGTTACTCGGCCTATGACAGCAGTGCAGGCAGCAGGTTACACCAAAGCAGCTTCAAGAGGTATTTTTTTGTGTGTGTCATCAACTATGGTGTCCTTCCAGAGCACCTGACAAAGTTGTCTGTTGAGGATATGATTTAAAAGCAGTTCTAGTCCTTCCTGTGATGCTAAAGAACAACTAAGTGACATTTTGGCGGCGGCTGTATAGTGTCCCACAGAGTGCCCTTGTTAATATCTGCATAAAACTGGTGGGAGAAATAATTCAAAGATTTGGAATGGGGTGAGATTATTATGCTGGTAGCATCCAGATATACTTCTCCCTGTTATTCAATTCTATGGAAGCAATTCATATCTTTGAGTGTTGCATCAATTCCGTTATGGGCTAGATTAAGCTGAAATTTAGACCAAACAAGGGAGTGATGCTTTCGGTCAATAAGAAAATGGACTTGGGTACTGAAGTTTATGATGGGATTGCATTTCACCTGAAAAAGTAGACTTGAAATTTGGGGAGTTTTTCTTCGATCCTCAGCTGACATTAGATTTTTGCACACCAGATGCAACTCTTCTTAAACCAGTCAGATTTAGCAACAGTTAGCCATACCTTAGTTGTATCCTGTTTTGATTCCTGGAAATTTGAAATTGCCCTTGAAAAATGTTTAGAAATTGCAATTTAGTACAAAGATTACGTGCTGTTTGTACTTAAAGACATGCACTGCTTGCAAGTACTGGGCACGGTTTAAAGTGTCATATATAATGCTTTAGAGCTTTAAACAACTTGCTTAGGATTTCACTATCTAAGGGACATTTATCCTGTTATGCACCTATCTGGGCTGAAGATAGGTTCACTGACATGCCATGTCAGAGAGTGCTTTTTCCTGCCTTGCTTCCAGATTATGAAACATCCTTCCTCAGGAGTGGTGCTTGGTGCAACATATATGGTATTTAGAAAACTCTGTAGACAATTCATTTATCAGGCTTTAAACTGTTAAATTTAAGTTTTATCTTCTAGGATTGTATTTATTTTTAATTTTGGGAGTGCCTTATATACTTATTTGTGTAGAAAGAGCAGTTATATATCAAATAAAGATAAATTGTAAAAATTATTAAAAATGAGGCTTCAATAGAGAAACATTACTAGAGTTCTCAGTTACATCTATTAATTTGTAGGTTCTGCATTTGATCCTCTTGGCCAGGCAAGAGGCCCAGCACCTCCTCTAGAAACAAAGAATGAAGATAGGTATGTAGATAGTATTGTTACAGTTCAGGGGTGGGTTCTACTTACCTTTACTACCAATTCGGAACGGGATCGCTTTGCTCGCTTCTGCGCGCTTCTGCGCATGCACAGAACACCCATGATGATGTTGAGGGGAGGTGGGTGGAGCCTCCCACCGGTTTTACTACCGGTTCTACAGAACCGGACCGAACCGGGAGCAACCCACCACTGTTACAGTTACTTTGTCATGTCTTTCTGGGGAAAAATCAATAGTATATACATCATTAATTGTAAGGAAATAAAACAGAATTTGATTGGAAAAAGGCGGATCTTCATTTTTCTATATTGCTCTAATATGATATTATTAAAAAACAGTGTTTTAAATTTAGTGCCAAAGTACAAAGAGTGATATTTGTATTGTGGATTAATTACTGTGGGAGAATGTTTTGATGTCACACAAATCCTTCTTCAAATACTTTCCTATGATTGGATAGATGTGATTCATTATTAATTTCAGTGTTTTAATTTTAAAAAATATACTAATGGTTATATCAATTGTGTTGAGTCACATATACTAACAAATATCCATTCCAGTAGAGTTGATATCACCTTGCAGGTTTGCTTGTTTGTTTGTTTGTTTATGAAAATTTATATTGCTGCCTACTCGCCCATGGCAACTCAAGGCCGCTTACACAATATTAAAGCAACATATAAGAACTATAAAAAATAAAAAAATAAAAAACAATTTAATAAAATAGTAGCCTCTCACCCACTCCCATCCTGGCAACAGCACATATTTATATGAGCCATTTAATGAGCTCCATCCCTCTCTGGGTTCCCCAGGCCCGCTGACAGAACCATGTCTTCAGCGCCTTTCGGAAGAGTGTTAAATTCTTATGATTTGTGTTGCAATAGTATGGTGTTGGACTACGGGGTGGGGATTGCGGGCAGGTTGTTCACTTTTAACTATAGAAATTAACTGAATAACTTCGGGCTACTCATTTCTTTTCAGCCAAGGCTAGCTTCATATGATGAACAGAGATGCCATGGAAGTTGTGTTGAGTTGTTGAAAGAATGGCAGAATATAAATTAAATAAATAAATTACCCAGTCTTTTTTGTATCTAGTGTTAGGCTGCAGATTAAACAGTCATTGTTATAAATCGGATTGTTTTCACTTCATGCTATTGTGTATGCTTCTCAAATTTGCCCTGGATAGTTGAGAGCATATTTGAGAGGTGGGCAGGAAATCATTTCTTTATAAATCAGACTGGCCACCATACACAGTAGCATTGGAATCTTTCATTAGCTAAAAATCATAATACCTCAACAGTTTTTGCTGCAAAAAGTTCTTGGGAGATCTTTTGAGGGACCAGGTATTTTTGAATTTCTTCTTCAGAAATAGTCCAGCCTGAGTATTTCATTAGAAAAATAAGCATAGAATTATCTGTATAAAACAAATATATATAAAAATAAGGGCAGCCTCAAGCAGAACATAATGTCGTACACCTAATATATATACAAAGGGTAGATTTTTTTGCCTTGGTGTTTCTGATGCCTTATGAGTCTGCTCTTTCCTTATTTCAGTCCAGAAGGAAAGATTAAACAGTTAGAAAAAAAAGTGAATGAGTTGGTTGAAGAAAGCTGCATTGCTCACAGCTGTGGAGATTTAAAATTGGTAAGATGTAAATTATTACTTCAGTCTAAGATGCAAACTGTACTCTTGCTTTTATAATTTTCAAATTGCCAGTTTCTCTTTAGTAATAAAAGATGAAGAACCATCATAAAAATCTTAGCTGAATAAAAATTCAGCACAAATCTCATCACATCTAGATATAGGTGCTATATGAATTCATCCATTATATATAAAGTTAAAAAAACTACCGCAACTCCCTTGATTAACCAATTGATTCATAAGGCAAGTATGCTTATATAAAATTATCATTAGTGGCCTGCTCATATTTTTGCTTCTGGACACCATTGTATTCGTTTAAGGTCTTCTATGGAAAATGATAAAATATTTGTTTCTAAGGAATGCTGAAAGAGTCCATAATCTAGAATGTGTATATTTTGCAATTTTGTAAGTCTGAGGGTTTTAGAATTAAGTTTGGACTGGAATTCAGCTTCTTCTGTGTTCATTTAAAGAAAAGTCCATCTATCTATAATACATGATGAGAGCAGTGAGAATTTCAAATCGGAAAGGTAATATGTTATTCCATGTTCCAAAAATCCAAAAATCCTGTAAAACTATGCTATGGGAGACAACCAATTTTTGTTGAGCAGGAATTTGCTACAGGTGTCCAAATAATTGTTCATTTCTTTCTTAGTATATGTAGTTTTTTTTAGATTTCATATTAGTATTCAAAAATAGAATTTGTAAACTCACTTTCTACCAAAGAACAGCATTAAAATATGCTAGTGAGGGATGCATTCTCTACTTGAGTATCCTTACGACATGAACGTATTCATTGCCGTTGCATCTTATTAGTGATTTTATAAGCATAGAAATAGGTTTGTGTAAATATATACAGTATGAAAATTGTTTTATGCAGCATTGTCTAAGGGAGGGCATAAGACACCAGTAAAACATAAACTATTTTCTTTAAGGCTCTAGAAAAGGCGAAAGATGCTGGAAGAAAAGAAAGAGCCTTAGTAAGACAACGTGAACAGACAATGTCTCCTGCTAATATTAACCTTGATCTTACTTATACTGTAAGTAAACCATAAAAGCACTCAATGCACATTCAGAATCTTAAGAATGGGATTAATCATACCTTAATGATGACCCTCTCAGATGAATATTTGTATGTACATATTAAAGGGCGTGTATTGTAATTATTAGGGATGCGGTGGCTCAGTGGCTAAGATGCTGAGCTTGTCGATCCAAAGGTCAGCAGTTCAGTGGTTCGAATCCCTAGTGCTGCGTAACGGGGTGAGCTCCCGTTACTTTTCCCAGCTTCTGCCAACCTAGCAGTTCAAAAGCACGTAAAAAATGCAAGTAGAAAAATACGGACCACCTTTGGTGGGAAGGTAACAGCATTCCGTGCACCTTGGGCCATTTAGTCATGCCAGCCACATGACCACGGAGATGTCTTTGGACAGCGCTGGCTCTTCGGCTTTGAAACAGAGATGAGCACCGCCCCCTAGAGCCAGGAATGACCAGCACCAGAGGTGGGTTTCAGCAGGTTCTGACCAGTTCTGGAGAACCAGTAGTGGAAATTTTGAGTACTTCAGAGAACCGGTAGTAAAAATTCTGACTGGTCCTGCCCCCATCTATTCTCTGCCTCCCAAGTCCCAGCTAAGCAGGAGGAAATGGGGATTTTGCAGTAACCTTACCCTGGATTGGGGACAGAATGGAGATTTTAGAGTATACTTCCACTGGAGTGGGGTGGGAATGGAGATTTTACAGCATCTTTCCCCTGCCACGCCCACCAAGCCACACCCACAGAACTGGTAGTAAAAAAATTTGAAACCCACCACTGAATAGCATATATGTGGAAGGGGAACCTTTACCTTTACTTTATTGTAATTATATTTAATTGAATGTTAGCATTCGTGTTTGAATTTAAAGACCATAAACAACATAAATCAGATGGCTCAAAAATATCCTAGAACTGTAAGCTTGCACTTGCCAATATTGATAGTAGGCATATGTTATTTGTTTATTTGTTTAAAGATTTATATGCCCACCCATCTTATACAATATAACCCTGTATAAGTAGCAACAGCAATATTACTAAATAAAACAACCCCACAAAATTAAAGCTATGACAGCTAAACTTTAGTTTAGACCAGTCATTCTAATCTAGAATTAAAGCCTACAGCTGTTGAACCATCATATAAATTTGAACTAAATTAATGATTTCTGAATAGTTAATTTACTTTAGATAAATTACATGTAGCATATTTCCCCCACATTTGGCATCTGCAAAATGTATTCTGGAAAGTGCTCTATAAATATTGAATGTGCTAATAGATTTTATTTGTATTTCTGTTTATAACGCAACACAGAACATTTTAGTAATAATTTTCATTTTTTTTCTAGAATAAAAATAATACTGTAATATTTTTATTTATTAAATTTGTATGATTCCCAAAATAATAGAAGTAATGAGATCCAAATATGAGGAAAGGAATGAAAGACTTCTGGTCTGTATCTTCAAACCTAGCTCTATATGTTAACAGCATCTGCTTACCATATTCTACGCCTTGCAGTAGGGATGCGTAGGACTTCATATCTAAATGGATATGTACATGATACCTGTCAGTATCTCCTTAACACAGCTGTATCCTTTCATAGGCTTATCTGCATATCTTAGATGTGCATTTCAGGAAGATGGTATTTGGGTAAAGGAAATGATAACACGCTCATACCTCCTTTGAAGCACCTTATTAATAAAAAGATAAGTGGAGAGGGAGTGTAATAGATAGCGAGGAGGTTGTAGGTAATTCATTGTAAAATTTCAAAAGAAGTTGGCATGCTGCAAAGCAAAGCCTATTCACTAGCATCACCCTTATTTCTAAAAATGCACTTGGGTCCCAAATTGGCTTTTTTAGGAAATACAAATGACAGCACCACTTTACTTGAAAATATGACTGTTTGCCTTTAAAAAGAGCAAAGTTAAATAGGGCAATAGGGAATGTTTTCTGGAAAAAACTGCTTTAAATAAATTATTTTGGCTAGGCTGCCATATTTTTTAAAAAATCCTGGAAAAAGGCAGTGAGAAATCTTTTCCTATTGTTGCCATGAAGCCTGCAGCGTCAAGCTTCACTTGACTTCCTTTACATTTTAATCAGTTGTGTCCCCAGAGTTGCCATGTGTGAATGGGGAAGGCTTCATGGCCAGTACCCATCATGCACAAGCTCTCACAAGGGGTTCTTGCAATTCCAAATGTACCAGTGAGCTCAAAGGGCTCCTGGTTCAGAAGTAAAAGACCATATATCTCAACCCTTTCCTTGAGGAATAGGGTATACCACACCAAATTTTCAATAATGTTCTGCTAGTAGCTATTGTGATCTCTCCCCTGGTGCTGCTTTCTGTTTTCTTCCAAATGGCAGCAGTTCTCCTTTTTCCTATATGGTTGCTACACTACTGACTGCTGCAATTTTATGATGAAGAAATTTAAAACTGTTGCTTGTGGAGGACAATGGAAATATTCTCATTTCTTTCCTTTTAGGTACTCTTCAATTTGGCTAGCCAATACTCTGCTAATGAAATGTATGCAGAAGCACTAAATACATATCAGGTCATCGTAAAAAACAAAATGTTTGTCAATGGAGGTACTTTACTTTTATCAAATCAAATCATCCTGAATAATTAAACCAAATGGGAACTATTTGTTTATTTATAAACTTAAATAGCCACCCAGCACATACATAGGTGATTCTGAACAGTGTATAACATTTATCATAGTCTGTTTGTTGATATTGGAATGTAGAAATGTAGAAATTGGTGCCATTTTATAAGCCCAGTGAGATATTTTTCTTTTGTCAGATATGCTTTCAAATCTGAAGTAACAGCTTTTTGTGAATTATTTAGCAAAAGAGATTGCCAGTTCAGTAGTACCTTTGAGTTTTAATAAATTCCTCTAAGTCAGGAATAAGTGAATTTTGCAGCTATCTTTTGATCATCTATATTTTGCAGTCCAGATATCACAACTCTGTGATAATCTCTGCATTTAGTTATTGTATTCCTAAAGTATGTGTTCTGATAACTTTGCCTGCTAGTTACAAGCTACAGGAAAAATCTGTGTATTATTCCCCCAATTAAATTTTGATATTTGTTCCAGCATAATTCTCAAGTGATAAAAGAATTGAGGTTTTTCTTGAGGCCCACTTTTTCAGGTCTGTAAATTAGGCAGGCCCAATAAAGCTAGCATTTTACTATTTCTATGTTGTTTTTAAGTAAAATGAGAACCAGTTAGGGATAGTTGTTAAGGCACCAGGTTAGAAACCAGGAGACTAAGTTCAAATCCTGCCTTAGCCATAAAAACCAGCTGGGTGATCTTAGGCAGTCACTTTCTCTCCCCAGCTCACCTCACAGGGTTGTTGTGAGGAGAATAAAAGAAGGTAGGAATATTATGTATGTTCACTGCCTATTATTTTCTTAAAAATAATAAAGGTAGGATACAAATAAAGCAAGTTTGACTAAAGTGGCATAGAAATTATGGTTTGCAAATAAATAAGTAAACTTGCAGCCCAAAGTAAATAAAAAAGACCGCTGTGTATATAATTATGGAAAATAAAGGTGCCAAACATTCCCTTTCTTTTTTGTCCAAAGTAGTTCCTCTTCTCCAAATTCTTCCAAATCAACTATATATCTACATATAGCCTAAACGATATTCTGGAAAATTACTGGGATATGAGCTACATCTCATTCTGTATTGTTTTATAGGTATGCTGAAAGTGAACATGGCAAATATTTATTTGAAACAAAGGAACTATTCAAAGGCTATCAAGTTCTATCGAATGGCTCTAGATCAGATTGCAAGTGTCCACAAGGAGATGAGGTGAATTCCAACAAGATCTGACCATTTGTTGTTTAGTGTAATTTTCTGTCTACAGTGGCCTGCTGGTCTCGTCTTTATGCTATCTACTGAGACTACTTATGACCTTTCATTTATTTCACTGCTATCTTCATATTATCTTGAGGGCAAAGTAGACATGACAGAAGGAAGCATTTTGGTTATCTGCCCTGTTTAATACGATGTGGGATCTTCAACCAAAAGAACATATGGAAATAAGGTGGAAAGCAATTTAGTGTCCTTACAATTGTGTATCTTTTACAGATAAGTCTTCCTTTTAAGGGTTGTAGGTAGCTGATACCTGATTTTCTTTCATCTACCTCTCATTAATAGTTTGATAATACTTTGTGATCCAACTTAGTTGACTCAGAGAAAATAGCAAATGTCCTATAACATTACCTGATATTCAGTAAGGTATTGAATAAAGACCTTGTTGATCAAGAGACATCTTAAGTGGGAATTGGATGAAGGCTATAATGATTAGGCCAATTTTGTCAAGAATTGCTTTCCTCCATATAAACGTATCAGTCATTAGTTACAACTTGGTGTAATTTAAAAAAAGGCCTTTTCAGTAGTGAGCCCTTATTGTGTATTTTCCTTTTAAGGGAGATGAGATTATCACCCCATATTACTTTGCTTTAAATAGGCAGAAAAACAGTTCTGATGGTTTTTAATGGTCAATGGTTGATTTGTATCCATTCTTAATTGTAATAATATAAATATTGTTTTCAAATGTTTTTGTATGACATACTTGTGGTTATTGCTTTTATAATGATATACTTTTATAATGTTTTATTGTATATTGCCCAGGGGTATTCATAGTTGGATTTATAAATTGAATCAGTGGAGTAAAAATATCAGATCCGTACTCTGATATTTGCATGCAAACGGGAATTTATGCCGACAATTTTTCATATTGAATTTGTTTTGGTATTGTTACTACTTTCTTGTATACAGGGTTAAATTGCACTTTTGACTGTATTCTAAGCAGAGTTCAGTAGTCTTAGGTTATCTATTTTAAGATACAGTTTAATATTAGATTCTAACAATGGTGTATTTCATTAGGATTAAAATAATGCAGAACATTGGAGTTGCGTTTATTAAAACCGGCCAATATACTGATGCCATTAGTTCTTTTGAGCACATTATGAGCACATCACCAAACCTGAAAGCAGGCTTCAATTTGATCTTGTGCTACTTTGCTACTGGAGACAGAGATCAAATGAAAAAAGCCTTCCAAAAACTGCTTGCTGTTCCACTAGAAATTGATGATGACGACAAATATATTTCACAAGGAGTAAGTATGCACAAATAAGCTGCCATTTATAGACAAAAACAGTTGCAGAAAGGAAAACAATGTTCCATATACTATAACAGTGGCATAAAAACTCTTTATGATCAATATCAAGCAATGGTAATTTCATCCCAGCAGATCTTTTTTTTTCCAACAGACAAATATTTTAAATGCAGTTTTGAAGCAAAGTTTATTACACAGATGAGATAGTTGCATTCTAGCAATATTTAAATAGTTCTCATTTGGATGTGTACATCATCCTACAGATTATAAATAAGATTATAAATAAGTACAAAATTATTTAATAAAGTCCCTATGTGCATAAAGGGATTTTTAGATCAAAAAGTAAATAGAAATTGATACATTTGGAATTGAAATATATCCTCAGCTCAGCACAGAAATAAGCATCAAACCTGCCATACAAACATAACTCAGTTATTTAAAAATAAATATTTTACTTAGATTGGACTACTGAAATCTTGCAATGAGATGTGCTAAGTTAAGTAATTCTGTTTTATTGACTGAATAAAAATAGTTTACAAAATGTGACACATAAAATGTTATGGTTTTCATGAATACATTTCTATGTCAATATATCCATTCCTGTTTTTTATGTAACGTCAAGGACTAAATTTTCCTCTTTGCTGTTAGGATGATCCACATACAAACCTGTTGATAGAAGCTATTAAGAATGATAGTTTACGACAAATGGAACGTGAAAGGCAAGTCTCTCTCATATTACTGTATTTCCAAAGGCTTTTCATTATTTTTCATATTTTGTGGCTATGGTTAAGCAAGTGAACAAGTAAATGAATTCAGTGTGTTTTTCTATCTGTCTACTTTGGTTATGCTAAATTAGAAGTCAATTTATTTTCATTTACTTACCAAATTTCCTCACCTCTGCAATCTCATAAAGGGTTTGAGAAAATATGTGGGAAGGCAGGTTTAAAAACTGGACAGGTGACATGTTAATAATAGATTACACCGTGGAATGCTCCTAGTTAAGTTGCCAACCAAATAGTCTTTCCCTCTTCAAGGTATTTGATTCCATTCCCCCGCTCCTGATTTTCTATTCCGTCTTTCTTCCTATGATTTCGTAATATTAGCAATATTCCATAATCCTGGAACAGAATGTTTATGGAGATTGTCAGTCATCGAGGTCAGTCCCAAAGGAGCTTTTTCAAAAGGCAACTGGACTTTGTTTTTCCTTGAAGATTATTTTTATTTATTTACTTATTTTATTCAATTTATATACCGCCCTACTCCCGAAGGACTCAGGGCGGTGAACAGCCACAAGATAAAAATACATCATACAAAAGTTAAAAACCAATTAACAGTACATTAAATAATTTTGGCCCAAAAAATGAATTTAAAAACATCCAATTTGTATAATTTAAAAGCAAATTAAAAGGGAGAGTCAAGCCAGTCCAGCCTGCTGGAATAAAAATGTTTTGAGGGTACGGTGGAAAGTGCGTAAATCTGGTATCCTCCGTATCTCCGGGGGGGGGGCTCATTCCAGATGGCAGATGCCCCCACAGAGAAGGCTCTCCCCCTGGGAGCCGCCAGTTGACACTGTTTGGCTGACGGCACCCTGAGGAGCCCCTCTCTATGGAAGCGTACTGGTCGGTGAGAGGCTACTGGTGGCAGAAGGCGGTCTCGTAAGTATCCTGGTCCTAAGCCATGGAGCGCTCTAAAGGTGGTGACCAAAACCTTGAAGCGCATCCGGAAGACCACCGGGAGCCAGTGCAGCTCGCACAGGAGGGAGTCACATGGGATCGCCACGTCACTCCCATAACCACCCGCGCAACTGCATTCTGGACCAGCTGGAGCCTCCGGGTGCTCCTCAAGGGGAGCCCCATGTAGAGAGCATTATAGTAGTCCAGGCATGAGGTGATGAGGGCATCAGTGACCGTATGTAACGAGTCCCGATCCAGAAAGGGATGCAACTGGCGAATCAGGCGGACCTGATAAAAAGTCCTCCCAGCCACAGCTGTCAAATGCTCTTCTAAAGACAGCCGTGAGTCCAGGAGGACACCCAAGTTGCGAGCCCTATCCGTGGGGGCCAAAGACTCGCCCCCAATAGTCAGTGATGGCACCAACTGACTATATTGGGACGTCGGAAACCACAGCCACTCGGTCTTGGATGGGTTGAGTCTGAGCCGATTCCTCCCCATCCAGATCTGCACGGCCTCCAGGCACCGGGACATCACTTCAAGGGCATCATTGGGGTGATCTGGGGTGGAAATGTACAGCTGGGTGTCATCAGCGTACTGGTGGTACTTCACCCCGAAACCACGGATGATCTCGCCCAGTGGCTTCACATAAATGTTGAACAGAAGGGGCAAGAGGACCGATCCTTGTGGCACCCCACATACAAGGGGCCTTGGGGTCGACCTCTGCCCCCCTATCAACACAGACTGCGACCGGTCAGAGAGAAAGGAGGAGAACCACCGCAACACGGTGCCTCCGACCCCCAACCCTTCCAACCGGTGCAGCATGATACTATGGTCGATAGTATCAAAAGCCGCTGAGGTCTAACAGGAATAATGTTAGATGTTTCTTGGATGAGAAGATGTTTCACTTCTCATCCGAGAAGCTTCTTCAGAACTTGGATGAGAAGCGAAATGTCATCAAGGAAAAAGTCCAGTTGCCTGTTGAAAAAAGTTCCTTTGGGACAATCCTGAAGCAGGTTCAGTCCTATTTAACTCTTTGCTCTTTAGAGTTGGATGGGTAGTAGGACAATCTAAATATTTGTACCCTGTTTCCCCCAAAATAAGACATCCCCTGATAATAAGCCCAATCGGGCTTGTGAGCTCATGGCAATAAGGCCAAGCGCTTATTTCAGGGTTCAAAAAAATATAAGACAGGGTCTTATTTTTGGAGAAACACGGTACTTTTGAAAAATCTTCAAACTTCCCAAGCTTAGTGGTATTTTACTTTATTTTTCATACTCAAAAGAATCAGGGTTCAAAGTGAGGATGGAATGAGTATTATAATCAGTACTTTTAATGGAGGATTATACCCTAAAAGTTTATCTTAAGACACAAATCAGTTTCATTTCAAAGTATCTTGATGTTTTTATTTAGTATTTATTATTTAAATATTTAAATCTAATATTTATTTAATAATTCCTTCAATAAAGATTTCTGTTAGCTATTATGTCTATATAGGCTTTGCCCGTTTTTACTAGAATTTTTTTTTTAGGAAAGCTACAGCAGAGAAATATATTATGACAGCTGCTAAACTAATTGCTCCAGCAATTGAAACTTCATTTGCAGTAGGTTATGACTGGTAGGTGTCAGTTTTTAACTATGGACCTTCGCTGTTCATCTGTTATCCTTTGGTTGATTCTGTTAAAGATTGGATATTATGTCATGGTCATATGCAATGAATGAAGTAAAATGAAATAATTTTTATTTTATTGATTGTGTGTTTGCACTTGGAAAGCCTGGATTGTGTATAGCAGGGGTCTTCAAACTTTTTAAACAGAGGGGCAATTCATGGTTCCTCAGAGTGTTGGGAGGGGGGCAGACCGGCTGGGTGGGTGTGGCTAGGTAGTCATGTGACTGGGTGGTCATATGACTTGGTGGGCATGGCCAATTTAGCAGTTTAGCATACACACACATGAATATATCTATCAAAATTGTTCAATTTGAAGGATGTACTATATATATGGCAAGAATCAAATCAGTGGGTGAATTCTCCTCGAAGCATTATATTCAGGTACTCCAGCGGTTGTCTTAAAGAGCATTTGAATGAGTGTTAGCCAACTTCAGCTGATTTTGAAAAAGCTAGGAGACAGAGATTGGGAGCCGAAAAACATCCTGAAAGGCCAAACAACGCAAATACAGAGAAACGAGCCTTCCTGCTCCTGCCCCCCTCCCCTCGGGTGGCATCAAGGCGTGAAATGGCTCTAGCAAGCTTGGGTGAGCGGCTGGGCAGCGAGACAAGCTGCCCAGAAAGCAGAGACTGAGAGGGAGGGGTGAGGCTTCAGCCAGTTCGCAGAACTGAGCAAACAGTTAACAGGTTTGCTAGAATGAATCCCACCACTGCAGCCAGCCCTTCCTCCGCCCACCTGCCAACCTGGGAGAACATGGCTGCTGCGCCGGCGGCATCACTACTCCACCAGCTGGCCGCAGCTGATCCCCTGCCCACCCACTGACCCAGAGCACGTGGCTGCACCGACAGCATCACCCCTCGGTCAGCCGGCCTTCCCCCAACCACCTGCGCCCTTTGGCCTTACCTTCAGCAGCAGCAATGTGATGAGAAGAAGTGCAGTTGAACTATCAAAATAACCAGAAGTGCAGCTGGATGCTGGAAGATAAGGCTGATGGCGAGGGGTTGGGTGACAGGCGGGGCTGAATCCCACCACTCTGCGCGCCTGATACTTTGAGTGGACGGGCCGTATCCATCCCATGAGCTGTAGTTTGAGGACCCCTGGTGTATAGTAACAAACAATATAACTTTTCTCAAACTCATCTTATTAATGTTTTGGTAAATTATTGGGTACTCAGTGAGTCTCCTTTTAAATATTTGGGTCTGTAAAATTGTCAGGTATTTAAATCAGTTTATAGGGTCAGCTTAAACAATTACCTTCTTAATGTAGAAAGACTCACTATAAGAAAAAAAATCTCTTTTTTTTTATCTTGAAGGTGTGTAGAAATGGTAAAAACATCACAATATGTAGAGTTAGCCAATGACCTGGAAATCAATAAAGCAATTACCTATTTGCGGCAAAAAGATTTTAATCAGGTACAACATTTTCATGAACATTTTACTGGTAAATGTTTACATTGAATCATGAACAGAATATAATTTCATATCTTTAACAAATTGAAATATTATTTTACTCCATGAGACAATTTATGAAAAGGTTTTAAAAAGTGAGGTTAATGAACCCAGTGTCCTTATAAAGACTCTGCTGCTGTTGAGAGCTTGATGGCTTTTCTTCATCTCGTGACACTCCTGAGGGAAATTATTGTCCTGAGCTTGTGAGAAGCAAGCATCCTAAGCATAAGTGGGCAATGTCCCATCATTTTCTTTCTTAGAGAAAGATTCTGTAGGATTGAACTCTCTTGTGGGTGACATTCTAGAAGCACCCTCTGATACAGATTTCCTCTCTCTTTTTTTGCCACTAGATTTCAGAAGTAGGACCTGGAAGGGGGTTCAGGACTGAGCTAATTGTCCAGGCTAGTACACCCAGAAGGAGTTGCATTGGTTCCAACCCATTCAAGGATTTTAAGATTGATATTAACAGGACTACAATTTCTGGGCTGTAGAAAAGTAGACAAGTCAAAAGAAAATTCTAATTCGTTACTGCCATCTAATGAACGGATGGATTTCTCCTGGCTAGATCTAGCAGTTCTAGCATCAGTATATAAATTGATCCTGAAATAGACTGGAAGATCATGCAGTTGCTGTAGACTTTGGAATCAATTATTGTCAACGTCTACTAGTTCAAAACAGAAGTTTTACTAACTGAAGTTTTAGAACAATTTTCAGAAGCAGCTCATGCTTCTGCAACTATCCAGTAGAGTTGAGTAGTTTTTTTATATTGAGAGTAATTTCACTTTTGTAATTATTTCTAGGCTGTTGACACTTTAAAGATGTTTGAAAAAAAGGATAGCAGAGTTAAAAGTGCAGCTGCAACAAATCTTTCTTTTCTATACTTTTTGGTGAGTAAATAAAGATTTTTTTTTTAAAAAAATGATTTAAGTCTGAGGATATGGAGCTTCTCTGGATTTTCTCATATGGTTACTTTTAAATATAGTCAGTAGTTTTAAGAACAAATAACCACAGAGTATATTTTATTAATTGTTGAAGTTAATTATCTTGAAATTGTTTACTTCAAGTGAAATGTGCTTCTTTTCTTAAAGATAACAGTTCAAAGTTCAAGTAGGCTAATCTTCTTTCCTAAGTAACAGAGCAGTGAGTTCAGTGGTACATGTTGACATCAGTTGGTTTCTTCTAAGTGACATAGATTCTAGGCCACAGGTTATCCATTTCTGCCACAGCAACTTTCCAAGATGTATTATTTAATAGGTGCTTAACATGGATTAGAATGATACCCTTTTGGCAACTTTGAAATTCCCTTGCTTTACGACCGTCTGGATCTTTGGGGAAATCATCAGCAAAATATATGCAAGATATAAAGTTAAACTATTGATAATGGAAACAGGATTGATTAAATATCTTTTCTCCTAATATTTAATTGGTCAGTGAAAGGCAACATTGATTGGCTCATGGATTCTCAGAGGAAAGAAGCAATGAAGAGAACCATGGGTCATATTCAAACTAATTCTGAGGAACCGGGAGTAGAAATACTTCTGGTAGTCAAATGTCTGAAGAAAAAGATAACTGAACTGGATTCATTAAATTTGTAAGAATTTGATCTGTTTAAAACCATGCCAGCAAAATATTTAGAAAGTAGATATACTGTTATATTACTTAACCAATGGGTTATAATCTTAATAGGTACTAAAATCTAATGGTGGTGTATGGTTTTAATAAAAACCTTGGGCTAGAAACAACACTTAACAAATGTATATCTGTATTCCTGTATATCAGGAATCAAAATATATTTTTAAATGGTCAATTTCCAAAGCATTAGCAACCAGATAAGATACTTTCTTCGTTTAATTTAGGAAAATGAGATCACACAAGCAAGCAATTATGCAGATTTAGCCGTAAATTCTGACAGATACAATCCAGCTGCTCTGACAAATAAAGGAAATACCATTTTCATAAATGGAGATTATGAGAAGGCAGCAGAGTTTTATAAGGAAGCCTTAAGGAACGATTCATCGTGCACCGAAGCGCTTTATAATATTGGTAACTCACAAGTCAATTTGGATGGCAATTTGAGATGATTGGAACTAGTTATGAGTCAATTTGGATGGCAATTTGAGATGATTGGAACTCTGGATAAGAATGTGTCATTTTTAAAACTGGAAATTAAGAGCTAGTTGGAGGGAGTTCCACAAATTAAGAGCTAATTGGGGGGTCCACAGTTGGAGGGCCAAGATGGTAAGTTCAAGTGCAGACAGAAGCTATCCCTCTGAAGGAATGTAGCTGCCCTCGGTAGGCAGCTCTTTCAGCCAGCACACAGAGATGAGAGGGACTTCTCTCAAGAGGCGCCAGCAGCAGTTTACAACCTTCCCTGCCTGCTTCCCCACCGACTTTCTGGGGAAGCCAGCAGAGAAAATTGCAAATGACAATTACATGATTGCCGGGTGCTTGGCAAGTGCTGACCACTGGGGTATATGATGGGCCATAAAGCTCTTTTTCTGAGGCTATCATAATTCCAGACTGCCATTAAACAAAGAGTCATAAGTGGACGATTACTTGCATGTCATTTTGAAATTATTGTGGTTTATTATAGATGCCTTAGATAAATCAAGGAGTTTTGATTATCCCATTTTGGCATTATGAGGGAGTGGGAATAAAGCAAAGCAATAGAAGCTCCCAGGACACTTTTATCCACAATTTCTAATTAGTGCCATAAGATGCCAAAACTGCAGGCTAAGCTCCGTATCAGAGTTTGTCACCATTTATTATTAAACAGATTCCCAAAACGGATAACCTTCGAGCATGTGTGAAATTGCATTTAGTTATATTATGGAAAATGTAATTTACCTCACTTTATTTCTATTTTTCATAACAAATATGATCTCTTTTTGCAGGTTTATCATACAAAAAGCTAAATAGATTAGATGAAGCATTGGATTCTTTTCTGAAGCTTCATGCAATTCTTCGAAATAGTGCCCAAGTTCTTTTCCAAATTGCAAGCATGTATCTTTTCAACAAATCCAATGTTTAACATTACAGATATTCAGTGTCCTGTGGATCTCAACTGTAGCACAGCAGGTGCGCATCTAAACCTTGCAAGGCTATGAATAAGATATTCCTTAACTGACAATATTTCAGATATGAATTAATGGAGGACCCTAGTCAGGCCATTGAGTGGCTTATGCAACTTATTAGTGTTGTTCCCACGGATTCACACGCATTGGCAAAACTTGGGGAACTCTATGACAGTGAAGGCGACAAGTCTCAAGCTTTTCAATATTATTATGAGGTAGGTGTTTTAAAGATTACATTTCTATATCAGCTTTCATCTTGCACCTTATCTGGGGTTTAATGGAATTAAAATCTGGTGCATCTGAGGGTCATTATTAAGGAAGGGTAATTTGTTGCTTTTTCTTATATACAATAGGCATATTATGTAAGTGAAAATAAGTTTAATTTGATACTTTTACGATGGCAGAGAATTAAACATTCTGATGAATAAAAATAATTCTAATCTAAATACATTTTTATTGGTCAAGAATAATATCAAGATATGATAAATATTGGAGGAGTAAGAGGAAAAAAAGATGTATTCAGATGATATACTGATTGATTGATTATATATTGTATGTATGCGTGTTTATAAAAATAAAAACTTTTTTTAATAAAAAAAAAAAGAATATGGACTCCACAGAGAAAACATTTTATTCAGTAATACAACACTTAAATTTGATTTTTAACCTCATTCTTCACATGGAAAAATCCTCATACAGGATTAAATAGATTGATTTCCCTTATACACATATTGTCATTCACCATGATAATATGAAAGATTTTTGGAAAATTTGAGATAATCTATATTAAGAGATCAAGAGAAATAGAGTGCTCCCCTTATGGATATTCCAGGAGTTTATGTCTAAAGGGCATTGGGTTGGGGAAGACTAATAAATCCATCACTACCATAAAACCAGAGATTTATTTTAAAAAATGCTGATAATTTAGTACTATTAAGCCTCTTCAATTGTTAATCAGATCTAAGCGATTTAAAATCCTGCCATGTTTAAATAGGATTCAAATAACTAAGAAATAGCACTAGATAAATAACAACATTAATATCCACAAGTTTAATACAATAATAGTAAAACATTCCAATGTCATATTCCTATATCCTACATTACTCATACGTAAGAGGAATCTCTCTTAATTCATCTGTACCTCTGTTTTTAAAAAATATTATTTTCCTAAACCCCAATAATATTGGAGCAAGTTGAGTTCCCAGGGGAATGCAGTTTCAGAGAATAGGGCCACATTTAGAATTCCTGTCTCCAAAAACTTTGTAGATAACATTCTTTAACAAAGGGAACAATTAATACAGTTAACTTGGTTTTGGTGATGTGTGCAGATTGGAAAAGGTATAGATAATCCATCAGCTCCAGAGCCATCCACAATTGCTGTCTGATTATATGTGTCATATCTGAATTGGGCTTGTCTAAATACAAATACTTCAATTATAGAACATTCACCTAAAATTCAATATAATTTTATTACATTTGCTAGTAAATTATCCTCCTTGCTTTGATGTGCAGCTTCTTTATATAACACACAAAGATCCCTTGAACCATATTCTGACTATAGCCTTGCCCTGGCAACCGACATTTTGAATTGTTTACAGAGAGAGTGAGAGGTGATGGGATGATCACTTTATATAATTTTTCTCTTCAGGACTCATGTTTTCCAATGCATGAAATGGCCACCATGTTTAGTTACCATAGGCTATCAGAGCTCTTTTCCTATATTGTCAATAGATTTATGATACATATAAATTTTACAATTGGGTCATAATTATTAAGCTATATAATTTGCTTACCCAAAATAAATTAGTTTTGGCTACTGCATAGATTCAAAGGAAACACATCATACATTGTAATTGTAATACACTGTAACAAATGTCATATACTGTATTTTATTACAGTATTATTGACCAATAAAAATCATAATTTGAGGGAGTGATTCCTTACTTCATTTTTAAAATGCTTGAAAATGAAATATGCAAGAAATAAGCAATTTTTTAAATCAAATGTCGTGATTTTTCTCTTAATTGCAAATGGATACATTCTCTTTAAGGGATGCGGTAGCTCAGTGGCTAAGACGCTGAGCTTGTCAATCGAAAGGTTGGCAGTTCAGCGGTCCAAATCCCTAGTGTCGCGTAATTGAGTGAGCTCCCGTTACTTGTCCCAGTTTCTGCCAACCTAGCAGTTTGAAAGCAGGTAAAAAATGCAAGTAGAAAAATAGGGACCACCTTTGGTGGGAAGATAACAGCGTTCTATGCGCCTTTGGTGTTTAATCATGCCAGCCATATGACCACGGAGACATCTTCAGACAGTGCTGGCTCTTCGGTTTTGAAACAGAGATGAGCACTGCCCCCTGGAATTGGGAACGACTAGCACATATACGTGAGGGGAACTTTTACCTTTACCTTTACCTTCTCTTTAGTGATTAATGAATGTATTAGTACACTACTTTTATACATATATGTACTATGTATTTTCAGTAGCTGGAGAATTACACATAAATGTGTAACGTATTTTAGAAATGAAATAAACCTTATCACTAATTTTACATTTCTTTCAATCCATTTATTTTCTTAGTCCTATCGGTATTTCCCTTCAAACATTGAGGTCATAGAATGGCTTGGAGCCTATTACATTGACACACAATTTTGTGAAAAAGCCATTCACTACTTTGAAAGAGCAGCACTTATTCAGTAAGTAATCACAACACTTGTATGTTGAGAGTCATTTCACTTCTACAGGCATTTTCTGCAATATTGTTATCACTGACATAAATTAGATATAGAAAATTGAGTGATTTTTCAAGAATTATTTTCAGTGTTTCTTTGATGCTTTTAAAATAGTTATGCTATTTTAAAAAAATTCAAGTAACTCTTCAAGAAATTAGAAGGATGAATTATTCTGGATTACAGTTTTCTAGATCTTTTCTGATATAAAGAGGTTGATATCCTTAAACTATTCCGGTTTAGGCAAGAATACATATAATATTTTGACTAGATTCTACTGGGTTTACTTGATAAATGTTAAAAACTTTAGTGGTGACAATAAAAATGACAAAGGAATAGCTGAAAACATTCCATCTGAGCCAGGAGATTAGATAGATAGATAGATAGATAGATAGATAGATAGATAGATAGATAGATAGATGGATGGATGGATGGATGGATGGATGGAGGGAGGGAGGGAGGCAGGCAGGCAGGCAGGCAGGCAGGCAGACATGCTTTCTTCTTAAAGAATGTTGAAGTGGGATATAATTCTTTGAAACAACTATTTTCTAAAAACATTGCTTTTATAGAATCCAATAGCTATGATAGATTTTAAAGTTTACTTCCAGTTTCCTCAATTTAGATATAAACTCTTTTGAAATAATACCATATTAGTGCTTCCCATGAATTGGGTAGTAGAGATTGTTGATGGATCCCATTGTTTGGTTTCATGCATCATATGAACCCAATTTTTTTCAGGTATTGTCTGTGGTATAAACCAGTGGCAACCACGGAAACAAAATCAAACAAATCAGAACTATTTCATAAACATTATTTTTATATGAGAAAGATTTAGAATTGAATGGTATAATCCTGATTTCAATAGAATCTCAGTTCATGAAAGTATTAAGAATTTAACAGAAATAAATTCAACAGACTAAACCATTTTCCTTTTATTGTTATGCTATTAAAAGATGGAATCATCTTTTAAATGAAGCCTAGTAAGAATTTCATAATACATCAAAAAACATTTTATGATTTAATTATATCTTGGTAATTCAGGAAAAATACTTTCTCATTCACTAGTCTTTTAGGAAATGACCAGTAGAAAAGTACTTATTTCTTAATGAATGTAGATCGATAGAGGTACTTACAGAAACTTGAAGCTTTGTTGAGTATTTCAAAATCAATAGTCATGGATAAATAGAAAAGATTTTAATTTTAAAATTACAAAAAGAAGGCAATATAATAACCTTGGCCTCTAACTGTGCTTCAAATAAGTTGTGCTCCCCTTGGTATGTTACACTGAGCATTAAATGTATAATCTCAATAATAATCTCCCCTGTTCTAGAAATCAGCTTTCCGGGAAATAGGTTTCTGCTTTAAATTTTAAAATCAGTGGTTATATGCCAAACATAACTCACAGCATCTCTCGGTAGGGCCTGCGGAAAAATGGGCTTCAGAATTTCTCTGAGGCAACGTAATAATATAAATTATGTGAATGTATGGTTTGACTTAAGAAGCAAAAACTCTGTGATACTGAGATAATATAACCATCTAATAATTCATATGCATGTGCTTTCTGCTCTCCAGATGAAGGAGTTGAAACACATATGTTCCTGTTAGCTGGACCAAGTAGTGTTGAAAATGGTTGGAGTTCATCCATCCAGAATAGAGTACGATCTTCAGTGCTGTTCTTTTCAGATTACAAATTGGCAATGAAACTTACTTTAGATGCATATTTTTACCTTCCCTTAGAGAGAAAGAAATCATTAGTTTGTCCAAGAAAATATTCACACTGAGCAGTTCCATTTTGATTAATTTCATCCATATCCTAGATATTTAAGGAAAGTTTTTCAGTTTCATTGCACTGTGATATGTGTACTTACAGGCCAACCCAAGTGAAATGGCAATTGATGGTTGCCAGCTGCTATAGAAGAAGTGGTAAGTGTCCATACCTATTGCATTTTAGTTTAAATAGTTTTCCCTGTCTATAATTTAGCCTATCTGCCTGAGCTTGTTTCCTTCTTTATTTACTGGCTAATAGGTAACTATCAGAAAGCTCTGGACACCTACAAGACAATTCATAGAAGGTTTCCAGATAATGCTGAATGTAAGTAATTTATCTAATATAATGCTCACTGCATTTTATAGTATTTATAGCATTTCTCACTTTTTTGCTGGATTATTTCATGCACAAATATTTGCCTTATTACTTAGGGGCTGTCCTAGTCAGTCTAAAGCAGGGCTGTCAAACTCCCAGTCATGCGCTGGCCACCCCCACGCCCGGTTTAACGAAGGGGAAAAAAGTCCCGATACATCACATGATGTCGCCATGAACAAGAAATTTCCTGACAGTTACAACAATTAGTCAATGGAATGACTTGCCTCCAACACTGGAGGATTTTAAGAAGAAACTGGACAACCACTTGTCTGACATGGTATAGGGTTTCCTGCAGTGGTGGGTTGCAGTGGTTCTATAGAACTGGTAGTAAAACCGGTGGGAGGCTCCGCCCACTGAGCCTGACATCACCAGAAGTGATCTGCGCATGCACAGAAGCTTCTGCGCATGCACGGAAGCAAGGCACGCGAGCAAAGCACGCGAGTGATCCCATTGTGAACCGGTAGTAAAGGTAAGTAGAATCCACCCCTGGTTTCCTGCTTAAGCAGGGGGTTGGACTAGAAGGCCTCCAAGGTCCCTTCCAATTCTGTTATATGGCAGGGCATCAAATGTGATAGAGAGCAAAATGAGATTGATGGAATCTCGATTGCACAAAGTGGATTCTTATGAGACTTCATAAATGACTGTCAGGCACAGGTACTCTCTAGAAGTACATTCTGATGTATGGTGTACGAAGTAAGTGCTATAATATTTAATAGACATTACTACCTAATAAATTTATGATAATAGATTATCTAATTAAAAGTGACTTTTAAAACTCTTTAGTCTATTCAATTTAAAAACTATCCCTCTTATTGTTCAGTATTTATTATAGAAGTATGAGTGTTTGGGAAAAGACATGCACTCTTTTATTAACAAAAACAAAAAGAGGTTTCATAGGCAGGATTCTAATAACTCCTGTTGTCTAAGAATTCAAATGTGGTGCTATGAAATCTAGCCAATTTAATGCCACAATGAAATATTGTCCATTCAATTACTTCCTTGTTGGCAAGCTAGCATTGTCAAGGGGCTGCCAGCCTTCTTGGCCAGCAAGACTTCCATCTATAACTGCAGAGATGAAGGAGTGAAAGGAATCTGCTCCTTTACAGGAAAAGTTTCCCGATCCATACTGTGTTGTGTTGTATTGCTGCACCTGTGAATGCATTTTTTACTCCTGTTCAGTTTTGCTATGATCTTAATATTGTGTATATTATATTCTAGGTTTACGGTTCTTGGTTCGACTCTGCACAGATATGGGAATGAAAGAAATGCAAGAATATGCAACAAAGCTTAAAAGAGTAGAAAAATTGAAAGAACTAAGGGAACAGGTATAAGTCATTTTTAAAAGCACAAGTTACTTAAATGCTCTTAAGAATACAATCTGATTTTATTATGTTACACTCTTCGTCTTTCTAATAATATAATTCTACCAAAATAGCTTTTGAGTGCTACAGCACATAATGATAAAAACTTCTTTATGTCAACTGTGATTTTCAGATCTAGATACTCTCTGATTTTCTCCCATTCTTTATCTTTTATTCTACTGTCTCCCATCTGAATTATCCATGCTTTCTTCTTTTCAATCACAGTTATGTATCAAAATGTTATTAGCTTGAAATCAAAAATTCCACCATATTTAAACCTGCTCATTTTCAACAACTACTTCAACTCTGTGTTGCCACTAATGTTTCATTATTGGCACAAGTTAATTTTTACCTTTTTAACGACTGTGTGACATAGTTATTTTTAATTTGTATAATCATCTTGCACAAACTGGAATATATGATCTGCCTTTTCTTCTGCTTTTTTGCACAATTCGCACTTTGAATCATCTGATGATTTTTTAAATTCTTTATTGCATTAGTTCAAATAGCTTGCTCTTCTATAATAATAAATAAATGCAGATCAATAAAATATTCTTAAAGAAATTACTGAAGCTTTTTCTGCATGCCCCTAGATGTTCCTATTGCTAAAACAGGATTTATGGTCCATCACTACAATAAAATCATGCATTTATTAATTCAGCAAATGAGATCTGTTAAAAAAAGGCAATTTTCAGTCTCTTATCACTTTTTCAAGCCACAGGAGTTGCATTATTAATGTTTAAGGCTCACAATCCAAGAAGTTCAGAGAAATATATTATATTTTGAGGAGTATGCAGTAAGCTAGACAAATGTACATGTATTCGTCCTCCCAATCAATCCTTTCTTAGCCTTAAAACTTGGTAAGTAGTCTCAGGAAGAATTGTGAGGTATAATTTGTATAAAAGAAGGGTCTACGACAACTCGCTGCAGGACAACTTGCCACAGGACAATTCAAGTGTTCAATTTAATTATTTAAAATAATTTTAAAAATATTTTAATTTTTGTAATTCAATTTGTCCCTCCTTTGGCATACTTTCTTTAATGATTCCATTCCACCATTTCTTCGATATTAGTGTAACTCTTGTCCCGCAGTTAGTTGTCCCATGGCAAATTGGCCATGGCGAATTGTCCTATAGTGAATTGGCTGCAACAGGTTGGTTGCGGTAAATTGGTCGCGGCAAGCTGGCCAAAGTAAGTTGTCTGTGGCAAGTTGTCCCATTCCGGTAAAAGAATGCTGTAATAATTATTGATATTAAACAGTAATTCTGTCTTTTTTATCATTTGTAGCGTGTCAGGTCTGGCAGAAATGGCAGCGCCCGTGCCCGCAGAGAAGGGAGTGCTGGAGGTGGTGAGTACTTTTCTAATTAAGATTAGGATTAGAATTAGGGTGAGCCATTTTTGCAATGTCTCAATTTCATTTATCTCTGTTCCTCATCTTGCAGATCTGTCAGGTTTGCTTTATTGAATTTGGCAGATTTTTTTCAACTGTGACGCACAAATTTGTTACATGCTTTCATGCACAATCCACTACACATACACAATTTGCCTACTACAGTACATATTTTTTACATTTTTATACGTATTTGGTCTAACACAAATGCCACGGCATCACGCATTGCTTTAGAACAGAGGTGTCAAACTCAAGGGCCGGGGGCTGGTGTGGGCCAGCCCGGGGGGGTGCTTAGATCTGGCCTGCATGTGACCCTCCTAAGCTTTGTTTTTGCTGGCAGAGGGTTGCAGGAGGCCATCCCAACCAAAAACGGAACTTCCAAGGGTTGTGTGTGGCCCCCCTGAACTCTGTTTTTGCTGGCAGAGGGTTGCAGGAGGCCATCGCAACCAAAAACTGAACTTCCAAGGGTTGTGTGTGGCCCCCCCGAACTCTGTTTTTGCTGGCAGAGGGTTGCAGGAGGCCATCCCAACCAAAAACGGAACTTCCAAGGGTTGTGTGTGCCCCCCCCTGAACTCTGTTTTTGCTGGCAGAGGGTTGCAGGAGGCTGTTGCAGCCGAAAATGAAGCTTGGGAGCCTGTTTTCACTGGCAGAGCATTCGGGCCAGCATAGGCGCTCCCCAACATGAGTGACATCATGCTGATTATGCCTACCCTGGCCACATCCACCCTGGCCCCCCGAGGTCAAACACAACCCTGATGTGGCCCTCAATAAAATCAAGTTTGACACCCCTGCTTTAGAACCTGGGACAAATTTCAAAAGTTGTTTGTTATATAAGTTTTTAAAGAATAGATATTCAGTATTCTCTCTCTTTGGCATGCTATACTGCATAATGTTTTTAATTCAGACCATGAAACATTGTCATAGAAATTTGAGTGCTATTAAGGTATATTCTCTTAAAGCAATGACTCCCAAACTTTTTTCTTTATTATCTAAAATTGCTTATCAGAAAGTCCTTTTTACCCAATATAGGTAAAATAGTTTAAATCAATTTAAATGTCCTTGTGATTCGGTAATGGATTCATGTGTCAAAGAAAAACCATTTTAATCAATTTTAGGTAATTTACACAGGTTTGGGAAACACTGCTTAAAATTATCCATTGTATTTCAGTCTGAAGAGACAGGAAGAATAAATGATTGACTAGAAAATTTTATGCCAAATGTTTTATTTTTTTTCTGAGCAACATTCCATAAAACCCAGCAGAGAATTAAAACATCAAAATGAAAGAGTCATATGTTTAAACTCGGATCTCTAAAATATATGGAAACAATCAATGTGACCAGTCATTCAAATAAAATTCAGTCTCAGCAAAACTAAAATGCAGGTAGTTAATTTGCAATTTAGCAACTTGTTAAGCAAATAGAAATAAACAGTGCTTCTCTGTTAAAGAACAGAAACATGCACTTTATGGAAGTGTGTAATTTCAGTAAGAAACATACTTTCATGAAAATATTTGCTCCAAGAGAACCAGGTTTAAGGAAGCCTCTTAAGGTCTACAGGGAATGGTAGGGAAGAACCTATGAAATGTCATAACTAACAAACTAACAAATTATAAGATTCCCGATGTCTCTGATTCAGATAGAAAAAAAAGTAGCCTTCCTTGGAGGAGAAGAACATGACATCATGTGCTATGCCATTGGTATTTATTAGATTTATATCTTGCCTTTGTGGCAAATTATATTATGACATGCGTTATTTACGTTATTGTGCCTTGGTGGCATATTGTGGGTACAAGTTGTAGTTAGGAACGTTGATTATGAGCCATGTGGAATGCTCTAACTTTCATATCTCATACAGACTTTGTTTGTGCTACGTTCACCTAAAATCATATTGAACATTATTCTCTCTTATGTCAGAACCTGGTAGCACAACAATTAAAGGAGAACGTCTGAGTGCGAAATTGAAATCTTTGCCAGGAACAAATGAGCCATATGAAAGTAGTGTTAATAAAGAAATAGGTAAGTGTGTGCCTAATTATTTACTTTCACAGAATTGGTCAGATGCACAGAGAAGCCCAAAATTTAACGCTTTACGTCATTGGCATAAGTAAGGTTTTATAGTGGGAGAAAAGGGGAACTATTACTCTTTAAGCAAATGTTTATATGAGAAAAATAGTTTATAAAGCTACCATGTGGACTTTTTCCAGTATGCAAAATATATCATCATTGCTGAACTAGAAGAAATAAAAAGTGGAATTAAAACTGCCTGTCAGCTTAAAAGTGATATCAAAGGGACATCATTAGCATATCTGGGAAGAAACATCAACCTAGATAGTCCGGCGATGACACTTTGGTATCCAGAAGTAAGAAAGACTTATGGAGTCTTCTGTTAATTGTGAAAAAAATGCTAAAATAAGATTATTCTTCACTTGTTTTGTAAAAAAACCCCTTGGTTATGACAAATGCAATGCAAGTAGAGACACTGACATAGTAACAGATATCTTTGTAGGCTCAAAAATTTACAGGGACAGTGACTAGTCATAAAAAAGGTACATGTTACTTCATTATGTTTGATATATCTAACCAACATGTGAAGAAATATCAGAAATGGGATATGTTTTCCCAGTTATTAATGCTAAAGTCTTTCATGAAAGCCAGACCATCAGAAAGGTTGAAGAAAAGTCAATGCCTTTGAAGCATGTTGCTAGAGAAAATTGTTGAGAATACTTTAGACTTCAGTAGCAGTACTTATATACTGCTCCATGGTGCTTTACAGCACTCTCTGAGCGGTTTACAATGTCAGTCTATTGCCCCCAACAATCTGGATCGTCATTTTACCGACCTTCAGAAGTATGGAAGGGAGAGTCAACCTCAAGTCCCATCAGGATTGAACTCCAGACTGTAGGCAGAGTTAGCCTGCAATACTGCATTCTTACCACTGCGCCACCAGTGCTTATAATGGACTACAAGAAGAGTATATTATTCAATTCTAAATGAAATAAAACAGGCTGCTCAGTGAGAGTGCTGATAATGTAGCTTAAATATGTAGCATATATAATATGAATCCTTGGAGAAGAACTCAGTGCTTGGAAGGATAAAGACAATTGAAAAAGAGTGACATAAGATAAAGTCACTAGTTACTGTTACTGGGTATGATTTTATACCGGTAAATAATCCTGGCAAAATAATGTCCATTGAAACACAAAGAAGCTCCTGATTGACTGAACAGTCACATCAAAGTATAATTCACTTATATAATCAATGTAGCTTTATGAAATTCAATAGCATCATGTATAAAGTGTACTTCAGTAATAGCCTGCATGTACATTCTGCAAACCTGTAGAATGCAAAGTGAGCTGTATAAAATGTTTCTTCTGTTTATATATTAACTTAGAACACCAGTAGTGAAATTTTCTCTTTGCAAACGGTAACACTCCTAGAGCGTTTCCTATGGAAATGAAACTAAGTTGTAGGATAAATTGAAATTAAATACATTGATGATATGCCCACTAAAAATAATTCATGGTGATTTATTTACAGTGGTATCTCGGTACTCATCATTAACTGGTTCCGGGAGGCATGATAAGTACCAAATATGATGAGTATCAAACAAATTTTTCCCATAAGGAGTAATGTAATGAGTCACAAGGCAGCTGACACAGACAAGTTCTAGCTTGTGCATTGAGTACCAAACAAGCAATGAGTACTGGGACAAAAAATTTTCATCAAAATGCGTTGAGTACCAAATTTGATGAGTTTCAAAGCATTGGAAGTGGTTTACAGGAAATGTTTTCCAGAGATTGAATATATGAAAATAATGAGAAATTATAGGCTATGTTTTCCCTGAAGCCTGTACCCAACTTCATGTATTTCCTGCAATAATTCTTGTTTTTGTTAAAGTTACAAAGAATGGCTTCAGGGGTTACATTAAATTCCCACTCGCCAGAAACACTCAGATGACTTATTCTGTCTATTGGCTGGTAGAAAGGAGAGTTGAAAATTGAAGTTGAGCAACCAAGAGGGGAGCTGATTATTACCCAGTGTTGGAGCTGAAGGAGGAGGTTATAAGCAGACGGGGGCTAATTATTATGGCAATAAGTGGAACCGAAAAAAATGAAAAAATGGAAGCAGTAGGGATGGAATTGGGGAGACTATAAGAAGAGGGAGGGAAGGAAGTCAAGAGTCTTTGGATATTTGTCTGTTATGGGATATTGAATTTATGTTTGTGTGAGTGAAGGAGTCTCCTGTGGGATAGATAGAAATAGAGAGGAATTAGTCATTGATATGAGATTAGAAGAAAAAGCCAGAACTGTATGGGAAGAAAAAAAGGTTACAGTATGAGGCTGATTCCTCCCTTCTTCAGATATTCAAGATCTGAGGCAAGTTACTTATTTTGTGGCTGCAGCCATTTGCCTGTGAAATGTGGGCTTAATGGAGCAGTTTGTGTTCCAACTACTTTTTTTCATTCAAGTTATGTGCCTAGCATTCTTGCTTTTCTGAAGAATATGTATTTTGCAACTGACCCCAACATTTATTTATTTTTATTTATTTTATTTTATTTCTATACTGTCCTACTCCTAAAGGACTCAGGGTGGTGCACAGCCAAACAATAAAATACATACATACAAAATTTAAAAGTGGAATTAAAATCAAATTAAATAGTTTTTGCCCAGACAAATTAAAATCCCAATCAATTTAAAACCAATTTTAAAATTTGAATATATAAAATACTAAAAAATATTAAAAATTAAAAATCTTTTATAAAAGAGGGAGAAAATTAGGCCAGGCCCGCCTGGTGGAATAAAAAGATCTTTAAAGCGCGGCGGAAGGTGCGCAGATCCGGGATCCTCCGTATCTCTGGGGGGAGCTCGTTCCAGATAGTAGGTGCCCCCACAGAGAAGGCTCTCCCCCTGGGGGCCGCCAGTCGGCATTGTTTGGCCGACGGCACCCAGAGGAGCCCCTCTCTATAGGAGCGTACCGGCTGGTGGGAGGCTATTGGTGGTAGTAGGCGGTCCCACAAGTACCCAGGTCCTGAGCCATGGAGCGCTTTAAAAGTGGTAACCAAAACCTTGAAGTGCACCCGGAAGACCACCGGGAGCCAGTGCAGCTCGTGCAGGAGGGGTGTTACATGGGAATGCCATGTCGTTCCCATTACCACCCGCGCAGCTGCACTCTGCGCCAGTTGGAGCCTCCGGGTGCTCCTCAAGTGGAGCCCCATGTAGAGAGTGTTACAATAGTCCAGGCAGGAGGTGACGAGGGCATGAGTAACTGTGCGTAAGGAGTCCTGATTCAGAAAGGGACGCAACTGGCGGATCAGGCAAACCTGATGAAAAATCCTCCCAGTCACGGCTGTCAAGTGCTCTTCTAAAGACAGCCGTGAATCCAGGAGGACACCCAAGTTGCGCGCCCTCTCTGTGGGGGCCAATGATTCGCCCCCAATAGTCAGTGATGGCACCAACTGACTATATCGGGACGTCGGAAACCACAGCCACTTGGTCTTGGATGGGTTGAGCCTGAGCCTATTCCTCCCCATCCAGATCCGCACGGCCTCCAGGCACTGGGATATCACTTCAAGGGCATCATTGGGGTGGTCTGGGGTGGAGATGTACAGCTGGGTGTCATCAGCGTACTGGTGGTACTTTACCCCGAAACCACGGATGATCTCGCCCAGCGGCTTCACATAAATGTTGAACAGGAGGTGTGAGAGGACCGATCCTTGCGGCACCCCGCATATGAGGGGCCTCGGGGTCGATCTCTGCCCCCCTGTCAACACAGACTGCGACCGGTCAGAGAGAAAGGAGAAGAACCACTGCAACACAGTGCCTCCCACCCCTAACTCTTCCAACCGGTGCAGCATGATACCATGGTCGATGGTATCAAAAGCCGCTGAGAGATCTAACAGGACCAGGTCAGAGGAGCACCCCGTCCCGAGCCCTCCAGAGATCATCAACCAACGCGACCAATGCCGTTTCCATGCTGTACCCGGGCCTGAAGCCCGACTGGAACGGATCCAGATACGACGTTACATCCAGGTGCTGGGGAAACTGTTGCGCAACCATACTCTCAACAACCTTCGCCACAAAGCGAAGGTTGGAGACCGGACATTGCCGGGTCCAGGGAAGGCTTCTTGAGGAGAGGCCTCACCACCGCCTCTTTCAAGGTGGCGGGAAAGTCACCCTCACCCAAGGAAGCATTTATAATCCCCTGGAGCCAGCCTCGTGTCACTTCCCGGGAAGCCAGCACTAACCAGGAAGGACACGGGTCCAATAAACAAGTGGTCGCGTTCAGTCTGCCCAGAATCCTGTCCACGTCCTCAGGAGTCACAGGATCAAACTCATCCCAGATAACATTCTCAAGACATGCCCCAGTCTCTCCCCCTGAGACTACCCAGTCGGAGTCCAAATCTTCCCGAATCTGAGTGATTTTGTCATACAGATACTGAACAAAATCCTCGGCTCTACCCTCCAAGGGGTCCTCCCGCGCTTCCTGGTGGAGCAGGGAGCGGGTCATCTAAAGAGGGCGGCCGGGTGGTTATCTGATGATGCAATAAGAGCAGCAAAATAGCTACATTTCGCTGCTTTTATCGCCACTAGGTAATTCCTAATATGGGATCTTACTAGTGTCCAGTCAGATTCAGAAAGACTGGCCCTCCAACTATTCTCTAGGCGTCTTTTCTGGCGCTTCAACTCCCCCAGCTCCTCGGTAAACCAAGGAGCCAATTGAGATTGGCGCCCGGTCAGAGGCCCAATCCGGAGCTCCAGCGGCCGCCCTATCCCAGGCAGCCACTAGGTCTCCAGTCGAGGCGTGTGCCAGAGCCTCAGGAAATGGCCCAAGCTCCATCTGGAATCTGTCAGGTTCCATCAGGCGCCTGGGGCGGAACCATCTTACCGGCTCCGCCTCCCTGCGGCGGGGTGCAGCGGTTCGAAGGTCGAGACGAAGGAGAGAGTGATCTGACCATGACAAGGGTTCGGTAACTATATCCCCTATCTCAAGATCCCTCAACCGCTGTCCAGAGACAAAAACCAGATCCAGCGTGTTTCCTCCCATGTGGGTAGGGCCATGAATTAACTGGGTCAGGTCCATAGCTGTCATGGAAGCCATGAACTCCCGAGCCACCTCAGACATCTCACCCACGGACGGCAGGTTGAAATCCCCCATGACTATAAGCCTAGGGGTATCAACCACCACCGCGGTGATGACGTTGAGTAGCTCGGGCAGGGCTGCTGCCACGTGGCAGGGAGCCAGGTATGTGATCAGCAAACCCATCTGAACCCCATGACCCCATTTCACAAAAAGGGATTCACAGCCGGCCGTCTGAGGAACGGTGGCTTCCCTCGGTCTCAGACCTTCTTTAATAATAACCGCTACCCCCCTGCCCCTCCCGTGACCTCGGCTGATGGAATGCTTGGAAACCTGGCGGGCACATTTCAACGAGGGGAACCCCCTCCGGCCCAACCAGGTCTCCGTAACACCTGCCAGGTCCGCACCCCCCTCCTGAACAACTGATAACTGATTCATGACATTTCTTTGCTCCCAAATTGGAGATTCTTGTCTTCATTGGTGCAGAAGAGAAGATATGGTAGTATTACTGGGAAAAAGATCTCTAAAATTTGATAGGACATGACACGAGATCCTTCAATTTTGGAGAAAAGTGGATGACTACTTTCCTTGGACTGAGAAATGTGATTTATTCTAACACAGAATCAAAGGGGGTGGGGCTCTAAATCCAGCTTCTGTTGGGTGCAAGAATCCAAATTCAAACATGTGCAACAGATGGCTGCCTGGCCTCCATGTGAATACATTTAGTGAAGTGAAGCATGCACTGGATAATTGATTTCACCGGGTAATTGATTTTACTGGGCAATTGGTTCCACAATATTATTGCTTTTAGTATTAGGAAGTTTTTATTTTAACATCTAATTAGAATCCATTTACCTGCAATTTAATCTTTATTTTGTATGTTGTACTGTGACATAATAGAGAACAGGTCATGACCTTCCTCTGAGTGAATAGCCTTTCAGGTATTTGAAAAGTGCTGTTCCACCCCCCACACCTTTTCAAAGCTAAAAATTCCCTAATTGTTCAGTCTCTCATATGACATCATTTTTAGTCCCTGGTTATCCTTGTTGTACTTTGTGAATTTATTCATTTCTGTAAAACCTTTTTAAAGAACAGGTGCCTGAAAGTTGGGTTTTTGAGCAAAGTAGAATAAAGTTTCCTAAAGCTTAAAAACTACGCTCATGTTGATGTAGTCTAAAATTGCATTTGCTTTTTTTGAAGTCACATCACACATCTCACCTATCTTCCTTCCTTCCTTTTCCTGCCTTCCCAAATATTCTTCTAAGCCTTGTATTCTGTATTTTCAAATCTGTGAATTTGATTTCTGTTATCTGAATTAAAGACTTTGCATTTGCCTTTGTTTAATGTAATGATTTTAACTTTCAGCCCATTTCTCTAACCTAATAAGATAATAAGATAATTTTGGACTATATTATTAGTATATTGATACCACCCAGTGGATAAAAAGTTGGAGGAGCTGTTCCAGCTATTCAGTAAGTGAATAAATTCCTTAGATCTATTTTTTTCTCCTTGTTTTCAAAATGTAGATGCTTCCTACCTGGATCCACTTGGACCTCAAGCTGAGAGGCCAAAAACAGCACTAAGGAAAAAAATGGATGAAGATGAGTTTGCTGATGAAGACGTAGGCGATGATCTGCTTCCAGAATAACTTTTTAGACCAGTTCAATTATTTTTTAAAAGTTTCAAAAGAAAAATAAATTCTTAAGAGAGATTTATATTTATTTGAACACTATATATATATATATATATATATGAAATCTTTATTTTAAGTAAAGTTTTTATAGTAAGAATTTAAAATCTTGTGCATTTGTTATCAATCATATCTTTTATCTCATATCTTTTATACTCACCCAAACCGCCTAAATGATGATCTATGGGACCAGTGAACAGCCTAAGGCTGAAGCATTAAGCATCTTTATATCATAACCCATATATTTGCCTTGATAAGTATAGAGTTTTGTTGGAGAGCAATTGCTCATCCTAAAATGTCTACTTGAAGTATTGCCACTGAAAGGAAAGCTTAAGAGGCAAGCCATGAGTGGTAGGACATCAGTCATGGAAGCCAAAAACAATGGTGATGGCAGGTGGATTTGTTAATCGTATCAGCCCTTCCCAGCTCTTCATGACTGATTCAGGAGAACCATTCCAGGGCATTTGAGGGAATACTTTAGAAAATGAATTGAGAATATCTAACAATGCTATCTATGGAGATAAATTACAATTTCTAAGTGTAAGAAATTTTAATCATTCCTAATCATTATTTGATTATATTTGACCACAATTGATCCACGTTTTCCAAATTGCAAAATGTGAACTTCCTGTCTTGTACACAGCCAAATTTTATTCAGTTCTGTGCACATGAGATTTATTTATGCCATGATATGATAATCTCAGAATAGTTTTTTAACCAAGTGAAGTTGTTCCTTATTGTAACTGAAGCAATTTTCTATAAACCTATACCTAGGTCAATGATGGCTAACCTTTTTGCCGTCGCGTGCCAAAAGTAGGGGGGAACATGGGGGTTCGCGAGTGCGTGTGCCCACATCCATAATTCAATGTGCCCCGCCCTCCCACGCATGCGCACGTAACCCCCCCACACTTCGCCCTGCTTTTGGCACGCGATGGTATGGTGGGCCTGGTAGGCCCATTTTTTCCCCCTCCCCAGGCTTGAGAGGCTTTCTAGGAGCCTGGGGAGGGCAAAAACAGCCTTCCTCATCCCCCCGGAGGCCTTCTGGAGGCCGGAAACTGCCAGTTTCCCGACTTCTGGTGGGACCAGAAGGCCTGAAAATCAGTTGGCCGGTGCGCGCACGCACGCTGGAGGTGAACTAGGGCAACACTCGCATGCCCACCAATATGGCTTCGCGTGCCACCTGTGGCACCCGTGCCATAGGTTTGCCATCACGGTACTAGGTTAACTCTGTTCCATAATTTTCTCTGCATCTAGGAAAAAACTGCAGCACACCATCTGTCAAGAACTTGTGTCTAACAATGTTCTAATCTTAGAGTCAAGTTTGTTTTCTGCAGAGATTGTGGGAATTACTCCACAAACTGAAGTAATACTGAGCACATCTAAGAAATGATAGATTTGAATAATAAAAAAAGGGAATGTTTCAGAGCTTCACTTTTTCTAATTAGCTAATAAATAATTAACTGGCAGATTAGGAAGCCTACATATTTTTCCATGCTTACTAAAACAGATCTATAGTATGACATCACATCCAGCTTCAGGGAGTCATAATTTAGATATTTGCTGGACTTGTAAATTAGCAAAGCCCATTTGAATCTATAGAGGCCTTTTATTTTCTGCATCTTTGTCATTATTTGGAAAGTGTAGAAAAATGGCGCAATGCCCAAATATCATCCTTTGTAGTTAATGATAAATTTTAATTAATTACACATATTTCATTACATAAAGTTTTAAGCAAGAAAAAAGCAAACCTGGGATAAATTAATCTTATGCTCTCTAAAACATCTTTTCATCATAAATAGGTTTATTGAAGTTTTAAAGATGAAGACTACTTTAGAACAGCATTGCCTTTTTAAAATGTTTTCAATTTGTACTATGTTACAATTTAATTCTTTAAATGAGAAACAGGGAGCGAAATGTCCAATGCTTAATTTATCAACACTGATCTTATTTTCCTTAGGCAAGTATATCAAAGCAAGTTTGGGCAACCATTTTGTTTCTAGAGATAGGGTACAGGCATTGTGCACGCACACTCACACACAAAAGTAAGCCATACATTTAAAGTGCTCTGTAGGTATCTCTTTCCCATGGATTTTGTACCACCTTGTAGTAATAAACACAAATAAAAACGTTGGGATTTGTACGACTGAATGGTACACTTGCTGTAAGTCATCATAATATATTGATATTGTTTCCGGATTGCTTATTTGTACCCTATGACTATCATTAAGTGTTTTACCTTATGATTCTTGATGAACGTATCTTTTCTTTTATGTATACTGAGAGCATATGCACCAAGACAAATTCCTTGTGTGTCCAATCACACTTGGCCAATAAAAAATTATAATTCTAATTCTAGTATCACGGTCACCATCTATCTCAATGGACTGCAGATGCACCAATGCAGAAATTGGTATGTGGGCTCTGGAGAGAAAGTGGAACTAAAAAAATATTTCCAACAACCATGTGAGCCAACAATTATTTGCCTTGTGACAGGGGGATTCCTCCCAGAAGGCTTTGCCAAAAGTGCTTACCATACAGGTAGTTCTCGACTTATGACCACAACTGAACCCAAAATCTATGTTGCTAAGTGAGACATTTGTGAGGTGAATTTTGGCCCCATTTTACCATCTTTCTTGCCACAGTTCTTAAGTGAATCACTGCAGTTGTTAAATTAGTAACCCAGGTTGTTAAGTGAATCTGGCTTCCCCATTGACTTTGCTCGTCAGGTCGCAAAAGATGAGGGGAAACCGCAACCATCCTAAATGTGAGTCAATTGCCAAGCGGCCAAATTTTGATCACGTGACAATGGGGCTACTGCAATGCTTGTAAATTTGAAAAATGGTCATAAATCACTTTTTTCCAGTGCTGGATTGTAACCTCAAAACAGTCACTAAACGAACTATTGTAAGTCGAAGATCACCTGTACAACTGTTTCTTTACATATGTCAGGATCCAGTTTATAGGATTTAAAAAGTCTTTCTAAATAGTGCATCCAGATAAAGAACTTCCTTTAAGCACCAGCCATCTTGTCCTCTCCATCCCCTCTTTTTGGGGATGGGGTGGGGTTCTTATCCACGTTGTTGAATCAACGGCTCTTAGTAATTCGAAATTTGGCTACAACATCGAATTATCGCTTCGAGATGATTTTTGTCCCGGGGCTCCGATGCAAGGCCGAGTCCCCTCCGACGCCCTCCGGATCGGTGCGCGAAAGAACCCGGTGTCCCCCGCTTCATTCAGCCCAGCGAGAAAAACGCTCGAGCAACCGGCCTTTTTCCTCCGGCGCCTCGAAGGGTTCTGGCACCGGCAGCCGAGGGTTCTGCTGCGAAAAGCCGGGCGCTTTTCCAACTTTTCGTCCGCTCCCCTCCCCCCCCCAGTCCAGGGCCAGGAGGACCCCAAGCGCTCGCCAAGCCAGCCCTTCCCTCCGCTCCGCGCGCTGAGGCGCCCCTGGCTGCCATGCAGACGGCCAAGGTAAAGACGGAGCGGGAACGCGTGTCGAGGCGGGGAAGAAGCGGGGTGACGCCTTTGGACCTGCCCGCGGTGCCAACTTCGACCCGACGGGTTCGGAGGCCGTTTTGCTCCAGCCTGGATCCCTTTGCAAAACGTGCGCTCTTGCGCTTCTTCTTCCCCGTTCGGCATCGCGGGCAAGCGGGGCGGCTTAAGGCCAGTCACCCAAGGGCCACGCTTCTCCTTTCGCCTCTGCTGCTGCTGCTTCTGGCGAGCTCGCGTGGGAAATAAAAGAGCGGGCGTCGGGGAAAGATGAAGGCGACGGCAAGGCGCTTTGGGCTGCGAGCTGTCGGGACGAGGAAAGGCAAAGCGCGCCTTTGGAGAGACGGGCTGGCGGCGGTGAGTAAAAGTGGCGGAACTGCGACGGCTGGCCAGGCTGCTTATGGAAAGTAACAGGCGGAGAACAGTAACAGAGTTAGAAGGTCATCTAGTCCAACCCCCTGCTCACGCAGGAGACCTGTACTAGGGATTCAGCTCAGGGTCTTAGCCACTGAGCCACCCAAGTCAGGCATAAGCCCAGAAGAGCCGTCTGCTTGAACGAGCCCCGTAGATCCTCGCTGTGGCAAGAAAGCGGTGTTGCTTTTTTCACTTGTAAGAGCCGCTGATCGCTGCCGGCGCTTCAGGTGAAACCAGTGGTGAAATCCAATTTTTGTTACTACCGGTTCTGTGGGCGTGGTGTGTCTTAGTGGGCATCATAGTGGGCGTGGCAGGGGAAGGATACTGCAAAATCTCCATTCCCACCCAATTCCAGGGAAAGGATGCTGCAAAATCCCCATTCCCTCACCACTCATGGGGGAAGAATATTGCAGAATCTCCATTCCCACCCCACTCTCGGGCCAGCTAGAGATGGTATTTGCCAGTTATCCGAACTGCTCAAAATTTCTGCTACCGGTTCTCCAGAACCTGTCAGAACCTGCTGGATTTTACCCCTGGGTGAAACGTATTTATATGAATAACTTTGATGCCCTGTTGTAGCTGATCTTACCAACCAACGGTTCTTGAGTCAATTTCCAGCAACAGTGAGCAATTTCAGTCAGAAAAGAAAAGAATACTTGAATATCAGCAAGAATATTGAATATTATTATTATTATATTATATAAGCTATATTACTCACTCGTTCATTCAATTTCTATAGGTACCCATCCCAATCAATGATTCTGGACGGCTATTTCCAAAGTATTGTACAATCCTGATATATTGTAGAACCAACAATTATGGGTATAAATTGCACTAATTAGTTGTGGGTTTTTTAAGGATTTGTCCCATGTGGCTGCAGAGTCTGCTGGGCGGGTGATCCACTGGACTTGGCTAGTTCTAACAGTATTACTGTCAGTACAATGGGGATTCGTCTATCAGCCAACATCACAAAACCTGATCCTGATTAGGGCTGTGAGTGTAGGAGAAGTGGCAGAACTTGAAGATGGAGTCAAAAGAGAATTCTCTACCTAGCCATAAGTGGACTGAGTTCAACCACTCTTGAATTCTAGCATCTAAATAGTCCTATCCTGTGCATAGGCATGAGTAATATTAAATTAGTTTAATTTGAACTTCATGTGTGGTCCTGTTCTTTTGCACCTGACAGGAAGTTCTTGAGTCAATTTCTAGCAATAATGGGCCAGAAACCAAGAGGTAGAAAAGAACACTTGAATCAAACCATTGCAATAGGACAGGAATTCATACTAAAGCATCAAGGTCATCCAGCTGGCTTCCATTAGTAAGGGAGGGCTAGACCTGGATCACCCCACTCTTAGTCCAGCACCTTAGCTGGATCCAACACCACATCTCTGGATATGGGTTCCAAAGTTTAAAATAGAATAGAATAGAATAGAATAGAATAGAATAGAATAGAATAGAATAGAATAGAATAGAATTCTTTATTGGTCAAGTGTGATTGGACACACAAGGAATTTGTCCTAGGTGTATATCCTCTCAGTGTAAATGAGGAGAATAAAATACATTCTTCAAGAGTAAAAAGATACAACACTTAATGATAGTCAAGGTTACTAATAAACTATCAAATTGTACTAGGAAACAAATAAATAAAACATAAATTGGACGATACAAGCAACATGGTTATAGTAATAAGTGGGAAGAGATAGATACTAGTAAGGAAGAGATGAATAATAGTAATATAGTCTTAGTAAATTATTTGACAGTGTTGAGGGAATTAGTTGTTAAGCAGAGTGATGGCATTCAGGAAAAAACTGTCCTTGTGTCTAGTTGTTCTGGTGTGCAGTGCTCTATAGCATCGTTTTGAAGGTAGAAGTTGAAACAATTTATGTCCAGGATGTGAGGGGTCTGTAGCTATTTTCACAGCCCTCTTTTTGACTCGTGCAGTATACAGGTCCTCAATGGAAGGCAAGTTGGTAGTTCTGCAGTTCTAATTATCTGTTGAAATTTGTGTCTGTCTCGTTTGGTTGCAGAGCCAAACCAGACAGTTATGGAGATGACAAGACTCAATAATTTCTCTGTAGAACTGAATCAGCAGCTCTTTGGAGAATTGGAGAAGATCTCAGATGCAATGTTTCCAAATTCAGGCTTAAGCAAACAATATGATCAGTCAAGAAAAACTCCCTGAAATTGTTTTTAACCAACGTTCTTTTTCTGCATGTCAAATTCTATAGCATTTTGTGGGATTGGGAGGGGGAAATGAATCCCTTTGTTTCTCCCCCAGCTATAAATATATTTTATATTGTTTCATCTCCTGGTCTTTACAGGGATGGATACTGGTTTTTCTTCTTTTGTGTGGGCTGGGTTTCTCCAGAGTTGAAGCTGTCAAAATAAGCAAGCGTCCCATGCGCTCTCGATCCTGTGCAGACCGACCTGAGGAGCTTTTGGAACAGCTGTATGGAAGACTCACAGCTGGCATGCTCAGTGCCTTCCATCACACCCTGCAATTGGAGCCCATGGAAAATGACCAGAACATCAGTTGTCCAGTGGGAGGCAGGCTAGCTACTGACAAGAAATACCGGCTCCCCATCAATCTCAACAGTGTCTCCCCTTGGTCCTACAGGTAACCTGATCTTCTCCTTCTCCTTACCTTTCACATTTTAAAATGGGCCCGGTGGCTCAGTAGATTAAAAGCATTGTGATTAACACCAGCTGTCTGCAATTACTGTAAGTTCGAATCTTACCAGGCTCAAGGTTGACTCAGCCTTCCATCCTTTCTAAGGTAGGTAAAATGAGGACCCAGTTTGTGGGGCCAATAAACTGACTTTGTATAAATATACAAAAGTATGAAGGCTATTGCTTAACGCATTGTAAGCCGCCCTGAGTCTCCGGAGAAGGGCGGCATATAAATCAAATTTTTTAAAAAATGGGTTTAAGTGGAAATGTTTCCAGCATCGTGCTTCAACTACTGTAGCAAACGAGCTTTCATTTTACATAAAATATGTAAAATAAGCCTAAATTTATTCATAATTAAAAGGACAGTTAAAGGAAGGAAGAAAAAGAGTTGGGTTAAAGTTAATATTAAGATATGGGAGGGTGCTCTGTTTACTCATAGCAGCCAGTCATCAATTTATAGTTCCTTTTCTTTTTTTAAAAAAAGTGGGTATGCAATCCATTTGCACATGAGGCATATATTTTTCCAGTAGGCAGTGGCTTTTCGATGTCTTTTTATTTGTAAGCTATCTAGAGTTGGCAGGGAGTCAGGCAGCCTAGAAATGAAATGAATGAATGATAAAATAAATAATAAAATAGAAAAGGGGGTTGATTGTGCACTTGTGCCCATCATCTCCAAATGTTTCCATATTGATGTTTGATTGAAACCAGGGAACTCAACTCACATTATTCCAGGTGACAGTAAATTGTCCAGTTCTTTATTTTCCTCTTGGCCTAATAACAGCATGATAATGTAAAGAATATCTCAACATTCTGCTATACAACATTCCTCTCCATTCAGATCAGCCAAGAAATAGAGGGACAAAGAGCAACAGGAGAGGTAGCGGGGGAAGTTGGGACAAAATGTCCAAAGTGAATCTTTCTTCTTTTCCTTTGGCACAGAATCTCCTATGATTCTACCAGGTATCCAAAATATATTCCTGAAGCCTACTGCCTTTGCAAGGGCTGTCTTACAGGTGATTACGGAGAAGAAAATCTCCATTTTCGAAGTACGCCAGTATTTATGCCGACAGTCATCTTGCACCGAACCACATCCTGCACGGGAGGCCGCTACGTTTACACTGAGGATTATGTCTCTATTCCTGTGGGCTGCACCTGTGTACCAGAACATGAAAAAGAAGCACAGCAAGTGAATTCCAGCATAGATAAAAGAGCAGTAAAATTGCTGGGGAATCAGAATAACGACAAGCCAGCATCCAAATGAGGAACGGAAAAGAGGCCAGAAACAAAGGATGTTTTGGTTCATAACTTCTGTTTCAGAGAACTGTAATCTCCACTTCCTGCAACAGAGTTTATTTCACAGAACTTGGGGTCAATTGTAATTAAAACTACTTCCTTTAAAAAAACAGTGGGGTTTGCAAGATGCTTTTTTCCTCATAATTGGAGGGTTTACAGTTCATGGAGAGTTGCAATACTGTAATGCTGGGGAACACTTACATTTAAGATATTTAAAAGTGCTAGATAGATGTTCTATATTCCAGTGCTTTGCTATCAAATACTCAAGATATGCTGAGCAGGGATGCAGCATTGATTTTTTGTGTACAATAAAATCTTGGTTCAACAGGTTTTGGATACAGTGGACAAACTTTTCATTTTGATTGTTTATCCATCAAATGACGTTTTTATTGAAAGCTATGCTATTTGTATCAATTGCATAACACACATGACATACATTGATGCAAATGACAAATTCTGATTTAACAAACATTCAGACTTAATGGATGGCTCCTCCCCACTCAGTGGTCTATGAAATCAATGTTTCATTGCATTTTCTCTAAATCCTTACAGAGGATGGAAGCGAGGGCCCCTGAAAATGAAAGCGAGAACAACGTAAGTGAATAATTAAAACATTTTTTCAAAGAATGCTGAAAAATTAGCTGTGCCTCTGCAACTGATTTTTTAAAAAGTGTAAGTAGCTTTGACTTGGTATATAGAATCTTATATTCTGGACCAAATATAGTTGAGTAGGGTATTGTGTCAAAAGCACTAGAATTACATTAAAACTGTTAAAAACTATTAAATACATTAAGCTTGCTGATGGCTATCAATGTAAATGCTTTTTAAAAAGGGACTCAATAAATCTGTCAGTGACTATTGATCTTGGTTGGTTTATTAGCTCTAGCAGAAATGTACTAAAGAAGTGTGGGTTGCCAACTATAGAAACATTAAGTACTTGTCAATCGATGTTCATAGAATAAATAACCATTGTTTAAAAACATCCAGGTTTGGGTTTTACTGGGTTTACATCCTAATCTGGCACATGCTAGCCATAGCTCTAGGAATATTGTGATCCTGAAACATTATTTGTGCTGGAGCAAATCTTGCCATCTACACTACAAGAGATGACCTCAATCAGACAATCTTCAACTACACTGCAGTAGCTGGCCAAGTCCTGAAGAGCCCCAATTTGGAGAAAGCTGCCTGTGACAGAGGTTACTTCTTGCACCATTGTGAAAAGCAAAGCATTGTCTGGTTTATGAGCCCTTTCAGACGCCTGGAAATATGCCAATTGCCTCTCTAAACTATTTTAACTTTTGATAGCAGCTTTGGGAATACATAAACGAACATCAATAAAATGAAATCATGGAGAGTTCAAAAAAAAAAACCAAAACAAAAGGCAGACAAATGTGTTTTGGCATTCCTTTCTCAAGAGAGAGAAATGGCCAAATTCAAGGAAAACATGAGCCAAACTCTTGAATAGCAAAAGTTCTCTGAATTGTGTATGCACAAGGCATCTCCCACTACCTCCTGAAACAGCAAGACGCAGGAAAAACTGCTTAGCCCTGTTTTCCTGGAGTTTAATCATTTCAAGCTCCTTTTCCCCCCAACTGCAATTGCCATACTAAATATGCATTTCTCAAATTGATTTCTTTTCCAAATTATTCATTGGTGACTATCCTTGGAGCCATCTGTTTGTAACAGCTACAGGGCAGGAGGGGTGACTAAGGTGGGGAAGAAGAGCAAACCATGACACCGGTGATTTAATCACCGAATTGATGATTAAATCTGCATTTGATTGGGAATTGGGTCTCACTTCAAGAGGGACTGGATTCCTGTTTCCATCATTCCATCTCCCTCCCTCTCCCTCCCTCCCTCAAATGCAGAAATAAAATGTGACAATTTTAGTGTCTGCATCCAAATTTGAGGATGAGATTTGGGAATTTATTTATTTGGGACCTTTTTTTTTTTTGCAATGGAAATAAAAAGCAGTATACTATAATGGTTAATTTTGGCTATGGAATCTCTCTCTGTGTGTGTACACATGCTCCTTTATCAGCTTGTTTGAAGGCTGCCAGCCTAGGCTGAGGAGACCAAAGAATCAGAAGCAGATTTCAAGCAATGTGTTTTTCTTCAACTGATATTGACAAAATGGATAATTATTTTATTAGATTTAGGTACAGTACTGCCCAACTCCAAGGCAATTATGAATCATGTGCTGAGAAGGCTGGAAAAAGAAAAGCCTGGAAATTAATCTTAGAAAGAATAATGGAAAATACAATTTATTTATCCCAACAGAGAAAACTGAAGAGAAAGGATAGCTGTCTTCTATAAGGCTGTTATTCAGAGATTAAGTGGGTTTATTCTGTCCTGATCCAAAAGACAGCAAGATCAAATTCTGGGCAATGTGAAAACCCTTTGTCTGAAATCATAGAGAGCCACTGCATCGAAGCAAGAATTCAAGCAAAACAGAATGCTTTCTTCCCGTGCATACAATATGGAAATAAAACAGAGCCACGGTGAATTCCTAAAGTATCAGTTCCATCTAGGAAACAAGATGGATTAATCAAAATCTAAGGAACAATTAGGTAAGAACTTTTGTATCTGTACTGGATTCCTATCATCTCTTGCGTCTCTGGAAATCTTTAAACTTTTATATCATAGATTAATCATTTAAGGTGTCCTCCATTTCTAGAAAACTTAACCAATTGATGAATTTGTCTCTATGTCTATCACTGATATGTGTCTTTCCCCACCAAACATTCTCTTTAAATTGTCTCCCAGACCGAGCATATGGCTCACATCGTATCTGTACTGAAAAACAGGAACATTTCCAGTTGAAAAAACTCAAATAGTCTTTACTTTATAAGGGGGGAAATGACACATGATTTCATCAAGGCAAACATATGATTTTAATTTATTTCATGCCAGAAAATTGATTTCCTATTCACTGTTGTTAAAGACTCTAAAGATTCTAAAAATGTTTTTGGGTACTATTACATGAACAAAAACTCACAGCTCTTTCTGCTTAAGTGGAAAGAGCTTATTTCCAACTAGATGCACTTGCATCAGCTACCAAACCAGTAACAATTTGAAAGTTATTGGTAAGTTATTGGTGGGTAAAACAAAGAGCCAGATTGTTGGGGCCAATATGCTGACTCTGTAAACCGCTTAGAGAGGGCTGTAAAAGCACTGTGAAGTGGTATATAAGTCTAAGTGCTATTGATATTGCTACCTCCTTGTAGTATATTGTTAAACTGCTTGGCAATGAGTAGGTGTAGACCAGGGGTCTGCAACCTTAAACACTCAAAGAGCCATTTGGACCCAATTCCCACAGAAAAGAAAATACCGGGAGCCACAAAACCTTTCCTGTGCCTGACTATTTCTTGAGCGGCCACAAAACTAGCATATGTAGTTGAATTAAATGTTCTGTTTTCTTCTGAAACTTTTCTTCTATTTATCCATGGTTGACCTACCGGGGGTTGAAAAGCTCAATAAATCGCATGCCGGCAGGTGTCGCACATTGGCGGTTGTGACACATATTTTGAGTGAAAGGGAGCCGCAGTAGAGGGGTGAAAGAGCCACATGCGGCTCCAGAGCGTTTGCTTTCTTCTGTCAGGTTTTGACTGGTTTATTGCAGTCTCTCCATTGACAGATTGATAGAAATGTTTCTAATTCAGCTGAAATTGGAGATTCTGCAAATATGCATTTGCTGATCTTCTTGGCTATAGCTGTTATTTGCTGCTTTTATTATTTCTAGCCCTACCTTGATTTTCTTTGTTTCTCGTGATATTTCCAGCTCAGGTATTTTTTGGTCTTCTTGTTCTTCAGCTTTTCTTTTCATCTGTTCTAGCTTGCTTACATCCGATCTTTGCATGCTGACTTTATTTTCCAACCTTATTATAAACTGAGAGACACTTTATTGATCTTAGAGCATTCATTGAATTGGTTAAATTTCTAAAGAACTTCAGAAAGGTTGGGCGATATTGCCTGTGTCCTCAATTTATAATGGTAATAAATGCCCTCTTCCCGCTTTTGATATTACTGATATTGTTTAGGCAATTTATTCATCACGGGAATTAAGTAATGATTGTATTAAAAAAAAAAATCCAATCCAAGGAAATTATTTGACAACTTAAATGCGAACAAGACTTCAAAAATAGCATCTAGTCGAAGACAATGAATGCAATCCATGTTATGAGACAGTGCTTTGTGCCAAGTCAAATGTTCCTTTCTGCTCTTCCATTTCAAAATTTATTTTACATTAAAATAAATATTAAACTGTTTTATAATATTAAAATATACAAGCCAGTGGCGGGATGGCCCTCATTTGTAAAACACTGAAAAAATCAAGATTCCCTGTAGTTACAGAAAGCACTCAAATATTTGAAAATCCAGGCCAAATAGACTTAGCATGCATTCACACACACACACACACATCTTTTCTACTATAAAACACAAACACAGAAGACACTGACGATGTCAAAAAAAAATCAAATCTTACATGTAGTTTGACAACAAAAGGCTCTTACAAGCAAGATGGGAAATGCGATTGCCTTATAACCTTGGAAACTGGGTAGGAGCACAAAGGGGGCACAGATGAAGTAATGAAAGAGATTATGATGTTTCTAACTATAGCCATTCCCTGAACAGTTGCTGGTGATAATATATACATCCGGACATCGGTAACCTAAATATAAATTATTCCAGTGCAAGCCACAGGTTATGGAACCGAGACTCTTGATGTACTCTCAGTAGCTTCACATTGCAGTCATCCTTTGAAGACATCTGTTTAGGAATAACTGTTTTACAGCAACCCCACAGTAGCATTCCGTTAATAGAAAGGGAGGGGAAACCGGCCTTAAATCAGTCTGGTGGAAGTGTCTTTCCCCGGTAATTGAAATAGTCATCTGTCCTGAAGCTGTTATTGTAATTGCAAGGTTTTTTTTTCCTTTATTGCTCTCAGCAATGCTATACAATTTCTTCTGTGGCTAGTGCCTGTAGTTTAAATTCTCAGCTGGAATGATCATAGAAACAGAAAACTCATGGTAGAAAAACACCTAGCGGTCCATTGAGCCTGCCCTTTGACTTTGCCTTTTGTTTTCTTTTTAAATAATTATGTTTAATTATCATTATATTTTATTGTTATTTTTAATTTTTGTCAAATGTTGGACGTGTGTTTATCCCAAGCATGTTTAAACTCGGTTACTTGATGATTGACTCACTATCTCAGTTGGTTTCAAGCGTCCACTATAGCTAATCCTTGACTTATGACAATTGAGCCCAAAATTTCTGTTGTTAAGTGAGACGTGTTAATTGAATTTTGCCCCATTTTATGACCTTTCTCACCACCATTAAGTGAATCACTGCAGTTGTTGCGTTAGTAACAGGGTTGTTAAGTAAATCAGGCTTGCCCATTGACTTTGCTTGTCAGGAGGTCACAAAAGGTGATCACATGACTTTGGCTCCTGTAGTAATTTATTAACATCTATGGGGGGGGGGGGGGAAGGGATGCGGTGGCTCAGTGGCTAAGTCACTGAGCTTGTCAATCAAAAGGTTGGCACTTCAGCGGTTCGAATCCCTAGTGACACGTAACGGGGTGAGCTTCCATTACTTGTCCCATCTTCTGCCAACCTAGCAGTTTGAAAGCACGTAAAAATGCAAGTAGAAAAATAGGGACTACCTTTGGTGGGAAGGTAACAGCATTTCCGTGCGCCTTTGGCGTTTAGTCATGCCGGCCACATGACTACGGAGACGTCTTCGGACAGCGCTGGCTCTTCGGCTTTGAAACGGAGATGAGCACCGCCCCCTAGATTTGGGAACAACTAGCACATATGTGCCAGGGGAATCTTTACTTTTACCTTTATGAAAAAAACTATTTGTAACAGAATAACAAAATTGGAAGGGATCTTGGAGGTCTTCTAGTCCAACCCCCTGCTCAAGCAAGAGATCCTATGCTATTCAGACAAATAAATGTCTAATCTCTTCTTAAAAACCTCCACTGTTGGAGCACTCACAACTTCTGGAGGCAAATCGTTCCACTAATTAACTGTTTAATTCTCAGGAAATTTCTCCTGAGTTCTAGTTGGTTCTCTCCTTATTAGTTTCCATCCATTCTTTTTGCCCTGCCTTCAGATGCTTTGGTGAATAGGTTGACCCTCTGTATAGTGATATTCACATGACCAACAGTATTGTTGTAGCCCAATGCATCAGATCCTGAAAACGGGGGGGGACTTCTAAGGGCACTTCCACATCAGTTTCAATTTCATCTGCAGTCCAGTTTAACTCTTGTCAGCCTCAAAAATCAAGATAGGTAATAAAACTATAGGTGTTGGGGAAAAAAATAACTTTATTGCAGCTTCCCCTGTCAAGCAAGCCCAATGTGGACTCTAAAAAAGAGAACTTTTAATCTCCTCCATCAAAAGATGGTGCCTGAGTGGTGTAGGAGGCTAATGCCTCCTAAGGCAGCATTTAACATCCAGCTGCCTGCAATTACTGCGAGTTCAATTCTCACCAGGCTCAAGGTCGACTCAGCCTTCCATCCTTTCTAAGGTGGGTAAACTGAGGACCCAGTTTGTGGGGGCAATAAGCTGACTTTGTATAAATATACAAAAGTATGAAGGCTATTGCTTAACACATTGTAAGCCGCCCTGAGTCTCTGGAGAAGAGCGGCATATAAATCAAATTAAAAGAAAAAAAAGAAAAAAAGTTTTTAAGTGGCTTCACACACATATTACTGTACAAAGTAAAATAAAGATCATGCAGAATGGTGTATAGTAAAATAATATTGTGAATGTATTCCTAATGTTTTAATGCTTTTTATGTTTGAAAGAAGCAATATTCATTAGACTCCTTAAAAACAAGTGTGAGGAAATTCAATGTATTGAAATAATTATGATCTCTTCTCTATTTCAGACAGGTAGCTCTGTACGCTCCAATATGTGTATCTTAAATAGTTGAAATCAACACTATATACTAATTATGGATAATAGCACCTCTTTCTACATAAGATACCAAAAAGCAAACTTAGAAAAATATTTTTTATTGAATTTAGAAATTGCCCATCTCCTTACAAAGGGATTCATATCAGCTGAAATGTAACCAGAAACAAAAAATATTGATGGATGCATCATTAAAAAAAAGAAATGGCAGGTGTTTACTTTGTCAGAAACGGAAAAATCATTCCAGCTTGAAAAATCCTATTAATATTTATTGGGTTATCAAGAGAGAGAATCGAGTCCAGAATCATAATTCACATAGCATCGAAATTCATTAGCTAAATTTCGAGCATGTTTTGGAATAAACTTGCACATTTTCACACCAAGATATTTAGCAGCATATTCTTCCATGATTAAACCTGAAAACAAAACAAAACTTTAGAATAGTCTTTCTAGATCAGAACAGGTTTTATGTATTTCCAATTATGGTCCAATCAGCTGCTCCCAGAAAGGTCCTAAATTGGGTGTAAAAATGAAAATTCTTTCCTGCTATCCACAGATAAGCTGCTACAGTAGTCCTCGACTTATGACCGTTAACAGAGCCTGCAATTATGGTTGTTAGTCAAGGTTGTTAAGCCAGTCACCCATGACTGTGCCCGATTGTATAACTTCTTTTGTGCTGGTCATTAAGTAAACAGGCAGTAAAGCAAAGATGGTGGTCATACAGCGAACTCATTGCTACAGCACGATTTTTGCTGGAAACCAGAAATAAATGTGTTTATTTATAAATCCTTGTCATGTGATTGCACAACTCTGCAAATGGCAGTACATGCAGGCCGGTTGCCAAGTGCCCAAAATGTAACTTCAAATCCAGGTTGTAATTAGCTTTTTCAGCTCTAATAACTTTGAACGGTTGTTAAGCAACCAGTCATAAGTCGAGAACTACCTACATGTTCAGACAGCACCATTGTTATGATAAAGCTATCAAAAATACAAATTCTTCTCAAACTACTTCCCCAGGATATCTATTTTTTCACTTTACAAATCTTACACTGTGGGGAAGAGCTGATTGGTTCCCAAATGGGAACACTGTGAAAAAAATACAATCCAAAACAGAATGGCTGTTCAACAGGTACCAGCCATGAAATACACTAAAGGAATATTTGTTCTACCATATGTTCTGAATCAAGTAACACTTCGTACAGCATTCTTTTAAGCAGTAAATCAAATATACTATGTTCATAGATTAGTCCTGGCACATTCCCCATATCTGGTCATACAATGGCAAAAATATAGATAGTCTTCAACTTACGACCACAATTGAGCCAAATATTTCCGCTAAGTGAAACATTTGTTAAGTGAGTTTTGCTCGATTTTACGACCTTACCATATTTGTTAAGTGAATCTCTGTAGTTGTTCAGTTAGCATCATGGTTGTTAAATATCTGTCATCCCAATTGACTTTTCTTGTCAGGAGGTAACAAAAGGTGATCACATGACCCCGAAACATTGCAACTGCCATAAGTATGGGTAAGTTGTTAAGCATCTGAATTTTGATCACATGACCATGGGGATGCTGTAATGGTTGTAAGTGTGAAAAATGATCATAAGTCCCTCTTTTCAGTATCATCGTAACTTTGAATGGTCACTAAATGAACTGTTGTTAAGTCGAGGACTACCTGAATACATATCTTAGGTGAAACAGAGCATGCTTTTGAAATTTATTCCAAATGCCATCAACTTCTGAATGAGTTATTGCTGGTCCTCTAAAGCTTTAAAGACCTGTTTTCAGTTATAGTTTTATACTCAAAGCCACTGCGCTTTGATATGTCTGACAATGCTGTTATTTCTCTGTACTTTCTCCCCTTTTTACTTTCCCCAACTTCCAATGCTGTCTGCTGGTCCCCTTTGGGGCACAACAATGATAGGAGAAATATTTAATTACAGGTAGTCCTTGTGGGTCATTCAGAGAAGCAGTTATTAAGTGAAATTGCAACTGTGACTAGGATCTTACTTTCACCTTTCCTTTGTTTTACAGACCTGCAAAGGCTGTAAATCTGAGGATTAGTCATAAAAGTTACTTTTTCATCACAGTCATAACTGTAAATGGTCACTAAATGAGGCAGTCACAAAGTGAGGACTACCTGAAGTTTTATCAGAACATTCTTCTATAGCCGGGGTGTCAAACTCGATTTCATTGAGAACCACGTCATGGTTGTGTTTGACCTTGGGGGGCCAGGGTGGGCGTGGCCAGGGTGGATGTAGCCAGCTCAATGTCACTTGTGTCGGGGACGCCTGTGGTGGTCTGAGCACTTTGCCAGTGAAAATGGCAGAGGGTTGCAGGAGGCTGTCGCAACTGAAAACAGAGTTCCCAAGCTGCATTTTTGCTGGCAGAGGTACCATGTGCCAGTCCTTCATTGTTTCCAGGGGGGTCCCGCGGGCCAGATCTAAGCGCCCCGCGGGCCAAATCTGGCGCGTGGGCCTTGAATGTGATACCCCTGTTCTTTAGAAACTTATTTTCAGTGTATGCAGCTATATAATAATGATTTTACAAATGGCTACCGTTTTCTTTCAATAAACTACCGAAGCAAATGAATTTGAGAAAACAAGTGATGTACCTGTGCAGAGCAGAATCTTTCCTTTAGTTAAATATTTGATGGTTTCTGCTATTTTTTGGAGACATTCTTCAGATAGGTAGGGTGGATCTGCTAAGACAATATCAAAACTATGTGCTTCAAGGTGGGTTGGAAGTTTCAAAGGACTGTTGTAATCGTAGAAAACATACTCGGTTCCATACACAGAAAATCTCTGGTCATACTCCAAAATGCAGGTTGAAAAACCTTGGCAGTCCTGCTCTTTCAGTTTCTGATAAACACTCGGGGCACTGACACAAGCTATCCTGCAAGGATAATGAAGCAAGGAAAGAAGTGGTTATTTAATATATCAAAATGTTTAATTCACACCTTTTCCTGAATTTAACCACTTACATGAGTCCACAAACATCATTCTTGTTCAATAATATACCTGTAGAATTATTTTCCCCTCACCAGGGACAGGAAAATCTCTGGAATTGACAGGAAGTTCTGCCAATTCAACAGAACTGAATGAATGATTATTTACAAATAAATCATGAATAATTATTCATTGCACAAGTGCAATCTTGTTCTTGGGTGAATATGCACAGTACTGCAACCAAAGTCAACTTTACAAATAACCTATCACTGAAAAAGTAACATGTACCTTCTGGATTGCTGCATAAATAGTCCCTGTCCATCTATTTTATACACAGGATAGGATGAAACAGGATGTGGTTTCCTGAAAGTATGCTGCTTCTATTTCTACTATTATAAATACACTTCTCTTATGCACTTGTGGTTAACACATGTCCAAATATTAAATGCTTTTTAAAGAAGCAGCCTCAGAGTTCTGTGCAACAAAAATCTGCTGATTGTGCTAATGAAGGCAGAAATGTCTAGGGTGGGGTGGGGAGGAGAAGATAGTCAGAAATTGAAGATGGAAACCCCGATCACAAGATGGAAGCCTCACCATTGTTTCTACACATGTAAAAATGTGCAGGGCCTTAACTGCATAGCCATGGCCATTTTCTTTATTTTTTTGACATTCCCCCTGCCCTGATAATCCTGGATAAAACTCTGGATTCAAATTCTTCTATAGATCAAAGAGATGCAGTGGCTCAGTGGCTAAGACACTGAGCTTGTCGATCAAAAGGTTGGCAGTTCAGCGGTTCAAATCCCTAGTGCCGCATTAATGGGGTGAGCTCCCGTTACTTGTCCTAGCTTCTGCTAACCTAGCAGTTCGAAAGCACTTAAAAATGCAAGTAGAAAAATAGGGACCACCTTTGGTGGGAAGGTAACAGTGTTCCGTGCGCCTTTGGTGTTTAGTCATGCCGGCCACATGACCACAGAGACATCTTCGGACAGTGCTGGCTCTTCGGCTTTGAAACAGAGATGAGCACCACCCCCTTGAGTTGGGAACGACTAGCACATATGTGTGAGGAGAACCTTTACTTATAGATCAAAGACTCATTAAAAGAACGATCTCAACCCCTCATCCATAAAAGGGGAAGGTAGGATATTGTGACAATCCAGAGCTGTTTGCAGATGCTTGAGAGATCAATGTAAAAAACTATTTAGTGATTCTTATCTCCAGTCTGACAGTCCTGTGTCTTAACTGTAAACCCCCACCCCCATGGTCAAAACTGCATCATACATGTAATCTTGGATTTACAACCACAATTCCAAACCAGACTTTTTGTTGCTAAGCAAGGAGGTTGTAAAGTGAGTTGAACCTGATTTTGTGATCTTTTTTTTTTTTTGCTACAGTTGTTAAACAAATCACTGCAGCTGTTCAAGGAATTGTGCAGTCATTAAGCAAATAAGAATTTCTGCATTGATTTTGCTTGTCAGAAGCCAGCTGAGGTGGTCACAAATAACGACTGCATGAGCCAGAATGCTGCAATCATCAGAAATATATGCCAGTTGCCAAGCACCCAAATTTTGATTATGTGACTGTAGGGGCACTGCAATGCTTGTAAGTGGGAAGGCCAGTGGTAAGTCACTTTTTAAAGTGCTATCGTTAACTTCAAATGGTTAATAAACAAATGGTTGCAAGTCAAGGACTACTTGTAGTTTAATGCGCTGAAAAGGAAGGCTGATGGAGGAATAAGCAGCATTTTTACAAGATACAATAGAACCTCTGGTCATGACCATAATTCGTTCCATAACTTTGGTTGAGGCCTGATTTGGTCATGACCCGAACCTAATTTTAGAAATTTGGAGCTTACAAAAAAAATGGCGTGGAAAGGGAAATCGGCCGTGAAAAAAAAAAAGTGAATTTTTTGGTCGGAACCCGATTTGGTCGTGGTCAGAAGCGTTCGTGACCAGAGGTTCTACTGTAGTCACAATGCTTGGTTTGTAGAGAGCCAACAGAATTTACCTGCCACCTTTCCCAGCTGCTCTTATGGCCTCATTAGCTAAACAAAATGCCGTCTCAGGATCATACCAAAACTGGCTCAGTTGCTGAAAGGGTTAAAAAAAAGTGCAAATGTTAACAGCTTAACTTTTTCAGTAACATTTATCCCTAGAAGATTATTTGCTACAACCCAGAGGTCTGGTTTGGCTGAAATACCAACTTAAAGAATTAATATCCATCCATGGAAGAAGGGATCAAAAAGTTGATGGAACTGGTGGAGATGACGAAGTTAATTATACAAATTAGGGAAAAGAACGTAGTTTGTTTCCACTTGGAAACCGTTTCTGGTTTTTGTGCTCTAAAGAGACAAAAATTAAACTTTGATTTTGGGCCTTCATCATTTTTAACAGATTAACAGAGTTGGAAGGGACCTTATAGGTCATCTAGTCCAACCCCCCACTCAAGCAGGTGTCCAATCTTTTCTTGAAAGTCTCAAGTGATGAAGCTCCTAAAACTTCCGAAGGCAAGCTGTTCCACTGTTGATTGTTCTCACTGTCAGAATTTTGTATGTTGTTGTTATAGAAATGGCTAGTATTAATTATTTTATATAAATAAAAAGTTAATCGTATAACTATCATGCATCTTACTGCACCAAAAAAGCTGGAAGACACTGCTTTTTGTTTCTTTCTTTTTTCTTTCCTACGCCTATTTCCTTTCTCCCGTTCCCTTCCCCTTTTTGCCATTGTCTTTTTAAATTTTATTTTATATTAAGAAAAAACAATGAGAAGAAAAAATTATTATATATAAATATATATATAACTGGCAGATTCAAGTTAGATGATATCAAGACAAAAATAACAAAAATCTAGAAAATCAGTTTAGTTTCAAAGAAAAACTAAGAGTGAGTAGGCATACCACTGAATTAAGTTATCATTCACAAATTGTTCCATGAATTCAATAATGAATAGGTCTGTTTGGGAATTATACATATATTTTCCTGAGAATTACAGGTAGTCCTCAATTTACAACAGTTCATTTAGTAACCGTTCAAAGTTACCACAGTGCTGAAAAAAGTGATTTTTTTTGCAGCATCCCCACGGTCACATGATCTAAATTCAAACGCTTGGCAACTGACTCATTTACTACAGTTGCAGTATCCCGAGGTCATGTCTTTTGCGACCTTTTGATAAGCAAAGTCAATGGGGAGCCAGATTCACTTAACAAACCATGTTACTAACTTAATAACTGCAGTGATTTATTTAATAACTGTTTCAAGAAAGGTCGTAAAATGGGGCAAAAGTTACTTAACTGTACAAGAGAAATTTGGGGCTCAGTTGTGGTCTTAAGTCGAGGACTATCTGTATCTGCTCCCAGTTCACAGCAGCCATGAATGCAAGGGCTGGAGAATGGGAAATAAAGCTGGACTAACATGATACACCAAGATATAACTAATGGCTGCCAAGGTGCAAATGCTATTATTTTTTTTGCATAGATCATTAATCAGTGCTCTAAGCTCACTGGAAACTTAGTCACTGCTATTTCCATTCATGGAAACTGGAAGTGAAAACTCGTGAGCCTTTCTACACAGGAGTCGCCATTAGCGTATTTTAGCAAAAATGCTTACCCAGTTCTCTTCAATAGAGCCAACCGAATAACTTTGAGGTTTATCAGTAGTCTTAGCTTCTCTCTGCTGTTGCTCGACATAGAACTCCTGCAGAGCAGCTAAAGCTTCAGATGAAAGCTGAGGAACATCATCATCATCATTACTCATTTCTAGATATAAAGTATGAGATTAAAGGCCTTTTATCAGCTGAAAGGAATTGGCAAAAGGTAAACAACTTAGCTATAAAATTCAAATATTTTGCCATGAGAGGAAAAGATTTTTATGAATGAAAAACAAGTGGTATATATATATATATATATATATATATATATATATATATATATAATTGGCAAACAAGTATATATATACTTGTTTGCCAATACAAATAATCCTCATCTAGTGATCACCAATTGGGACCTTGGCATTAGAGAGTTAGTTGCTAAGTGAAACCATAACTGTGCTTACTTCTTACTTACTTCAGCTTTCCTTTGCTTTATAGACTTGTAAAGGCCATATATTTTGGGTCCATTTTACAGGTAGTCCTCAACTTACAACAGTTCCTTTAGTGACCATTCAAAGTTACAATGGCACTGAAAAAAAGTGACCTTTGACTCTTTTTCACACTTATGACCATTGCAGCCTTCCCATGGTCATGTGATTTACACTCTGATGCTTGACAACTGGTTCATATTTATGACAGTCGGAGTGTCCCGGGATCCTGAGAGCCTCTTTTGTGACTTTCTGACAAGCAAAGTCAATGGGGAAGCCATATTCACTTAACCGTGTTACTAACTTAACAACTGCAGTGATTCGCTGAACAAATGTGGCAAGAAAAGTCGTAAAATGGGGCAAAACTCACTTAACAATTTTCTCACTTAGCAACATACATTTTGGGCTCAATTGTGGCTGTTAGTCAAGGACTACCTGTATTGGGAAAAGGTGATCTGCCAGCAAACACAGCTCAGGACTTCTGAACACAATTATGAAATGTAATTTTTCTTATAAAACAGCAATCTTCATGTGCGTTCACCATATGCTGTATTTATCACTGTTAACATTTCAAAGATTCTTAGAGGTGGTCCTTGTCCTTGCGTGAAAAGCAGTAGTGTTGCTTTTGATTTTTGATAAACCTAAGAAAGTCCCTGATCAGATTGTTTAATTCCGGCCAAGTTATGAGATGATGGTAACAGACGGGGAAGCTAGAGGAACCTTTCTAGCTTTTACTCTTCTGAAGGAGGAAAAACAATTACTACCAACCTGCCTTCCATTGCCTTCCTACCTGTATACTGTACGAGTCAAAAAGGGCTGTAAAAATATTTACAGACCCCTCACATCCTGGACATAAATTGTTTCAACTCCTACCCTCAAAATGACGCTATAGAGCACTGCACACCAGAACGAGACACAATGCCATCACTCTGCTAAACAAATAATTCCCTCAACACTGTCAAACTAGTTAGTAGTTACTGCATTACTATTAATCTTCTCATTGTTCCTATCACCCATCTCCTCCCACTTACGACTGTATGACTGTAACTTTGTTGCTTGTATCCTTACAATTTATATTGATTGCTTCCTAGTATGATTTGATTGCTTATTTGTACCCTATGACTATCATTAAGTGTTGTACCTTATGATTCTTGTTGAACATAACTTTGCTTTTATGTACACCAAGAGTGTATGCACCAAGACAAATTCCTTGGCCAGTAAAGAATTCTATTTAAAAAAAAAGAATGAGAGAGAGAGAGAGAGAGACTGCAAAGGTCCTCTTTTCTGCTCACATTCTCCTCACAAAAAGGCCTAACATCGACATGGGCCCTCAGTGGTTGCCTTTGTAAATCAGGCCAACAACCCACACCGCACCGCGATGAAAAGGCTCTGCGTTCACGCGGCACACTAATACAGGTATAGGTATATATAGGCGACCAGTAGGCGGCAGCAAAGAGAGCCCTCGCTGCTGCCATCTCGCGGTCAGCCCGCTTACTTGCAGACAGAGGAGCCCCATGCTAAAACTCGGAACTAATCGCCCGGGCTGGGTCTACGTATCCCGTGAGGGCAAAAAGTACATGGCGAGTACAGGGTGGCCACTCTCGTGGAAGGCCCTGGAGACTAAACCCGAACCCTAAACCCTACTCGTGCGCCCGTTCTCGGCTACCCAAAGCAGGCTCTGCCTCCACCACTGACGCTCCCCTCCCCGGCAGCTCGTTCTCCTTGCTTTCCGTCGGCTCGCAGCCGGTCCACTCACCAGCAGCCTAGGCCTCTGGGCTCCCGCCCGCCTCTTCTCTCCCGGAGCTCCGCCTTTCCTCCGCCCGGTAATCCAGCCCGCTCCGGCGCCCTCTAGCGCGGAAGGAGAGCCGCTCGCCTGGTTGCTATTTTAACAGGTGCTATTGGGAAGGAAGGAAGAAAAGGAGGAAGGAGGAGAGGGAGGAAGGAAGAGAAAGAATGGAGGAAGAGAAGGAAAGAAGGGGGAGGGGAGGAAGGAAAGGAAAGGAAAGAGGAAAGGAAAAGAAAAAGGAAGGAGGAGGGGAGGGGGAAGGAAGGGAAGGAAAGAGGAAAGGAAAGGAAAAAGGGAGGAGGGGAGGGAAGGGAGGAAGAAAGGAAGGGAAGGAAGGAAGGAGGAGGGGAGGGAGGAAGAAAAGGAAAGGAAAGAGGAGGGGAGAGGGAAGGAAGGGAAGGAAGGGAAGGAAAGAGGAAAGGAAAGGAAAAGGGAGGAGGGAGGAAGGAAGGAAAGGAAGAGAAGGAAGGAAGGAGGAGGGGAGGGAGGGAGGAAGGGAAGGAAAGAAAGGAAAGAGGAAAGGAAAAAGGGAGGAGGGGAGGGAGGGAGGAAGGGAGGAAGGAAGGAAAGGAATAGAAGGAAGGAAGGAGGGAAGAAGGAAGAAAGGAAAGGAAGGGAAGAAAAAAGAAAAGGAAAAAGGGAGGAAGGAAGGGAGGAAGGAAGGAAAGGAAGGAAAGGAATGGAAGGAAGGAGGGGAGAAGGAAGGAAGGAAAGAAAAAAGGAAAGGAAAAAGGGAGGAGAGGAGGGAGGAAAGAAGGAATTAAAGGAAGAGAAGGAAGGAAGAAAGAAGGAGGAGGGGAGGGAGGGAGGGAGGGAGGAAAGAAAGAAAAGATGGTAAAATAGCATGCCAAGGAAAAGGGAGCTAAAGAGCATGACTTCCCTGATTCTTGTCAAGCACCACGTTTTTAATATTATAGCTAAAAAAGAGTGGGATGGGTCGGGTCGCCGTCTGTCACGGTAAAACACTGGGGGGACTTAGAAGGCTTTTTCAAATGGTAAGATTTTTTTGCTGTGCAACGCAGGGGAGGACTTTTCCACTCAGTTTCCATGTCTAAAACAAGCCTACCAAAATGATGTTTGCATGAGCTACAAACGCCTAATTGTGTAAATGGCAATTTTGCTCAACAGCATCACAAATGGGACTTATTCATAGTGTTGGCACCAATTACGGGCAAGTGTCTGTGAATTCTATGATAAATTGATTCCCAGTGGTGCCTTTTTATAGATTTCGGTTGAAAATAAACAAAATGTAGCACTTTGCATGGTTCCCCCCCCCCCGAAAACTTATTTGTTGCTACTTCATCCTTAAATAGAAATGATCCAGCACATACCTCTTGTGAGGCCAGTGAAATCAGATGAATATGTGTGAAAATGGCTCTTACCAAAAACGGTAAGATGTTATTTTACTGAACTGAAGTTCCATCTTAGGGGGGGCAGGATTTGTTCTTACATTTAAGACAAGGCCATTTACAGGCACACTTCTAGAAAAGAGAAGCAATGGCCTTGAAGAACTAGAAGTGCCTACCAAAGCAATGAAATGATCGGATAAAATGAGCCTGAGCTGGAGCCAAGAAAAAGTACCTTGAGAAAAGTCTCAGAACATGAACCTGGGAGGAGGTAGTGTACTGTAGACTTTCAAAATTCTGGAATTAAGCTACACAGTAAAAATAGTATTGATCTATATGGCAATGGTTTCCTAGTCAGGTCTATCTTGCAGGACTAGCAATATTATAAAATGTCCTTTGTTTCAAATAGAACAGTCCAGTGAAATGTCAACTATCTCCCACATTGACTCCTGACATTCGCTTCAGATTGAAGCTGAATGAATGCTTATCTAATCTGAATTTAAAATTTAATTTGACGTTTACTGAAGTTTATACTTCTCTATGTCAGGGGTCTCCAACCTTGGCAACTTTAAGACCTGAATTCTGGGAGTTGAAGTCCACAGGTCTTAAAGTTGCCAAGGTTGGAGACCCCTGCTCTATGTTATACTATGATTATTAAATAATTGAATGGCAGACTGGTCAGCCATATTTTAGCTTAATATGTTATGCAAAGCCCATCTGTGTAATTAATAATTTGTCCAAATTTTTTTTGGTCAGGGGTGTATGCTCAAGTCAGTATTAACATTTGGATCTGGTGAGTGCCTTGAGTAGTCCTTGCAGTTTTCTTGGCAAGATTTTAGAAGTGGTTTGCTATTGCCTGTTTCCTAAGATGGAAAGACAATGACTGGCCCAAGGTCTCCCAGCTAGCTTCATGCCTAAGATATAACAAGAACTGTCTCCTGTTTCTCATCAGACACTTTAATCACTAGGCCAAACTGGGCCCCCAAACTTGTATTACCATGATGAAATTAACTAAAGATATAGTTAAATGTGATAGATGGGCTCTGCAGAGAATCTCCTGCAATTTTATCTTAGGAAATGAACAAGTATACATTGGATTTTTGATACTTGTCAATTAAAAGCCTACAAATAAGATGCAGTGCTGCAGGAATAGAATGAGGTTTTCTGTATACTCTAACTCATTTATAGGTTTATATATAAGTTATAGGTATATATATCTAACCTATATATGTTAGAGCACAGGTGTGAAACTCGCCACATCACGTTGTCGACACCTGATGTTTCATGACATTTTTTTCATTCATGGAGCTGAGGTGGACGTGACCTGTTTATGACACATTTGGCCCGTGGGCTGCCAGTTTGACACCCCTGGGTTAGAGTAATCACAATTGGGACTCACAACTTGGACATTAAACAAGGCAGTTGCTAAGTGAAGCCATGACTCTGCTTAAATCTTACTTCAACTTTCCTTTCCTTTATAGATCTGCAAAGGAAGTTAATGAGAGGACTGTTTGCAAAGTTAATTTTTTTTATCACTGTTGTAACTTCAAACAGACACAATATAAGATACACTAAACAAGGGCTACCAAATTCCTAGATGTTTGTTAGGGCTCTTTCATCTGCAGAATCACTAGAGTGGAAGCAGAGAGGTAGAGATTTCTGTATCTTTTGGTTGCCATCAAATAGTTATTTGCACTGTTGCAATCTAGACCTGGTAGCCCCAATTGTTTATTTAACGGGAGATGTTTTTCTACCATAATCATCAACGAAAAATTCAGAAGAAGAAAAAGTTATTAAGTTGATGTTTCGCACATGGCACCATGATTATAGTGCTAAATGTGCTTGCCTTTGAAATGTTAGATGGCTGCAAGAAATTACTGAGTACTGTGGAAGAATAATCCCAAACTAAATTCTGAGAAAAAGCAAAAAAATAAATAAATAAGGTCTTTATTTTTAAAAACAGAAGTTGAGTAAATCTACAGTTTTTTTTTTAATCTGTTTGGAACATGATTGAAAGCCAGTATTAAAAATGACAAAAATAAATGCTTTCAAAATTATTACTTGGTAAGATTTCAAAATTCTGCATATACAAACTTGATGTTATAGTAGACTAATCAATGAAATATTATTGCATTGTTTGGAACTACTTTTTTTGGTATGCTAGTACTGACTGCAGGTCACATCATAAACTTCTTTTGTCTTCTAGATTGCAGTTTTTGAAAGTAGGGACAATGGGATCCTTAAATATGTTTTGGATACCCAGCTTATTTCAGGATGTTTTCAGGAACATTGTGACTGCAGTGTCCTTGCTAATTGGATAGACAGACACAATATTGGGTGATAGATTTAGATGTGTGATACTGGAGAGCAGTGACAGTGATACAATGAGACAACAATATGCAAGAAAGCAAAACTCTGCTTCTCCTGCATTAAAATACTGTAGAATCAAACAGTTCTAATAGACTTATTTTCTTTATAATATGGATTTCTGGTGAGATTAGAACATACCTTTCCTTTAATTTTCTCCTTTTTTTAATTACAAGTTTTAACAGCACTAATGTAAGATCTTAACCACTATGATACATCATTTGTATCTTCAATAAACCATTATGAAAAACACATCTATACGTTAACAATTACTAAATAGATAATTTAAACTTTCCTCCAGGAACAATTTCACTTGATTTAGTAAAATATATCAATCACGTGGCCCAAATCCCAGTTCTGGAAGAGCAGTATGAGAGACTGCTGCATATGAAAAATTAAGATTTCCATTGAGTATGTATGGAATATCCTGTCTATTACAAAGGAAGAATAAATGTCGTTTTCCTACTAAATGTTCTTCCTAGCTGGCTCAATCCAGATGTGTTGAGGCTACATTCGATGCCATGCTATGGACACTATGAAATTTATAGAGGCAGTAAAACATCCTTTCAACCCAACAATAACTTCAGAATCAGAAGATGTAAATTGAGCAAAACCAGGTAAAACAGAAGTGAAGCCAATATTTAGTTAACAATACATCTGGTACACCATCAGAGGTTCCCAGGAGAAATTATAATACAGTACATGAACCTACATTTCCTCTGATCTTACAACGATAATGTTGGAAAGTTAGGCATTTGAGCAGTATTTGCCACCTTGCTCAGTGCAGAAAAGGAAATTAAAGCTCCCCGAGACAGGTAATTGTGCAATCTGTAACACTTCAGGTAAGAAGCAACCCAACACCTTTGTCACTTTGCTCCATTTGATAGGATTAAAAAAAAAAATAATTGGAATCTGACTTATGGTGATTCAAATTCTTCATTCCAGGTCTTGCATTTTGACTTTCTTTTATGTAACACTTCAGAAAGAGTTTTGCAGTCTTCAGAATTTCAGCAAGAAAAGTGCTTTAGATTCAGCTGACAATGCTGGATCCAAAATATCTTTCCAACTCTGAATCTGAAGACTGTGCAGCTCTTATTTTAGATATTTGAAGACTGTTATATCCCCCACTCTTCTAACATTCTCCAATTACTCATTCCAGTTTGTCTGCATCCTTCTAAGAGTGTGGGGTTCACACAATATTCAAGAGGATCTGACCAATGCAGAACAAAGTGCAACTATTATTATAGTTCTGTTGATATACTGTAGCTATAATTATGTTTGCCTTTTTAAATAGTCATATCATACTGTCTCACATTCATTTTATAATAAACTGCTGTGCTGTACCAAGATTTTGTTAGATTTTATACAGTAGTCATAATAGTGCAGGATGGATGGCAGGAAAAAAGATGTTTGCTTTGCTGTGGTGTAGTGATTTTCAGGAGGGTTACAATTATTTTGTTCTTTGCTTCCTTCATTCTGCGTTGCACTGTAAGCCCTATTTATTGACTATCTTCACATTACATCATTCAGAGACTGGCATTCAGTCTCTTATCACAAAAAACTCTTTATTTCTTGACAGTATTTCATCAGGACTTCCTTTCTGTATAACAAACAGACCCTTTTTCATAATTATTTCAAGTATCCATACCTATCAATTTGACAATTTCCTTATTGACAATGTTCACATTTGACTCTATTCAATTGGTTGTCCCCCTGCCCAGTCTGTTTTTCTGATTTACCAATATCTTTTCACATTTTGTTTATGTCTTAAGGTATTAAGTATTCTCCTAAAATTTGGTTAGTGACAGATTTGAGAAGCATCTCTTATTTCTTCACCCAAATTAATAATGTTGATGTGTACAGGACCCAGGGCTAAATTGTGTGGCATCTACATAGCATTTTACTCTAATTTAATTATTGTGATTTTTATATCAACTATATGTGACCTGTACTTCCTAATTTGCTAATCAGAATGTCATGTCAAATGCTTTTTGGAAGTCCTGGTTTACATATAGCATTCCCACAATCTACTAACTAAGCTATCTCATAAAGTAATGGTCAAGATTTAATTGATTATGTGCCATCAAGTAATGGACAACTCTTAGAGACCACACAGATAGATTTTCTCCTTGATAATCTGTCTTAACGTGGTCCTTCAACGGTGCATTTATTGCTACTGTAATTGAAATGGGTCAAGACTTGATGCTGATATATGTTAATTACCACATTTAATGAACCAGTCCCCAAAAACTTTCCACACATTAATGTTAGATTAACCTGTCCATAATTTGTCAAATTCTCCTTTTCCATTTTTCAAGAAAATGACAATTATCCTTCTCCAATAATCTCAAAGGTAATGTATAATTATTTAGCCAAACCATCAGCAAATTATTTTCAGTACATCCTATTCATCTGTCCTTAAAGATTTAAATAATTTAAATAAGTGTCTCGACTATATTTCAAGCAGCCTCAAATTAACTATCTGCCCCTTCATCCTACTGTCTGCTGAAGAAAATAACTTAAAATAGCTTTGACTCTTTGTTACCTATTAGGTAAATATATAACTTAACTTCATGAACTTTGGAGAACAAAAACATTTAAAAGTAAATAGACCTGTTCATCTTCACATTAAATTACCCCCCCTTTTAAAGTTCTAGCTTCTAAACATAATTTGGCTATTTAAAATATGCAGATTAAAATATTCCACTTCTAAAAAGAAGGTATCTACAGCAACTTTCTTTCCTGAGTCAGTAACATTTTGATTTTCATTGAGTACATATGTTTATCAAAATATTTGCAAGACAATTCATTTTCAACAGCCATAAAGTCACAAAAGTGCGTTAACAGCTTTAAAGCAGTCCGAAAATATTTTGGCCAACAGTCTTTCATTAAGGACGGATAGAAGAATGTAAGAATTCACTGCCAGTAGTGCTGAAGTTGTGAGAAGAGATTTTCCTAAGAGATTTCTTAGAAATACAGCAATAGTTCAAAAATAGCAAAACATTGTTTAAAAGTAATGGAGCATAACAAGCAGAATGTACAATAGAAACAACAATATTTAAAACAGCATTGCAAATATATCTAGTAGGGGCCAGTGAAAATTCTTCCCCCAACCATTTTGCAGTGGGATAGACTAAATTAAGATCCCTTAGTTCAAAGAATCAGAGACATAATCAGACAGTTTTCTTTGCAGTTTTCTTTCTTGTAGTAATTACCCATCTTTCAACAGATACAAACTATGTAAGTCATATAATTCCTCAGTCTTTTTTGGTTAAAAGGCAATCTAATGCACTTTAGAATTGAAGACAAACCTTAAAAGAGATCATATAAAAAGGATTAGATGCAATAGAAAACAGTTGGAATTTTAACTAAACACATTTATGCAATGAAACATTTAATGAGAACCTGCCCCTTTTTAATAAAAAAATTAAAGTACTGAAATTCACATATTGAAGCACCAAGATTATCATTTACATTTACAGAGAAGTTTTCAAATGCAATTCAAAACATTTATTCTTTCTAAACACCCACTGTCAGTTACAACTGGTTAAGATTGCAGACCGCTTTGAAAAACAAAATTATTTCTTGCTGTTTAACTACCTTCATGATTTTCTTTCTTTTCTTTCTTTCTTTTTTTTTTTTGACCATAATGCTTTATTTGGATAGCAGGTGTATTAAAAAATGAAAGCATATTAAGAATCCAAATCCAGTCATGCAAGACAGCACAAATCTGTCTCTTTACATAAAAACCATGACTTTCAAGTTTATTCCAGATCTTATTAATTTAAAGCAAAATTTCATTTCAGACTATCTGTGGCTTTAACTATTTTCCATTGCACAAAAGGACTGGAATAAAGAGAGACTGACCTAAATCAATAGTAATTCTTGAGCTTAATAAACAAATTATTAAAATTAAAAACGATGCATTTAACAGAAGTGTAGATGGCAAACTCAACGTTCCAGTTAAATTCTGAACTGTAAGATTCAGCCAGATATAAAGTTTAGGTACCAAAATCTGAAGGATAGAAAATAAAGTATGTTTCAACTCCAGTAATTGGAATAGTTCAATAATTTAAGGCTGTAATAAATAAAATTGACTGGTTGAATTTAATAACTGTTTTACTTCTTCCAAAAGAAGTAGTAAGTGAGAAGATCAAAATAGCATCAGTGATATTAAATTAATTATATTTTGCATGTTTGGTTATGGCTGTCTCCTCATTCTAAAAGCTTGGTTTACTAAGAGCAGCGGTCAAATTCATCTTGTATCTTAGTGATATTCTAAAGCAAGAAGACTGAATCAGTGCAAAACTGAATTCATTATTTTTATTTATCTTTGATAGAAACAACTGGAAAACCATTTTTACGCTTCAGAGCAAGTCAGCTTTAAAAAAAAAGTAATTGCACATGGATAAAACACAAAAAAATATTTAACAAGAAATATGTCATTCCCCAATATTGGGGAATATTGGCTTAAAAGGGCTTTTTAAAATTATTATATTATTTATATTACATTGAATATGGCTTCATTTTATGGAATATTCCAGCAATTCCAACTACAGTAATGAATAGTGGAATTATGGAACTCATGTAATCTCAAAACTGCCATTCTATTTTGTTTGCTTCAGACCAAGCTTTCCATTTCTATAATAGCCAATGACAATAATATTCACAGCACAAGGCTACGTGTGCCTATGCAAAAGGTTCACAAAATACAATAGATTGCTTCCAATTGTGACTATCCGATTGAAATATGACTGCCACTAAATCTTCAGAACAGTGACATACAAAGCATGTTGCACCACAAAAAGTGATATTGTATTTGCAAAATTTTGCAGATGAGAAGATCTGGAAAAATAGATTTTCATTACTTTGAAATCTGCTTTTAAAACAATCTTCAATGAAGCTGACTCTTAGAATAATGAGATAAACCCATAAATATAAGATGTTCAACAGCTCTCAGATTAATAAAATGGAAGGATGGTATTGTTTTTCAGATGAAGTTCTTTTGCATGGTTTAAGTTCTGTTTGGAAGTGGTTCATTAGAGGAAACCACTCAAATAAAATCACAGAATGGGAATCCTACTATAAACGATTTTGGTATTATTGTGCAGATATGTTACTACTGTATATGTTTAACACCAATAATTGCTGGGACCAGGTTGAATTATTTCAGTTTCTATTGTGATAAATTAGCTGTCAAATAGGGCAATTAATTTGAATTTTAAGCAATTTATCATTTTTGTACATTCTGTCTTTATATGTAAGTTGCATATATTTCACTAAATATAATAAATGGCAACCCAATACTTGAATTGCATTTTACCATGCTCAGATTAGAATTCCAGACATTCTCTTTGAAAAGCGTAATAGTACTATCAACACCCAAGATAAAAGCAAGGTCAGTTTATCTATGGTGAAAGCACGTGATTCATGTTTTATGTTTTGAAAATCTAGCAATAGAGCTGAATATAATTTGGAAGTAAATACAGAACAGCAATGGCTATCATTAGAAAAATATTCCAAGAAAATGGTTTGCTCTGTCAAAGCATCATATTTGGTGTGTCTGAATTATAAAGTTGTAGGTTGCATAATGGGATCTTACAGCAAGTGTTTTTTTTACTTTGTTTCCCTGAAGGCGGACTCATCGGGGTTATTGAATATTGAACCAAATTCTCAAAGAATGTCAGCTAACTGAAATGCATTTTTTTAAAATTGGCTTCCATTGACTTTGTGTTTTCACTAAAAGAAGTAGATCTGGACACAGTCTAGTATGGTAATAAGAGAGTTCTCCAGTGTGATAAATATGTCTATGCTGCAAAGTGAGCTTTCAGAATTAGTAGAGCTAATTCTGGATTGTTAAAATGTCAACATTTAGGAGTGGAGATACATTGCATTACATCTGGAAACATGTTGTATGATGTAGGGATAAGATAGTATTATTCATACTTTTAAAAAAATACAAAAACTGGAAAGATAACCTCCTTAGAAATTTCTAACGATTACAAAATTTCAGATAAAAATGTATTGGATAGTGTCCCTTTAATATAATATACATTTTAAATCGGGAAGCAAGTTTAAAATTGCAAATAATCCTTGACAATTTAGAAACAATCCACCAAGACCTGTTGTGCATAACCACCATTCACTTGTGCAGAAATCTGGAACAGAGTAATTTGAAATGAACCGATAATGCCCAGCAGGCCACTTAGTAGATTCTTCCCCAAACAGTCAAGAAAGTGGAATTCTTGAGCACAATTCATTGTTCCCTTGCAAATATTTCCACTTTAAGGAAACTGTGCAAACTGGCTCTTCAATGCTTCCAGAGATAAACATTATGTCTCATATTTCCAAAAGTTCACATGGCACCTTTAAGCACTAATTTTATAAGCTAGTATTGTTGTTCACAATAAATGAGAGCTTAGTTACATCCTAGCAATAAATTGCCATCAATTTAAAAATAGGCAGTAGAATTTTGTTTCAATATCATGAGTAAAATTTTGAAAACAAATTGGTTTAGAAACTTAAATGTTAACAGACAGTTTTAAAAGACACATGTAGAATTCATCATAATTAAAACATATAATTATGTTGGAGCCACAGGACAAACCCAATTTTTAAAACAAATCAGAAGCCAAAACAATTCCCTTATTCTACAAATAACACTAACAGAAAGAGATGGAACAATATAATTGAGAATTGAACAATTTAGGCTCAGTTCAGATATCATGGCAAGTTATGGATTAGTTCGTTAGGAATATGCGTTTTAAAACTTATTTTTAGGAGACCAACCAGTGGCTAAATAACCATCATTTGCTCAGCTCAGCCACTCATGCATACTAAATTAAATCAAGTGCAAAGGGTTTGTCACAGAATGTTCTGAAAGCCAAGCCATTTAGTTTGTAGAGATCTCTGAACCAAGCCATTCTTTATTGAACCTTTTTGTTTATTTATTCAAGGAAGCAACTTCCTCTAGCCAGTCTTCAGTTTTTGAAAACATTACAGTTCATAGGAAAGATTTACAAACCATAGCCCATCTTTCCCTTGATTTCTGATTGTGATTTAATGAGAAGGAATTAAAGAAGTCTTGGACCCTTATAAAACTCTATAATATTAAAGATTTCAAATCATATATAAATAATTATGGGTAGTGTGATTAAATGGTGAGATGAACAGCTCAAGACTGGCACGGAATTGCAAACATGATGCTAGGATGAGGTGAGGGCTTACATTTCTATATAAAATGTAAAAATATTTATTTGTTAATATCCAATAGCTCAGTTCTTGCAAATATGAAGCACAAGATTCTGGAGACTAATTATCTCCTTCCTTCATTAAAAAAGGTTATTTTTAATCAGCAGCATACATATTCTGGTTGGTTTAGTTTGGCTTACAATTAAGAATAAATGTTCTGCTTCCATATTCTTGATATCCTGCCACTTTGTTCCCATGGCAACCTCCTATTTGGTGAGTGCAGGATGAAACCATACAGGTAATCTTACATAGTTAAAGTGCCAACACACCAAACAAGTGGGATCAGAGCAGTAGAAGACAGCAATATTAAATTTGACAATGGTGGCAAAATATTAAACCATGGGTCCATATTCTGAAGTCAAACATGCACGGCCTTTGCTAGAAGAGTTTGATGCTCGTGTAGTCTAGCCACTGAATCTAATGCCCCAACATTAAAAAAAAAATTGTAGAAATCAATAATTTACATAATTTGAAACATTATTGCTTCAGCAAACAATTCAATCTTGAAATACACTGCAGTTGTGTATGACATGGGTGTGACTCAACAAATATTAAAAGTAAAGGTATACATTGATTTTTGTTTACACTCATAGACATAATACTCTCAACACACAAGGGCTGCAAACAGATACATGGCAGCTTAGTGCCAACATTCTAAACCAGTTTTGAATATTCAAAGCTTGCCTTAGATAACTCACCTAACTTATTTCAGCTATTTTTTTTTGTTTTGTTTTAAATTAAGGCAATGAAATGGCTACAGTTCCTAAAGTTCATTTCAGGGGAAACAAAAATATACACCTTTCTTCTTTCTGAACTTTAGGGCAGCAGCATATAATGTAAAAAGTTGTATTACACAAACATGCAACGCCAGGTTGATGTAAAAAAAAGCAAAAACAAAAACAAAAAAACAAAACCCAAAAAAACACTAAATCCAAGTTAAAAAATATCATTTGGTGGTTTTTTTCTTCACTGGGTTACACACAGTTTTTGGAGAGGAAAAATAAAGCTTAGAATTGTTTTACAGTTCTGTATGTGTCTAAATCACGCACCAAAAAGGGCTTCTAGCAATAACAAAAAATATTATAGGAGTTTGATTCATCACTACTTGAGGACTTCTGGGACAAGGCACTGATTCTTGGTTTTTTTTTTTTTTTTTTTACTGTGCCCATGTCTATATGCACTTGTGGAATTCTTTTAAACATTTCAGTTTTTCTGTTTTTATTCTGTACAACATAAAAGGTATATGACAGACGGTGGCTAACACATATTAGCAGAAGCTGATTTTAGAGTTGACATCTCCTATTCCACTGCTCAAAACTTCCAGGCTCTCTGAAATTTGAGATGGCTGCAAAAAACCCAGCAACAGGCATTTAAGATTACGTCAGCTTTCAGCATTTTTCAGTGCATTTTGCAAAAAGGGTCTAAGTTAGGCATACAGTTCTGGTATTTATTTTACACAAAGAAGACCACCGACATTTGACATAAAGTCTTCTAAACTTTTGAGGAAGGCCATCTTCTGCTTACGGTCCAGCGTAGGCGGAGTGCTGCTTGCAGTAAGTTTGTTGAAAGCATCTGCTAACCGCTGGTAAATTATGGGATCTTGCTGACTTGATAGTAAAGTTTCAACTAATTCAGAATATTCTGCCTGTAAAGAAAATAATCACATTTATATTTCAGAAGAAAATTTATTAATAAAAATTAACTCTGTGGAATAATATCAAAGGCTTCCTATAGACTGACTTGTTAACAGAATTACAATTTAAGTATATTTCCAATTTTGGATGCAAGGAACATTTCTTTAAAGTTAAGAGATAGTGGCTTCCCTCAAGCCATCAAGTTAATTCTATCTGACTGTAAGATTCAATTATAGATCTCTACGGCCCCTAAACATTATGGAACATGGAAGAGATAATGACACCATAAAATATCATACCTGATGCAAACATACTAATGTATAAAATGCTTCCCCTGCTGCAGCTGTCATCTCTGTATTGTGCTTTTGCAGTACCAGCATATCAAAAACCATCTAAAATGTAAAAACAAAACTTTATATCCTGACTTTTTAAGAAAAAAATTGTGTTAAGATGAAAGTGACAACTGCTTTGTAGAAGCCTGTGTTTTAAGATGAGGACTAAAAATTAACTTTCAAAGAAATACGTAATTGCTTGCAACAATGTGTAAGTTAAAACAGTGTTATCACCATATAACAAACGAAGGGTAAATGGCTGAAGCAGAGACCCCAATCTATCTGTTTAATCATGTTAAGAATTTTTAACTTCCTTACTAATATAGTCCACTCCCATGGGCACAAAACAATGAATTTTCTGGTGGAAAAACTGGGTACTTTTTAATAGTAGATTACTTGGGCTCCTCAGTAACCAATAATCTAAACATATAAAAAAGCAGGATTAATTTTACAAAAACTGGCATCAAATGTGGTTTTAACCTGATTACTGGCTTGCATCCAAAAAGCTCCTCTGGCAAGAAAAAGTGGTTTCCAGTAAGTAATATGGCATAAGGTTTGTTCTCAAAGTTTTTTGAAGGATCACTAAGGCTTCTGCCCCTCAGCCTCTATTTCCTATTTTGCAATATTGTATTTGCCAATACAGCACTGTGCAAATGAACTGAGCTGGAATTCCCAGAATTCTCAGCAGCTGGGTCAAACATGCCGTCCCACCATTGGGGAAAGCTGCCAACACCAACGATATTACACGATGGTGTTGCTCTATGCTGAGCCACAATATTAGACAGTAATATATGGAATGGTGTCTCTTACCTTAAGAAAGTGTCTTGTTGCTAAAAAGAGGGATGACTCTGATTCCTGTGTTTTTGCACATTGTTCTGCTAATGGTGTTAGAGCTTCTAAGCAGAGCTGGCAAACATCTGAACTCATTCTGATTATTCAAAGTCAAGAAATATATTTATTCCTTTGGGGGGTATTTGGAAATTATACAGTATGTCAGGAAAACCAGTAAACCGAACTTAAAATTTGCCATTTTCCTATATATTTCAAGCTAAGATTACTACTAAGTGGTTGAAATTGGTTCCTCCTCCACTATTTTTTCCTAGAAATTGCTCTTATTGCATTTCTATGTTTTAATCAAATGTAACTAAGGAAAGTAAAGAGGGAGAATTTAGGGCTGAAACAAATAATCAAATGTAGAGGGCCACAACAACTTGTAGCAAATGAGCACAGAATATCTAAATATTTTTATATTAAAATGAAACTGTATAAGAACAACAGATTCCATCCCTGCAAAATTATAAAAGTAGTTTTATTTTTCCTATCGGGGAATTCTCATAATATTTTAAATGCTAGAATACTCTAGCAACAGGCTTAAACAATCTAGTGCACATATATCCTGGTTCCTTACTGGTAACAGGATGGGAAAATTACGTATACGTATAATGAAGTATACGAAGTATACGTTACTTCAAACAAAGAATATGCAAAACCTGATGAAAGATTGTATTAGATTCTCTGCCAAAATAAAATAAGAAATATTTGGATTCCCTCACATAAAATAACTTTGGTAACCACACAATGCAAATGTTCAGGTAAGTAATCAATAACTGAAATTCTTGACATTCTTAAGGCTTAAAAGGGTATACCATATTTTTCGGAGTATAAGACACAGCTTAGTTTTTGGGGAGGAAAATAGGGGGGAAAAAATCTGCCTTCCAGGTATTCATATGGCTAGCGTCCTTAGTCCAGTCAGCTTCAGCACATTAGTTTGCTGGTTTTTTATCCCCTGCTTGGGGATAAAAAACAGCTTGTAAGGCACAGCTGAGAGGAAGCAGCAATGAGAAAAGCAAGCAAAGGCAGGGAGAGATCGCTTCACTCAGCTACTGCCTAGTTAGGACTGAAAAAAAGCTTCTAAAGAACAGCTGAGAGTCGGAGCAAAGCACGGAGATCCTTCACTGCTAGCGCCTTGTTAAAGCACAGCAGAGAGTCCAGGGAGCAGGCAAAGCTGGGAAGATTGCTGGCTAGTTCCTCATTATTGCCTTGTTAGGGCTGAAAAAAAGCTTCGAAAAAGCTACATTCGGAGTATAACATTCACCCAAATTTTCAGCCTCTTTTGGGGTGGGGGGGGGGGGAAGGTGCACCTTATAGTCCAAAAAATACAATATATCAAGTATACAGTAATGTAATGATTTAAATAAAGAAAAGTAAAAAGATCAACTGAATAAGTCCTTTCCCTGCTCCTCCAAAATAAGATCTTAAAGGATACGATGTCATCCCCAATTCTAATGAATACATAAGGCTTTTAAACAAGTCTTCTGGAAGCTGTGGAATTTTCTCAGGAAATATTTCACAAATAAAAGTAATTAGTTTGTAGTACTGATTACATAGTGATGGAAACTATAGAAGGAAAAAGTAAATAGGTTCATGTTAATGAGGCTTCTTAATAATTACATTTGAAGAATGCAAAGTAATGTCAGGCATTCAAAATCAAGGGTTATTAGTTTTATATGTTTCACAATTTGTAATACATATATAGTCCTAGGTTTTTGAGGTCAATACAGAATTAAAGCTGACATATTTTTGTAATTCATGGCCCATTGTTGAAACCATAGATCACGTATTGTGGTAAACTCTGGTGAAGCTGATTTACAATTAAAGACTTCTGAAAATTGTAACCAAAGGGAGGTACCATGGATGTTATTTCCTCAGTCTCAACCTAGTATATTAACTACTTCATTACACTAATTCTCCAATACCAAACTATTCCACAGATGGTACTATTAACACATTTAGACAGTACTAGGTTTAAAAGGCTGTTTAAAGGCAGGCATGAGCTTGGCTGAAGCTCTGAGTTAGTGCCAGTGGCCATTTTCAGTCAGCCATGAGAATACTGGTAATAGTAGAAAATCCATGGTCATATTTAGAGACACAATATTATAATGATTAAAATTTTTGGAAGAACTGTCAAAATTCCCCATCTCTTTCTGCAACCCTGCATGGCGCTGTACATACCTTTAGCAAATCTTGGGACATTAAAGGCAGGATTAGATTCACTCCATATAAGACAACATCTGCTGCTGATACGGATCTGTTTGTTGCTTGCCCGGGTTCATGTCCCCTAAATACTTCATCTAAAAAGTTGGGGAAGAGGGGAGAAATATAGGAATATAAGAACAAATTCACCTATCTGCAAATATTTTCTGAACACCAAGCTTAGCATGAAATCTTTCATAAATTATTAATTCAAGTAATTGGAATGCTGTGCTTGAATCTCAGTAAGGTGATGCCAAATGTAACTTTGCCTTCCTGCAGTTGATCTTAAAAACCTGTTTCCTTTAGAAAACTAAACAGTACAGAGAGGCGTATTTAAATTATACCTGCTTTTTTCTTATTCTTCTTTGGATTCTGAGGTGGATAAAAAGACTCAGACATTCAACAAGAAAAATAGGAAATCAATTTTAAGGTGAAAGAAAGCCTGAAATTCTAACAAAAACTATAAAAGATACTTTGTAATCTACTATAGTCAAAATTAATGTACCTCTAGACATACAATTATAAGATATATACATTTCAAACTTCAATTTTTTTAAATTTTTTATTTTATTTTATTAAATGTTGAAGATCAAAGTACAATCTAGACGAAAGAAAGAATGATGGAAAATAAATTGCTGAATAAGATAAAGTTAAAATATGTGTGAATAGATGTAAATAGTAAGAAAGGATCACTTCGAAATAGCTGTAGGGAAAAGTGTTATTTTTATAAATGTTGTGTGTTTGTGTCTTGTTTTCAAACTTCAAATTTAGATTTGTCATAAGGCAGACCACTTTAATATATTTTAAAGCAATGATTCACTAATGATCTGCTTAACTTCTAATTAAACGTATCTTCTTATTATATTTCAAAATGTACAAGATAAAAACCCAAACAGTAATCTTATTAGCAGCCACAAAAATTTGGCTGATAAATGAATATAAAATTCAATGAAAAACTGTGCTTACAATGAATAATTATTTGCTTAGGGAATGGTTTCATATATTATAAACAGACAAATACAGGTTTACCAATTTACAGGTAGTCTTCAATCATCAACTGTGATGGAGCCCTTCCTTCCTTCCTTCCTTCCTTCCTTCCTTCCTTCCTTCCTTCCTTCCTTCCTTCCTTCCTTCCTTCCTTTTATTTAAATGTATATGCTGCCCATCTCCCTGATAGGTTGGAAGTCAAATTGGCCAGTAAGTGAAATGGCCACATGATCACATCATGACCCCCACCCCCCATTCCTGCTCTTCCTGATGAGGTCGTCAAATGAACAGGTCCTGCCTCAGGCCTCCTCCATTTTGAAGCATCCCATATTTCAATTCCTGCTCCTTGGGGTTGCCACAGGCCTTGGGCCTGCTTCCCAAGCCACTGGACCTCACACCCTTCCACCTTTGGAGAGCTAAGTGGAGGGGGTGCTGTATATCCCTGTGGTCAGTTGTAAGGGTGAATGACTGCAGCTGCCATAACTTTGGAACCAAGTTCTAAGTAGCTTTTGGGGGGATCTGTAAGTCATAAATTGAGGACTACATGTATCAACTATACACTATAATTAGTATTTATTCATGCCATTATGCAAATGCTTCAAAAAAATTACTTTTTAAAAAGATATTTGACTGCCTACATTTCTCAACAGGTTGCTTAAATTCTCCAATATTAGTTTAAGCATTCCGTAAAAATACAAACAATATAAAAATCAGGAAGGCAATAAAAGATTGGGGGAAAAAATTGAAAGCCACTGAAGAGCCAAACAGGAAAGCATCAAAAACTGTTTGAATAAATGCATCAGTGAACTAAGGTTTTAACTCTGAAATTTAAGAGAGCGAACCAACAGAGCTCTGTTATTTGTTCATTACATATTGGTGTCAAGAGATAAAGAGCTCTTTAAGTTTCATCCATGTTATTTTCAGTTCTAAATTTCTCCCTACCTGTATCACTGAAATCTATAAATTCTTTTGAAAGTAGGTTAGTGAGAAGCTCCATAATGAGAAGAAGATCCTGGTATTGGTCCTCTTCTGCTGTAACATCTATTCGTTGTCTACCTAAATTATTCTTGGAATATACTTGAAGTAGGGTCAGACAAGCTTCATATAAATTCATGGCTTTAGACTGCAAAAGAAAAAAAAATAATGAAAAAAGAAAAGAAGGCTTAATGAAGGATATACATTTGCTAGAATGTACTTATTACTCAGGCCTTGAAACCACTTCAGTTGCAACTGGCAACTGAAGAAGAATAAGCAGAATATACTCCATTTATAACAAGGGTTTAAAACAATAAAATAACAATTCTTAATCATTATAAATCCTATTGCTTGAAGGAAATAATCTCCAACATAGTAAAGCAGGCATACATTTAAGCAGTGTAGAATTTCCATTGTATAGTTATAACATTTTGTAGGAAAATCTCTCTTGGTATTATTAATTTTTCCATGTTTAGGAGCTCTGTGGCTGGAAGAAGTAAGCAAGCATCTCCTGGATCTTTAACAGTTAACATTGGGGCGTACACCTTCTAAGTTACAGCTTCTGAGGCAGTAAGCATTCTATTGATGAGAACCTGTACAGGTAGTCCTTGACTTATGACCACAATTGCCACAGTTGTTAAGTGAATTACTCCAGTGGTTAAGTTAGTAACATGGTTGTAAAGTGAATCTGGCTTCCCGTTGAGTTTGCTTGACTAAAGGTCACAAAAGATGATCATATGACCCTGGGACATTGCAACCATAATAAATATGAGCCAGTTGCCAAGCATCTAAATTTTGATCACAGGACCATAATTACTGCAATGGCTATAAGTATGAAAAAAGTCATAAGTCACTTTTTCAATGCCATTGTAACTTTGAATGATCACTAAACAAATGGTTATAAGTTGAGAACTACCAGTACAGTAGAACCTTTGGTCACTACCATAATTCGTTCCATAACTTTGGTCGCAAACCGTTTGGTTGTGATCTGAACCTAATTTTGGAAATTTGGCACTTACAAAAAAAAGTGGTGTGGAAGGGGAAATTGGCCACAAAAAAAAAAAAGTGATTTTTTTTTGTTGAAACCCAATTTGGTCGTGGTCAGAATCGCTTGCGACCAGAGGTTCTACTGTATTCTTCTATACATGGTCAGATTCTCCATTATCTGACAGCACACAGCCTCATCACACAGATGGTCATAAAACAATGCAATCAAAGCATGAGACATAAATAATATCTAACCCAAACCCTCTCCAAATGGACAAATCAGCACAATGGTGAAGGAAAATATTCTAACAGAAACAAATACATCATGTCATGAATCATCAACTCTCAGTTTTAATTCAATCTAACTGATAATACTAAAAATGTTTAGAAATTCCAAGCTCTTCAAAAGATTCTTCCAAAATATGAAAATGCTTCAATTTACAGAGCTCAATGATTTCTGTTATTAGAAATAAAATACAAAAAAAAAAGGTTTTAAGAGTGTGAAAAGAAACTGATATTACTGTACAGATATGTACATTTCCAGCATATATCCTATATTTAGAATATATTTTTAAATTTATTTACCTCTCCAAGATAGCATATTTGTTTATGTGCAACTTCAACAAAAACTTCTATAATGAGGTTAACAGTCTCTGGTGTATTCTTGTACACCTCCATTAGTCCAATGCAATTTGTAAGGAAGTCCATCAGAAAATTAAAGAGAATTGCTACATTGTCTATCTGGGTAGCCTCAGCAATACCACAAAGTGCTTCTAAGGTGGCAGTGATTTCCTGTTTCACCTCCTCCTCCTGGCAGATTTGTTGGAAGTTTTCTTGGTTTATCACATTTAAGAATCGTTGTTGCAGTGGCTGAAGAACCTGCAAAACAAAAATAAAAAGAAGTATACTGTAGCTTTCCTGCAGAAAGCTGCAGACAGAAAGAGTTTGACCCAAAGATTTTTCATATAAATACACTTATTTGGATAACAGTATTGTTTATATATAACACAACCTAAACTGGAGGAAGTTTTTTAATTTTTTTTTATTTTAAACACATTAAAACAAACACAAAACAAACAACACATATATACATATCATTTTTCTGTTGTTAACAGCTCATTTAAGGTGATCCTTTCTTATTATTTACATATATTCTAACTTTATCTTAATCTATTTAAATAATCCAATTTCCTTTATAACGACTTCTCTTTACTTTGATCTTCAGCACATTCAAGCAATATTATCACAAAAATAAACAATAAAGTATTATTTCTTTCCCCTTTTTTCCTTTTTTTCGTTTTTCCTTTTCTCCCACTAATCATACCATCTGTACCATACTCTATAGTAATCTGTGTCCTCTCTTTCCTTAAGGTCCTTTGTAAGCTTGTCCATCTCTGCGCATTCAAGGATTTTTTTAATTAAATCCTCTTCTGTTGGTGGGCATTCCTTCTTTCAACTGGAGGAAGTTTAAGATTGATCATAGAGGCATTACTTCAGTTCTAAATAAGTTGGCAATGCCTGTTTACTAAAATCCCTCTGTGAGGGAGATAGGCAGTTTCTAAATATGATAAATAAATGAGTAAATATTTAAATAATTTATTTCTTGTTTGAATATTATGTATAAAACATACCCAGCCAAAAACCTTAAAATGCTAAAGGAACACCGATTTTGAAAAAGCAGTACATATGTAAATTTTAAGCCAAATTTTATGGCTTAAAAAAAAAAAAAGCTGAACTGACCCTAGGCGGGTAATAAACAAAAGCCATAAACCACAAAAATACAATTAAAAACAGGGTTAAAACGTAAATATAAAAACAAGTTAAAAATCAACTTCAAAGGCAGAGAGAGTGCCTTCAAATTGATTTTAAAGAGCAAGGTGTTTTAACAGGTAGTAAATGTCCATAGCAAAATGTCTATGGAAATCCTCAATCATCCAGGTCATGTTTGTCTCAAAGGTGCTTTTTTTCCCAAAGACAACTGGACTTTCTTATTTTTTTAATTTTTTTTCCCTTCAGTCAGAAATGAAGAAGCTTCTTGGATAAGAAAGATTTTCATGAAAACAAAAAGAAAAAAACTAAGGAAGTTCAGTTGCCTTTTGAAAAAACACTTTTGGGGCATCCACAGCAAAATTGGTTTGTAAAAGGCTAGTGGGATTGTTTTAAACAATTGTGGAAGAGATGCATGGAGAAACTGAGTCACAACAGTTGTCTCTGGAGTCTCACTATGGGAGTGGTAAAGGAGTCATATCATTTCTTGCTCTTTTAAAACATCATGAACACATTAGGCCTCCAAAACCTGATAATAATGGTTTGAATTCTTTTATGTTGACTTGTCCTATCTGGCTTTGTATAATATTTTGTCTGCCAAAAGGGCTCATTATCCATTGTAAAATTTTACAACTAGCTGTTTCTGGCTCAAGAATACAGTCTTTTGTTTTTGCAGCCACATTTTTTAAATACACGTCACGCTATTTTAAAAAATTATTTTTTGAGACGCTTCCTTGAAAAGGAAACGGGAAGTATTGAATAAGAAATAGCACATGCTTAAATCCTGGAAGGCAATGGAATATGTCTATAGCTAAAATAAAGGGGAAAAAAGGTAGAAAAGTATTCCAAAGTATTCCTCTAATTTTTTAGTTTGTTTCTGTTTTCTTTTCTCTATACATGTGTGAGTGTTCACATGAATGTGTGTATGCAGAAGAGTGTATATTTGGCAAAATGTGGCCTTTGCTAAACGGCTAAATCAGGAAAATGGAGATGGAGAATAGGGTTGAGGTGGTCATTTCTGATCCATTCAACTCCCCCCTTGCAACAGCCACATCCTTGTATTAATGGCTCACTGTTCTCCAGAAGAGGCAAGTGTTTTGATAGACGCTCCAGAATCATCGTTCTGAGGTCTTTAGAATGATGTACTGAGGCCACTGACGCTTCCCAACACAGTACAATAGGCACTCTCCCAAAACAGCTTCTAATGCAAGGGTATCAAACCCAAGGCCCATGGGTCAGATCCGGCCCACGGGGTGCTTAGATCTGGCCCATGAGCGTGGCCTGGAAATAGCAGAGGCTGACGGTGCCTCTGCTAGTGAAAACGGGGGACGGGGGGAACATCCCATTTTGGCGGCAGGGTGCTGCAGGAAGCATCCGTCCCATCTCTCCCACCAGCCGACCCACAGAGGACAACTACAATGCTGATCTGGCCCTCGAAGAAATCCAGTTTGACACCTCTGTTCTAAAGCAATGCCTCTCAACTTCAGCAGCTTTGTGTGGACTTCAACTTCTGGGAGTTGACGTCAATGCATCTTAAAGTTGCTGAGGTTGTAAAATAATGATTTAAAGCAAGGCTGTCAAACTCGCGGCACGTGGACTGGATGTGTCAGGCGCTAGCCACGCCCCATTTAGCAAAGGGGGAAAAAGTCCCGATATGTCACATGATGATGCCGTGACCTTGCAAGTTTGACACCCCTGATCTAAGGGATGCATATGGATGACCCAGTAGATAGGAACAGTCTTGAACTATGGAGACAAAAATTTATGGGTGGACTGTTTTTATTTAAATACGTTTTTCTGTGTATCAGCAAAAAAAAGTTTCTAAAATATGCTAAATCAGTAAATATAACTAAGCAACATTGCACAAAATGAAAAAGAGGGAAAAAAATAAAAAGAAAAGTCAGACATAAGATATTATGGTTAGATTTCGTTTGTTTAATATTTGTTATTCTAGGTCCAGAACATTTTTCATGGAATTTTATGACACCCTTTGATAGCAAAATGACTGATATTAGAACTTTAATTTTCAACAATAAAAATGAAAGCATTGATGCATGAATATCAAGAATGACTTAAAGTATTTAAATATATTATTTAATTCAACATTGTTGCATTAAAATTATAAAAATTAGTATTTTTGCAGTTCAAGATAATATATCCCATGATTTCCCAATCCAGAATCAAAAATAAGGTTGGTAACAGATTTCTTTCCTTATCCCTGAATAACTAATTTCTGTTAATAAATGAAAATAAATAGAAAATAGATAGAAAAGTATTGTATTTTGAGAGTATGCAGCTATACACCACCAATATATTTTATATTTCATTTATATAATAAATGAAAATAAAAGAAAATTTATTTATTTTATTTATTTATTTATTTAATTTCTATACCGCCCTTCTCCAAATAGGACTCAGGGCGGTACACAGCCAAGGTAAAAACAGAGCATACAAAATTTAAAAACAGTATTAAAATAATTACATATTTGGCCGTAAATTAAAACAACCCAATTTAAAATCAATTTAAAATTTAAAATTTAAAATTTGGCTCAAGCCAGCCCAGCTAGTTGGAATAAATGGGTTTTCAGGGCCCGACGAAAAATCCAGAGGTCTGTTATTGTACGCAACTCTGGGGGAAGGTTGTTCCAGAGGGTGGGCGCCGTCACAGAGAAGGCTCTCCCCCTGGGGGTTGCCAGCCGACATTGTCTGGCGGACGGCACCCTGAGGAGGCCCACTCTGTGAGAGCGTACTGGCCGGTGGGAGGCTATTGGTGGCAGAAGGCGGTCTCGTAAGTACCCCGGCCCTAAGCCATGGAGCGCTTTAAAGGTGGTCACCAACACCTTGAAGCGCACCCGGAAGACCACCGGAAGCCAGTGCAGCTCGCGCAGGAGAGGTGTCACATGGGAGCGCCTCGTCGCCCCCATAATCCCCCGCGCAGCCGCGTTCTGGACCAGCTGGAGTCTCCGGGTGCACCCCAGGGGAAGCCCCATGTAGAGAGCGTTGCAGTAGTCCAGGCGGGAAGTGACTAGTGCCTGAGTGACTGTGCGTAAAGAGTCCCGATCTAGAAAGGGACGCAACTGGTGTATCAGGCGAACCTGATAAAAAGCCCCCCTGGCCACGGCCGTCAAATGATCTTCTAAAGACAGCTGTGCATCCAGGAGGACGCCCAAGTTACGAGCCCTCTCCGTGGGGGCGAGTGATTCGCCCCCAATAGCCAGCGATGGCGTCAGCTGGCTATATCGGGACGCTGGAAGCCACAGCCACTCGGTCTTGGAGGGGTTGAGTCGGAGCCTGTTTCTCCCCATCCAGGCCCGCACGGCCTCCAGGCACTGGGACATCACTTCAAGGGCATCATTGGGGTGGCCTGGGGTGGAGATGTACAGCTGAGTGTCATCAGCGTACTGATGGAACTCCACCCCGAAGCCACGGATGATCTCACCCAGCAGCTTTACATAAATGTTGAACAGCAGGGGCAAGAGGACCGACCCTTGTGGCACCCCACAAGCAAGGTGCCTCGGGGTCGACCACTGCCCCCCGTCAACACAGATTGCGACCGGTCAGAGAGGTAGGAGGAGAACCACCGCAAAACGGTGCCCCCCACCAACCCCGCCAACCGGCGCAACATGATACCATGGTCGATGGTATCAAAAGCCGCTGAGAGATCTAACAGGACCAGGATAGAGGAGCAACCCCTATCCCAAGCCCTCCAGAGATCATCCACCAACACAACCAATGCCGTTTCCGTGCTGTGCCCAGGCCGGAAGCCGGACTGGAGCGGGTCTAGATAGACAGCTTCATCCAGGTACCGGGGAAGCTGTTGCGCTACCACACTCTCAACAACCTTCGCAACGAAGCGAAGGTTGGAGACTGGACGATAGTTAGCCAAAACAGCCGGATCCAGAGAGGGCTTCTTGAGGAGGGGCCTCACAACCGCTTCTTTCAAAGCAGCCGGCAGGACCGCCTCACTCAAAGAAGCGTTAACAATCTTCTGGAGCCAGCCTCGTGTCACCTCCCGGGAAGCCAGTACCAACCAGGAGGGGCACGGGTCCAATAAACATGTGGTCGCGTTCAGCCGTCCCAGGACCCTGTCCATGTCCTCGGGAGCCACAGGATCGAACTCCCCCCAGGTAACACTCTCAAGACCTGCCTCAGTCATCCCGTCCGGACATACCCAGTCAGAGGCCAGCCCTTCCCGAATCTGAGCGATTTTGTCATACAGATACTGCACAAAGTCCTCAGCTCGGCCCTGCAAGGAGTCATCCTGCGCCTCCAGATGGAGGAGGGAGCGGGTCACCCTAAACAGGGCGGCCGGGCGATTATCTGATGACGCGATAAGAGCGGCAAAATAGCTAGATTTCGCCGCTTTTATCGCCACTAGGTAGGTCTTAATATGAGACCTCACCAGTGTTCGGTCAGATTCGGAGCGCCTGGTCCTCCAACTACTCTCCAGGCGTCTTTTCCGGCGCTTCATCTCCCTGAGCTCCTCGGAGAACCAAGGAGCCAGGTGAGTTCGGTGCCGGGTCAGAGGCCGCAAAGGCACGACACGGTCCAAGGCCCCGGCAGCCGCACTATCCCAGGCGGCCACCAGGTCCTCAGCCGAGTCATGAGCCAGAGTCTCAGGAAATGGCCCAAGCTCCATCTGGAACCTATCAGGGTCCATCAGGCGCCTGGGGCGGAACCACCTGGTCGGTCCCGCCTCCCTGCAGCGGGGTGCAGAGGTTAGAAAGTCCAGTCGAAGGAGCGAGTGGTCAGACCATGACAAGGGTTCGATGACTATATCCCCTGTATCAAGGCCACTCAACCACTGACCAGAGACAAAAACTAAGTCCAGAGTGTGTCCACCCGTGTGAGTGGGGTCATGAATTAACTGAGTAAGGTCCATGGCCGTCATGGAAGCCATGAACTCTCGAGCCATCTCAGACGTTTCGCCGACAGATGGCAGGTTGAAATCCCCCATGACTAGAAGTCTGGGGGTACCAACCGCCACCTCAGCTATGACGTTGAGCAGCTCGAGCAGGGCTGTTGCCACGCGGCAGGGAGCCAGGTACGTGATCAACAAGCCCATCTGTACTCCACGACCCCACTTCACAAAAAGGGACTCACATCCGGCTATCTGTGGAACAGTGGTCTCCCTCGGTTCAAGACTTTCCTTTATAATAACCGCCACCCCCCCCGCCCCTGCCCTGAGCTCTCGGCTGATGGAATGCTCGGAAACCTGGTGGGCACATATCCACGAGGGGAACCCCTCCCTCGTGGCCCAACCAGGTCTCCGTAATACCCGCCAGGTCCGCTCCCCCCTCCTGAATAAGATCGCAAATGAGGGGGGCTTTATTTACCACGGACCTGGCATTGCACGATAGCAGCCGAAGGCTCGGGCCCTGAGAGTCTGAACAGCCTGGGTTACGAGAAGGGCTATGGGGACCGGGGCGTGCCACCGCTTGAAGATAGCGAGTGCGCGCCCCCACCACATGATGCGGCCCCCTGCTCCCGCCATATCTGCCCCTCCCACTCAACACATTGATAGAAAAACCCTCGACAGAATGGACTCTGATATCCCCCTTACCCCCGGAATCCGCACCCTCCGTGGCCCCACTAACAGCTGGGCTGGACCCCTCCCCCCGTGGGTTAACCCCCAAACCCACACAACCCTCCCGCCCCTTAAAATCCCTTAAAAATCTATCAAAAAATTTCCCTAAAAAACCCCTCAATCCTCTTTTTGCAGCATGCCACCTCTCAGGGTGCCAAAGCCCGTCATAAAGGTAGGCCCTTGATAAAGAGGAGGGCCACACCTGCGAGAGGGGGGAGTCTCGCAGAATAAGAAGTTCTGTTGGCGAATACATCTGATCAATCAGTTAATTAATTAATCAGTCAATCTGGGGGAAGTCCACGGCCTGGGGGTAATCAAGATAGTCCAAAGTCTGGGGGGGGGGGGGATATTCAATCAATTCCAAGTCAATAAATTCAATAAATTCAATAAATTCCACTGCTCTCTCACAGCAGTGGATGGAGTCTTAAGCCGCTTCGAGGCCAGGTGTTGACACCAGCTGCCCTCTCACGAAAGCTGGGAAGGGCCAAAACCGCAGTCATCGTCCGGCTCCATGCAAGGCTTGAAATCTGGAATATCTCGCTCTACAACTGGGGGCTTTAATAGCAGCCACCAATCTACAGGTCCGCGAGCCAGGAGAAGGCTCCGATGGTTCTGGCGGCTGTACCTTGGGCGAATCAGGAGGCAAGTCAGGAGGCTAAAGATGTCCATGGGAGGCAAATATCATCCTATTGTTCAGGGGAACCTCCAGATGATAAGTGGCCTCATAGAGGCTAACAGACCACATGGGGCATAAGAGCTTGGCCCCAGGTCTTTTCCAACCGTCAGAACTGTCAGAACCGGCAATGTTTCTAGCTCACCCCCATCCACATAAGGGAGGGGGGGAACCTCTGGAAGAACCAGGAAGAGGCCCCCTCCAAGTAAGCCTCCCATCTAAGTTGTAATAGCAGTTCCAAAGGACTGACATTAATAATATATCGTGGTCAGAGGCTCCTCGCTCTCCCTAAGCAAGTTCCTCCTCCTTTCGCCCCCTTTGGTGTTATCCCTCACAGCCGCTTGTCCCAGTATTGCAGCAAGTGCCAGCCCGACGATCTCAGCTCTCCGAAGAAAAAAAAAACATCTCCATCCATCGCTGGGAAGCCCCTGCCATCCCCTCGGAGCTCCAGGGAGAGACTGAATCGCCGATGCTGCCACCGTCCACTCCACCAGTCCGGCCGCCGCGGGGAGACGCCGAAGTCGCCCTCCCTGCTCGTAAAACTCGTAAAGCCTGCTCGTAAAGCCGCAGCGCAGCCGTCTCCGTCTCCTCCCGGCCATCGCGTCCTGGAGAGCTGCCAGCTCTCAAAAGGAAACGTCCAGTTTGGTAGGAAGCTGCCCTGGCCAGACATGGGGCAAGATTAGCTGGTCCGGCCCCCGAAAACCCCCAAAAGCCGGGGAATCTCCCCCCGGGTATTGCCGCCGCTCAGCTGGGAGCGGCCATCTTGGGCATGCGCAGGAGATAATAATTATATTAAATAAAAATAGATAGAAAAGTATTGTATTTTGAGAGTATGCAGCTATACACCACCAATATATTTTATATGCACTCATTTTGTTTGATAAATTCCAATAAATAAATAAAATAATAAAGTCAACAAGAAAAACAAATCAAGATTACTGAATGCCAAACTGTCACTTGCTGATATCACTCATCCTGAATTTTAAAGCAGAGATTATACTTACTTCTGTCCAGTACTGCTGTTTGGTATCTCCATCCATATGAGCAAAACCCCCAAGAACTAAGGCTTTCATTAATGTACGTTGCACTGAACTGGATAGAAAGTGAAGAGGGGGATTCCGTCTGGCAAATTGTTTTGCTAAGTTCCACCAGTTTTCACACTGAATTACTAAATTTGCCCTAACAGAAAAACATTGAAACACAATAAATAACAATGCAATAGCTTGGAACAGCTAATTAAACCAGCTTTCTCCCAGATAAAAATTTTAAACAGATTCTTAACAAACAAATACTTATCTAATGACATTGTGTGTGCTTGCACTAGTATTAAGTGTCGTCCAAAAAATTCTTCCCCTTTGTTTTGTTCATAAGTAGAAATAGGACAAAATAATTTATGTCTTACCAACAATATTCTTCTTTTGGGAACTCACTTAAACCTGAACTGGCTATAGCACATGTTTTTATTTTAATTTATATATAAGCACAAGTTAAAAGGAACTTTAGAAGTAAGTTTTGGAACTGCCATTTCTATTTACTAATATGAAGCAATCCGTTTCTGAGGCTTGGCAAATTGTCTTTTTAATTTTTGGTGTTGATCAAATCAAAAAGAGTTATCGCAATCATGTTCCATGCTTGGAAATAAGTATGGTATCTTAACAATGGTAGCTTAGCACTAGACTCATCAAACTTCTAGAAAGAATCATTTTGTAAATTAAGTATTTACATTCCAGCCCCTAAGTAAGATTGTCCTCATCTTATGACCAGTCTTTAAAAGATCATTTGAAATTACGACGGGCCTAGAACAAGTGCACGTTTTGGAAAATGGGTTGCTCTTAAGACTGTGGTGTTTGCTTATGACCACTGCAAAAAATGTTGTAAAATTGGGTACAGTCAGGTGGGATCTCAATTTATAACCGTAATGACTTATGATTGGAAATCCACCCCCAATTGCTATTGTAAATCAAGGACTACCAGCAATGCAGTTCATTCAAACAGTATCATTTTGCTTGTGAACTTATTGGATAGTAAGAACACTTCTAACCATTTTAATCTCTTCCTATTTTCCTCAATGTATGCCTAAAACTCTTTTGAAGTAGTTCAAACATGTATCTTTACAACATACTTTTGATGGGCAAGCAATCTATATTGTAAATGTAGTCCAGATGCATGCTGGTTATGTGATCTGTCCTCAAAAGATACAAATTAGAGAATTTTAAACTCTATTAAGTTTAATATATCTACTTTGTATTTAACCCATCAAGCCGTGAAAAATAAACAAAAATATTTCATCTATCTGCCTTCCAGATAGATGGCACCAGGTAATTGTTTCAGTACTACTACTACTTCTCACAGATACTATTTATATATTCACAGAGTCTACTAACATCTAGTTTGGTCCAGAAATTCTCATGGGACTCTTAGAAAAACATTTATTTTTTTCATCTAGGATTATAACTTTTAGGCTTACCTCTCCCTCCTTTCTACCAAAGTTACCAGTAGCTGCACAGTGTCATTGGCAAGTTCTTGCTCAGAACTCCATACTGCAAGATTGCTGAGTACTTTTTCTAAAAGGTAGCCCACAATCCATTGGGCACCCTCAGTGTCAGCACCAAATGCAGTGTTGAATGGCAAGCTTATCTAAAAAAAAAAGTTAATATTTATGAATGCCACAGAATGTAGTACAGCGTATTGATAAGAACATTGTCTGACTCCATAGCTTTCTTTTGTTTATTGTAAGTTAAAAATACATATCCGTTTTTTTCAAAAATGCATTAGGAATAACATAATTGAAGGCACATACAGATTTAATAGACAGATTCATTATAGCAGGAGTCCCCAATCCCCAGGCCAGATACCAGCACTGCTTTGAGCCCGCCAGGAACCGGGCCACGCAAGTGAATGAAGCTCTATCTGAGCAAGCATGGGATCCAGGCAGTGCATAAAACCATACTCCCCCTCCCCAATCCACAGAAAAATTGCACTCCATGGAACTGGTCCCTGGCGCCCAAAGGGTTGGGGGCAGCTGCATTATCGTATTTCTGCATGCATGCGCCCACTAATTTTAGAGGAATATAGATGGTCCACACATGCAGCAGAAGCAGCTGAGACAGGAAATTATTATTTCAGATCATAAAAATGGTGTACTATTTTGAATGCTTTTTCCCATATATAAATTCCCTAAAAACCATTTTAAAGTCTCTTTATTATTTATAAGGAACATCTTTATTTATTATTTATAAAGAACTCTTTCATTGTACAGTTAGATCAGATCATACTTACTTAAGTGTTGCAATGAATAAGCTCATGCGGTTTGTTGCAAAATCTCACAATTCGTGCTTTAAGAAATTCGAAATTTGTTAAAGCACAAAAAAAATGTCCACAAGTTTAAAATTGTTTTACCTGGTCATATAGCTTTTCATCTACGAGGAGATAGGTTTTTGCCCACCGTTTGAGGAACCACACAATATCTTTTCCCATTTGCGGGCTTAGAAGGTGCGTAAGATCTGCTCTTATTGCTCGAGACTCCACTTCCGAAACTCTTAGAACAGAAGACAATAACCTGAAGAAAATTAAAGATACTGTGATTTTCCCCTAGCACTCACTGATGTTGATTTATGCTTCAACACATGAAACCTTTTCTTTTTTTTAGGGTTTGTCAAGGGAATAACTGAGTGACATGATCAGGTTCGCCTGGTGCACCAACTGCGACCCTACTTAGATCAGGAGGCTCTCCTCACAGTCACTCATGCCCTTGTCACCTCATGGTTGGATTATTGCAACACGCTCTATATGGGGCTACCCTTGAAAAGTGTTTGGAGACTACAGTTGGTCCAGAATGCAGCCGCGCGAGCTATTGTGGGTGCACCTAGATACACCCACATTACACCAATTCTCCGCGAGCTGCACTGGCTCCCTAGCGGTCTCCGGACACAATTCAAGGTGTTGGTTATTACCTTTAAAGACCTACATGGCTTAGGGCCAGGCTATCTTCTAGACCGCCTTCTACCGCATAGCTCCCAACGATAAGATCCCACAGAGTTGGTCTCCTCCGGGTCCCGTCAGCTAAACAATGTCGGCTGGCGGGCCCGCAGGGGAGGACCTTCTCTGTGGCTGCCCCGGCTCTCTGGAACCAATTACCTCCTGAGGTTCAGACCGCCCCCACCCTATTGGCCTTCCGGAAAGCGGTGAAGACCTGGCTTTTCTGGCCGGCCTGGGGCTGTTAATCTCACTGCTGCAATCTTGTGAGACCCGGCCATGAATGGAGTGTATGGGTTTTTAATGTTTTTTTAAAACAACTTTTATGGTATATTGTTCGCATTATTTTTTTGATTTTGTTGTAAATCGCCCAGAGTCCCCAGGGAGTTGGGCGGCATAGAAATGCGACAAATAATAAATAAATAAATAAATAAAGCTTCCCCATTTCTACCAGTAGAAAACACTGTTTCCTTTTTGAAACACTAAGTTTTCCACGTATTCACTCTTTCAGCCGCCTATTCTCCTATTCTCTACCTTAAAGGCTAGTATGAAAATCCTCAATCTTTAATTTGGAAATCTCAGGTTATTGTTGCAGGAAGAACTAATTCTCCAAGATTAATGCAACAAACCATCTTAGAATATTTGAAATTTTTATTGAGACTTTATACCAGTTAACTTTATAGCTCTTCAGTCCAAGACTAATTTAATATTGCTGAAGAGTTTTCCAAGACACAGTATTGATTTTCAGTTATTTAATCCCTGAAGGAGCATGTTAACCCAAAGAAAACAGACTTTTCAGAGGATAGTAAGTATCTTGGAGGAAAGAGGGAAAGTGATGCCACAGCTCAATGGTAACACATTCAGATCCCCAAAAAGGAACACCAAATGAATTATCTTACACCTCCTGTTTACATGCTGTGAGGCAGCCCAGTTGGGATAGACTTTTAACTCACACATCTGGGGAGTTTTAACCAAATAGAAGGCAGTGCCGGGCTGGTAGTCTGATACCTTAGAAATTTATTTCTTAGTATCAAGATCTCTCTGCAGCAACCACCATATATCTTCTATTTAGTCAATTCCTGTAAGCATGAAGGAACTGCTGAAAAACTTGCCATCCTAGTGTGAAAAGTGGCTTTATAAGTATTCTGGAAATGCAGAGTGTCTGTGGTATACTGGCTCAAAATTATCTTTTAAACAGTCAAAGTATTTATTTCTTTAAAATTTAAGAGTTCTATATCCATCTCTCCTCACTTTTAGAAACTTGATCTTGATATCTGCAGAAAATACTTATTGCTGCCAACACTTACAATGTTACAGACCATATATGGCCTCAGTGTAGTAGTTTTATTACAGCAAATAATAGAGACCATATGCATATTAATAAAGATAGTTTTTCTGTTATAAAACAAAAGTTTTTAAAACAGATGGATACTAAAATTTTAATTCAAAATGTTTCCTTATTGAGAGATGTTAGAAACAGGTATTCCTCTTTTAACAGAGTAAAACCCTTTAACACAGGAGTTCAGAGAACCCCTCAAAGTTCTCTGAATTTTTACCCAAAGACCAACAAATTACTTGAGAATTTTAATTTTAGTGACTTAAAAAGCATTCTGTGACTTTATGCTGGCTTACAAAACTGAATATATGTTCTGGGAAACACATTCTGAATAGTCATTTCTGCCTTGCTATAAGGTATTTATTTTGATTTAAAGATGTACCCATGTCACATGCCAGTAAGTATGTTCACAACAACTCATTTCATTTTCATTTAATAAGCAATGTACTTCCTTTGTCTGACACACATTCCTCCAAAAATGGTGTTTATGTTATTCTTATATCAACAACAACCCCCCCCCCCGAATTTTACTTATACCACAGTGCATCATCATGTTTGCTTAGAACAAAAAACCTTAACTATATTACAGTTTTTTCCCCTCAGTCATCAATATTAGGTCACTACATCTTAATTCTACAGAAAGCCTATTTAACTTTCTTTCACCAGTTCTGACATTCACATTGTTATCATAGATTAATAATTTACAATGATAGCCCTATCTACTTCTGATTTACGGTTCAATATTTAGCATTAAAATACTAAATAAATTACCTAATAACAGAATCGGTTCTGTTGTACCCTGGAATGGAAGAGGCCTTTTCTCCTGGAGATCCAAGAATTTGAAGCGTTGTATTGATGTCAACCTCAGTTGAATGCTTAATGGAATACTCCATTATTTCTGGAGGTATTAGCGGAGTCTCTCCCTGAGTATCATTAGCTAAGAGGTAGCCTTAAAATTAAAAGCAAACAAACAAAAAAAGAAAGTAGTGACCTCAAGTTACCTAGCCTAAATTAAATACTGCTTTAAGGCCCATCAAAAAGATGCTGAGAGAATTGGCATCAATATTTGGCTAAACTCTATGATATGCTTAAATTAAAACTGGCATTTATAATACATAGTTCAGTTTGGTTTTCTATTCAATTTCTACATGTCAGAATAAAGTCTATAAACAGCTACAATTATTAGGGAGAAAGTAGCAAATAAAACTAAATTCACCTTAGATCCCATAACAAATATAATTTTTGAATAATATATCTCCCATCTTGACCATCATGTCACTACTACTTTTTAAGAGTCTTCTGCATTTCCAGCCTAGGCTAGACAGAACCTTTTCAAAAATTCCTGTAATATTGACAGGTCTAACCAATTAACTCCTTCCAGGAGGAATATATAGTAGCTAAAAATGCAGAGGAAGGACTGGGAGAAATTACACAAATTTCAAGATCAAAATAATGTGTTGAGGGCGGACATAAATAATCTTGTTGTTCCTCCTTCCATGGATCTGCCTGAAGCCTGCAGTGTCTGTTCTCCAGAGGCAGTAGACCTCTTCTTAATTTGCAACATAACATATAAATAGCAGGCTGTGCTTTCAATCCCCCAATGCATCTGCATGCAGTATCATCAGCATAGCAGTACTTGAGGCCATTAGGGCTCTCAAAAAGAAGAATTTTAAGTGCCAAAAGATACATGAATGAAACATCATAGCACATGAATTAAGACCATCATTTCCATAAAACCTCAATAAAAAGTCTTTGCTTGTATATTTGTGAACCAGTATGTCAGTAAAACAGGACTATTGTTTTAAGATCAGTTTGGAACACATACACTTATTTGAGATACGATCATATGGAAACAGACAGTTGTGATATCTGCACAGCATTGTGCCTATGTGTTTCAAACAAGATGTTAACGTAAATAATGGAAATAAAATTAAAGCACAGTGGAGATCGTTTAGACTACTGAGTTCAACCCTGTGCACAGTGCAATAATCCTAATTAATGCATCCCAGACAGATGGCTGTCTCCTACTTGAATGCATCCAACAAAAACGAATCCATCCCGTCTCAAAAATTGGTTCTGTTCTGTAACAGTTCTTACTATTTGGACATTTTTAAAATAACATTCAGTTGGAATTGGTCTTCCTAAAACTCAAATCTATTATTCTGCCCTGCATTCTGGAATAGCAGTAACATTTAAGACATATACTGCTTCATAGTGCTTTACAGCCCTCTCTAAGGGGTTTACAGAGTCAGCATATTGCCCCCAACAATTTGGGTCCTCATTTTACCCACCTCGGAAGGATGGAAGGCTGAGTCAACCTTGAGCCTGGTGAGATTCGAACTGCCAAACTTCTAGCAGCCGGCAGTCAGCAGAAGTAGCCTGCAGTACTGCATTTTAATCCATTGTGCCACCACTGTGATGATGGCAAACAGAACTTCTCGTATTTTTTGAAGCATGCCATCATGATGCTCCTCAATTGTATTTTCTCAACATTAATTTTTTTTTCCCTCATAGAACTGAATTTCCAAGCCCCAGGTCATCCTCACTGTCCTCTTTGTACCTGTTCCAGCTTGACTGAATCCTTTAAAAATGTTAATGCTCAGAACTGGACAAAGTACCTCAATTTGCCCATTGCAGAGCAAAGCAAAACTATTCCAAGATTTGGGAAGCATATTTGTATTGATAAAACCTAACATTCCTTAAGCCTTTTCGGAAACCATGACACATTTTTGACTCATATTCAGTTTTATAATCAACTACAATTTCAAATTTCTTTTTGTATATACTATTACAAAGTCAAATATTTCACTTTCTGTGCCTGCACATTTTATTTTCTCCATGAAACGGATGACCTTTCCATTTGTCCCTATAGTAAGTGTTAGTAGTTCTCTTTTTAGTACAAAGTATTGGCACACATTGCATCTGAATTACTGAGCCTAAATATAAGCGAGTTTTGTGCTGATTAATGGAAAAGCAGCTTATAATAGGATGAAGCTCTTATTCTTGGAGGCCAAAAGATTAAGAGGCAATTTGGCCTTCAGGGTTCACACAATGCTTGTTTCCCAGCCAGCTGAAGGAGATCATTAGATGCTGTTTCAAGAGACTTCTTTCCTGTATAGTCTATAACTACTGGGTCCTCAACAGCATGTGATGCATTTAAATTTCACCCTATCTGTGCTTCCTTCCTATTTTCATGCAGGTACTAGTCTAAAGAATCTAGGAGGCTAAGTCAATGTCCAAAAGAAATTTGACTATAGTAGTGCAATACAGCAAATATACTGTAGCCTTCCTAATTTCTTAACTATTAAAAAAAAATAACTTGTAAATGTTAACCTTGCTTTTAATTTTGTATTGAGCTTTTAGTCAAGTTTTTATATCATTCTGTGATGTTTAAGAGTCACCCAGTCACCTAAGTGAGATAAGGGTGGCATAGAAATTTGATAAATAAACAGTCCCAGGGCTAATTCATAATAGCCATCTTTTCAAGTCCAGTTTAGCTGGACTTTTCTTAAACTGTCATTTATTTTTCCTATTCTATAAGCCTTGAGCTAAATGTTAAAGGTTTTCTGTATTGCATATACCAATGCTAATCTTTCCTAAATACAGTAATCCTCATTCAAGAAACAAGCAATTGCTCTCAAATACTGTAAAATAATTAGACTATATTTTCAAAGTTGTAACTGGGTTTTTTGAGGGAAGAGAAGGCTGAGGAAGCTGGTAATTTGCTTCACTGAGTCATACTGGACAACTGGAAACCTCAACTCAATGATGCTAGGTAAAATTGTTCTTCTAACTTTCTGCTTGAATAAAATTCCAACTTGGCCAAAATAGCAGGAAAAATTTCATGCCTACAGAAACTGCTTCCCCTTATCAACAAAAATCTCAACATATTGCTTAATGGTACTGTATTTTCCCTCTTTTTCAATAGAAACAAACCAGAAGCACTAAGATCCTTGTACCCAATCTACAAATCTGGTTTGTTTGTTTTTTTGGTTTGGTTTTTTGCTGTGTGCTAAAGAAAACCATCACACTCACATAAGACCATTTTTCCTGACTTGAGTGTTGTGAAAATAAGGGTGCATCTATGTGAGTAAACTACACATACACAATTGTAATAGAATTGACAAAGAAACCTCCATTTCTAATGGAATGATCTCAGTTGCCTGTGTGCAGAAGTCTCTACTCACCTGTGACTAGAATAAGCCAATGAATATCCTCATACAAGTCATCAAGCACTTTATTGTCAATGGAGCTTGATCCAGCTGAACTTATTAATTGCTGATGCCTTTGTAACTGGCCATGAAGCCTTGTCACTCTGTCTTCTAACAAACTGAAGAGAAACATTAAACAAGTTTATCATTTTTTCCCACAATGAAGATGCAATGAATGAAAACAGCAAAGACCATGTCAAAGGATACACATGACTTAAGCTATACCTGATAAGAAGAGGTATACAGTGTTCAGCAGCAATTCTTCCTAACATGCCTATGCTGGCCAGCTGATCAGAAAATTGTTCTCTGTCATCCTCCTGCAGCTCACTTATTTCCTCTTCCTCCCTGGAAGCAACACCATTGGCAGTCTGAATTGAAAAGAGAATGCAAGCCTGTCACATTGTAAAAACTGATTTTCTAGAATGTGTTAATAGTTTAAATAAAATAGATTAAAAACTGACCCATCATAAGCAAATATAAGGTAATATGTCCAGGTGTTATTCAAGGTGAAAAAGTACAAATGTAGAAAAAGATACACTCTGGATTTGCAGCTATTGCATGTTTCTTCTTTCTCTCTTTGTAATATCAAAAACACAGGACCACTTTATTGGATAGGACCAAAAGCACACCCAATTCAGCATTCCAATCCCACAGGGGAAAAATCATCTATCTGTGGAAAATTCTTCTGATCATGTTTCTTAATAATCAGCATACATACTGTTTAAGAGATGAGAGATAATAAACAGCCATAGTGACTAAAAGTAGCATAAACTAGGACCTTCTCCTCCATGAAGCTACCCCAAGTTGTTCCTCATTATATTTTGTGGAAGAAAATTCTGAAGTTACATAGAAACGTATGTTGACAGTCCTGGAATGTCAAGTTTCCTTCCTAATTATTATAGCTAAAGGTCCTAGTTCATGCTCATTTGGGTCTGTAAAATCAAAGCTGAAATTCTGCTCAACTATATATAGGGAGACAGGGGGAGATTGTTGACTGAGATCTGCTTAATCCAATTTCCAAAAAAAACCAGGAGCCATTTACTTCTAATATTACTACAAGCATCAATTCTCCAAACATTTTACAGGATTTAGAACAAAGGAGAATCTCTGGGGGAACTAACAACCAACAAACCATGAGAACATGGAGCAGAGCAAAACAGTTAAGGGAGAAACAGGATCATTACAGAAGGTATTCTTGAATCCAGGGAAGGGGGAAGCACAAGAAAAAGATTCAGAAGAACCTACTTATACTACATAAGGTCATGCAGGAAAATCAGGCTTTTAGAATTCTATTACACTAGTAGCAATAAAGGTATTTCCAGAAATGCAAGTGGTTTTTGCTTTCTATGCTTGTCAGCTTCACACATTTGACATTAAACTTGAAAGCTCCCTTATTATCTACCATTAAAGAGGACTCAGTCCTGTTCAGGATCTAGACAGATGATTACTGTCCTCAAGATATCTCACTGACAGAACAAGCGGCATAGGTGCTCCATTACAGGAAATTCAGGGGGAGGAGCTACAGATGTTGCACAATGCTATAGTGCAGTTAATACAGTATTTTGGCAAGCATTTACAAGGACGAGCCCCACAAGTTGTTATGCAGACACTTATATTCTGTTCCTATGCACGTTTACCAAAGAAATTGTAGGGACAGACAATTCCTTACTTTCCCTATTCAGTTCAGCTGGGCCAAATTCCCCACAGACCAGACTAAGGTGGCATTTGAAAGAAAGAGTAGGCAGATGGGCATTACTACTCATTGAAATCAACGTACTGTATGAGATACCTATTAAAATTTTATGTAGATGTTCAGAGCTGCTTTTGATGATTCCACCTGGACAATAATTACTAATTGGGAGATTAATAAATTATGACCTGGAAGATACCAAATACTTGACTACACAGCAGATTTTCAGTTGTATGTGCTAGGGCCATATGCCAGAATGATTTTGGCCCAATCAAGAAGGTCTCTCCTACTAGCTGAACATCAATTAGTATGACAAGACAGACCTTAGATCTTGGAAGAATTAGTTCAACATTGTATGATGGTTAATGGTAGGCTAGAGAAGTTGAGATCTAGAGGAAATAACCCTTTTTTAGCCTTCTCTTCCCCAAAATTGTCTTCTTGTCTTCCAAGGTGAGAAGCCCAAGGAAAAAAGGGACAATGAAGAGAACCACATTTGCACTAGAGAAACAAAAGGAGACCTTAGACCACGGGTGTCAAACTCGGTCGTGTCACATATTGCTAAGTTTTTTTCCTTTGCGGAGCTGGGATGGGCGTGGCCTGCACATGATGCATCTGGCCTGTGGGCCGCCAGTTTAACAGGCCTGCCTTAGGCTGTTTTTAACTTCAATAAGCTTCTATGCTCTGGATTGGCTGTGAAGTATCACATTTATACAGTTTTAGGACAGCTTGCAAATAAATATCTACAAAACTCAACATTGGGAAACTTTGCAGAAGCCCCTCTCAAAAACTTAGCTGGACTCCCCACCCCACAATCCCTTACAATTAAGAAGAGCTCCAATATCTGATACCAGGAAATAATATCTTTAGGCTTTGTATCTCCTTGGTCACAGAAATCCATCAGCTTTTGGATTCTGGGATGTTAATTTCATAAATGGGGCTATTATGTGGCAGTTGGGCTTGCCACATAGCCACTAGTAAACCAATGATAGTGAGCTTATCAATGGCAGATCAAGAACATAAACTTAATTTGGATGGAGGGATATAAATATTTAACAGACTTTGATATTCATAATATCAAGTTTCACTACACTGTAACTTTTGGTCTCATAGTACTATGCTCTGCGCTCCCAGCCGCAGTTACCGTTTCAAACTCAAACAGGACAAAGAGAGGCACATTGCAGCCTCTTCAGGTTCTTCAATGTTCGACATGTCCATTAATCTTAAAGAAACGTATCACCTATCTTTGTTGATTAGACAACGAGATATAATTCTCTATGCATTTTAAGTGGGAAAAGTGTAAATAAGGATTCAATGGCTTGTACAGCAAGCCACGGCTTAGCATGATTTCTAAACCCAATCACTAAGTTCTGGTAAGCAAATCGATAAAATAGTACACATCAGATCTAGAAAGAGGTAATTCCATACACGAGTTTTGTACAACTATTTATTAAATGCTTCAAAATATTTTTCAAAGTTCTTTCACAAAACATCAACTTAATAAACTATAAATAACAATTCTGAAGAGCATGCAATAAAGAGAGCACCTGCAGAAAGAGATCAAAGATTTACAGTGAACATAAGCACCAAGATCATAAGCTATGCTGTTTTAAGAATTGTTCTTTCTTCTCAACTCTTAGGAAATCACCCACACATTTCTTAATTACAGGTAGTCTTAGAGGTACGAAGGGCCATTTAATGACTGTTCGAAGTTACGAATGCCCTCCCAAAAATGAACTTAAGGCATGGGTTCGAAATTGCAACCAAAAAGAAGCCTCTGGAATCATGTCACCTGGATTCAGTCACTCCTGAAGCAATGGCCATTTTTAGTCCTATGTCTGCTCTGGTCACCCACAGTTACAACAGGTGATTTCTGAGGCCTATATGGTTGCCACATTTTTTTCTCTCCTGGTCACGTGATCAACCAAGATCCAGGGTCTTTGCAGCAGGTGCTTACTTTTTTTCCCTCCTCACTGCTGCCAGATAGAGGACTAAAGAATGAATCTCTCATTGTTGCCCTTCTTGCTTCTTTCGTTGCTGTTGCCTTGAGGACTAGAGTACTATAGTTGCCTTGGTAAGTACTTTAAAATTTTCTTTTTCATTGTAGTATGGCGCTTGTTTGTAAATACGTTTCACAACCTTTTTTTTTTATTACTGTGGTTATTTGCATTTTGCTCTGGAATTGCTAGCAGAAATACTAGCTGGCGTCCATAGGGAACACTTTTAGTTCTGTAAAGTTCCTTTGCCTTCTATGTACTGTTTGTTTGCATGCAGTTTGAGACTGCTTGCAGACAGATCCTTTGCATTCTACTGTATTGTGTTTGTTTGCTTTTGCTTTGAGGATTAGTGTGCACTACTGTAGAGAGCTTGTAGAACAGCTGATGGGCAGGCAGCAGTGGTTTCCTCTGGAGGCTTTTCTCAGTGTCCTCAAAATTCATACCCACACCCACACACATACCCCAGTTTAAATCTGGGCACGTGTCTGGAGTCACTGCAGTTCTGAGGCACATGGATGCCTCATGGGCGAGCAACTGTGTTTTCTTCTGAAGGCTCCAACTGAGGACCCCTACAAATTCTCTTGGTTCACTTTAATAATGGCAGAGGTCAGTTAATGAACTGAAGCAAACAGGAACCTTGATTTTTGTTTATATATCGACTCAGTGGATTCACTTAACAAGTGCCGTAAAAGTGTTGTAAAAATAAGTCCAATTCATTTTATAACAGTCATTTCACTTACATCCCTAATGGGCAGGTTCCATTAAGGATCCTGTACTTGAAGTGCAGTACTTGAGGAATACCTGTACTTGAAGTGGATTTAGAGCAGGGGTGAAATCTAAAATTTGCTACTACCGGTTCTGTGGGCGTGGCTTGGTGGTGGTGGGAGTAATGTGACTGGGTGGGCATGGCCAACTTTTTTTTTTTTAACTTTTAAAAGCATTTTTTCTACAACCTCTTCGGCCGAAAAGGTTATAGGAAAAAAAATGCCTTTAAAAGCCTCTGGCAATCCCAGCTGAGCCGCGTGATCACCAGAGGCTTTTTTTTTTTTTATTTTAAAAGCATTTTTTTGGCCGAAGAGGTTGTAGAAAAAATGCTTTTAAAAGTTAAAAAAAACAGCCTCTGATGATTGCGTGGCTCAGCTGGGCATTTGGAGGGGGGGCAGGGATTTTTGCTACTGGTTCTCCGAACCACGCGCCACCATTACTACCAGATCAGGCGATCTGGTCTCAACCGGAAGCATTTCACTCCTGATTTAGAGGTTTTTCTTTTTTTAAATGCAAAACATCCAAGAGGTCAAATTTTAACCTCTTCTGGAACAAACCATTTCCTTCTTTGCGCAATGTTATTTTGTTATCAAACATACAAACTCTACTCACTGCTGCCTTCCAAACCCAAGTGAGAAGTCAGCCATGCTGAGTTCTATAGAATGTCCAAAGTAGATTTTCAAACCAACTGCTAAAGAGGAAACTGCATATGACAGGGGACGCTGCTAATGTATGGTTCATTTACAATTCTGTAAAAGTACAGCTTGGAAGAAATACAGCTTCTTTAGTGACTTAAGCATTTGCAGAAACTGAGCCAGTTGCCGAAACTACAGAGGACATAAATGCTCGTGATTTTATCATTCCAGTGCTCCAAAATAAGATTCATACTTCTGTTTCATGATATACTTGAGAGCATATCATTATCATCAACAGTAGTACTAATACCCCCAATAAACAGGTCATCAGACTTATCCCATGTTATCCTCCAGAACTCACTGATTTGTGGCAGTTGTACTTATGGTGACAGCTGTATTCTAAATAGGCAAGCCTCCCCCATGGCAGCCCTGGCACTACCAGTAGTCCTAGCTTTCCAAATATGGCCATTAACCAAGAACCAAGACTCCTGCAATAGCACTCTGCAGTAACATACAGAAAACAGTATCGTTTGTTGTTGAATGCATTAGATTTTAATAATGAAGCTAATTAGTGCAAAACAGAATCAAGAGTAAGTAATTATTTTTAATTATCAACTCACAATTACCGTATTTTTCAACTGGGGTATATCAGTTTTTTTCCCCACAGCACACACACACAACCTTGAAATCCCATCTAAAATCATTGCAGATATCTTAGCAAGGATACTAGAAACTAGAACCAAGCCATGCTTTCATCATAAGATGGTCTTTCAATCCTCTTCCCTTGATCCCACCACCCAATAATGTTCTTAATAGCTGCAATGCCACAGCTGTCTATGGAAAGTGCTTCTTGTTTGAAAAACACTAGCTGCTGCTTTGATATTGAACAAACCAGAAGTGTTTGTATTGTCAGCTGTGGCTTCTAAGTAAACAGGCATGGGGATGAACTTACAGAAATTAATGAATTTTCTGCACAAAGTAGGCTGGAATTATCTAGTCACAAACTCAAAAGCCTTAATTATGAAATATATTGGCTGGCACTTTAGCCATCATCAACCTAGTCATTGAGGACTGAGAGTCCTCAATCATCAATGTGTTCTCCGTGCCCAAGAGGAATGCTAGAATTATCATTAAATTCCATTTCAATAATCCAAAACTGATAGATAAATAGCAATCATTATACCAGTATAGTTAAACTCTGGTTTCTCAGAATTATAAGTAACAAATCAAGAAAACTGGAGGAGTCAGTATGAAAGGGGGATGGATTTGAATTTCTGCATTATTTTGACAAAGCATTTTAATTATCCCATTGTGGTTATTATTTCATTAGACTTGTCACCTTATCTTTGACATTTTTTATAGATCTTTTAAATAGAAATTACTGTATTTGAAACCTATTGTGTAGTACTGTAATGATAAATATATTTACTTCTACTGAACAGACAAAATTGGGGCAGAGAGAACTACACTTACCGTCTCTCTCCCTCCCTCTCTCTCTCTCTCTCTCTCTCTCTCTCTCTCTCTCTCTCTCTCACACACACACACACACACACACACACACACACACACACACACACCAAAGGTTTAGCATGATTGTTTAATCTTGGTCAATACCTTATTCATGTTTATGTTTAAAAAAATCAACTTTTTCATTATTCCACATCTCAAGATTTTCATAATTGCCTCTAGAACTTACCAAATTCCTTGTACCATCAGGAGCAGCTAAGTGGCACTGGATGTAAGAATTAAAAACCTGAACAGCATGCTGAGTGAAGAAGCCTTTGTGGAAATGTTTATCATCTTGTACCAAGGTAAGCCATGATTCCAAGAGCTTGTCATATGCCTCCATATATACCATATCATCTTTGTCAAGCTAAAGAAATAAAGGAAAAATACAAATTATCCAAAAATTGTCAGAGCTTTCATCAACATTTACTCAATAAATTTGCAAGAATAGTTTCTTCCCATTAGTTGTCTATATATTTAATTCCCATTTTTAATGTGTGACAATACCTATTTTTCCCACTGTTTGCAGTAGGCTTTTAGACTAACAGATAATTTATTGTGATTTGAACCCAGTACACTATAATCCAAACAGCTAGTTGTACAACTGGAGTAACATATGATATTCCTTCCCATTAGTGGTATCTCTCCTCTCCTCTCTCCTCTCAAAATGTTATACAAATTCCCTCAAGCCTCTGGACCAATTTTCCAAGAATGAGAAAGGAAGTTTGCGTTTGGAAAAAGTAGTCTCTTCCAGTAAACTGTTATTTTTAAAAATGAAAACAAAAGTTGATTGATAAATAAACATTATCACATTCACACGCACACACACACACACAGAACATGTTTCTCTTATGCAAAATCAGAGGATTTAAAACAATTCAAACAGTTTACCTCCCAAATAAAAAGGTAAACCCAATAGTAGCCCAAGAATAAATTATCAGAAAGTGTTCTTATAATAAAAATCACATTCTAACTTTTGAAATATGAAGTTCTTAGTTCTTTAAACCTTTACCCGACACACTAAGATTACAGTGATCAAGTAATCCAGCAGACTTTTTCAGCAAATATGATCAAGGGTGAATGAGGTAGGGATTTTCTGCTAGTCTTATTTTTCATTTATATAGATACAAAGATATGAACGGAAGAAACTAAAAAGCTATTCCCAAACAATTTAATTGAAAATTTCATTTTTAAAAGAAACTGGATCACAAATACTTCCTAGTATGTTTTAAACTATATATAAAATGACAAGATACGAAAGAAATTAATCTGTGTTTACGAATGTTCATCCCAAAAAAACCTCTGACCCCTAATAGAAGAGTTTTCAAAAAAATTTTGGCTGCAGAAGCTATAATTTAAAAATAAAATCTCTCATAACCCCGATCAAGAGTCAAAAGTCTAGTGACCAATATTTGGCTGAATTTAAGTAATTTTCCCCCCTTAATTTCTCACAGAACCTTGTCAAACTCTCATGGGTCTCCATAGTTCCATGGAACAGAGTTTGAAAACCTTGCTCTGAAAGGTTAAACAAATGCAGAGAAGTCTTCCTTTTTCAGAAGTCCATGGAAATGGTTAAAGCAAAAGGAGAAGAACGAACTGTGGATACCGATAGCCTTTTAAATTTACAACATTTCACATGGCAAACGTGTTCTCTGATTCTTGTTAATTCTCTTTTTCTGAAAAGCAGTACAGTAATAAAATACAGTGAAGGGCAAAAATGGCTTTAGTATACTTCAGAGTTGATGGCTTACTCTTTTTATTAACTTTTTTCCTTGTATTATTTAGGTTTTATTAGTTTGTAGATCTGTCTAAAACAGAAATTGAAACTAAATTTACTAATTTAAAGTAAATTCAATCCAAAAATGTATGAGTATTGCCTGAATAAACTATACTTTTCTATATTACATATCCAAACATATATCTATAAGCAAACTAAATTATACAAAATTGATTTTTCAGACAAAAACAAAAAAGCAACTGGAAAATAATATTAGAAATCACTATTCTGAAAAGTACAAGAAAAGCTCCAATTTTATTTAATTGTTTAAAAATTTCTACAAATTTTATTAACTATGCGCAGAAGAAATGTGGGGTATAGGGGATCAAGTTGATTAGGATGGCATGATTTTCCTTATGTGCGTGTTCCTTATATCAAATGCTTTTTATATTTTTTCCTTTAAAAAATTTAAATTCATTTAAAAACTGAGAATCAGTTTAACGTAGTGCTGGGCTAGAAACTGGAAAACTATGAGCTTTGGCTCTTAGGTACTAACATCAACTTGGTTAACTTTTGAATAGTCACTTATTCAGGCCACTATGTAAGGTTGTTGTTGTGAGGGAAATAGGAAGAGAGAATACTGTGTACCTCATGCTACCTTGACTTGTACAAAATAAAGGTGGGATATAAATCTAATAAAAAAGAATTAAATCATGCTTAAGCATTGGGTTGCTACAATGCTAGAACAAATAACAGATAAGTTTGAGATAATAAATAAATAACAGGAGTTTTCACATCTCCTTTACAAATCTGCCGCTATGGAAATCATTTTTTTCTATTAATACTGACACATTAGCAAAAGCCACATAAAAAAATTAAACCGGTAATTCCCAACATGCTGGTTAGCTCTACATACTGTTTAAACTAATAAACAATTAATAATTTCACACCGCAATACATAGGGTAATGGGGCTTATTCATTACATGTGAATTTCCAATAGTGAAAGGGGCCACAATGGGCCCTTCCTAAAGAAGACTTTAGGAAGACTTTAGGACTATTTTACAACATTATTTCAAAGTTTCAGAGCTAGCGAAATCAGCATGGTTCAGTTCACACATCCCACTGCTTGTTTTTTCAGTCAACGTGACCAAACTTTTCTAATGATTCTATGAGTGGAATGGTCTGAGGTAAATCTCTGGTTATACGGAGCTTTGGAACAGGCTCACGCTTCTGATTACTACAAAGCTCAGTGCAATGCAAAAATCCTTTGCTATTTAAGAAGAATGTGAGAAGATAATTGCCTGCTGCTATATGCTAGCAAGAGCGCTGGGGTCATTAGCCCCATGCTAACTACTTTATGGGAATCTGTCAAAGGTGATGAGGAAAATCAATACAACATCATAGTAAAACTCACCCACACACCTTTTTTTTTTTTTTGCTCCATTCAAAATCTATTTCTCCACTATGAACTTAAATACACAAAGGAAAAATCAACACTGTAAGGGAGGAGCAAACTTTCTGTTATTTTTTTTAAAAATCTATGTAGTATTGTCAGGACTAATAAAAACATTCCTTTAGTAATTTAAGATACAACCATGTGAAATATTCATAAATAAGGTAAAAAGCTGAGTTACTAGATTCTAGAACTATACAGAGATTCAGTTCTGATTTGGAAACCCCCCCACTATTTTGAATATCTAGAGGCACATATATTGTATTTATCCTCAACTCTTTAAAGCAGCTGTATCTTTTGCTGCTGCTATATCTTCTGAAGTATCTATTTAGAATTGGATTGAAGCATCAGATATCTCTCCTAGATTCCAATGCACCGATATGCCATAAACTTGTCTTTATCAATATGTGGCCAACCCATGGAAATTGCATTTGAAAAAAATACATTGTCTACCACATCATTTCTTCATATACTTAAAAAGAACACACATTTAAAACACTTTTGGGACACAAGGACATACTGTGCCAGTATAAACCTACAAGGTATTAAGAACTGTCAATGCAAACTCCTCCTCTGCAGGAAATATTATACCCATCTGGTATTTGAGATACCGCCATATGTGCCAAAACCAGGAAACTAAAGGCAACAATGATTTAATATCTAAAATTAAATTCTAAAATTAAAATCAAATATTTTATTTTGTTAATTGCTTTCAGCATTGGTGTGATAAAATGGCTTTCTGAATTTCTGAAGACAATGCATTCTAAATGATGGTAAAAATGTAAATGATATTTCATTCAAACTACCAATCTCAAGACAAAATTCACAAGTGTTCAAAATAACCTTTTATTCCATTACATTAAACAAAAATCAGTATTATAGTTTCAAAAGTGAACACCAGCACAGATTAGGGAAATTGGTCTGCTCTGTCAAATCCACTCAGGCAATATATAGTAGATGCTCCATCCATTAATTACTCTTGACCTGTTCTGCTAAATTTGAAAAGTGGAACAGTTTGAAATCCGCCTCTTACTCCTAAATCTTAATTTTATATAGCAAAAGATGAAGACAATTCTGGAAGCCCAAACTAGATGTTACACAGATGGTACGTAGATCTCTTACTCAATAGTGGAGGAGAATTAGAAATAAAATGTATGTAAATTAAAATGCAAGATGAGAGAGATATGGAGTGTGCTTTATAGGAAAGAACTATTAAATGAAAAAAATCCCATTAAATTGGAGACCAAACATAGATTCTTTAACACCAGAAGCTCTGATTTTTTAAAAAACCCACATTACCAGTTTTCATGCCTCGCTCTTACTCAGTTACAACTATAAACCACTATACAGAAAAATCCTTATAATATGAACCCCAGGGTATACAGATTTATTGATTTATTTTCAATTGCTTTAAACTTATAAAGAATGCAGTAAAGGCAACAAAAACATTCACATGTGGGAAATTATCCAGTTCAACTTGCTACATCCAACAATAATCCCCACACAAAATGTTATTATACCAGGAACTAAAATGTATTAATTGGAGTAACATAATGCCAAAACCTCATTTTTTTCATGCTAATATCAAACAATATTAAACTGAGGAAAGTATCAAAACACAACATAAATATATAGTTCACTGCAGAACTTCTAACTCTGCATCTAGTTCTAGTACATCGCTCTAACTCAGGGTGATTTTGTGCTTCATTAGGAGCCTTTAAACCAACTAAATTTCTTCATAAAACAGAATAGGACCATAGAAAAGGTCTATGTGGCTCATTGTAACCATTATAAATTAACTGAGTACTAAGGGAAAAAATAGTACCATAAGCTAGACATTACATAAAACTAAAAGTATTTTAAAGTTTCAAATTTTGGAAGAACCTCACAAAATTAAAGTTGCTACTTACAACTTCTTCCAAGGCAGCACTTCTTCCAAAAGAGCAAGTGAGATGTGTGAGGCAGTTAACAAACGAAGAGAAAAGTTCATTTGGAATGGCTGTTAATATATTGCGAGGAAATACAGTGATCAAATTGCTGATTATACTGGATATGCCCACAGCTTCAGAATCTTCTATCTCAATCCTGTAGACAAAACATTTTTTTTTTAAAAAAAAGAGAAAATCCCAATAACTTTATTGTAAAGTTTAAAAGCATTTCATTATTGCTCAGAAAGGTATCTTTATGTTGTAGTGCTATGCCGCTCTTCAAACTGTTCTTCAAACAACAGAACACAAGTCCCACCTCCCTTCCCCAGCAATCCCAAATTCTAGGAAGTAAGCATATTACCTACCCATTGATAGTATTGAGCAATCCCTCAATGAAGTGAGCTAAATAATCAACTTGAGAGCTTTCATCAGGAAAGACTGGCCCATGAAGAGAGGCTAGCTGGGCTAAACACTGCAGAGAGTCTTGTGCCATATCGGTGTCTTCTCTAATTTTTCGATGCACCTTTTCAGAAGTGAGAGGGTTAACACCACATGAGGAGGTGGAGAGAAGATAGAAGATGTTCTTTTACCATAATCACATGACACACTCCTAAAGAGCATGAGCAAACGCACATGCACCCCCCACACCACATAAACAGCTTTCCCTAGTATCTCGTGTATTAGTAGTCATTCCTTGGTATGTACGCAAACTGCCACTTCAGTAGATCAACTCAAACAGCCATATTAAATTAGTCAAAGCCAGGGACCTACCTACATGTTAAACTGTCTATGCATTTTAAGTCTTAGAGGGAAACAGTTGCCAGCCAGTCAGACATGCTGCTCCTTCTAAAAACAGCAATAATGACAGCCATCTCTATTATGCTAACTATGCCTGGGCTACAGTGCCTTGCTAAAGTTAGTCGACAAGTTCAATCAAGATTATATAGATGCTTCTTTAGTAGAGGTAAACACCAAACTTTCAAGAAAACAAACACATTTCCTAGAAGCAAAATCTTCCTAAACTTATAACTTCCCAACCCTTTTTAGTCTCAATCCTATTGTTTCTGTCTGCAAGACTGCTCTCCTTTTTGGCACTAGCCTCCTTAAGGGATCCTCATGGACAATAAATCACTCCTATAGATCTATCATTTGTAGACTGAATATTTATAGCAAGCGTGGGCATCAAGAGACCAATCTTTAAAAGACAACCTTGGATGCACAATAGAATTTCTGAACTCAATATCCTGATATGCTTTTAGGATATATTATTATAAACTAATATGGGACTGTTTTCTCCTTGTTTAAACAAATTTAATTTTTCAAATGGCCATAACCTAACAAATACTAGTCTCACAATCAATTTAAAGGCATGTTATTATATTATATGTACTTAACATGATTTATGAACTTCTCACAATACATAGTGTTTAATAAATACAAAAAACCTACAACAAAGTATAATCTACAGTTGTTATACCTACAACAAAATACACAGTTGTGAAAATGGAGATTTTATTTTTATGTACATGGAAAATTTGAAGTTTTGCTTCACAAAAAAATAGAATACCTACAAACTAGAATATATTCTCTAGATAATAATGAAAGCCACATGTAATTATTTAAAAAATTAAATTCACTACTGATTTTGTTGACAATCAAAAAATATATTATTTAAACTGAGTTACAAATGGAGCAAATCCACTCTAAATGAGGAATTTATAACCATTATGTAGGAGATAGCTATTTTGGAGATCCAGTGAATAACATACAAATAAAACTACTAACCCCTATTTCATTAATATGGAGTTCATGTTTATTGGGAAAAGTGAATCTGGTGAAAACAATACTTAAATCTAAAAAATATTTCCTTTCCCAGCAAGCAAAGGAATTTAACCCAAACTTACTAATGAAAAATTATATTAGAAAGGGTTAACCTGTAAACCTAAAAGCTATTTGCTTGAGGAGGACCCAGCTGACAGTAGCAACTGTCTGGTTGTCTAGACAGCTGTTCACATTGTGTGCAGCTGTTAAGTGGTCTGCCAGCAGGTTTTTTTTTTATTTTTTTGAAAATGCCTGAGCAAGATTAAAAACTTACAAGTAAACTACATAACCATAACTAAATGTTTTGAAAAAAAATAGCATGCTATATAAAAGCATTTTTTAAAAAAAGTCTTAAACACATCTATTGTTTTAAAAGCAATAATTCCAAATTCTAGCTATCTCATTCTAATTTATGGGGGGAAAACAGTTGCTGTTTATCTTCCAAAAATAGATTGCTTAAGGCAGTTGTCTAATGCTAAAAACATGGTCCATTTCTCCATTAATTCATAGAAAATTATCGTACCTTGGGGGAGAAAATTTACCCTCATCAGGTTGAAAAAAGGTATTGCTATTGCTATTCAGGAGATGCATTCTTTATCAATTTTTGAAACATCTTTATATTGTAAAAATAAGAATACGCAGCAATTTCTATGTTGTCAAGTTTTAATAATACATTAAAGCACTGAGCTAATTCTAAAATAATAGGTATTACATGGAGTTTTGTTAGTTTTAATTTATTTTAATTAGTATTTTATTGTATCTTGAACAATTATTTATTGCATGTTGGTTCTGTTTAAGAAGTAAAAACCCTTTTAAAATTCACATAGATTCTGAGCTTTTAAACACCTACTACTTTTATCTTGTTTTACACCATTTCCTTATATTTTATTCAATTTGTTCTTCGCCTTGGCTTAATTTTTAGACCTAATATCATTGTTACACTATCTCTGCGATGCTTGGTTGTTGCTTCTGAATTTTTCTTTTTTTTTTTCTTTGCTGGATATTGATTGTAGTTAAACTGGGATTTCCTTCTTCTGTGTATATTGAACTTGCAGATGACTGGACTGAACATTTCATGAAGAGCTCTTAACTCAAATAGCACAGGCTGGTTCACATGAAATGCCACAAATTCTTATACAGAACTAAGATTCCAGAGGAAAAGCCATATGCATCATGCAGGCACTCTTATGGTACATGCCAGAATAAACATAGGTTTCCTAAGTGGAAACATTATCCATGTAGGAAGTTGCCAAATGGGAAGCAGCTTTAATCTCCCTTTAGTTTTGTTTTACTCTATTTGCATAATGCCTAAGAGGAGAGCAGGCATAGCTTAATTTGCGTTTACAATCAACTAGAGAAATTTTATTTGACCAGCAATACTAAAGAAGTAGCTGAAAGATACCCAACACTATTCTGTTTAAATCATGACCATTCTTAAATTAAACGAACACAATACAGAGGAATTAATACAAACATTGACTGAATTAAAGGATTTAACCAGCTGTGTTGGTGAAGCATAGAGTATGATTTATGCAACTCTTACCTGAAGTCTTCCTACCGCATCCAAGAGAGGGAAAAATCCAACAACAATCTAAGAAAGAAGTGATGGGAGCTGTAGCTTTGTTGCTACTAAACTAGCAAAAGAGAACAATGGAACTTACTGTAAAGAAAAGCTCCATTACTCTGCTGTCCAGGAGGGTCTCACGCCAGGACTCTGTTGGCTTTAACATCACATTTTGTGAGGATTCAAACATAGCTATATAATGTCTGCCTAGTTGTCTGGTGTCAAGGTCAACAACAACATTCCAATTTGGCCTTCTTCTTCTTTTTTTTTTAAATCCCTGATACAACAGGTCCCATTCAGAAAGAATGCAATGGAAACAAATTTTAAGCCTCTTCACATACACAGCATAATTCATGCATGAGGACAAGGAATAAAAGACATTGTACTGCAAAAAAGAACACCCTAGGAATGCCAGATAACAGTTTGATCATAATGACGAAACATTCCATAGTGGCTCAATTGTTCCGTAATAATCGTTCCGATGAGACAAGGAACAAAAATGATACCACATTCAACAGGTATCAAACCTGTCCAAAATATGCTTCATATATTAAAATGCTTTGGCTGGTTTTATCAGATGTTGCCTGGGCAACTGAAGTCTTTGAAACCTACTAGCATATCCTACATACTTCAAAGGATTCAACTGAGTTTAGCTTCTTGTAAGATTAAAAAATGTATCAATTACACATATGCATGCGTGTCTACACACTTCACAGCAGGGATAATGGATACATGGTTTAAATCTGGAACTTTATATCCCAACCTCATGCACACATGTCACACTAATTTTGATTGAGTTACTTTGCTAATAACTTTATATAGGAGCAATCTTTAAAAGACAAAACATATGCTATGTTTCAGATAATACAAGATAATCCTATAAAAAGGATATTAGTATACATAGAGAATCAATGTACAAATACAAACATAATATCATTTTGTGCATTTACATTAAGCACTACCCAAAGTTGCAAAGCTATGAATACTTAAAACATAGGGCAGTTATCCAGAATGCATCTGCATTTGCTATTCACTAAATTACACGTAAATCTGGTAAAAACAGTATATTTGAAAGACAGTTTAATTATCAATTTGCCTAAAGATTCATGTACAGCTTTTGGAGGTTCTTAAACGTTAACAAACACAAAAGAGTACATTGTTGAATCTCATGTAACATTCAGGTATTTATTTTGGTTGGTTGGCGAGAGGGAACAACACCACACAGAACAATGGAATTCAATTAGTTTTGTAGTTGAGTACTAATTATTCTAAAAAAATAAGTATAATAGTTTAAAATTTTATTGAACAACATTATTCACACCTTTTCCATTACATTGGCCACACAGTCGAGTCCAAAACTCTGTTGCTAGTTTCTCTATGAACTTACCTTCTCTCACATTTTGTTTTTGTTTTTTAAAACATCTGCCTTTTTTCCTTTGATATATAACTTTCTCCTTAAAACTGCTGCCCCAAATTTCTGCCTAACATTAGCTATCTAAATTCAACTTTTTCACAAGATTTAAGTTTTGCCCATAACTTCTGATACACAGTTTAAGGCTTGGTTAAGCATAGAGGGTAAATGAAATACGGTACTCTCTCCCTGTTTTTTCCATTTCCCTCTCCTTTTCTTGTCTGTTTATGTTTGACAGTAAGTTTCTTGTGCATAGGGAACCTGTTCATTACTTTGAAAAGCATCAAAGGCAATGATAAAATAATAAATGCTTAATAATAATTGTTCAGAGTCGATTACTTAGTCTTAAGTACTTTTTTTCTATTAAAGTACGCTATATTAAATGCTGACTGACAGACAGACACATAGTATTTAATTTCAAAATGCTAAAAGTACTATTTTAATTTTGAATAAGGAGAGACAACATAAAAGTCCTGTAATAGCAATTGCTGAAGAAAAATTGATTTTCTCCTTTTTTCTGTAAGCCAAAACTGTAGCTCTTCACTTTGACAGTTACAGCAAAGTTTCAATGCAGTTTAACATTAAGGCTCGCATAAGCTGATACACATCAAATTCCCTTTTAATTCATCTGTTTTCTGAAGAAGAAATGGAATCAGGAATTAAGAGTTTTAGATGAAAACTTGTTAAAGAATCCAATACGGCCGAACCGGTAGCGATGGCGGCGGGTGGTTCGGAGAATCGGTAGCGATGGCAGCACGAAGCTCCGCCCACCTGGTCATAATTACTTCCTGGTTTTAACCAGGAAGTAACATTTTTTTACCCTCTGCATATACGCAGAAGGGCTTGCGCATGTGCAGAGGGTCCACACGTGCATGTGACGTGCATGCACAGCATGCACACTTCCGAACCAGTACGGAAAGTAAGTAGATTTCACCCCTGCATACAATCCAGCATTCTGTGACAGAGATTACTTTGGAAGTTCATCCAAGCTACAGTGTGGTGGTTAAATATTAGGACTGAGAAGGCCCAGGGTCCAAATCCACTTTTAGCCCTGGAAGCCAAATGGGTGATTCTGGTGTCATCTCCCCTCCTCTCTCAGCACAACCAAACTAATAGGAATGTCACTGTGGGGAGAAAAAAAGAATGGGGTACGATGTATCATGCCTCAAGTTCTTGGAGGAAAAGTGATATGTATATGTATGTAACAAATAAACAATAAAAATAAAGCCTGAACTTCAGAGAAATATTATTTTGCAGCATTGTTTCCCTTTAACCTGTATATAAGACATGTTGCCTATAATTCAGGAAGTAGTAAATGACTATTACTAGTCACTGATAGTCTGATATTTCATGAACCTGTCTTGTCCCCTTTTAAAGCCATCCAAATTAACATCCATTACAATTGCTGGCAACAGATTTCACACTTTAATTATGTAGTTTGTGAAAAACCATTTTGTTCTGTTGCTCTTGAATCTCCCTTCATTTAGGGGAATATGTACATAAAGCTTGTTTTTACAAACCTCTATTATTTTTCCCTTCACTGTCTTTTGTTCTAAACAATCCCAAATGTTATAGCCGTTCTACATTAGGGAGCTATCCCACTTGTCAAACTATTTTGTTGGCATAAGGCAAGAAGACAAATCTCTAGATTTTTGATATGGCACAACAGTGCCCCCTAAAGTGTCTGATAAGTTGGACCCATAGTTAGAAGCCAGAATCAAAACAATCCAGCTTTTGTTCCCTTAAAAAGCCATGTAATCCTATTTATATAATGTCATAACTTGGGAAAAATAGACTGCATCTTTAGAATTCTATCAAGGATTACTAAAATGGCTTTAATTGCTAAATAATTTTTCACTTGCTATCTAGATCCAGAACATCCAAGGCTGAGCATTCTGGCTTTGCTGGACAAAACAACCTTCACAGAGAAAGTGGCTTTCACTTTTCCTCTATGTTCTGTAGAACTGAGGATGGTGCTTAAAAAAAAAAAAAGAGACAAAAGAGAAACAAAATATACAGACAGAAAAGTGGAACATATAAATGTTCCATCAGGAGATCTAGACGCTACCTCTAACTAGATCCCTAGCTATGAACTGTGACAAATATGCTGATAGTCAAGATTTTATTCAAGAAAGTAGCAAGCACCTAGACTAATTGTGTTGATCTTCTTCACAATTCTGCATATGCGATCACTTTTTTCTATATGATATATTCCCTTTTCCCAATAAGTACACTTTTCTAACCATACAGTATAGCAGTCTAAGCTTTGATATAAGGGAATTTCTTGGGCTGGACAGAAGTGAAATTTTTGGCAGAGCAGCTAAAAAGTTCCCAGTTTACAGAATAAAGGTGTCAAGAAGTTCAACCTAAGCCAACTGGCAGTGGCTTAATATAAAAGTTCTTTATTGGGGAACTCTTGGAAAAGGGGATATGAAGGCAGATTTTAAACTATCCCCTCTCAGTTTGCAATATACAGTAGGGTATTTATCAGAAGTCACCCTTTCTGTCCATTTTCTCTGCCTTTCTTTTAATGTCCTCTCAGAGCTTTTTCAATGGACTATTTCAGAAATTATGGGGAATGTGGCTTCTACTTTTATGTAGCTATAAAAAGACAATGCTTTAGAGAATAACTTTGCTTATTAGAATAGTAATAACAATAGTAAATATTATGCTATATGTTCATATTACTCTAATAAATCCACCAATTTTTATTACACTGTATCTAGTTTTTTCATGTGTAGTAAACAACATTTTTAAGTAGATCAGATAATTCTGGGTGAAAAACTAATAAATGCCTGATTCTTTCTCTCTCTCTCTCTCTCTCTCTCTCTCTCTCTCTCTCTCTCTCTCTCTCTCTCTCTCTCTCACACACACACACACACACACACAGAGGAATAATCACTATATCTACTTCCTGATAGTCTTCCAGCATGCTCAGATTTTAATCTTCTTTAAATTTAAGATATTGCTTCTCCTTTACAGGATTCATAGTACTGAAACTGAGGTATACTTTCACAGAATTTTGACAAACGATCCAAAGGATATAATTTGGAGGAAGAAAATTCCAGCTTAAGACCTGATTGGCTAGTGCAAGGTAACGTTGAAAAACCGAAGACATCTGAGCATTAAGATTTTCACGCCGGCTGAATTCCTGTAGTACCTCTACTGTGAGCATAAAGATCTGACGGAGATCGTCCTCCTGTGCAGAATAAAGACCAGATGTTTTAATAATCTTTCAATGTTGCCTAATATATAAATCAGTACGCAAATCAAGTTAAACATTTTAATTATAACTCTCAGACCAACCTAACTCTATCCTCACGGAATGAATATTTCACACAGAAATCATGCATTTGCTACTGAAATAACAATTCTTTTTCATCTGAGAAGTTTAGGTTAATTGTATATGAATCATATCAAAAGAATCACCTAATCCAGTATGCTGTATCTTACAAGCCTACAGGAAATCCATGAAGAGGAAAAGGAGTGTAATTCCACCATCTGCTCATGTAGCATTACAACCCACTGCCATTGCTATGCCTCTGAGCATGAAGCACTTACTTTCTTTCTGTTCTGAATCATGCACCATCCAGGTTTGCTGACCAGAAGACCTTCTCTTACTAGTTTGTTCAAATAACATAACTGTAGTCATGATGGCTTTAAAACCCATCTTATTTAAGCCTTTGCTTCTCATGGTGATCAGCCAGTTGGTTTTGGTAGGAGTTGGAGAAAGAACCCTGTCCCACTATTACTCTCATATTGCACTCAACCAGGAGTATCATTACTGTTTTTCTGAACGAAACTGTCCCAAATATTTTAGCCTTTTCTCCCATAAGGCAGGTGTTCGAATCACTTGATAATTTTTTCACAGCTGCCACAGGCTAAGTTGATATCATCATTAACATTTACAAATTCTTTTTTTTTTCATGATTAGTAATACAATGCCTTCATCAGTGCATTGTAAAGTTAGATGTGTGAAGTATGAATTACAGGTACTTCATGCTTCTTCAAACTGAAGTGCATTTACTCACTTTTTTTCTGAAGAGTTCCAAACAACATAAAACTGACATTATAGGCCTCACCCTGTTAGCCTTCCATAAAGCTTTAAAGATCTGGCTATATTCCCGAGCCTGGGATGCTACCTGCATTAATGGCCATGCCACCTAGCTATATTGTTAGCAGTTAACAGATAGTTAACAGATATTTTTATGTTTCTGAGTGGTTTAAATGGTTTTTATTGTTTTAAAATTTTTAAGATTTTAATTATAATACATGTTTCTGAATTGTGAGCTGCCCAGTGTCGTCTGCTGAGATCAAATCAATCAATCAATCACCAGGCTCAGCAGTGTATATGGGCAGTTGATTTTTCTCTCGGTGTGCATCCCTTTACATTAAACCAATTTAGCTGTTTGTTAAAATGTAACCTTATGACATTAAGTTTGTTAATATGTAATTAATGACATTACATTTTCCAGGAATTTTTAGAGAATTTTAACAAGAGACTTTTGAAAAACCTACTAATGTCTTCCTGACTAATAAATATTTTACTGACACTCAGGACATAGTTAATATGATAGGATTCAAGATTTATTTTTAAAAGACAATCGTATACTTTTTTCTTGAGTTATTTTACTTTGATACGATAGATAATTCAGTATTTATTCAGAACAGATGTTAAATGTCTGGCATGTAACCTCCTTGATAATTCCTGGGTTCCATTCCAGTTCTCTAATACAAGTAGAATAATGCTACATATTTTCCCTAGAAGATCAGCAATTTCACATGTTAGTCCTTTAAACCACTTGGATGGACAGCATCTGGAACTAGTTATTTGGTTTCAGCCAATGATGTCAACTCCTTTTGCTTCCAAAGAATGTAAAGATGTTTTGTGGTTTTTAATTGCTGGATTTTTAAAAACTTAATTAGTGGCTTGGCTGCTCAAATGCTTTTTTTGTTGTCTGCTTGTATTTAATTTATTCAAACTTGTGATCCTCTAAGCTCTCAAAGCAATAGCATTTAGACTTATATACCATTCCATAGTGCTTTAGGGAACTTTCTGAGTGGTTTACAGTGTCAGCATATTGCCCCCAACAACTGGGTCTTCATTTCACCAAACTCAGAAGAACTGAAGGCTGAGTCAACCTTGAGCCCATCAGGATTAAACTCCTGACTGTGGGCAGAGTTAGCCTGCAATACTGCTTTCTAACCATTGCGCTACGACGGCGCCTATCATTTGGAAAGGAATTCTATACTCTCTGGACAGCCTTCCATTTTTATTTCTATAATTTTCTTGCAACCTTTCCTTATGGTATGTATGCACTGTAGTTCAATTGTTATTACTTTCATTTGAATAACTGTGGAAATATATGAGAGAGAAGGAAAAGACAAAAGTATCACATAGGAACCCCCCACAATTTCTAATCTGAAGTATAATTCCTCCTGCATATTAGTATTACACGATTCTCTTCCATATATCTGCAATCTCATGTATCTTTCCCTGTTCACATTGTTCTTGGAAACACAGAACACATACTTACCTGAAATATTAGTTTGCAATTGCCGTGGAACTCCATGCTTAATCCAATGTTGCTGGTTTTACTTGAACTTGAGAACTCACTTAGCAATGCGGTTAAAATGGAACAGGCCAGAGTTTGCTGAGAAAATTTGATGAGAAAAGATTTATTAGCTGAATAATTTGCTGTATGAAATTTTTATTATATCATACCAGATCTTTTATCATTAAAAATGATAAATGTCACATCTATTCTCAGATTTGGATTTAGTAAAAAAAAAAAAAAAAAAAAAAAAAGCATTTGTTACTTGGTCTTGATATTGTTGTCTTTGAACCCCATTGTAGTTAAAAAAGAAACTATCTTGTGCATAATAGACATTTCAGAGAATGCCTAGTAATTCAGAAATAGGAACATTCATCTATTTATTTAGCAACTCTGTATGGTGCCATGATTACAACCCCCAGACTTATTGAAAAAAAGTGACATAAAATATAATAAAACAATAGAGTGAAACTCATAAAAATAGTAACGGTCTAATCAACCATATCTAGGTGCTTACTACCTTGTACCCCCAAAACTCTTTAGAAAAGGTTCCATTTTCACTACTGTGTTTCCCCGAAAATAAGTCCCTGTCTTATATTTTTTTGAACCCTGAAATAAGCACTTGGCCTTATTGCCATGCACTCTAAAGCCTGATTGTGCTTATTATCAGGGGGTGTCTTATTTTGGGGGAAAACAGGGTAGTTGTTGGAATACTGTCAAGGTTAGTGTCAAACTGACATCTGGAAGGATACTAATCCATAGAGCAAGGACCATCATTGGAAAACACTGCTTCCAGCATCCTGTCATCCTTATGTCCCCAAATCAAGACAATATTGTTGGACTAATTCCATTTGGAAAAAGTAGGTGCAAAGCTATATAGAGCTTTGTACGTTAAAATCAGCACTTTGAATGACAACCATAAATCTACTAGAAACCAGTGTAGGCTTTCCTTTTATCTGCCAAACTGTAGGCCACCTCATTTTACGACAGCAGCAGTTTCTAAGCAGTATTTAATTGGAGTAATTTAGTCATGATGATGATAAAGGTGTGAGTTATCGTGGTCGTTGCATGTTCATTTTTTGAATCACCAGTAACCAGTTTGACCCAGACTCAATAAGCCCAATGCACTGAAAACTTGGCAATTGGTTGGGTTGTATATCCCTTAGTGGATGACTTTTATTTTATCATGAGAAAACTTACAAAGCTAAATTTGCCATTTATCTTTTTTAACTTTCTGCTGTTTATTTCTCTTCTGTCACAATCATTACTATTTCTTCATCTTTTCTGCTTGCTGGGCTTCTTGATTCTTCCCCTCTTCTTCTTAATGGTTATTCTTAAATTATAAAGGGAAGGAAATAAATGGCCCTTCTTCCCCAGTGACAGTCAGTTGCGTCTCACCTCATCAAGGCTGGCTATCATTTAGTTTGTTTCTTTATTTGACCCCAGGACTTTGGCTTTGTTTATTCAGCTACTTTCTCACAGGGCCTTTGATGGCAGAGCTCCCAGGCAGCCATCTTCTATTTTTCATTCATCCTCCCTTGTGTTGTGGTCTGCCAGCAGCCTGCGGAGCTGGCAGTGGAGTCGGACAGTAAGGAGCCTGGGGAGGACAATGGGCCAGTCCTGGAGTCAGAGGAAGGCCCGGATGAGGGCTCTACGTCGGAGACAGAGATGGGGCCAGGACTATCTGGGAGCAATGTGCAGACTCCAGAGCCTCCAGAGGCGGATAGCAGAGAGGCAGAGGAACAGGAGGAGTTTCTTCCTAGCGCACGCATGCGAAGAGCTGCCAGAAGGCAAGAGCAGCTAAAGCAAAAAGGACGACTCAGGAGTAACGCCAGGAGATGATTGGCTCCTCCCAGAAGGCTTAAAAGAGCAGCAACAGCTCTTGGGATCTTTGTAGGAAAGCAACGTTGCTACATTTGTTTCTTGTCAGTGTCTCTTGCTTCTGAACTTTTGCCAAGAAAAGCCTTTGGCAGGGTGCCAAAGAAGACAAAGGTTTATGATAAGGCTGAAGGACTGTTTATGAAGAATTTGTTTTGGAATTAATTTGGACTAAGCTGAGAATGAAGTAATTGTAAGCTGTTCTAATAAAATATGTTTGTTTAGGACTGACTGTGTCTGGTAATAACTACTTGGGCCTAGGTCACAGCATCTTGTTTGATTGGTGGCTGCTGTTTGATTGGCAGCCAGGTTGGACTGATGAAGGATGAGGGCCAAGAATGCAGGGGAAGGAAGGAGTATGGGTGGAGTCTTCCACAATGGCCAAACCTCTTAACCCATTAAGCCAGAACTGGCACATCAACTAAAACTGGGCAAAGACTACCTCCACAAACCATGATGGAAAATTATAGGCCAATTCTTTCAGGGAAAGCACTACCTATTCAGAATTAAAAGTACAGTGGCAAAGAACCTCAACAAATAAATAATAACTCCATCTTTATATACTTGGAGATGAACTCTCCTGCTACAAAACCCCTAACTGGAACTAGCACTCCAAAAAGAGTGTAATATAGTTCCCCTTGCTCCCAAGTTTCATAGACATTCCAGAAAGATGCCATAATTGGTGATACCGAATGCTGCTGAGAAGTTTAATAGTGCCGAGAAGGGCACTTTCTCGGCACTTTCCCTTTCCAGACCCCAATGAAAGTCATCCAGCAAAGCAGTCAATGCTGGACTTTCCTTAAGTTAACTCAACTTGATTTGGATTTGTCCTATTTTTGGGGCACATTTTGAACTAAGATCAATAAGAATGTATGTGTGTCTCTGGCCTAATCTAGCACAGTATACAAATAATTTTAGACAAATAATTTACTAGGCAAGTAGCACAAACTATCTTTGGGCTGAAAATGTTACTGGGGTACCAATGTGTAAACTTTTCATGTTAAGATGTTTCAATATTTACTGTTTGTTGAACTTTACATATCTGCAAATTTTTGTTAAGATCATAGCGTATCAAACTGGTAAATGATTATTTCATAATATATCACTCCAGTGTTATGCAAAAGGTAGCATGTTTTATATTTCTCACAAGAGATGTACATACAATGGAAGTGTACAACTATTGGCTTTACTCCTAGACTATTTGGAGCCAAGGTGCCACGGGCGGGCAGAGGAATAGGAATTGTTAAAGGGTCATGAATGCAGGCAAGCGTCCAGGGGTTAAACCGAAATATGCACACTACCTCTGAACCCCCGAAAGATTAAAGTTGTGATGATACTATTTATGCGAGGTCATGCAACAGCTGACAGTAGTGCCATCCGCCCACCAACTGCAATATCTTTGTTCAGAAATGCCTCTGATGTCAATACCTTGACCCCACACACAGCTAGTTATCACAGTCACTATGTACAAAATTGATAGTCCTCTTTGCTATATAAATCCCAAAGAGATAAAAAGAAAATTTTAGAAATTTATGTGAAATATATATGCAAGCTGAATGTAATGATCCTGGACTCTCCAGTCACAATAACACAAAGTTTCATATTCATTTTTTTTTACTTTTTATTAGATTTATATGGCTACCAAACTCAAAAACCTAAATTGCACAGCACCTGAGAGAAAACTACAAAAGCATCATACAGTCAGTACAACCAGAAAATGTACTTCATTATATACCCAGGGGCCCAGAACCAAGTCTTCAGAGCCTTGAAGGAGGCCAGGAAAGTTGGGGCCAATCTGATTTTTGGAGGGATGATATTCCAGAGAGCAGTTGCCATGACAAAAAAGGCTCTGTTCATGAGCCCAGCCAAATGACATTCTCCAAAACAAAGGACACAAAGCATGCCTATTCTGCCAGACCAGATGGGATGGATAGAAACAATTGGTATCCCATAAATCAGTTTCCCAAACTTTCAGGCTTTGTGGAACGGTGGGCGTGGGGGAGAAGGAAATGGTTGTTTTGACCTAGGCTTCCTGATACAGTAAAAGGCACACAATTAATCCCAAAACCCCTTTTTAAAATTTTAACGGCTGCGAATTCCTTTCATTCATAGCACGTGCTGAATCACCAAGGGTTTATAAATAGTGCAACAGAAGTCTGCCACAGTCCTTTGGATAAGGTTGGTAAACACCCACCTTTATCTTCTTTGACACAATGCCAAAGACCTAATTGGCAATTATCTTGGCAAGGCCACATGGAAACAGAGTGTCAAAAACAGAGCTTCAATGTACAAACCGACACCATCCACAACATCCACAATGTTGCTTCCTGCAAAGGCCCATGTGCCTTTGCTCTTCCTTTATGTCTTATAGGAGGGGCCAATCATCTCCAAGCCTTATTCCCGAGTCATCCCTTTTGTTTTAACTGTTCTTGCCTTCTGGCAGCTCTGTGCATGCACGCACTAGGAACAGGCTCCCCCTGTTCCTCTGCCTCTCTGATGTCCGACTCTGGAGGCTTCGGAGTCCACACATAACTCCCAGATGGCCCTGGCACCATCTTTGCCTCCGATGCAGAGCCCTTATCCGAGCCTTCCCCAGACTCCAGGACTGGCCCATGTTCCCCTTCAGCCTCCTCACTGTCCCACTCTGCTGCCAGCTCTGCAGGCTGCTGGCAGACCACAACAATGGTTTCACACAAATGGGACACACGTGCACACACTTGCCCACTGCTCATGGCCTGGTAGTGAACCATGGCCAGTGGGTTGGGGACCCCTGTCATAAGTAATTCATCCCCAAACCATGAACAGCTTTAAAGGTGACTAGCAGAACCATGAATTGCACCCAGAGGCATACTGGGAGCAATGTACCACATGGAGTTGTGGTATCACATGAGCTGAAGAACAGGAGCCATTAACTACATGCACCACTACAGTCTAATTGGCCTTAATGAGAATTTTATTTTATTATCTGGAGCTAGAAACATATCCATTATAGCCGATTGTGGAATGAGGAAGGGTTTGGATTATGCATGAGCAGATAAGAGGCTAAAGATAATAGAGTTATATAAGCTTCATTTCTAGTGCTGGAATGCTCATATTCAGATGTCATAGAATTCTATAAAAATTAGAACAAAGACAGCCAAAAGTTTTGCTTTTAACAACTGCAGCTCATGGTGCAAATTTAAAGAGCAAGTACAGAGAGAACATCATTCCAGTTAAGGATGTACCTATAAAACTAGTCTACTGCCTCACTTAACAGAAATGTTATGAGTTCTACCACATGAACAAATCACATACTCAAACAATGAACCTGGTCTGACAACATAAAATATCTCTCTTGTTTGGATTATCTCTTAAATAGCCTGGCACTTACCCCAGTTGGGTAGTTATAAAAGTCTGCCATGCTTAAAAGAGACTTTCAGCTGCTCTAACAGGAGATCAATCAGAATGTGTTAAAAGAGATTAACTGGGCAATCAGATATTCAGTGGAAGTTAAGCAGTCTTAGACAATCATTGTTTTTTTTTTCTTTTAAAAAAACTTTTAATAAACTCCCTCTTAAAGCTACTTCCCTATTAAAAATAGAAGCAAACAAAAACTACAACAATGAACTGAAAAACAGACAACATTGTGAATATTTCTGTACATTATTGCATTCTTATAAAGGATGGTTCCTGCCTTTAAAAAAAGAATTTCATTTAAATTAAAAAAAATTAAATCTCTAATGAATGTTAGAATGGATTTCACACTTGTGACTGGGCGGTTGGTGGAAAACGTGCACCAGTATTTGAATGTGGTTAGGTTACAGCGGATGAAAGGATATTAGAGTTCAAAGAGTTTAGGAAAATATAGAGGCTAGTATACACCTGTCCGAAACTTAGAAACTGATCAGACAATAAATTTCAGAGCTAAAACTGTTGTGTCTGCACCAAGCATTTGTGCTTCAGTCATCAGCATAAAAAGAAACATTTGGTTTAGACCAATTGCCTGTTCAAACTCTCGAAACTTCAGAATCCATTAGGACGATCTTACCCTTTTCTATGCAGGAGAAAATATATTTATCTTTGTATCTACGGAAACAGCAAAAGAATAATGCACTTTAGGCAAAGAGATCACACAGTTGTGTTTTCCTAGCTTATCAAGTTAATCCTACTGTCTTAAATCATTCTCCGATACTGTCAAGATGATTTATAGGGCTGCTGTTCTTCTCAAATGCTTCTGTGAAATCCATATTGTCAGTGTTAACTGATGCCTAAGAAGACAGGAAGTATTTGATAACATCCTTCAAGAGACACTTATAACTAATACAGTGGGAGGAAGCAGGCACAGTGCCACCATACAACTCTGCTAGTAATGAAAGCAAAACGAAATCAAAACAGTCTCTACAACAGCTATCTCAGAAGTGACTTTAATTTCTTGTCCTTGAACAACCTCTATCAGAGAAAAGGTACTAAAATTCACCTTAGGTATAACAAAAGCAGAAGCTAACAAATAAAAATAAACTCTGAATGATACACAACACACTTATTACTAATGATTATTTGTGTTAGCCATTGCAAGATATTTGAGGTAATTCTAACTCCCATGTTATTATGTTCTCTCTTAGACTCCTTTCGGAGTAATGTTGTACAATACGTTAAATTACCGGGAAGAATAGAATAGAATAGAATAGAATAGAATAGAATAGAATAGAATAGAATAGAATAGAATAGAATAGAATAGAATAGAATAGAATAGAATTGAATTTTTTATTGGCCAAGTGTGATTGGACACCCAAGGAATTTGTCTTGGTGCATATGCTCTGTGTACATAAAATAAAAGATACGTTCATCAAGAATCATAAGATACAACACTTAATGATAGTCATAGGGTACAAATAAGCAATCAGGAAACAGTATCAATAAAGCAAATGTTTTTGGAGATGGAAACATATTTCAACTGACGATATAAAGGATGGGTGTCAGAGATATAAGATTTAGCAATTTTTGAGCCAATTATATATTTCGTTAATCAGAAAATGACACATTACCTCTCCCTTTGAGAAAGTTTTTTTTGGGAGAGGCTTGGTGAACACTGAAAGCGTAGTTTTCCCTTTTGCAGATGAACTTGAAATATATTTGCAGTTAAATATTTTTCTTTTTTGTTCTTCTTCATTATGTTTTGTTCTTTTTTCTTCATGTGCGGTGAACTGTTCATTTTTATTTTATGTATGTTTGTTTGAAAATAATAAAAATAATAAAATATTTTTTTTTAGAAAGGGTAAATTGGAACGTGAAAGATACTGAAAAAAGTGCTGAAAAAGATAACTTTATAACCAATGTCCACATTTACAATCTTTGCAGTGTCCCTCAGTTATAAGATCACCATTACTGTCAGTACATATTGTTCTGTGTGTGACCTGTGTTTCCTGCCCCCACTTACCGAGTGGATACCGTAGATTGGAGAGGAAAGAACTACAAGCCAGTAAATAATGGATAATACACATCAAATGGGTAATACACATCAAAAGCAATGTGGTGGAACCAGCAGCCAGGAGGGTTGTGTAGGAGTTGACCAGGCTGATCATGAGGGAAGGTTCAAGAGCATCATCAGTTTAGGGTCCCTTTACATCCATAAGAGATCTAAATCCAGCTCTCCTTGAATTCCGTTGACTTTTATCTATTGCCAATTTGCCTTGGCCATCATTAGTTCAGATTCTTGTTTAAAGATAGCATGGAATAAACTGGACTCATTTGAACAATCCTAGTTCCTGATTTCTTACACCTGACAGGTTGGGAGCCCTGACTGCACTATGCAAACAGCCCTCTGTATTCCCTACTGTGTGCCTGCTTATTCTCTTGTAATCCCTTCTTCTCCAATCTCTCTGTTTTGTGAGGGGAAGGTAATGAGTCAGGCACAGAAGAGATTGTCTACAGAAATACCTAGTGTCTTTTCCCCACCCCGAATGAAAACTGATAATAAAGCATCATTGTTTAAACATTGTTAACCAAGGTCAGCCAAATCAGCATATATTTGACTATGCAGATTTTCAAGAACAGCCTTCAATGCACAGTATTGTGTGCAGAGCTAGTTTGCCCCTTATGGTGTACTCTGGATAGTGTACAAGCGTGATCCAATTACGGATTAGCAGTCTTAGGCAGCCAAACAACTACTCTGTATTAACACTGTAGTCTCCTGGCTAATATACCATTGCCATATACTAAATAAATAATAATGCACAGAATAAGAACAATGTTATTCCTTTTTTTCTAAGCTTGAAACTACTTCTAATTAATTTAATTGTAAGACCTAAAGAACATTTTCTATACATGGCCCTCCCTAATATTCATAAGCTGTTCTAAAATATAAAATCAGAAACTGCATTTTTATTATTTATTAGCACTTAGCAATAGCATTTAAGACTTATATACCACTTTACAGTGCTTTACAGCCCTCTCTAAGTGGTGTACAGAGTCAGCATATTGCCCCCAATAATCTGGGTCCTCATTTTACCCACCTTGGAAGGATGGAAGGCTGAGTCAACCTTGAGCCTGGTGAGATTTGAATTGCCAAACTGCAGGCAGCCAGCAGAAGTAGCCTGTAGTACTGCACTCTAACCACTGCGCCACCGAGGCTCTTATTTATTCCTAAAAATCATATTCTTATTGAATTTTTAAAACGTGATATTTTGGATTTGGGATACTAGTTTAGTATAACATTTATATAACCAACTTTTTCTGAATCTTCAAAAGTGATTTGTGTTATATTAAATGTAATTAGCATAAAGGGTATTTGTATTGTTCCTTCTTATGGCATGCAAATGATTTAACAGTTTTTGACAAGTCTGAAGAAATCCTGTTCTTTGCAATCACTTTAATCTTTTTTAACTTTTTAGTTTTTAAAAACTTTCTTGGATTTTATCTTATATTGCAGCCAGAAACAAACTCTGCATGTCTAATCACAAAACATGCATAAAAAATGGTAACAATGTAAAGACTTAAAGACTAGTGGTGTCAAATATATATCAGGGATGAGGATATATTAGCAACTTCTTATATTTCTTTTGGGTTTTGCTTTGTCATGTATAGGGTTAAGATTGAATTTATCAAATTTAATTTATCGAGTTTGGATAAGATGGAAATGTGATCCATTTTTAAATTCATGCAGTTTTTACAATCAGCTAATTTACCCAACTCTGTTTTTTTGCATAGCTCGTGGTGAACATGTTTACCTTCCTTCAGTGAAGACCTACCAGCATACATAACTCAGTCAACACATTAGGAGCAACGCTTGACAAGTTGTTGAACAGACTATTTTTATATATTAATATGAGGCAGCTCCACCAGCAGCTGAAAGTTCGCACAGCCATACACACACACACACACAAAATGAAGCTGCACTCCAGATCTCAGAAAGGGGAATCTTTCCAAATAGCCAAAGCAGAAAAGAGAATTCTGAACTGAGGTCCAGCACCAATGAGCTGCAGGCATTTGTGGTTAAGTGGAATTTATTCCACATACATTTCCTCAGCATCTTGGAATCAGTGGTGGAAAACATGAATTAAGCAGACTAAAATTAGTAATTGGCTTTTTAGCAGAAGCTCTGTCCATCAGAGACCAATGTTAGCTATACTGGGAAAAGGTACTAAATCAGTTCCCTGAGATAAAATCATGCTCTATGAATATCGTACTTGCCTTGCCTCAGTGAGTAACTAAAACTTTTTTTTATACTTTTCTAAGTGTAGATTAAAAGGTAAAGGTTCCCCTCGCACATATGTGCTAGTCATCCCCTACTCTAGGGGGCGGTGCTCATCTCAGTTTCAAAGCTGAAGAGCCAGCGCTGTCCAAAGACTTCTCCGTGGTCATGTGGCCGGCATGACTAAACACCAAAGGCGCACGGAATGCAGTTACCTTCCCACCAAAGGTGGACCCTATTTTTCTACTTGCATTTTTCACATGCTTTCGAATTGCTAGGTTGGCAGAAGCTGGGACAAGTAATAGGAGCTCACCCTGTTACACGGCACTAGGGATTCGAACTGCTGAATTGCCGAGCTTTCGATCGATAAGCTCAGCGTCTTAGCCACTGAGCCACCACGTCCCTTTTGTGTAGATTATGTAGATTACTATTTACTAAATACAGATAGTCCTCAACTTACAACAGTTCATTTAGCAACCATTCGAAGTTAAAATGGCACTAAAAATAGTGACTTATATAAATAGTGATCATTGCAGCCTCCCAATGGTCACGTGATTTACATTCAGATGCTTGACAACTGACTCATATTTATGATGGTTGCAGTGTTCAGGAGTCATTTTGTGACCTTCTGACAAGCAAAGTCAATGGGGAACCCAGATTCACTTAACAACCATGTGACTAATTTTACGACTGCAGTGATTCACTTAAACAAATATGGCAAGGAAAGTCGTAAAATGAGACAAATTCACTTAACAAAATTTTTACTTAACAACATAAATTTTGGGCTCAATTATGGTTGTAAGTTGAGGAATACCTGTACCACCTGTTGTATATAAAACCAGATAGTCGAGGAGAAAATATATGTACTCACTAAGAGTCAACACGATTTGGCACATAATCAACCAATAAACTGTACATAAAGGACTCTTGCCAAGGGATCATAAACAGGCAGCCTTCACCAGGCCTTAGCACTATCAAATTTGACTCAATCAAATGTCAAAACAGATTGCTCAGCTTCGACTCTAAGAAAGAGAGTGGCATTACACTATGACAGAACAGACAATTCTTCTGAGATGCAGGAACTCAGTAATTATTAACTCCTAGCCCTACAAAATTGTTGTGAGGATAAAATGGTAAGAAAAGAACTATGTATCTTGCATTCACAGAATAAAAAGTTGACATGTAAAAGCAAATGTACAATAGAAATATCCCATACTTGGCAATAATGTAGTAAGTCTTTGTGAATAATATTCCAGAGTATGGAACCGCTTTCTAAGTGTTGAAAAGCAAAGTTATTATTTTGATTGATATCTGGAAACTCACATGGGAGCATAAGACAGATTTGGAGTTGAATAACTGAAAGCTAATAGTTTCCCTTGGTCAGACTGGAAATAAATGAGAAGAGAAACACTGCTAAGTATGAATTACTAGCAAAAACAATTCAAGTTGTAATTAAGTATGAATGCCAACCTTGTCCTAATCTTCCAGTGAGAATTAAAACATAGTACCATGTTTCCCTGAAAATAAGGCCCTGTCTTATATTTTTTTGAACCCCAAAATAAGTGCTTGGCCTTATTTTCGGGGAGGTCTTATTATTTTGGGGCGCATGGAGCAAGATGGGGCTCCTCTTGCCATCTTACCTGATTTCCAGCTCTGTGTTTAAATATTTTCGGGGAGGGTTTATTTTCGGAGGGAGGCTTATTTCAGCGCATGCGCTCAAAAGCCCAATTGGACTTATTATCAGGAGATGTCTTATTTTCAGGGAAACAGGGTACTTCAAGCAGTCACAAAGCTGGGAAATGTTTAAACTAATCAAATAGCTGACAAATACTCAACTTATGCTTTATTAAAATAAGGTTGAAGTTGTCATCATTACAGGTAAAGGATTTTATAAATATCTGTACATTTAGCAGCCCCGTGACATGTGTTGTGCTATTCTTAGACCATTTTTCCCCTGCTATACACATAGCATTGGTTTCATTTTATTGCAGATAAATTCTCTCAGACCATTCCATTTTAGCTACCAAAGATTTTAGCAAGCAGTACAGATAACTCATTTCCAGAATGGAACATTTTCTGGCACACCATATGGAACTGGAACTAACGGCGCAAGTGGAAATAAGGTGCTGGAATTCTATTTATAGCTTCATGGGAGGGTGGAGGATATTTCCTCATCGGCTTCTAAAAATGTAACACAAGTAAATTTTATATTGCCATCTTCAGTTCGGAGTCGGCACACACCCCTTCTACCCAACCCCATCACTTCCCCAAGGAATGGAAAAGGTCTTTCCTAAGGCCATTCCAACAGCTGACTTACAGACAGAACACAGCAAGGAACAGATGTAAACCAAACCAAATACAAAGAAAATCTCTTGACAACTATTGAAAACCCATTCGGATACAAAAAGCAATGACACGTCAAATTTGGCAATTCAGTGCTCAACCTCAACATCTATCTGGGTATCTAGAACAACCTAGAACTAAGAAGAAATTTCCTGATAGTAAGAATAATTAATCAGTGGAACAACTTGCCTTCAGAAGTTGTGGATGCTCCAACACCGGACATTTTTAAGATGAGATTGGACAACCATTTGTCTGAAATGGTACAGGGTTTCCTGCCTGAGCAGGGGGGGGGGGGGGGGGGGGGTTGGACTAGAAGACCTCCAAGATCCCTTCCAACTCTGTTATTCTATCTATGACTTAATAATTTAACTGGGAAGTCAAAAATATATGAGACTCAAAAACAATTTATGCTGTAATTAAGGAGCAAAGTTGAATCCAAGCATACCAATACCATTGGTGCCAGAATAACAGAACGTAGTTTATTGTTATACTTCAATTGATAAATATATTGTACAGCTGCCTATCCTTTTTACCTTTTAATAGCAAACTTTCCCCCCTGAGCAGCTTAGGTCTGATCTACTCATGGAGCAGTATGGGGAACCTCTTTGAATTAATGCCTTTTTCCTCAACTCCTTATTTCCAACTGTGTTGCGACTGCGACTTGAGAATGCTCAATGGACACAGCAATTCCAGGCAGATTTGGAAGACACAAGCAGGGAGGGAGATTTAAATTATTCCTGAAAGTAAATAATTAGTATAATGACAGGAAAAAAAATGTCCAGGAAGATGTAAAGAAAGATGTGTTTTTAAACCCAAGAACTTACCACTGTGGGATTGCCGCTGCTTATCAACTGACTGACTTCATGAAAAATGCTCTTGCATTCAATTGATTTGTCTAAAGACCCTCGTTTCACTATTACTGCTACTGCTAACAATATCTGTTCCCGCACATATTTCTGGAGGCTGCAAAATAAAATATAAAATATATTCAGCACTGATCAAAATGACTACATTGTTGTTTACAAAGCAAACACACACAAACTCTTCTTAGTTGTACTGTTTTTAGAAAGCAGGAATGACTAGGGTGATTATCTATAAAATTCTTTTGTCTTCTGGCTGCCTTATGTTTTTTCTTATAAGCCAGGAAAAGAGAATCTCTGGCATGTGGGTAGGATGTTGCCTGCCAGCCTTTTAATTTAGGTTTCAGCATCCTCACTATCCTAGCCTTTAATTTTTCTCTGTGTGGAGGCAAACAATTCCCTTGCAGGCAGAGTTTATGGAAAGGGGAAAGCTACATCTTCTGACATTTTTGGGCAGATTCCTCTCTTGAACCAGAGGCTGAGGATAATTCCGATGAACACAGAAATGTAGACTCCTACTACATATTTAAGGGAAGGGTGGAACAACTGGTTCCTTCCTCTTCTGCAGAGAGGCTGAAGTGTATCAGGAAAAGGCAAAGGACAAATGTCAGATTGGTATTTCCTAACCCCAAATGCTACCTGGCCCTCTAAGCATAGTAGGCTGTTGGGGGGGGGGGGCAGGGGGAGTATCGTCTTTGGGACAGATTCATATCCTGCAGCATCCCCTGTGTTACATCTCCCATTGTAATTTGCACAGCTCGTATATACATAGCACAGCTTTTACTTTTATTTATTGTTATATAGTGACTGTGGCTGTTTACAAGAGTTTTATCTGGCTGAATTAAATTCTAGAATGGTTACATCTGTTTATTTGGATCAGGAAATAAGATTCAGCCCTGATATTTTGCTTATTGGTTTTCAAATGTACTTTTAGACTCTTAGTGAATGGTTTTAATGTTTTCATTCACAGCAGTTATAGTTGAAACTGCAGTCTGTAATCAGCAATAGGTTTTTCACTTTCTGGAGTACATTAAAATAGTTAACAAACATTATCATATGTTAATTACTCATGTACCCTAATCCCATGTTTTATGCAAGACTAAGAAGACAATCTTACTTAAAGACAAGGATCTTTCTCATTTTTTCTTCTTCCCTCCTTTAAGCTGTCCTTTGTGCATCATTCAAAGCTGGAACACAGAACAATCCTCTCAAACTGTATCTATATTGGAGATACAGCTTCAACTGTATCTTCAATCCCTTTAATTTGGGCAATCCCTCCTTTCATGAAATATACCCTCAATATTCGGACAGATCTAAGCCAATGGATGGACTTGTACAGACAAGAGGTCTCAATGAGCAGCAAAAACCCAGTAAGCAAAACCTCCAGGAGGGAGGTTACTTTTAGAGTGGCCCTACCAAGAGTGAAACATCCCTCCTAATTTACACCAACTTCTAGAAAGAATCTCAGAGGCCCAAAACAATCACCACAATTCAGGTGAACCGGTAGTAAAAAAAGCTAGTGGTTCGGTCAAACTGGTAGTTAAAAAAAGCTACCATCCGATGATCCCTTGTGCCACACGGTTTAGCTTTGCTAGAAAGCAGGATTTCTTGCATGCACGCATGCGTAGTACACAACAAGAGGAGGCTTTGGAAGGTAAGTAGAACAGTGAGGGGATGGGATCAGCTATGGAGTGCAGTTTAGCTTCACTAGAAAGCAGGAAATCCGAAGCTAAACCACATGGCACATGGTGATCGTCGGACTGTAGCTTTTTTTAACTACTGGTTTGCCCGAACCGCTAGCTTTTTAAATGTGCAACATGTGTTTGGTGCGCACTGCGCATGCGGCGTGCATTTGGTGCGCAGGCATGGCCAGAGAACTGGTAGCAAACCAGCTCAGATTTCACCCCGATCACCACCAACTACTAACATGTATGTGAACATAAGAAGTTCTTTTATATCAAATACATCAAGTGGTCTGTATTAATTAATATTGTCTCTGGAATCATTCTAGAATGCCTGTTACATTTGACATCATGTTTTAAACTGGAAATCTCAGGGACAGAAACTTCCCCTTGTATATGCAGCACTGACACTGCCAGTGAATTATGTTTTCTTTGGCCATGAAAACAGAAGCCAATTCATTATATGGATTTTATTTATCTCAACTGGGAAGCATATAATTTTTAAAGTTCTTATTCAGGAACCTATATAAATGCTTTAAACCATGCTCTGTACTTACTTTGGCCTTTGTAAGACATACGTTAAAAGGAATGTTCGTAGTGATTCTATACTGCTTTTTTCCAACAGAATCCATTCTCGTACAACTGCTTCCATTATCGCTGTGGCGGCTTGAAAAAGGACATAGTCCACTTTACTAGTTTCTGTTAAAGAAATGCAGGTTTATAAACTCATAATCTATATGCAAAAGCTTGAAACATATGCCTGGTTGATCTCCACATGAAAAATATTATTTTAATATTATTTTTACTTTTGTCTGAAATTATAGGCTGGATTTTAGGACTATGTTTTTCTAAAGGACTCACAGCAATTATAAACTCATCCCTTACAATGTTCAAACACTGCTATATATATTTTGCAGCAGATATATATATATATAAATACATAAATCAACAGGAGAAACAAGAAGTTACTGATGCGCTAGCATCAGCAAGTTAAAATTAGAAGTAAGTAAATATTAGGCATAAATAAGTGTTAAACTAAAGTGATTTTTAAAGGGAATGGTCACACATCAATGCAAAAAGCAGACAGTTTTAGAGACAATTCTCCCAATGAAAATCCAGTGGTGACATTAAAGTATTCCATAATATTTTGCTGTCCTCCAATTCAGTGTATTAACACCATCCTAGCCACAATCATATATGCAGCCACTAAAAGGATGATGCTATTGTGCTCAACTCACTAGCAAGAAAACACAAAACAGCAGCCTGAAATCAGAAGATTCTATCCCAATAGTGTATAATTTTTTTCTGAGAAGCATGTATAACAGCAGTGTCAAACTGGTAGCCTGTGGGCTGGATGCGTTATACACAGACCACACATACCCCAGCTCCACGAAGGAAAAAATTGTCACGAAACATTACATGACAGCAACGTGATGCCACAAGTTTGATGTACACCATTGTCTTTATCAATCTTCCCATTAACATTTTTCTATTATTAGTATTTTTGGATGTTTTGGAACACCTGCCCAAGACATTTCTATTTGGTAACAACACTGCTTCAATTAAAACACCAAATATAACAGTTCTTCAAGTATTCCTCATTTAATAACTGCTACTGGGGCTGGCAAGTCCAATGCTAATTGAAGTGATCATTAAGTGAAACATCACATGACTACACCTGACTCAATGATGTCAGTTTCACCGCAGTTGTTAAGCAAATCATCCATAGCTATTAAACACAATGTCACATGATTGCTACATGCTACTACTACCTGTTGGTTTTCCAATTGTTTTGCTTGTCAGAAGCCAGCTGTGAGAGTCACAAATGGAAATCATGTGACCACAGGATGACATCATATATGAGCGCCAGTTGCAACATGCACAAATTGTGATCATTTGATTACAAGGACCTTGAACTGGCCATAAGTTCGAAGACAAATTGTAAACCTACTTTTTCAGTGCTGTTCTAAGTCGAAATGGTTGCTGAACAAGACAGCTGTTAACTGAAGACTACCTGTATTCTCTTAAACTTTATCTGAATATTTATTTCCTTATTAACATTAATTTTTTATACATGTATAATCTGTCCAGTTTGGTTTTGTGATGATCTTTTAAATACTGCAAAATCACTTTGTGTTTGATTCATCAAAAAGAAAGCAAGAAATATTTTAAATCGCTATAGTTTTCTTCAGAAAAGCATAAATTAAGTGTCATAGTTCTTAAGATGGTGTAAGGATACAGTTTCTGGAATCAGCTGTATTTGTATATTTGAATCAAACATCTTAACCATATTCACATAAAACCAAGACTCACTAGGATAAATGAGGGTTATTTTCCAGTTAGCAGTGTTTAATATTTGCATCTCTACATCCATATTGACACTGCTAGATAAAACAGTATTTCACACATATATCCTTAGCGTGTTTTAGAAAGCTACATGATTATGAATTAATGGTACACTGATCGAAACATAGGACTTACCTAAAATATGTTTGCAAACTGCAAATGGTGATTTTGATTTTCTAAACGATAAAAATATGTGTTCGGCGTGCTGACGTTGTTCATTATTGACCATGGAGGGTGGTGCCTACAGAGAAAATAAAGACTTTTTCTAACTATAGAATATAGAAAATTGCCATTTCTTATTCAAGTATATATCACAATAAAAAGCCTTTACTTTCATCTATAAAAATACGCTGAATTAAGGTGGTACTAAGGCAGTGGTAATAATAAAGTAGCAACTTTAGTAAATCAGATGAAAGTTCATCACTTAATCTAGTCCATTAAAGTATTCTATTCCAACCTGCTAATCCAATCCAATCCAGCCTATACTATGTAATTAGCACCATTTGATATACAGGACAACTATATTTGGCTTAGACACTCTGGATGACAGTTCACAATAAAGAAATAAATACAGAAATGGTAACTCTTAGCTAGATGGAAATCTAGCACTTATGTGGATTTTTGCAGATCAGATGATATTGATTTGTATAGCCATCCATTTTGCAAATGTGACTTTCGAACACAGTATTAAAACCAAGAAACAACCAAATGAAAACAATAATGTGCAAAGAATAAAGAACATCATCCCTAGAAATGGTGGTATAATTTCCAATAACAGTAATAAGATATATAATGGTAATTCTTTGATGTGGTTTTCAATAGTACCCTGAAGATGTGTTCAAATGAATAATTTAGTTGCATTCATCAAATTGTCGTATTGCTGCTCTTCTCCTGTGCCGTCCCAATGTGTAGATTTTCTCAGAAATTCCTACCAGGATAGACATGTAGAGAATTCTGGGGCTTAAGGCCTATACATCTAATGGATAACCAAACTAGGGAAAGTTATTCTACTGAGTTTTTTCCCCAATATTTCACAGAAAAGATAATGAAATGCCAATTTAAATGTGGAAAAAAGCTCTTTCCAACTCAAATATTATGTATCTTCTTACCGATAAGGAATGTTGGATCGGTTACGGATATATTTGTTATAGTATGACATATTAATTTATAAAGGTAACATGCCTACAGTGTGATCATTATTGTGATTGTGTTTTTTTTATCTTGAATATTTTTTATTAGCATTTCACAAAGCTGATAAGCAACCAAACAAGATATATCAATAAATCATAGTTCTACAAATAAACCTATCAGTAGCGTGCAAATAATTAAGATTAAGATATCCTTTACTGTCATTTTCCTGTATACGAAGTGGCACACATTAAAATTAACTTCACTTATGTAAAAATACTGGAATAGGTGGCTCTACTTCTTCCCAGGAAGAAACTAAAAGTTAGAAACCTGAATTTTCAGACACTATAGTGTAGTAGCATGCTGCCCTCTAGTGCAATTCCAGCACTGATTCAGAAAAAAGCAAGATTGCTCATGTTGAGTTTGATTAATTAGAATCACTAAAAAGATGAAGTCTCCTTTGAATTATATTCAATTACTAGCAATGCCATATATGCAGTTTTAGTATGGTTGTTGTTTGCCACTGCCTTCTTCCAGGATGTTTAGCCCACAGTCCTGTGGTTTCATGTGGTCCCCCAACCAAACATGGCCAACATAATTAAGCTTCTAAAATCAGAGACAACCAGGGAAGTACTGCCATCTGTTGGCATGAAATAAAAGCTGGGTTGTAATGTTAAGTTATGTTGAGGCCAACTCACTACAAAGATCAAAATACTTTTCCAAAATTCTTATCAGTTCCAAGTGGTAGAATAAGTACAAAGCAGGGTGGATAAAAATCAATGATTTTTTAAAAAAAATCAAAAAAATTGGATTTTTTTGATTTAAATCGGATTTTTTTGTTTAAATCATTTTATTTTTATTTTTATTGAATTTATTTTAATAAAAAACTTTTGGGGTAAAAATCTATCGTAAGATAGTTTTCTATTTAAGATACATAAATAATTTAGTTTATTCAGCATGAAATGGAACTTAGTTATGTAGCACGAGGCTGTATATTCTGCAACACTGGGACTATCAGTGAGTCAACAGCGGGTCAAAGGAGTAGCAGAGATGACAGTTGCTCTTTAAAAATTATGATTTAAATCGAGTTGATTTAAATCAAGTCTTTTTACTAGTGATTTAAATCATGATTTAAATCATGATTTAAATCGACTCGATTTAAATCAAATCCACCGTGGTACAAAGTCCAGAAAAAGCTTGCATAAATAAATGGTCGAGATAGAGTCTGATGAATCCCACAAGATGTATTTCATAACTATAGGATTCTTATGAAAAAGACCCCCCCTCTCTCTCTCCCCCCCTCTCTCTCTCATCCAGCCAACGTCTTCTTCTCTCACATGTTATTTCATGGAATATGTATGTGACATTGGCATTTTCACAGCACAACCCATGTAAAGAAATGCCTGTGAAGGCAAAGTTTTTATCTTTCTCCTTAGCATAGCCATCCATTGTTCTAATGCTGAGAGTTCTACCAAACTGTTTCATTTGAGGCTATGATGAAGGGAATGGATCCATAGCTCTATCAGGATAGAAGATCCCCATATCATTTAACAAGTACAAGTGTTCCTCATTTAACAACCACTCATTCAGTGTGACCATTGAAACTTGTGACAGTGCTTGAACAAGTGGAGATGAACAGGCTGAGCCCTAAGGGTGGGGTTAAATGCGTCATTAGTTTAGATTCATTGCATTCTCACAAGAGACCTAAGTCCAGTCCCCCCATGAATTCTGTTGACCCTTATCTAGTGCCAATTTGGCTTGACCATTAGTAATCAGATTCTTGTGTAGAAGCTGCATGTAATACAATTTTAGTGCTTCCTGTTCCTGGTTACTTGCACCTAATATAACAGTCCTCGAAATTCTGGCCAGTGCAGAATCACTACAGTCACACAATCACGATCTAAGCACTTGGCAACTAGCCCGGATTTCCAATTGTTGCAGTGTCCTATGGTCAAGTGATTATGATTCACGATCTTCCGTGTCAGTTTCACAGAAGCAAAATCAATGGGAAAGCTGGCAGAAAGTTGGGAGTCGCAATCACATGAGGTTTTTGCTTATAGTGACTTGCATGGTCCTCACTTGACAGCGGTACCTGGGCGTCGCTGGAACAGCCATCATTAAGTGGCAGGTCACATGACATTGCATTTTACAACCGCATAGGTTACCAAAAGGAATTATGGTCCCAATTGCCAGAAAATGGCAACTGAATAAAATCATAGCAGAGCACTGTGCAAACTTAAGGGACTTTTGTAGTATCTGTAATTTTACACACAAAGTGCATATTAAAGTCTGGCTAAAATATGTGTGCTTTACCTTGTATAAGCAGTAGATACAAAACTCACCAGACAAACCATAAACAATTTATATATATATATTACAGACAAAGTGATGAAATGATCACTTTCACTTGATTGAAACTCAAATCTGATCCCTTCTTCTAACTGCAACACTTCAACAAGTTGCACAATTTAACATACACATACTTCAAAGGAACTTACAGCCCTATTGGACACCTCCAAATCAAATATTATTTGCTATTACGTTGCAGCAGTATTAAATTACTTTGGCAACCAATACAATATTTTGTTCTCCCAATAAGGCATATTGAAAGAAGGAATATTTTCTTTTTAAAAAACTTCAAGAATAAGAATGTACTGGAAAGACAAGGCAAGCATGTTTTCATTAGCCCAAGAGATTACAAAAGATGGCTCAATAGCTTTTTTAAGAGGCAAGTCAATAAAGGACAACTTATTCAAACACTCTGCAATAAAAAGCAGAATGACACTTGAGATCAAACCCACACTTGACAAATTTTATTACTTGGAGAAAACATCAGACAAAGAAGTTCTAACAGCAATATTTTTAATGACCATATTTTGCTTAGGAAAGCTTTGTCTAGACAAATTATCCCAGGCCCTGTGAATAATACTACTACCATAATGTTATAAGGATTTATGAGAATTATAGACAGCTTGGGAAAAAACTGACAATAGTACATTAATTTATACTAATAAAAAAAGCCCAATGAGCATTTTGTAACACATAGGAATGAGAGGAACACTAAAAATCGACTAACAAGAGTGTGCTTCAGGAATTTATATTGCTCCGGATAAGCAATTGCACAGCTAAGAATAGTTGTACACAGGAATGGCCTCCATCAAGAGAACATGGCAATTCCTTTCCCTGGGTGTAAGAGATGGCGGGGGGGGGGGGGGGGAGAACGGAGGTCTGCAGGAAAATGAGAGGAAAAGAAGTCCCATTGTGCAAATAACCACCCTTTCAAAATACAAATCAGCATGAAACACTACAATTCTAGGCAAAATTGTGGGTCCAAATATATCCTATTTTGGGTACAAAATAAATTGTAACATTTGTGCTAGTCAACCAGGAGCATTCACTTTGTATCTCACAAGGGAAAAAAAAACCTGCTTTGCTTACAAGTTTTCATTTCTGGAAATTTCTGGATGTCTAATTAATGCTTCAACAGCAATCCAGAGAGCTGCTTAAACTTATCAATTTCTGTGATCGTTCAGTGGACTTTTTTTCTTCTTCAAACAGATAAGTCCTCATTATAGTAAAAGTAAAAGTATTTTTGAAACTCCTCTTTTCTTAACATGGCTTGTCCTGTGGTTTAGATTCCAAATGTAGTTTTCAAAGTAATGATTTTATCAAGTATTCCTGAACTTGCGCAAAGAAGATATGGATTCTTTTTTTCTTCTGAGCAACATAAATATAGATATAGAGGTATGCTGAGCTCCAAAGGCAAAAGCTCTTCTGAGGATTTGAGTTTTCACTTGTGTACAACTCCTTCAAAAAACACTTGTCTTCATAGTTCTTCGTAGCCACAGTATGAAGAGTAGCTTGTGTTACCTGCCACCTCAAGAAAAGATGTAGCGGCTTTAAGGAATTGCAGGCTGTGCAGAGTCCGACAGACTTACAAAACTGATCAAGGGTAAAAGAGACTCAGACTTTTATGGTAGTTGGAATATGTGGTATGATTGGATCCAGAAACAATGGGAGAGAGACAAAGGATAATGTTGGATTATAATGATAGATGATGGTATATTTATGGTAAATATACCTTAATAGGTATTGGAAAGGTAAATTTGTATACAAGAATCTGTAAATATTTTCTATTTTTACTCTCTGATTATTGGTGTATATATATAGAGAGAGATATAGATATTTTGGCGATGTTACACCATGATAGAAAAATTATTATACATTTTTTTCATTTTTATTCTTTAACTACAACAAAATGCTCTAATAAAATTTATTAAAAAAAAAAAAGGAATTGCAGGCAAGAGCTATAAGGAGCCTTTCCAAATGCTCCAAAACATCTTTTTGCCTTTGAATCATACTAAAAATAATTTAGTGTTGTAGATTATATAATATATTACAATTACTCCTTGTTTAATGACCATTTGTTCAACAACCATTCAAAGTTGTAATGCAGAACAAATAGTACTTATGACTGGTCCCCAAAGTTATGGTGATCAAAATTCAGGTGTTTGGCAAACTAACTGCACTTATCACTTCAGCAATCTCAGTCTCAGCCGACTACCTCTGCTCCAGGCCTCCACAGGTACTCCTCGACTTACAACAGTTCATTTAGTGACTGTTCAAAGTTACAACAACACTGAAAAATGACCATTTTTCACACATATGACCATTGCAGCATACCCCACGGTCACATGATCAAAATTCGGAGGCTTGGCAAGTCGTTCACATTTATGACGGTCCATATGATTCCCTTTTGCGACCAAGCAAAGTCAATGGGGAATCCAGATTCACTGAACAACGGGATTACTAATTTAACAAATGCAATAATTCGCTTAACAACGTGTGGCAAGAAAAGTCGTAAAAGGGGCCAAACGCACTTAACAAATGTTTTCACTTAGCAACATAAATTTGGGGCTCAATTGTGGCCGTAACAGCCACCTGTATTGCAATCCTAGCACCATTATCTCATTGAGGAGTGCCAATTCAAGCCATTTCAACCCAAGGGGCGCAGCCACCTCCACTGCTCTGTGCTCTGCCGGCCCTGCCACAACCAGGTGACCTTCGTGGTCTTTCTCCCATTACACCCCTAGACTGACCCTATGTGAGGAAGTTACTGGCCACGCTAGGCTTTCTTTCCGAAGTTGCATCCACTGTACTCCAGATTGAACCGCCGTTCTTGCAATGCTTCAGAAGCTTCCTGAAAGCTTTCTTTCATGGCCAGCAGTTGCTTCACATAGGGTCTGGCCATGTGCACTTCATCAGCAATGAAAGAATGCACGGCGGGCAGAGTGCAAGGTAGCAGGAGTGGTTGGGCTTTGTGCTGTGGCACTGACATTGCTGGCTGTGGCACAGGGTTTGAATGATACCCTGAGCTGCGGTGGCGCAGTGGCTAGAGTGCAGTACTGCAGGCTACTTCTGCTGACTGCTGGCTGCCTTCAATTTGGCAGTTCAAATCTCACCAGGCTGAAGGTTGACTCAGCCTTCCATCCTTCCGAGGTCGGTAAAATGAGGGCCCAGATTGTTGGGGAAAATATGCTGACTCTGTAAACTGCTTAGAGAGGGCTGTAAAAGCACTGTGAAGCGGTATATAAGTGTTATTGCTATACTCTACAGCAGTGGTGGTGATGCTGAAGGACAGGCCTGAGTGGAGATGGCAGCTGATTGAAACTGCTAATGACAACAATGGGGATTGCTGTCACTAAATGAGGTCACATGATATCACACTTTGACAGCATTACTTAACTTATGGAAACTCCAGTCTCAATTACCATGTTGAGGGCTACCTGTAATTGCTAATTAGAAAAATGCATCCAAAGTTGGCTTTCTGGGTGTAAAATAAATTTAATGACAAATAATGAACACACACACACACACACACATCAAGATATTGCCATGTATACAAGGAGTGGGGGGAGAGGGGGGAGGGAGAGAGAGAGAGATGGCTCACTGGGCAAAATGGTTAATAGCAAAAAAAAGATAGATTGTTGTTCCAATGAGCTTAGAATATAACATTTGATAAGGAACAAGCTGTCATATGAAAAGAAGCACAGGCAAAATGTAAAATAGGGATTTAATAACTGAAACCTGTAGGCTACTCTGATTACAGGTGTGATCACTCTAAATCAGATTTTCTCAACCTACTGCTTTCCAGATTTGTTAGAACAATGACTTCCAGAATTTTTACCCAACATGGCATACAAGAGGAAGTAGAAAGCTTTGCCAGATGGTTAATGAAAAAGCAGGATTTTGAAGAGATTTCAAAGAAGAAAAAGAAATAGCATCTTACAGATGTTGAGAAAATACAGGAAGAGTATAATCTTCTGAGAAAGCAGGAAGCCTTTGAACTTAACTACGGAAGTGAAGGTCATGGGAAAGGACGTGCCGGAATGTAAAAATTAAGAGATAGAAAAATGCAGTTCTTGGAAGTTTTTGTAAGTCAGGACAATAGGCCAAATAGAAAACCAGTTTAAAATATATGCTCCTCTCAAAATATTAGGGGTAAATGATTATAATTCACTTTTAGGAGAATGTTTTGAAAAGCCAGAGAAAGGCAGGATATAAAACTAACACAACAATATTTGTACATAGAAGATAAATTTTACTTTAGTTGGGTAGCTGATGGCTAATGCTATCAGCAACACAAGGCTCTTTCAAAAACAATGCAGAGACAAGGGCTGTAGTTGAAGAAAACAGAATTTTTTTTTACACAGATTATATCCAAAATCAGAATTCGTTGATATGATATTCTTAACAGGCACTTTCAATACACTTCAATATTTTTAATCTCTATTGTATTTTATTTTTTAAAGTATTTAGGAACTAAATGAAAACAAAAGAAAAAGGAAATAGAAAGGGTAATTTACAAACTGTAAGAATAAGTATTTACAAAAAAGAAAAAAAATACTTTCCTTTATTATTCTATAAGTAATATTGAATCAAGACAGTATCTAAAAGATAATATCTCAGTTTAAAAGCTATTCTTAGCAGCAAGTGAACAACAAAAATAAAAATAAGCCATCAAAATCATAACTGAGAAGAATATCTAACTAACCTAACAGTTTGGTGTTTTAAGCTCTTGAGAAACCCCAAAAATTAAATGTTACAGAAATCTATGTGTAGACTAACCCTCTTTGATATTTAATACTGAAAGTTGTAGCACTTGTTAAAATACAAAAAAACATGGGAGTCAGTAATTAAATTCACACACTGCACTAAGCCATGATTTGCTTAGGCATGCTTATTGTATAAGTCATAATTGACTGGGTTTGTATAACACGCTAAGCCAAAAGCAAACAAATGATATTATGGCTTAGTAAGTTGCGTGAGCCAGGTCAATGTGTTAAGTGTTTTTTTCAGGAAAGCGTACATATTTTGCTAGGAAGGAACTTTCTTATTCATGAAGGGCTATGGGATTAAAAATGTATTTTGTATGTTGAATTTAGCATGCAAAATTAAAATTATTTTTTTTCCATGGTGTCATAAAATCCTTAGATGTTGCGATTTCTTTACAATAAATCAATTCTATCTAAAAAAATACCCCAATTCAATTTAATTAGATTAGCCACCTTATGTTTGCAATCCAAATGAAAATCCAGATTTTCATTCCAGATGCCTTAATAGCCACATACTCCTTCATTGGAACCTTCTTCAAACTGATGTGCTCCAGATGCATTACAGGAAAATAGAAAGTTTTGGAATGCTGCTTTACAGAACATTCTATAATAATGAAAGTACTATATACTTTTACTGAGTCTTTCATATTCTTTCCTCAAACAAGTTATTGGCAAAGGCAATAATTCTATAACTAAATCTTTGTTTAAAATATTTCCAGGCAATTTTCAGAGCAAAGCCCATGCCAAGATCCTCAGTCATGACACAGAATACATGAAGATATTATCTGAACTATCAACCCTTAAGAATATAGCATTGTATAAAAGCTTAAGGTTTGATCCCCACTTAGTCACACTGAGAATATACTTAGTGAAATCAGTGGGACTTAGGCTGGTCATGACTAGCAAATCTCAGCAATTTTAATAGCTCTATTTGCAAAAATTATGGGATTTGAAAGTCAATCATCTAAAAACCACAAATTTTAGGGACGCCTGATCTCCTGCCAGAAATGTTACAGACAGTGTTTAGAAGCTGGGCATGATTATCATGAATTACCTCCCATTCTTCAGGATTATTTTCAGAACAGAACTTTTCTCACTGGCAAGACTTCTGTCTATTTGCTTTATAAATAGTCCTCAACTTTATGACGCTAATTGAGCGCAAAACTTCTATTGCTAAGTGAGACATTTGTTAAGTGAGGTTTGCGCCATTTTACGACCGTTCTTGCCATAGTTGTTAAGTGAAGCACTGCAGTAATTAAGTTAACAGCATGGTCGTTAAGCGAATCTGGTTTCCCCATTGATTTGCTTGTCAAATGGTTGCAAAAGGTGATCCTGGAACACTGCAACAGTCATAAACATGAGTCAGTTGCAGGGTGGATAAAAATCAATGATTTTTTTAAAAAAATCAAAAAAATCAGATTTTTTTTATTTAAATTGGATTTTTTTGATTTTTATCGAATTTATTGTAATAAAAAACTTTTGGGGTAAAAATCTATCGTAAGATAGTTTTCTATTTAAGATACATAAATAATTTAGTTTATTCAGCATGAAATGGAGCTTAGTTATGTAGCATGAGGCTGTATATTCTGCAACCCTGCAACACTGGGACTATCGGTGAGTCAACAGTGGGTCAAAGGAGTAGCAGAGATGGCAGTTGCTCTTTAAAAATTATGATTTAAATCGAGTTGATTTAAATCAAGCCTTTTTACTAGTGATTTAAATCATGATTTAAATTGTGATTTAAATCAACTCGATTTAAATCAGATCCACCCTGGTCAGTTGCCAAAGCACCTGAATTGTGCTCATGTGACCATGGAGATGCTGCAACAGTTATTAAGTGTGAAAACTGGTCATTGGTATAAGTTACTTTTTTCAATACTGTTGTAACTAAATGGTCACTAAACGAACTGTTGTCAGTCAAGGACTACTTATACTGTACTGTGTTCTAGATTTACGAGCAGATGGCAGCCCATACTAATATGCAGACAGCTCTGATTCATAAAGTTGCTGCAAGAGTAAAGCTATGTACAACATCAGTTACAAGTTGCTACACCTTGCTTTCTCTGATAGTCTACTGAGTTTAATTACACCAAAAAGAAAAAGTTAATTTTTGAATGCATCCGCTGACATTTTTGCAAAATATATCTGAACAAAAAGCCCACCTCCCTCAACCAGCACCACCTTCTAAGCAAAGGGGGAAAAAAATCCCAATACATCAGTAGGTTTAGCACCCCTGATTTAGATAGATATTCTCCATGGTTTATTGCTCCCTCTCAGAGGGTTTGAAGATCTATAGATAATAAAAAAAGCCAAAACTTTGTATTAGCTGGTAGAAGAAAACAGCACAAGTTAACTAAATATATTCACAGCCAACCAAGAATTGTGAATTATGAAATCATTTTTCTTATTTTATACATACGAGTTATGGGATGAAGAGAGTTTGGGTTGAAATATTAGACATGTTAAGCTTTTGAAAATGTTTATACTTGTCTTGTTGAAGGGGAAGCTATTTCTTTCTATAATTTTTTTCTTTTTATATATATATATTTCTCCCCCTTTTTGCAATTTATATTTTTTCTTGTTTCTATTTTTCTTAGTTTCTATTAGTTTCTATTTCTAATTTTAAATTTCAGTAAAATTGTTATAAAAATGTATTCACAATCAAGTACAGACTATAGTAAGTATATCATTTGGCACACATTTAGTGGCATCCTGGATCACGCCTTCTGCATTAGCAAGTCCAGCTTTGTATTTCAAAATTGCTCAAGCTTAGCAGCAAAAAGACAAATTAAACTCTTGCCTCAGGTAGTTTATAAATTTCTTAAGAGTCAAGCTAGATGTTCAGAGATCTCATATGGTACAGTAATAGACTATATCGTTTTAGAATTATTTATCTGAATGCTATATCCTACCCTCTAATAAAACTTTGTACCACAGAGGGTGAGGACTAGCTAGGACTCTTTTGTCCTTACTTTTTAATGTGCTAGGAGTGCTATTGGCATTGCAGGTAGTTATTCAGCTAAACTGTAAAGCACCTGCCATAAAATGTATATTGATGTATATTTGATAACAAGAGATATGTTCAGTAACATGTAAGAATAATCTCACTAGCTAAAATGACATTCTATATTAGTAAGTCAAATTTCAGTGTTCAAATTGTTTTTTTAAAGAATTCAAAACCACAGCATTTTCCCACAGGGAAGATTCTTATAATTAATTTCAAAATCTTATTTCAAATCCATCTGGATTCTTAATTTGTTTATATGGTCTGTCTGCCTGATATTTCCAAAAAGCACTCTGATGGCCTATCACACCAAAGGACTGTTAAGAAGGGGAAAAACAAAGAATATAAAGTATCATTCTGAACTTAAGAAAAGAAAGCCAATGTAACCAATCTAGATAAAACTATTCTGATTGTAGCTTGTTTCTTTTTTGCATGGAGTTTATACAAATGTTCACTATTAACTGCCTGGGAAGTAGAACAGATTATGATCCATTTACTCAGTAAGTCTATACACATTCCATACATTGGTACAGCAAAAACCACTAATCTAGAAGATTACAGATTATAGACAAGCATTCTTTGCTCTTTGAGAACGGTTTTGAATTTTTTTCTGTTTTAATATATTTAATTCATTGAGAGAGAAGAAATGCAGTTATTTTAGTTTAGTCATAAGTAGCATTTTGGAGCATGAGTTTCTAGCCTTGCAAAAAACCTTCCCAAAAGAAAAGGTTCCGCTACTGAAACTTGGTTGTTTCACATATCCCTCCACCCTTGAGAAAGACAAAAAGCAAACGGAACAGCCATTTCGGTAACACAGTGTAATAATATAAGGGAGAGGGGGAAAAAAGAAAAAGACAATACACTACATGCAGTATTGGTAAAATGGGCGTGTATGAGAGGCTGATATTAAAACACTCTTATCAGGAGGCATGAAAAATGGTATTAAAAGGGAAGGAGAGGGGTGGGGAGGAGAGAACCAGGATAGAAACTGGGAAGTGGGTGAGGGGGGGAATCACTCCTGATTACAGATTTGCGCACGTGGATGCCGAAGTGAAAAGGAAAGAATTATGTTGGGATATGATGATATCAATGAATGGAATTCCAAGCCTCACACAACATTAAAGAGGTTATGGAAAAGCGACGGGGACAAAAGCGAAGGGTGGCCAAAAGCAACGTGATTCTGCCCTTCTTTGCCCGCCTGGGGTCCAAAGAGGCTTATGAAAGCTGGAGGAAAGATGCGCGGGGTTGCAGCTTCAGACAAGAAGGAACGGGGGAGAGGGAGACCCGTCCTGTTTGCAAAAGTTTCTAGGGCACGAAAGGCGATGCCATCTCCTGGGGTTATCCGAGGATGCTTCCCTAGAGGAGTCCAAAAGAGAGCCATCCCCAGGGAAGGGGCACTGACGGGGCTTCTCTTTAAGGACAGAGCCCGGGTTTATTCCACCCCATCATCCGCTCCGCCCCCGGCCGACCTGCCGACCCGCGCGGCTCCCTCACCATCAGCACTTTGGCCGCGCTCTCCAGCTGAGCGATCACCTCGGAGGCTCCCCCCGCCGCCGCCGCGGCCGCCGCCATCATGGTCTCTCTTCAATGACGCGCCATGCAATGCATTCTGGGACAAGGCGGCCGCCCAGCCAATCCGCGATCCCGGAGGGGCAGAAGGGCCGGGAGGGAGCGCCGGAGTCGTGCCGGCCTCGCAGAGCCGTCGTGAGGCGCTTCCCTCCCGAACGGCTGCGGGGGTGGCGGCGGAAGCGGAGGGTCGTCCCCTGAAATGGCGGCGGCGGCGGCGGCGGTTGGGAGGGGGGGGTGGAAAATGGCGAGAGAGCAGTTCCGTCAGGTCGGGGAGGAGAGGATGCGGGCATGTGTGGGACCCGACCCTTTCCCACCCCTCGGCAGCCCTGAAGCCAAATGGGGGCTGAAAGAAGTGAAGGCTTTGGAGCGGGTATTCGGAAGCCTCCTTCGACGAGAAGACCAACGTCCACCAGCTCCCAATAACTCGAGATTGAAGCCCTTTGCCAGCCAAACTGAGAGAAACCGCCGGTGGATCTGGGACTGGTTCTTTTCATTCTCAGCCACAAATAACTCCAGTCCGTTCCCAGCCGTAAAGAATTCGAGTGAGGGTCATCCAGGTCAAAGGGTTTGTTCTCCAAGCAATTCTCGATTGCAGAAAATAGGACTTCAACAACAGAGTGGTCAATGCCTGGAATGCACTACCTGACTTGTAGTTTCTTCCCCAAACCCCCAAAACTTTAACCTTAAACTGTCTACTGCTGACCTCACCCCATTCCTAAGAGGTCTGTAAGGGGCGTGCATAAGTGCACCAGCGTGCCTACCATCCCTGTCCTAATATTCCTTTTTACTTACTCTTTTCATGTATTCAAATTATGTTTATACTTTTACCTGTTATATATGCTTGACAAATTTAAATTTATTTATTTATTTATTTTATTTATTGTCATATTTATATGCCGCCCTTCTCCCAAGGGACTCGGGGTGGATCACAGAATAAAACAACCCAACAATAAATAGAATTAAAATGTTAAAATCCGATTTAAGAACCCCAAATCCCCAAATTAAAATGCATGGCAGATCAGGGAATTTGCTGAAAGAGCCATGTCTTTAGGTCAGCACAGAAGGTGCGGAGGTCGGAGGCTGTCCGGAGCCCAGTGGGTAAACCATTCCAGAGGGTCGGTGTGACCACAGAGAACGCCCTCATCCTGGGGGCCGCCAACCGACACTGTCTGGCCAATGGGACCCGGAGGAGGGCAGTCCTATGTGAGCGCACTGGGCGGTGGGAGGCCAGTAGGAGGTAGTCCTGCAAGTACTCCGGGCCCATACCATGGAGGGCTTTATAGGTGAGCACCAGCACCTTGAAGCGGATCCGGAGGACCACCGGCAACCAGTGCAGCTCGCGTAACAATGGTGTTATATGAGATTAACGGGAAGCACTCGTAACTACCCATGCGGCCACATTCTGGACCAGTTGAAGCCTCCTGGTGCACCCCAAGGGCAGCCCCATGTAGAGGGCATTGCAGTAATCCAGCCAAGAGATCATGAGAGCATGAGTGACCATACGGAGGGCATCCCTGTCTAGGAAAGGGCGCAAATAAATAAATGGAATGGAATGGAATGGAATGGATGTTGAAAGCTAATGCAATCCATCTACGGGGTTTGGGGCATTTGGGTTTTTTGTTTTTTAAAAAAGGGTAGATTCTCCCAAGAAGCTCAACACATCAGAAAAGTGATTGAACTTTGCATAATACTACATAATGTGGAATTTATATAATTTTGTGTCTAAAATTAAGCATGGAACCAACCATGTGTATCTCTATTATGATGGCCTTCTGTTCTTTTAAATAATTAAGTATAGTAATAATTGTGCAAGAACATGTAATGCATGATCATACCACATAATCAGATTAAATATCAGATGTTGCAACTCACAGTGTGGAGATCCTTACCCTATATCGTACTTGTCTACCAAATACATTTCACCTGATCCAAAGTTTTCAGTACTAGAATAATGTCATCAATCCTGAGACACCGGGGCCATATTGAAAACAAAATGAAGCAAGTACTGTAAGTAAATATCAATCCTTTCTTGGTAGGTAAGGCATATACTATAATATAGTATTTCCCAAGACACAAAGGCTTAGGTAAGTAGAGTTATTTAACAAAACCAGGATGCTATTATGAAAGAATTCACATTACTGCTGGGTATCAAATATCAGCTGCATTTAAAATATGATCATTGTTTAATTTCTTCTGCCCTTTTCTAGAAATTAATGTCTTTGGGGTAGAGATATTGTATCCATCCATTCGCTGTTTTAATAACAAACTGATTTAATACAATACAAGGTTTATTTTTTACTATGTGAAGACTAATTTTATAATCTGCACTTCAGAATATTTTTTGACCATTCAACTCATTCACCTGCATTATGTTTAGCATATTCTGAATATGATCTCATCTATACCAAAGGTCTAAGCATTAGAGTGCAGTTGCAGCATTCTTGATCCATTGTGATTAAATTATGTAAACAGTATTGGTTTTTCTTTCAGGAGCTTTCAACTCAAGCCCAATCTGCATTCATCTTCACTTCTTTCATTCTCAAAATGTTCAAAATTCTACAGAATACACTGAGTCACCCAGTACCCACTTTTAGTTGGCCAATAGGGGAATGCAAAGAAGTCTGCAAAGAAGTCATTACTGTAGTATTTCCCATCACCTACCTCCCATACTCCCTCTTAACATTTTCAATTCATTTTGAATGTGATCACTTGGTTATGTCTCAAAAGTGTGTTTGTGTGTGTGGGGGAAACGACAACAGTTGCCTTAAGGAAAAGCTGTCTAGCTGCAAATTTGCATTTCCTACCCTAATTTAAAATAATCTTCTAAGCTGTGAAGGAGAAAGGACAAAGACACTTGGGTTTTTGCAACCTTTTACTTTTCCCACTGCTTTTCATCATGGCTGCACATTGTGACTGGAGTGAGGAGACATACAACTTAAATACTTACAGATGGTACTAGGGCCAGAACATGGAGACAGGAGGAAAGCAAGAGTTCCTGTCAACTAGAAACAAACCACCCACAAGCTGCAGCAATGCAAAAGGAGAAAAGATAAACCAGTAATGAGCCAGGAGAAAAAAAAAATCAATCTATTGGATATTACCCATAATGTCATGGAAGGGCAGAGGCTCAGAGCTGATTCTGAGCCAGTTCAAAGAACCAATTGGAAATCCTTTTCTTCTTTTCTTTTTTGGGGAAGATTACAGTTCCTGACCCAGTTCCATGTTATACCTAAATTAAAATATTTGGTTGGTTTGGTCTGTGTAAACCTACTCTGTCTTTAGATCATATTCAAAATAAAATAATGTGCATTGATACCAGACTCTGAGGTTTCTTTCTCTTACCTGTGTCCATTTTATTCTGTCAGTTTCCAGTTTCTTACATTACTTCCAACTTTGTTTGCTAAGAAACAATCTCCCTACATGCCCTAAAATTAAATATAAAGAAGACCAAATTAATGCCAGTGGCTATAGCAACCAGCCTTAGAATTTATATCAAAGTGGCAGATAGCTTCTGCCTTTTAGGATTAGCCATCACTAATAAAGCAACAAGCAGTCAAGACATAACCACAGAATAGCACATGGGAGAGCAGCTGTGAAGGTCTTCAGAGAAGATACTCAGATGTGATGTGTCTATACCTCCAAAATCAAAATTGTACAAGCAATTCTCTATTTGTGACACTATAGAAAGCAAAAACTGGACTTTGAACAAGCAGGGTAGAAAGAACTTTGAACTTTTGAACTGTGGTGAAAAAGATTCAGATTTCTTTTATCTGATCATAATCTTAGTTGAGATTCTTCCTCCTCTTCTTCAAGGTTATTGCATCTGGCTTTTTAATATAATGATTATAACTGCCAATAACTTTTATCTGTAAAGAAGTCATAAACCTGTGTAGGATCCAGGGACTCTTGAAAGTGAAAATCATGTTAGAAACTAGCATTTTGTTTCATAGCATGACAAATTTCCATTTTGAAAATTAGTTTATTTTCTACATGAATCAGGTGTGCAGAAAGCCTGGTATGTGCCAAGAATGGACACAGACACATAGATGGTATATAGATTGATCATTAATTAATAAACCATAATGGAATAAAGTATAGTTTGATATGGCATAAACCAGAGTGACTGGATTCACATACCAGTTATTCAAAACTAAATATGCAAACTAGTATACTATTTAAAAAAGAATAATATAAAAATGATAATCTTACAAATTATTTCATAAGGAACTACTAATAGCAGTATCCTGGACAAGATGTTCTTGCATGTACATCGTGAATCTAATCTTCCGGACAGATTGTGCCTCAACACTTGAAATAACCAGTCTTATAAAACTAAATTATTCTATTACTGAAATTGTACTTGTCCATATGGTGGATATTTTATTATTTAGCTAAAAGCTCATATTTCATTAGTTCTTCACTAACTAGAAGATTATTAGGAGTTACAGAGAAAATTATTCGCAAATGTAATGAGAGTGACTTATCATAGATATGAGAAATGTAAAACCAAATGCAAACAAATAAAGTAAAAACTTTATGTAAAGTAAAAGTAAAAACAAATGCAAACCAATTACTGTGCTGCTTAAAAATAACCTTCCCATATGGTGATATAATTTTACCATATGCTGGTAAAATTAATTTGAAAACAGAATTTGGAGAGTTTAGTAACTAGAATTTACTGAAGAGTTCAGTAACAACCAAATATGCAGAAGTTGTGAAAAAACTGGTCATTTTATGTTATGATCAGTAGAGAGCAGTTATGAACCCCACCTCCTCATCATTGTAAAGTGCCACATTAATGACACTTTATTACCATAACACTTTAACCATATAACCATAATACCATATTTCTTCAGATTATTATATTATTTAGCACTTAAAGAAAATTCACTGAACAATTTTTAATGAAGAACATTGCTTAATGTTTTAAATTTTATTTATTTTATCCCACCTTCATTATTTTTATAAATAACTCAAGATGGCGAATATATCTAATATACCTTCCTCTTATTTTCACCGCAATAATCCTGCGAGGTTGGTTGGGCTGAGAGAGAGTGACTGACTCAAGGTCACTCCCCTGGCTTTTATATCCAAGGGAGGACTGAACTGACTCTAAATTTAATTAAAAATTTTATACTGTATATTAGTATCATAAAAAAAAATGAGCCGTTACATAGTTTTTCCCTATCCTATGCACAGCAGATGTCTGGAACTTCAGCTCCCATAATCTTTAGATGGCATGCTTTGCTGGCTATGGATTAAAGGAATTATTCAACATTCCTAGAAGACACCAGATTGAGAAACGTTGATACAGTACAGACAGCACTCTTCTTACAAATGGCCACATTCTGAGAGTTCATAAGTCCACAAGTCCAACAAGCATAAAAACATGCACAATACAGTTCTTATCTTATGGTATACAAATAGATCTGTGAACAGTATACATGAGGAAGGCGGGAAAAGGTTAGTTTCTGGTGCGTCACTTATATAAGTGGCATGCTGCAAACTAATCTTTTCCTACCTTCTCCCACTCCTTTTTGGATGGAGTTGCAGACAGACTTGTTCGTATCAATGAAAGTTCATAACTCAAAAGTTTATAAGATGAGTGATGTCTGTATAGGACTATTGAAAAATGTGTTTTCTTTACCACTAGGGGGCCCTTTGTAACCATAATAGGTATATCAGTCATTTCATTTTATTTATCATAGATCTCTCCCATAGTTCTTAACACAAACTAATCAGCCTTCTAAATCTCCAAACATTACAGAATCAGCAAATACTGAATCCAGAGTGAAGGGAAGCACCATTGCTTCAATCTTAAATGCTCAGAAGGATTTTGTTTTGTAGAAAGTGGAGAGTTTAAATCACAGATTTATTTTATTTTATTTTTTATTTTTATTTGATTTATATGCCGCCCTTCTCCGGAGACTCAGGGCGGCTTACAATGCATTATGGAAAACCCGGACTATAAAACTAAGTGCATTCAGGTTTTGCTATATATACATGCTTCCATTAATTATTCTTCAGGAATTCAAATTATACAATTTAACATCATTTCCATTCCCTTGCTTCCCTTGAAGACTGTTATGCTTTTTGTTACTCAAGATGGGCACTACTCTGATAAATCACCCCTCCTTGCTACAATTACTATATTGTCCTGCAACAATGCTGGCTCTAAGACAATACCTGAAGTTGTAAATGTATTCCATTATGCAACACTATGACTCCATCCATAACAGACAAGCCACCTGAATTCCAAACTTAAGACTCTGAAATCAGCATGGACAATTAAATCTTGTCCATATTCAGCTTTAGCTTGTTTCCCCATATCCCATCCTTGGCAGCCTGGAGATGTGTAACCCTGACATTGGAGAAAGAAATACAACTGAATATAAATCAAAGTATTGTTAGAATCTGACTCCAGACTCATATGTGAACTTTCTCAGTCCATAGAATAATTAGATAATGTTAAAGATAATGGACCCTTGCTGGATCCAGAAACAGGTCAATTGAAAGGTCTTCTAAAACCATCTTCTGATATAATCCCAAGTAGTAGAATTGGAGGTAATACTGAATAGGGCCTCTCATCTCAACCATCCTCATTCCCTAGTCAACACTATCAAAAGTCTGAGAGATCCTTGAGTATCAAACACTCCTCTTGCCTCTTCCCTGGTACAGATCACCTATCAAGGTAAATAAGGCCATTTCCATGCCAAACGTCTGTCTGAAGCCAGACTGGTAAATATCTAAATAATTCATTTCCTCTAAGAGTTCCTGGAGCTGTAGCACTGTAGCATTGCAGTTTTTTACCAGTTTGGTTAAAGATCTTCAAATACACTTCATCTATTCAGCCCTGAGATTCCTTAGGGATTTGGCATTTTAATGGGAACATAATAGTTTGAAATGTTAATATAATTTGTAAATATATTCAGAGCTCTTTTTGCTCTAACATTGGCTATATATATTGTTTCCTGCTCGAATTTCATTAAATTGGTTGGGAAGATAACACGTAAAAGTAATTTATGCCATATGACTTTCTAAATTTACTATCATCTCAACAACAAAAAAATGTATTTGGGAGGAAATATGTTTGGAATGACGTTTTGATTATCTGCCAATATCACTGCATTTTTCAAAATGTTTTCATTAAAGGCAAATTTGCTTTGTACAGAACAATGGCTTGGATTCTAAGATGATTTAAGAATGTTTATGGAAGGAAACTTTCCCACCCATTCCTCTCTACAGCCTACTGTGCCCTTTGAAAAAGCATTCCTAGAGATTCAGCGCCCTTCCTGAATTAAGTGGGGGCTGCACACAGAAAGGGAGACTAGTAATTTTCTCTCCACAAATTTACAGGATTCAAGTCAGCGGCTATTCATAGTAATGTTATGAAACAGCTAGAGAACTGAGGTCACAAAATTCAGAAAAATCTACCTTGTTACTGTTCTAAATATTCTAGAATTAAATAATTGATGGGTCCATGCACTGAAATAAACTATGATTTGTTATCGAAGTCAACATTGTCTGGATTCATGAGCATGCTAGCAGAATGTAAACAAAGTTAATGTTATTTTTTTCAATTTAACTCTGGAGACTTCAGACTTTAACCATTGCTAGCTTTCTTATTCCAACTAAAAGAATACCTAAAATGCTTAGTAGAAGAATATTGTGACTCCTATTCCTATTTCTGAAATGTTATTAATGAAAATTCTTTAGTTTTCTCTTCTAAGTTTTTCCATTTGCCCAAAGAAGTTATAAATTCTTTTCAAACTTCACTGCAGCTAATAAAAATGCAACATCTCTTAAAACCAACTTGGAACATACCCAACTTAACAGGACTACCTATGAAAATAGCATTTGTAAGAACCGACGATTGACGTCATTACTAGTCCATTTAAATAAACCCATAAAGGGATATTTATGAAAGCAAAATTTTAATCCATATTTTGCTAATGCTGTTAGCAGAAATGTAACACATTAACCTCATGGACAACTCATTGGCTGCTTTTTTCAATTTCTCATCATCACTGAACCATTTAACATGTAAGTGTAATGATGTCTCAGTGATCAGGGGAATCTTATTGGACATCCCATGCTGCATCCCATCCCCTTCTTTTGTCCAGGTTCAGAAATAGAAGACATATCCAAATTGTTGCTACAGCTGGCCAATTTCTCACCCTGTCACAGCTAACATACCAGGGCAAAAAGAACAAGTAATTTAAAGCCCCCAAGTTTCCCAAATAGAGTAAAGCTGTAATTGTGGATACACCATTTAGCGTTTAACTTATTATGAAACAATTCTAACGCCTCATCGTTGTTGACGTTCCTTTTTCTCATTCTCCAATTTCTGGATTCTCAACCTCAATGGCTTCTTCTGACCTCTTGCCACTGCCCTGGCTTTTCCTGAACAGTTTGCATTCCTGGTTTCTGACTCATTGTGATTAAGCTATACAGGTAGTTCTCACTTCACAAACACTTGTTCAGCAACCGTTTGAAGTTATGATGGTGCTGAACGAAGAGACCTATGAGGAGCCATCAAAGCTTCATCTCTTGCAGTGTGCTCTGCATTCACCTGAACCAAATTTCAGGTTTACCTGCATTTATGAACTTTTGGCTGCCTACCTGCTGCCAGTAGCTGCTCAGCCCTGCCCTATGTCACCACACCCGCTGCATCGGACGCTACTACTCTACCAGCTGGGACGTTATTTCGCACACTGGCCAGAAGCCTTTTTCATGTGCCAGCCAGGTTCTTCTTTCATTGAGGGCACATTAGGAAGGGCTGTGGGCAGCCAGGACAGCCAAAAGGGAAAAGATGGAGGTGAGATAGGTGGATGGGGGAATTCAAGTCCTTTATCTTACACTTACCATATTTTTCGGAGTATAAGTCACACCTGAGTATAAGATGCACCTTAGTTTTTGGGAAGGAAAATAGTGGGGAGAAAAAACTCTGCCTACCAGGTATTCATCTGGCTAGCATCCTTAGCCTGGTCAGCTTCAGCACATTAGTTCGCTGGTTTTGAGCGGGGGCTCAAAAACTGAAAAATAGATTCTAAAGGACAGCTGATTGTTGGAGGGAGCAGCAATGAGAAAAGCAGGTGAAGCACAGAAGAGATAAGAGAAGGCAGGAACTGTTCTGGGTAGCCATTTTGGGCACCGTGCGTCGCGTTTTTAGTCTCCAAACGTGTTGCGTTTTCGGGAGGTGATTGGTGGCTATGTGCTTTGGCGATCCTCGCAGCCTTGAAGGGCTCTCAAATGGAGCATTTGGAGGCTGAAAACGCGATGCACAGAGCCCAAAAACATAAGCCATTGTCGGTGGCAATCTCTGCAGCAAGGAAGAGGATGCGCAGAGGCCAAAGGGTGGGGGCTGGCAGGTGGGTGGGACTATATTCGGAGTATAAGTCACACCCAAATTTTCAGCCTCTTTTAGCGGGGGGAAAGTGTGTCTTATACTTTGAAAAATATGATAAGTACTTACCTTAAGTATTCCATTAGCACTTTGAGTATTCTTTATTTTAACATAGCTAATAAAATGTGTAATTAAAAAAATATGTATTTTGATAAGAGATGGTTTACTTTGATCTACCCTAATACATTACAATATAATGCACCAGGTATAATCAAGACCAACATTTCGATACTTCCCTTAAGACAACTTTATATCACGCTTACCTGGAACTGCTGCCACTAAGCAGAGCGGTCACATGACATTTCACTTAATGACTATGTTGCTTGGTGACAGCGTTGCCAGTTCCAATTAGGGTTGTTAACTGAGTGAGGAATCCCTGTACCAAGTCCATGCTGATCTTCAGCTCCACAGACCACAATTCTGGTTTATCTTCAAACATTTCATACCCCATAAAGAACCCAAAAGAGACATCTTGGAGTTTGATTCATTTTTTTTAATAATAAATTGTGCCAGAAGAAGCTTTCAAAAGGCAAATGATAAATAAATAACAGTTAAACTGAGTTCCTGAGGAAGAACCTACCACATAAAAGGATGACAGATAGATGTAAATATAAAAATGGCATTATATAAAAAGTAGTAATACTGAATCTTTCATAAACCACCACAACACAAGCACTGCATATCTCAGAACACTCCTTTCATACAAATGTAAACAAATACACAATCATTTTGCTTAGTTTACTCTGATGGATTTAAAGATGTTGTTTTAGATAGTATCTAGTCAATGGGTAGGATATGATAGATTAAAATATTAAGAAATAACATATGGAATAACATAGGAAAAACTGAAGCTTTAGATTTAAAAACATAAAATAAGCAAACACACAGTGGAATATTGCCCTCAAGTGTTATTGCAATCAGTCATTTAAAATAGGACTGTTAAACTAATCTGAATTAAGGATTTGAAAGAAAAATCTATTTAGGTATATATAGAATATAAATGATATTTATGGCTTAATTATCTTTAGCATTCCATTATCACTTTGAGTATTCTTTATGTTAACATAGCTAATAAAATGTGTATTTTAAACAATTAAAAAAATATCTTAAATGTATGTTTGTATTTTGATAGAGATGAAGGATTAGTTTGATCTATCATAATACATAACAATATAATGGACCAGGCATAATCAAGACCAACATTTTGATACTTCACGAAAGACAACTATGGCTGCCACCTAAATAGATTCTGTTCTGTATATACCTGGTTAAGATAAATCTCTGCACTTAAACAGGTCATAATAATTCAGAGTTCCAAGCAGCCTTGGAAGTGTCAGCATTGTTGTGTAGCATAGATAAACCATTATGTGATTGTACCATCTCTGATTTTCTTTATACTGATGACATAGGGCTTACCTGCAGATTTAAACAAAATACAACTCCATGCTTTTATCATGGATGTAGTTTCTAGATCTACAAATCATCACAGATAAGCAAAAACAAAAACAAAAACCATACCCAAAATTTGTTAATATTCATCTGGTCTCAGAGATGCTTAAATCAGATGCTGGCAGTCATTAAAACCCAACGTTCTTCACTATAGACTATGCTATGAAACTGATGGCATGAAAATTATACTCCAGCAACATCTGAAGGAAAAAGTTCTTTATCCTTGCTTAAATGACAAAGGGAAGCTACATGCTTCGATTTTCCACCATAAAATATAATCACAACAATGAATAATTGCATTCTTAGACAACAGGGCTTGGGAAACCTCTGTTTTAAAGAAACAGTTTGCTAAATTACCCTGCACTGCCTGAAGTTAGTACATTATACCTAATCATCTGAATCAATAAATCAACTTTATATGTCCAATACATTCCAGAAATTCATTGTCACTTAGCATTATAGCTTAGAAGAGTCCTATAAATTTAAAAAAAGGATATAAGGCTCCTGATTCAATTTTAAGGCACAGAGAACTGAACATTCTCATTATATATTTCTGCATACAGATACTAAATGATAATATTCATGAATACTATATGGCAACTTACAAACACACTGAATACTGTGCATTGTGCTAGGTAGATGGGCCATAGATTTTGATCACAAAGTGATCTTGAAAGCTATGTTTTGCTGTTTATCTTTTTATAGGAGGCTAAATATCCTATGAAATTAGACAACTGATTAAACCAAGCTCTCCTTTCCCCTATTCACACACCATCAATCCCTACATGAATTAGAGTTTCGCCATTTGTCTTAGAGAACATATAATAGATAGCACACAATCATAATAGAAAAACCATCCACACAATACTTTATCAGCACACCTATTGAAGGTCTAAAGTTAAAGATCTTCAGTAAAAATAGATGCACAGGACCTGCCTGTGAATGGCAAGAGAAAGGTCGTTTCAAACAGAAAAACAAAATAACACAAGCCATGCAGCACTCTCCACACACCAATCATTGATATCACATCCTGACTGCCACTTACTCAGACTACGATTATACTAAATTCCAACATATTTTTCAAAAGGGAAAATAAAGCAGCTTCAACAATTGTGTCAGAATTTTGAAATGTGGAAAAATAGACATAAAGATTAGGGTCTGAATACAAAAATGGCACTGGTAAATTTAGGACATTAGACGTAATACATTTTTTCCTCTGACTAAATATTATTGCACAGACACTTTTAATCATATGTTCTTCGATCTTATGTATTTTCCTAAAATGTGACATAAGTGCGATGGATCCAATTTTTGACAAATGAGAAAAAGAAGAACAGCAGCATGATTTGTCAAAGTTAATTCCTATAATTTAGTAGGAAAAAAAAACCCTGCTATAAACAAAAATAAGTGCTCTTTGCTCACTTAAAATAAAAAAAAAATAGCACAATGCCATAGAAGCATGTAAATGCAAAAGCAGATAAGAAAAAATTGGTTAAGAATGTAACACACTAGAAACTAGACTGAAATCTGGATTTCAAGTGCACTCATCAACAAAGCTATTTACAGCTCTATATGGCCTAAAATCTGAAACAGCTAGCATTTAGAACCTTCTTTTCAAGTCTTTCTTTCCCGAGACTTGCATGATCCTGAACTGGAACTGATTCCAACCAAGAACTATATAAGGAAGAACCTAAATTTATGAATAAAGTTTTGTTTTAGGATTCTGTACAGTCATTTACACATATACAGGTTGACAGGCTCCATTCTGATCCAGCCCATCTTTGTTTTCTATATCAGGATTCTTAGACTGGCTTATATCTAGCCCAGAAGGCTTTGGATATCTGAATGGGTAACCATTGTCATCAAAAAATCTTCGGAAAGTGAACTCATAGAAGGCATGTTCTGTATGTTTGCCATTAGATGAGGCCTGAGGGTCCCATGCCCTGGCATTGTCTTCACTGGAGTCATCCCAAGGCCCATCTTCCTCAACTGGATCGAAATTGGAAGTGTCCATTGGATGGCTGATCTTTGGGATGTAAGGAGCTGGCTGTCTGCGGATGTCAGTGGAAAAGTCTATGGAGTCAAAGAAGGTGTGAGCCTTGATATCATCTGCTCCATTTCTTCCAAGTCTCTCTTCAGCGGAGCAGCAGAGTTTTGTGATAAGATCACTAGCTTCAGGGCTGAGTTTAATCTGAGAGGGAATGTGCAGAGTATTCTCCCAGTTTATCACCTAAAAAATAGAAGTATATAGTTAATGTTGAATATCAATCTGCATGAAGCTCAAGACATCCACAAGCTAAATAATTCTGCCAGTTGTTTGGTACTCAAGGTACTCAATGACAATTCTGCCTTTTGCTTTATTTTGTATGTATCTCCTCACTTACAAAGAAAGCAAATTTAATAGATAACCAGATTATGGCAGAAAGTCTCTTACTCCAAGGGATTCTGGGAAGCAATTTAATTGCATATTTAGCATAGTCCTCTGTTGACTCATTTCTTTCATCATAATCTTGTTGAAGTCTTGTAGTCTCTGTACCAAGGAGAGTAGTAAATATTTAGTGAAACTATAGCTACCACTCTTGCAAAGGGACCCACTGATAAATATGCCCTACTAAATGATCAGAAGAAGCAAAAATGCTTTTTAATTAGTGCACAGATAATTCCAATAATCCCCACACAACAACAACAAAAAACCCTTAAATTGCTTTACTTTTACATAAAGAGGCCACTTAAGTGATATGCCTATCTAAACAAATGATATCCCACAAATAACCTGATCCACCTTTAGAGGGACAGAAACGCCCAGGGATGTAATATAGTAGTCTACTGTGTTTCCCTGAAAATAAAACCAGGTCTTATATTATTTTTTGCTCCAAAGGATGCCTTAAGGCTTATTTTCCTGTTAGGTCTTATTTTTGGGGAAATACAGTACTAAATGTGTCTGTCTGATTGATAATCTTAACTGGGGTAGGATTTATATTACCGGCATCCTGAAAAAACATGCTAGGGCTTATTTTCCGGTTGGCTCTTATTTTGGGGAAAACACGGTAGTACCCTGTCTATGTATTGTATATTATATATACAACATAAAAATCAAGAGTTTTGATTGCCAATATGGATATATATTAGCTCACATATGAAGCTAGTTTAATTAAGTATTTAATAACAACCAATCCTATTTAGAATTAACAGGCATATGTGTTTGCATGAAAAAGAGAACAGTTTTAACTTTGTCCATGGACAACACAATTATATAATAATCAATACGAAAGAATATGTATATGTAGATCAGAGTTAAACTGTGGAATCCTTGGTGCTCTCTGAGCTTGGCTGTTTGCTTGCTGATGTTTCATTACCCAACTAGAAAAAATATTCAATGCTAGTATGAAGTTTGCTCCCTGTCTACTGTATATACTGTATATACAGCAGCTTGTCCTACCAGTGTTGGTGGGGATGCAGTTTTATTTGTTAATGGTACCTTGATTGGGGTATTTATTTTCTGTTTCTTACTCTTATCTGAGTATTGGCTGCTAGGGAGAATATATTCTAATCTTTTTGTTTCCTTTTAGCTTTTTATTGTCTGTTTTGAATGGTGTGTATCTATAGTTTATATCTATGTGTTTACTGATGGCTGTTTTGTCTGAATGCCAAGGTTTCAGGAATTCCATAGCGGTTTTGGATTAACTTGGTCTGGTATATTCAGAGTTTCCAAGCTGAAACATAGTTGAGTCTGTCCATGTACTGAGATATTAAGGAGTTTTCATTGTGTCTTCTGACTGCTAATTGATATTCATAGATACATTCTGCTAGTCTTCTATCTGACCTACATGGTAGCTGTTACAATCCTTACATTCTATGTTGTAGATGACCCCTATTTTTTTTTCTTGGACTACTGGATCTTTTGATATACTTGATTTACTTTGAAGGGCTTTATTTGGTTTGTATCCTATAATAATGGCATATGATTGTAATAAGTCTATTGGTTTACTGGTTCTTTCTGAGATGATTTTAATGTATGGTAGTCTTACCCTTTACACACACACACACACACACACACCATAAATATGAATAAAAGTAACAATAAGTGAATATACCTTTAGCTGAGTTTCTGTAGGAGTTGATGCCAAAAATGGAGGCTGCCCCACTAACATCTCAAAGAGAATTACACCAACACTCCACCAATCACAAAGCTGAGTATATCCTGAAAGATAAGAAGAAAAATATGTTTTCATTGTTTCGTGCTAGATTTAAAGATCATGATTATCACCATCACCATTATCAACACTACCACCATAATGTATATCCCATTATATGCAGGCTTATTAAATCTTTTAATCTAAAAAATGAAATAACTGAAATGGTTCATTTAGAACCCACTAACGCAAGCAAAACGTGCATTTAAGAATATTCAGCTTATTTTATTCATTGAACTTGTAAAGCTAAAAAAAACAAAGCATTGTATTCTTCATAAAATTTCATCTATCCTGAATGTTGTCATCTGTTTCACCCAATATTTGCTGTAGAAATGGTTCTGCCCAAGTCTTTTTTCATGGAAATTGTCTAGATCTGAAAGTCAGTTATGGATTTTCTGTAATTCTATCTTTGTTACAATGAAAGCTGAACACCCTAAAGCTTTAAGAGTTTATCTAGATATGGATGGCATAGTCACACTTTCACATGGTAAATAAGTTTAATAAATAAATAAACAGTTGGATTTAAGATGTTATTAAATAGCACAAATGAGAAAAACAGGGTCTCAAAGTGACAATGTCTTTCTAACAAAGATAAAAACCATCTACCTTTACGTAGAAGAACCTCTGGCGCGATATAGTTAGGAGTGCCAACTAAGGAATGGGCTAAGCATCTCTGATGTTGCTTTTTAACTCTCTGCTCCAAGGTCTTCAACCTGTCCCCACATCTACAATTAGACACATCATCCCAAAGATCACTTGGCTCCATACTATCCTGCCTGATGTGACTCCCTTTCAAAAGAAAAAGAAAAAAAAGATTACAATCAAAGATCCATACAAACATTCCCAAGTTACAAAACAAAAATGGACATTATTCAAAATGAATTGCAATACAATATTCTAGATACGAAGAAGGTAATTCATTTTTGTTGCAGTTTGTATTAACATTTTTCTGTGGTTAATTTATTAAAAAAGAGTGCTCCACAAATACTAGGAGCCATAAGAAAGCTTTTCAGCCTTTTACTGAAAATAAGTTCTGGGATATCAACTATGTCCAGAAATAAGGATTTATGCCAAAGGCAAGGTACACCTAGAGTTTGAACATCAAAAGTTCTATCAGACTAGATGATTGAAATTTATAACAATTTTGGTGATTGCTATTGCTATTTGTACTACAGTTACTATAATTATAAATCTATATATTTTATTGGTGTGTTTTGTGGCCCAAAGGCCAGAGTAGCTTTGCAGAGAGAGATGGATAGCCTATAATTTTAATAAATAAATAAGGATTTCATTTGAACATCTTGGTTTCTCTTAATTTTATTCAGAATACTGTTTCTAAAATAAAAAAGGTAAATATCTAACAGCTTGTTCCCATGTTCCTTAATCAGTATTCAGAGTCAATTTACGACCACAATTGAGCCCAAAATGTTCATTGCTAAGCAAGACATGAAAAATGATCATAAGTCACTTTTTTCAGTGCTGTTGTAACTTCAAATCAGGGGTGGGATTCTCCAACAATCAGCTGGGAGAGAACTGGTTTGCTCCGGCAATCAGCTGGGCCCTGCGCTTTACTTACCTTTATCTTTGCAGCTAATTAGCGCGGCAGAGCGGATTGCCGCTCCTCAGCTGTTTTAATTCCCTAGGACTAATGCGGGAGGTGATTTTTTGTTGAACTGCGCATGTGCGTGCAATGCACACCTGGTGTGGGCGCGCACAAAGCACACGATCACCGAACTGGCTGTTAAACCGGAAGGATCCCACCACTGCTTCAAATGGTCACTAAATGAATGGTTGTAAGTTGAGAACTATCTGTACTGATTTTGTGCCTGTTCCTAGCCCAGGGTAAACATTTTATTCTTATCTTTAAATTCCTACTTAAGTCTGCCTTCCACCCTCTTTTTCCTCTACTCTTCAATCCCGGTAAAACCTTACCAAAAATCTCCTGCTTCTTCAAGGGATTTCCCTTGCTAACTCTACTTGGAATTGCTTCCCAAAACACCACATGGTATTGGCTTTCTTTTATCTTTTAAGATCTTTTACTTGGTTCTCTTTAAAATATTGGTATGTTTTCAATGTTTTGGAAACTGTTCAAAGAATTTACCTAACAAGTGAGATATAAATTCTTACAATAAAGAAACCTTAGACACTATCTTTAATTTCTCCTGTATTTCTGAATATTCTTCAGTAATGTTTTTTTTAAAACAGCTGTGTCATGTATTCTTCTACTTCAGCCTTCCCCACTCTGGCAGTCTCCATTTGAATTCAGACCATAACTCTGAGAATTCTCGGCTAGCTTTGCCTTCCAAGGAAGATGTCAAATTGAAAAGAGTCGCTGCATTGCACCTCAACTTATCCAAGGATCAATAAAAAAGAACATGCATAAATCTACTATACAACCCTGCATCCAATTCCTCTTCTTTTTTGTGCAACATGTTTAGATAGTAAATTTGTAGAACATCTGGTTCTTATACTCTGTAAAGTGACGATACAGTAACCAAAATGTCAAAGCCTAGCATTATTAGTTATTCCTTTTAAAAACTGTATAAGAACCCTACCTTTCTGATAGTATTTTGAGTTATGTGTCCACCTGAATCCAGTGCAGAGGCCAAAGTCAGTCAGTTTGATGTGTCCATCAAGATCAATCAGGATATTATCTGGTTTGATGTCCCGATGGATAAATCCCATTTTGTGGACACTTTCTATGGCTAATGTTAGTTCAGCAATGTAAAACCGAGCTAGCTTTTCTGGGAAGACTTCCATTCGGATCAACAGGCTCATCATGTCTCCTCCTGGGATGTAGTCCATCACAAAGTACAGGCTGTCTTTATCTTGGAAGGAGTAGTAGAGCTTGACCACCCATTCATTGTCTGCTTCTGCGAGGATATCCCTCTCGGCTTTGACATGAGCCACTTGGTTACGGTTGAGCACATCTTTCTTCCTCAGTGTTTTCATGGCGTACAGAGCATGAGTATCCACTTTGCAAGCAAGGCAGACTTCACCAAAAGCACCGATGCCTAGAGTCTTGATTTTTACAAACATCGATTTATCCATTTTAGCTCTTTTCAGCCTGTTATAGTTTGATTCTTTTTGGTAGAGAATTTTTCTCATCTGCTCTTGCTCTGCTTCGCAAAGACCAGCCTTAGTCAAAATCAGGGAGTGGGGAAGAGAGGGGAAAAAGAAGCAAAAGAATCAGTATCATGGCAACAATTATCAGAAACCTACACAATATACTGTAATTCTAAATTACAGCCAATCATCTTTTTGTCCAATTCTCAGGTTCTAAGCTAGTTTTCCCTAATTTGGGGATGGAGGCTCTAAATATTTAAATACAGCACAGATAGATTATGTTCGGGTTTACTCACTAAATAAGCCAGTCTTCCTCTGACATCTGCCTGGACAGCCCAAAGTCTGCAGAGAAGGACCGTCACATGGATTACATTAGATATCGGGGGTAGGGGGAGTATATTCAGCATAGGTCTCCCCAATGAGTTTTTCCAAATGTGTTCAGAATCATGTTCATTTCATGACACTATTGACAGACATAAAAACTGGTTGGATTCAATACATGTAATTGTGAGAATTTACTTTTTAAGGTCAGTTTGGTATAGTGGTTAGAGCATCAGGCTAGAAACCAGGAGGTTGTAAGTTTTAGTTCCACCTTGGGCACAAAGCCAGCTGGGTAATCTTGGTCCAATCACACTTTAGAAAGAGACAATGGTAAACCAGTTCCACAATCTTGCCAAGAAAATGGCAGGGACTGTCACCAGCACAATCACGTTGGAGGAAAACTTTATATCTAGTTTTGAATTCACATGTTAAAGGAACAGAAAAACGATGTCCTTTTGGTTTTAAATGAAATGATGCTGTATGTAGAAAAGAGAAAGACCTACAGACTTACTTTTCTTTAGATACAACACTGTTATATATAATTTATGTGTACTTGGAAGGTCCTAACATAACAAGTTTTACAAAATTAAATACAGAAGCCCACAAACATAAATCACCTTGGCCATTTCCTGCTCTAGCTGTAGCCGGCGATTCATTTTCTGCTGATAGGTCTTTATAACATTCTCCACATGCTGCTCCATGTAGAATTTAAAGGCAAACGGTGAGTAGCTCTTGATTCGGGATTCTCTCTTCTCTTCATCTTTGCCATTCTTCCGCACTGGCACCGGGGAGGTCTGTATTTGCTTTTTATCCTTGCCTACTTTTTCTGATTTAGCTGTCTTGATTTTTTCATTCCTTTCTCCGTTTTCCTCAGATTTGTTGCTTGCTGAGCTTGGGATTCTCCGAATGGTTTGTTCCATTCCTGGACGTAAACAGTTAATATCAAACTGCTCTGAACTGTTGGGTAGCAGCAAATGTTTGGGATATGGCGGTGGAGGACACCTGAGTTCCTGATTGCTATAATCAACATCTAACGGATAGGCATTTGCTCCCCCAACAGGAAGGGGGTGTTGCTCCATCATTCCTAGGTTGTCTAATGCTGAAGACTGTGCAGGTAACCAACCTGGATGAGCAGGGCCTACAGCAGTCTGAGGTTCAGGCCTCATCACTCTTGTGCTCTTAACTGGTTGGAGAATATGAGTAGCTGTGACAGCCGTAATGGTATTTGGAGAAGGCATGGAGGCCTCAGTTTTGCCTGAAGCAGTCTGCCTCATAGGTACGGGCATTTGTGGCTGGTGGTTATTAAAAGAATTGGTTCTACTGGGGACACAGGCATCTGGCCTGAAGGGTACATGTTGCCGCGGAGAGGCTTCCAATGCTTGGCTCTGTAGTGAATCACGACGGGATGAAGAAGAGGAAGAGGAGGAAGAGGTTGTTTGCCATTGCTGAATCTGAGAGTTATTCAGATCATATAGATCCATATTCAGGCTATTTCTAGATGGGGTTAAGAGACTCTGGGGTGGGCTGTCTGAAAATTCATTACTAAATGGAGCACCTCTAGTGATTACATGAATTGGATGAGAATTTGGGATTGGCTGTTTGAGATGGGAATGTGGCATATATAGACCAGCCTGCTGGAACCCATGGCCAGAATTGTTAGGTGCAACAGTTGCTTTGTTAGGGAGGCTCGGATACCCTCCTTCTTGTTGCATTTTATTTTGAAAAGAATGGCTCCGCTGAATTCCATATCCAAGACCCTCACTCTGCACCATCACAGGCTGTCTGCCATAATGTGGACTATTTGAGCCATGGGTACCCTGCAACTGCAAAGCTTGGTTACTGTGACCAGCCACTGGATAGCTGATGACTGAGGAATCCATGTTAGTAGGGTAGGCTTTCTGTTGAAGATTGCCAGGAGTGTTGTGGGAGCCTAAGCATGGTGGCCTTTGTACAGGAGCATTCATGGTCGCAGACTGAGAAGCAGAAAGTAAATAGTCCATATATGGCCTAGGAACATCACTGAGTACATTAGCAGATTCAGCACCAAAACCAGTGCCTTCATAGGCTGGGTTAGTTATCTGGTGATAAGGTGAAAAAGATTCAGTGGATCCTTCAAAACTTGGCCTTCGGCTTACATTGCTTGGCATTATATTTTTTCCTGTGGAGATTAACACAACGGATGGATTAACATCAGAAAGATAGGTATATGAATAAATGTTGTTCTTTCTTTCAAAAATACACACACACACACACACACAGGGAGACAGAAAGAGAGAGGGAGGGAGGGAGGGAAGGAAGGAAGGAGAAAGTCTTGTGTAACCATGCCAGATTTAAAACAGTTATTCACTGTGTCCAAAGTTTAAGCACTGGTTTCAGGGGTGCTATTCAGCAGGTTCTGGAGAACCGGTAGCGGAAATTTTGAGTAGTTTGGAGAATGGCAAATACCACCTCTGGCTGGCCACAGAGTGGGGTAGGGATGGGAGATTTTGCAATATCCTTCCCCCAGGAATGGGGAGCGAATGGGGATTTTGAAGTATCCTTCCCCTGGAGTGGGGTGGGAATGGAGATTTTGTAGTATCCTTCCCCTGGAGTGGGGTGGGAATGGAGATTTTGCAGTATCCTTCCCCTGCCACGTCCACCAAGGCACGCCCACAGAACTGGTAGTAAAAAAATATTAATTCCACCACTGACTGGTTTCCAGTCAAGTTTACTTTTCATTGTGTATGAAATCAATTTTGGAAAAAATGAAATGTTCTTGAAGTTTCTTTATAAGCATATTTGTCTTGTTGCACATGTGAAAGAATGGGGAAAGAAAAATAGTGAAGTACATAGGCTATGTTATTCCTTTTCTTTTTGCGCTGAAAACAGCACAGAATTCTTATGTCTAGTTTTTCCTTGTAAAAGAAAATTTTGATCTCAAATCTTTTAACACTAAATGCAGTATAGTTTCTGCAAGAATTCCAGTCAGTTACATGATAGATTATCACATAAAATGATCCAGCCAGGGAATTTCATGTAGAGTTTTCCATAGGATCATAATCTCTCTTCCTCCTGTCTTATACTGTGGCGTTACATTTAGCAAAGTTGGGAGAGCTGAAATCTTAATCTGGTGTACGCTCAGAACTAGATTCACCTTGAAATAGTTGAAAAACACACGTATAAGACTAAACGAACTTGCTTACCTGAAGAAGTCTGCTTAATTACACGGACTATTTGTTCATTTCTAGGGTCTAAGTATCCCATTTTGCTAATATATTCCAAAGCTGCTTCAATGCTTCTACTCCCAGTCTGTTTGAGAGCTCTAATAGCCATTTCCTAGACAAAATTAAACAAACACAAGAAATCTGTAAATTATCTGGAAGTATTTAATGTAATATAAGTACAACGAACTGAGGCATTTTATTGATGTATTATATCTGAATATATTATGCATTTAAATTAAAAAAATGCAAGTAATATTTATTGCATCCTGCCTTTTCTCCAGCAGCTCAAAATCATGTAGATTGCACTCCTCCAGATTTTTCCCACAACAACCATTTTATGTGGTAAATTGGGCTTAGAGTAGTCCAAAGTCCCCCAATGAACTTCTGTGGTTGAGAGAAGGCTCAACCCTGGGTCTCCCTGGTCTTAGTCCAGCATCTGAACCACTACACTCTATGTACAGACTTCACAGAAAATGTTGAATTAAAGGTGCATCCCTTCCTGAACCATCTTTCTATAAACACTTATAGCAAAAGTAATTCCCATTTCATTTTTAAAAAACAACCATTGCTGCCTGGTTGTTGTAAGGTTTTTGTTCAATCAGTTTCAAGCTTCAAAATGTGCAACCCAATTAACTGGCTATTCAACTAAAAAGTAAAAACAAGAAGATATTTTGAAATGTCTAGAAACCCACATATTTTATCACTTAGGTGTAGAACAAAGCTTTCTAAAACTAGTTGGCTGAGAATGCTCACCACCCCCACCACTAGCAACTCAAGAAACAAACTCGCGGGTGGTTATGGGAGCAACTTGGAGCTCCCATGTAACACCTCTCCTGCGCGAGCTGCACTGGCTCCCGGTGGTCTTCCGAGTGCGCTTCAAGGTTCTGGTTACCACCTTTAAAGCGCTCCATGGCTTAGGACCTGGTTATCTACGGGACCGCCTGCTACCACCAATAGCCTCCCACCGGCCAGTACGCTCCCATAGAGAGGGGCTCCTCCGGGTGCCGTCGGCCAAACAATGTCGACTGGCAGCCCCTAGGGGGAGAGCCTTCTCTGTGGGGGCACCTACGATCTGGAACGAGCTCCCCCCGGAGATACAGAGGATCCCGGATCTGCGCACCTTCTGCCGCGCGCTTAAAACGTTTTTATTTCATCAAGCTGGCCTGGCCTAAATCTTCTCCCTTTTAAAATTTTTAGATTTAAATTTTAATCACTAATTTTAATTTGTTTAATTATGGGATATTTTTAAAATTGAGCCAAATTGTTTAATCTGTTTTAATCTATTTTAAATTTTGTATTTCCGTGTTTTATCTTTTGGCTGTTCACCGCCCTGAGTCCTTCGGGAGAAGGGCGGTATAGAAATCTAATAAAATAAAATAAATAAAATAAAATAAAATAAATAAATGAACTAGATTTTGGCATAGCTAGAATGCTCCAAATATTTTAAAAAATATTCGGTTCTGCAGTGACACCCTGCAGCAGCTCTTCTTACAAGATGCTTCAAATAGCATGCTTCTGAGATTTCATATTCTTTTAAAATAATTTATATGAGAACAAAATAACTGGGGGAGTACAGGGACAGAGGTCGATCTCGAGGCATCTCGCATGGGGAGTGCCGCAAGGGTCGGTCCTCTCGCCCCTCCTGTTCAACATTTATGTGAAGCCGCTGGGTGAGATCATCCGTGGTTTTGGGGTGAAGTGTCATCTGTACGCTGATGATACTCAGCTGTCCATCTCCACCCCAGACCACCCCAACGATGCCCTTGATGTGATGTCCCGCTGCCTGGAGGCCGTGCAGGTCTGGATGGGGAGGAACAGGCTCAGACTCAACCCCTCCAAGACCGAGTGGCTGTGGCTTCCGGCGCCCCGATATAGTCAGCAGGTGCCATCGCTGACTATTGGGGGTGAATCTTTGCCCCCCACAGAGAGGGCTCACAATCTGGGTGTCCTCCTGGACGCACGGCTGTCTTTAGAAGAGCATATGATGACTGTGGCCAGGGGGGCCTTTTATCAGGTTCGCCTGATTCGCCAGTTGCAGCCCTTTCTGGACCGGGACGCCCTGCGCACGGTCACTCACGCCCTTGTTACCTCCCGGTTGGACTATTGTAATGCTCTCTACATGGGGCTTCCCTTGCAGAGCACTCGGAGGCTCCAACTGGTCCAGAATGTGGCCGCGCGGGTGGTTATGGGTGCAACTCGCTGCGCCCACATGACACCCCTCCTGCGCGAGCTGCACTGGCTCCCAGTGGTCTTCCGGGTGCGATTCAAGGTGTTGGTTACCACCTTTAAAGCGCTCCATGGCATAGGACTCGAGTACCTTCGAGACCGACTTCTGCCACCAATAGCCTCCCACCGACCAGTCCGCTCCCACAGAGAGGGTCTCCTCATGGGTGCCATCGGGCCAAGTTATGTCGGCTGGCGACACCCAGGGGAGGGCCTTCTCTGTGGGAGCCCCAGCCCAGTGGAATGAACTGCCCCCAGAAATATGTAACATCTCCGACTTCCGGGTGTTTCGCTGCGCACTGAAGACCCTGTTGTTCCGCCAGGCTGGGCTATCAATATAATAATTTTAAATTGGGGTATTTTAAATTTCTGGGTTTTTAATTGGAGCCTAATCTATTTAATGATTTTAAATTTTAATCGTTGTTTTGTTTTGTGTTTTTAAATAGGCTGTACACCGCCCTGAGTCCTTCGGGAGAAGGGCGGTATAGAAATAAAATTATTATTATTATTACTATTATTATTATTATTATTATTATTATTATTATTATTATTATTATTAAAAGAGCAGAGATAGGTGGAGACAGGCAGGTGGGGAGAAAAAATGCATGCTCTTGCCCTATAGGCTGCCAAATACGATCACATGACTGTGAGCAGCCAAGTAGGCTGCCAAATACGATCACATGACTGTGGGGCGTTGCAGTGGCCATAACTTCAGGGACCAATTGTAACTACCATTCATTCATTGCCATCGTAACTTCAAACACTGGCTGAATGAATGGTTGTTAAACAGGGACTACATTAACCACCCCACTTGGAGAAAATAAATATTGTTTCATAGCCAGCAGTTATTTCCATGCACTCTTTACCTAAATACTATTTCATCAAGGCTGGAATAGCAGCGGACAGCTTCCCCTGTTCTAGCCTCTGTGTTGGCTTACTTCCCCAATCATATTGGCAGAGGATAGGACTCCAGTTGTTTCATAAGACTGCCCAGCAACATTTTTCATTGAGAGGGGAAAAAAAGGGAGCTGGTTGCCAGAGTATATTTATAATCATAAGTTAAGATTGTGAAAGAAGTTATGGAAAGATTCCTCCTCTCCTCAAAAACAGACAAGAATCCTTTTCCAACTTGGTATGTCTGAAGGAGACAACAGGCGGTTCAAGATGTGGACAAAAGAAAACCGCTTAAAGTCCCATACTTAATACAAATATAAACAATGTGCTTTTCCATTCACAAGAAGGACGGGCGACAGATGCCGGAAGGAGATCGAGAGTTCTTCAAGGGAGGGGCAGAAGAATGGGCTTCTTCAAAAGGAAGGAGAATTAGCCTTTTAAGGAAAGTTCATTGTGATTATTCATGCTGCTACGTTTCTTGCCCACTGGAAGCTCAAGGAAGACAATATTGTTTCCCAGAACACATGGTAATTTCTATTTCTGGGCCATTTATGAAGGTTTTATAATCGTATACTCAGGGGCTCTGCTTCTGCAGGATATACCCATGATTACATTTTAAAAATTGTACCTGTTACATACATTAAGGCAACAAGAAGACAAATATGGAAAAATACTGTACAAAAACACACGGGAAAACTGGATCAACTTCATTACAATAGACCTCCACTGAGCACAAGGTAGTGGCTGAATGGATTTATTTAGCTAGTTGGGGATGGGCCAGCAGCTATTCAGTTCTATAAATACTCTGCTAGTCCTAGGAGACGCAATCTTGAGTTGGTGAATGAAACTGAACCTTTACATGGGGTTTAAAAGAAAAACCTGAGGGGGAGGCTAAGAAATTAGAGGAACATTGATGGAAAACAGTTCTTAGGACATGAGGGGGAGTCTAAGAGAGCACATAACTCCATCTAAATGATAAATCATTATAATAAGAGGTTAGGCAGACAGGTGAGTTTAGCAATAGTGCATGGAAGTAAACAAACTGAAATTAAGGAAGATAGCTATAAAGGTAGAAAACTAGCAGAGATATGGAGTTATATATTGCAGGGGACCACTTTGCAAATAATCTGAATGAATTCCTTCAAACTTTATGGAAGCACACCTATTTCTCATTAAAGTAGCCATTTTTTCATGCTTTCACGTAAGCCTGCAAAAAAAAGAAGTATGGCTCCTTTAATGAGTCAACACATTAAAACAGCTGCCTCATTTTCACAGGTCATCTAGAACAAAGATGACGCTATATGGATGAAGATGATTGCATTTGTACAGAGTCTTGAATACTTTTTTTGACTTTATATAAGCATGCTTAGACTTATTATCTAGAACTGTCATTCCAAAGGGAGAAAAATATTAGAAGCGCTCCATTCCTTGGTGATGAACAGAGACTCTCTTTTGTCAAATATATGCTTCTGAGATTTCATAACAGTAGACAATTTGACAGAGAAAAGGACAACAGGATTTGTAAAAGTCATGATTGCATGATGGCACAAAACCACACATCTCACTTAGCTTGGTAAATGGTTCTGTGACTTATTCAGCAGTCATGATGCACATTGGTGTAAATAATGTGGGACCCATGTAATTGTGATTTTTGAGGTTCTGGAAGCCAAGTGCAGGTTTCTAAATAGGAAGTTGAGAGGATCAAGCTATATTTAACTGAAATGTTACATAGCTCATATACGGAATCAGCTACCCAGACAAACCTGAGGAGTGTGAAGGAATGCATGAGCAGAATCCAATTTGATAGTCACTGTGGAACTAAGAATGTGTTTAAAAAGGAGGTAACAATTTAAAACAGGATGGAACTGCTAGAAGATCCATCCCATCCCCAGCCAGGAAAATGAAATGAGCTGGAAAACATCTGGTTCGGCATCAATCATCTCTGCAGAATTCAGGTAAAAATGTTTGATTATTAAAAAGTAGGATGTAAGCACACTATAAAGCAGGGAAATCAAAGAAACCAAGTGCTCACAGAAGACAACACATATTGCAGAGGTATTTCCATAAAGGCATCCTGTCTAAGTGTTCAGAAGTGAATATTAAAAGTATTTGAGCCAAAATTGTGTGTGTTTGTGTGTGTGCGCGCGCGTGTGTGTGTGCGTATAGGGGGAAACTGGGGTGCTTGGGAGACCAGAGCGATAGGGCTAAAAAGAAAGTTAATGGCAAGAAGACAAATAGGGGCATATAGTCATCTAAACATAAAAGTCTCTGGGAAATACTGTCCTTTGCACTTCAGAAAGAAGGTACAATGTCATATTATAAACTAGAAATTATAGAAGGGCAAATTTCTATATAAGAGCAATATAACTAGGACATGTCCCCAAAGTAATTTAGTAGTCAGCACATAGTATCCTAGTGCAAATATCTGTATCTGAACTAATAATTTAATGAGAGAAATCTGAGGAAAGATTGTGCTGACAAGACACCTTTTACGTTGAACAGGCAAATGAAAAACAAATAATTCCTCTGGTTCAGATGGAATCCATCCAAGAGTTTTTAAAGCACTAAAATATAAACATGCTGATCCTTCAGCAAATATATGTGACATGACCTTCAGAACAGGACCGGGCAGTGGTTCATTTTTATACAGGAACCAAGAAAGATCCAGGAAACATCTGTTCTGGGTAGATTGGTGCCAAGTGTTATTAGAGTTAAAAAGATCGGGTTTATAGGAAGATAAAGCTTGTTAAGGAATCATCAACATGGTTGCCTCTCTGACCTTTTTGAATTTTCTGAGGGCATCAACAAGCATGTGAATGAGGTAATCTAGTAGACAATGGCTGCCTGAACTCATAAAAAGGCTTCTAAAAAGGTTTCTGAGAAAGTACAGCGAACACATTCAGTAACAGTAACAGAGTTGGAAGGGACCTTGGAGGTCATCTAGTCCAACCCCCTGCTCATGCAGGGGACCTTTACTAGGGATACAAACCACCAAACTGCCGACCTTTCTGATTGACAAGCTCAGTGTGTTAGCCACTGAGCCACTTAGTCAGGCTATAAGACATAAGAGCTCTCCTTAACTCAGTAATTAACTGAAAATAGAGAGGAATAATCAATCAATAATTTATACAGTAGAGAATTTAAACAGTGAGAATTTTCCAGCATACATATTGCGGCCATGCTTTTGAACTTATTCTACAGTCATTAACCTAGGATTAGCAAGTGAGTTGACTGATTTTGCTAGTATTGTATCCAATTATTTGGGGAAATTCATACAAACAAGAAAAGCAAAGTCAATGGGGACCAGATTCACTTACCAACCATGTTACTAACTTAACAACTGCTGTGCTTCACTTAACAACTATGGCTAACAAAGGTAATTAAATGAGGCAAAACTCACTTAACAATACTTAGCAATGGAAATTTTGAGCTCAATTGTGATCGTAAGTCAAGGACTACTTGTATGGGATAAGCAAAATCCTTTTGTTATGCCACCCATATCTTTTAGAACTAGAGCAATTTTCTAGTTACCTATAAATAATATTTAACTTTTTTTTTTTTTGGCTGTGTAGTCCTTTTTGCCACACCTGTTTGACCATAAGATACAACTTAATTGGCACTTTCACCTGGAAGTAATGAGCACCCTCAATGACTATATTTTCTAAATTTGGATGGACTGCACATTTCTCAAATTCAGGGCTATTAGCCAAGACCTTCAGGCGAACAGAGCAAAATCTGTCCTTTGCCAATTTGACTAGAATGACAGGGTCAGAGTTGATGGCAGATTACCCGCCAAGTCCTTCAATAGGCTGAAAGACTTGACAAAGAGTTTCCATTTCAGAATTCACTTCTTCAGGATGAAAAAATAGGCTTTTATTCTTCCTAATGAGGCCCAGATTTTGATATGCCCCTTTTAGCAGAAGATTTATAACATTTGCGCATGTCGTCCCAAAGGTGCTTTTTCAAGAAGCCACTTCATCCAAGAAGCTTCTTCAGCTCTGACTGGATGGTGGGGAATGATGAGTAGCCAAACGTCTTCAAAGGATGCGAAGCGAAATATCTTCAAAGAAACACCAGAAAGTCCAGTTCCCTCTTGAAAAAGCACCTTTGGGAAAACCATGACCTGAATGACTGAGAATCTCCATAGACATTTACGCAGGTACAAAATGTAATGGTTAAATGATAAATTAGCTAATAATAGCAATCACCACAGGGCGTACCAGAAAATATGGCTGGGATAAAAAAAAAAAAAACGAGATTTTTATTTAAACCATTCTGCATGCTGTGAAAAACCTCCCTAGTGATCTTCAGTCAGACAACCGAAGGTCAGAATTCTGCAAACTGTTAAAACTTGGAGATAAGCACGTCTGTTATTTAGCATTATCTCTGCTAATCCTAGTACTAATATCCATTTCCAAAAAAAAAAAAAAAAGCAGTACAAATCCTTAATAATAAGCAAAATTTTAAAAAAAATGAATGTAAACTGACTTAATCTCTAAAATAATGTAACTGGATGCCACGAACTGGGGCAGGATGTTTTATATTTTCAGTGGCATTTTCCACATTTGCAGGAAACTCAGTATAGCTTTAGGCAACTATATTTATTTATTTGGATTAAAAGATCCATTTTATACAGCCTTTTATTTTAATCTTTGAATTTGTGCCTGTAGTAATTGTATATTGCCCCAATGTTGCTGTAATTGTTCTATTTTTCAGACTGAAAAGACAATAAACTTTTGAATAAATATAACAAGTTTCGTATTAGATCAGATCAACATTTTATTCTGAAGTCAATCTCTAATAGTGTGGATTGAAATACATTTTGAATACACACACTGGAAAATCTAGTGGTAATGTTGAAAGTAACTTCACCAGCTACAGTTTATATGCTTATTTCTCTTCAATATGTAGCAGCTAAATTTGTTCCACTGCATTACAGTGTAAAATCTAAACATATGAAATCTCTGACAGCCCCTCAATATGCTATTTATTCAATGTACAGGAGTCCTGTGTTAATGACTTCTCTATTTAACAATCGTTTGAATTTAGGACAGTGCTGAAAAAGCAGTTCTCAAACAACTATTATAGCATCCTGTGGTCATCTATAAGTTTGCTTGTGACCTTCACAGCTGACTTATCACAAGCAAAGTAAATGGGAAAGCTGGCACGAAGTCACAAGTTGTGGCCATGTGACATTGTGCTGTTGACTCGCTTAATGACCACAGAAGTGACATCATAAGTTGGGTATGGTCACATTTCACTTAATGACTGGATCATTTAGCAGTGAGTTGCCTATCTCAATTGTGGTTGTTAAGTAAGGATTATCTATATATCCTGCCTTTCTTCCTTGACATTTTTTTTAATGTTCCAAGTGATATATATAGAGATCTTTCGTTTTGATATCTGATTTCTTTGTAGCATTTTCAAAACATATTGAATTATTCAGTACTGAAAATCAAGCACCACATAGTGCAAGAAGTGAATGCCAAAGTCAATCCCAAAATTTCTGTTACTAAGCGAGACAGTTGTTAAGGGAATTTTGCCCATTTTACAACCTTTCTTGCCACAGTTGTTAAATGAATCTGGCTTACCCACTTACTTTGTAGGACTTAGGTTGCAAAAGGAACACTGCAACCGTCATAAATATGAATCAGTTGTCAAACACCTGAATTTTGATCACATGACCATAGTCATTAAGTGTGGTAAATGGTCATTAAGTTATTTTTTTTCAGTGCCATTGAAACCTTGAATCATCACTAAACAAATGGTTGTAAGTTGAGGACTGCCTGTAATATATTTTATCTTCCTAAACTAATCAAATTACAGTAATGGTGAGTGCAATCATGAAATAAAGAGACAAGTGCTATTTGCGGGAAAGACCACGACCAGTGTAGATAGATAGTGCAGTAATATCATATTGACAACAAAATGTATGATCAAATCTTTGGTTTTCCAAGTTGTAAACATGAAAACTGGACATATGAAAACTGTCCTACCAGAAAACTGAACAAAGAAAAATTGATGTCTTTTAACTGAGGTGTTGGATAAAATTGATATAATTGGATAAAATTGAGAATGCAGTACTTTGGATAGCAAACCTTCCTTACTCCAGATAAATATTTTACATGAAATAAAATCAGATAGTCCATTGATGCACTAATGAAGCTGAAGCTTCAATACTTTGGACATATAATACAATGGTAAAAGTCACTAGGAAAAGACACTGGTGTTTGGAAAAGGCTAACAAAAAGGCACTTGAAAAATGAGTCGCTAGAAGAAAGTAGATATTACCAGGGATAGTACAAGTAGGAGCTTATAAAAATTCAAAAAAAGCAGTTACTGACAGGCAATCTTGGCAAATAAAATAATAAATAAATAAATAACTTTATTGTCATTGTATGTGTATACACAGTACAATTCACTTCATACCCAAAGACCAGGTCCAACACACATAACAATCACCAAACACACTCCCACCCACCGCAATTCTCCACCCCTAAACCACCCAAACATCCACACAACAGACCAAGTAATACTGTCCAACAGCTCACTGATGGTGGCCCTTTAGTTCATTGTTGAGTGCAATTATAACTCTGGAATAAAAACTATTCAGAAAACGTGTGGTCCGAGTTTTAATTGTTCTGTATCTTCTGCCAGAAGGCAACAGTCCAAAAAGATTGTAAGCAGGATGGGAAGAGTCTCTGAGAACGTTATGCAACTTTCTCAAACAGCGAGATTCAAAGATGTCATCCAGGGCTGGTAGCTGGAGTCCGATGATATTCTGGGCAGTTTTAATAATTCTCTGTAGAGCCTTTTTGTCCGCTACAGAGCTGCTCCCATACCATGCAAGAATGCCGTATGTCAGGACACTCTCAATGGTGCTGCGATAGTAGGACAGAAGTAGATGCTGAGATAGATTTATCTTCCTGAGATAGACAAATGATGTCTACTGAGGCATAAAGAGTAGAAAGCAACTGAATATATTACATTATATTTGATTGCTGTTTGCTCCTCTCTTTGGACTATGAATACTGGGCCAGGAATACTGACTGAATATATTGCAAGTTAGCCAATCTTTTACACAAGTTCAGACTTACTCGTTATTAACTAAATCATGGTTTCATTACCTAACCTAATTTCCTGGACTTGCATGGACACTGAACCATAAAATAATGAACATAGGATGGGCTCTCATAACACATTAGTGTAGTCTTTCTCAACCTTGGCCCCTTGAAGATGAGTGGACTTCAATTCCCAGAATTCCCCAGCCAGCAAAGCTGGGAGTTGAAGTCCACCCATCTTTAAGGGGCCAAGGATTTAAAACTAGGCTAAAATGGCATCGGTTAAGTTTGTGCTTCAGTGAGCCTCACAAAATTAGATTCCATCTTAGCAATATCCTCCATTCATGTTTCAATCCTGAATGCCACAAAATAAATTAAATCGTCCAGCTCAATATTCTTAATTGGTCCACCATTGGTCCTTTGTAGAAGGTTTGCATTAAAGGAAAAGGAAATATTAGAATTTCCAACAATAATTTGTTATATGAAAAGCAACAGAAAAATATGGTGATACTTTAAAGAATAATTCGTTCTTATAGAAACTCTGATAGAGGAGCAACAAATGAATGGTGGTGAATCCATTCAGCAAAATGCAACAAATATTTGCCACAAAAAGGGGCAGTGAGGTGGCTCAACAGTTAAGATGCCGGGCTTGTTGGCTGGAAAGCCAGCAGCTCAAGTTCGAGACCCGAGAGCCACAAATGTGGTGAGTTCCCGTTATTGCCCCAGCTCCTGCCAATCTAGCCGCTCAAAAGCATACAAATGCAAGTAGACAAGTGGGTACCACTTAGGTGCAAAGGTAACAGCACCCCGTGACATCACGCTGGACACAAGACTGTGGAAATGTCTTTGAACAGTGCTGGCTCAATGGCCTTGAAATGGAGATGAATCCTATGGTTGGCAGCAATTAGCGGAGTAAAATCCGCAAGGACTCCTTTATCTTTACTTGACACCAAAGAAATGAGATTTTGCAAAAGGAAAGAACTGGTTCTGATATTATTAAATCTTAAAAACATGCCAAAAATATTTTTGAAAACCTGGCTTCAGAAGAGCACTTAATGCTGAGTTGAAAAGTCCTCAGCAACTTATGGCTGTGCAAACGATTAAGGAAGCTATGGAATGCGTAGAGGAAAAGCTGTTTTTTTCCCGGTTTTGTTCTGGCTCTGGCACTGGATGTAAAACTCAACTGAGTCAGCTGAGAGCAATGTTTCTAAAAAAAAAAGCTTCCCATCCTCTACATAACAGTACCCAGCAATATCTTTTCTTGATTCGATAAGGAAATTGAACGATACTTTGGAAGAAAAAGTTCGCCATCATCTTCAAAAGCAATTTTTAAATCTGGCTGACAAAGTTGTTTATTAATTCAGACATGGCAGTTTGCTAATTTACTAAAGTAAGGCAGAAGAAGATATTCCAATTTGCAAGTCAATAACAGAATAACAGAGTTATAAGGGACCTTGGAGGGCTTCTAGTCCAACCTCCTGCTCAGGCAGGAAACCCTATACCTTCTATTGCATTCTCCCACAGCCACAAACACAAATACACTTGATAGCAACATCTTGACCTCAACTTTCAGGGTAAGTAATCTGTCTGGATAGCACTTCCAATGAACTTCTGTGATGAGGTTATTTTCCGTCATTAGCATCAATGATGCCTTTTGCTAATTTTACCATACACACTTTTGCCAAACACTGTATTTATAACAAAATACGGCTGGCTGACATTGTGTTTATAAAAAGTATAATATGTTAACCATTTCAGCATTGCAGTTACTACTTTTGAAATGACTAGATTCTATTAATTCCTTCTATTGTCACAGAGAAAAATGTAAATTATGTACCAAATCTGTTCTGTCTACAAATCTTCTTAGGATTCAAAGAGAAATACCCAATTCCTGCAACCGTTCTTCATCTGTTTTAACCTTCAGTCCCCTAATAATTTTCATTGCTCTTCTTTGCACTCGTTCTAGAGTCTCAACATCTTTTTTATATTGTGGTGACTAAAATAATTTAATAAAACAATAATTTAATAATTAATATTAAAGCTCACAATACTAAACTTCATACAACTTTGCCTTAAAGGCAAAGGAGCCTTTTTTATTTTAAAAATAATTGTGTATTCTATGTGTGATAACCATGCTTACCCCCTAAATTGTTGATTTTGTCACTCTAGTCACCACATATATCCATAAACTGTGTTACTGCTTGAGTGGCACAAGCTTCAGCCCTTTTTATTGTCATTCTGCTGCAATTATTTATAATTACATTTATATGCTGCTCATCTCACTGCCAAGTGACTCTGAGCATCTCTGGGAGTTGCAAATTTCCAGAGAATAAGGATCATATTTGGCCTTCAAATAATATAGTGAGGCTTGTGTTCAGAAAGTGAGCAGAACAAGGAGAAAAACTAGAAAAATTAATTTGAGGATCATGCCCAAACAGCTTTTGGGGAATGCATATCTCCTATGAATTATCTAGTAATAAATTTGTCAATTGATAGAAGAATCTTGTTATAGAGGAGTTTCATTTGAGCAATGCCTTTAAAATATTTCTAGTTTCATTAGTAATTACTCCCCAAGTTGCCTGTTGAAAAGCTTGTGTCCTCCTATGCATGTTGTACAACAGCATCTGAAGAACCACAGAATTCCAGCTGTAGGCTGTCAACAAAATCAAGAAATTCAGGTTTGTGTGAGCAAAGCTTCCATTACAAAATAGCACGGTTACACTACATCTTTATCACTATCAAGCATCTTTAATCATTTATGAATATGGAAAACCATAACTTGTATATATTCCTTGTGTTATTTAGATGATTCTAGAAGATATAGATAAGGTAAATTAAATATATATAAAGTTAATTAAAATATTTTTTAAATTTCAATTTTAAGGAGATATGCTTTGCTCGGCTAATTTAATGTACCTACCACTGCTTTTGAATGCTTTGGGTAGGCTTATCAGTTTCTTTGAGTTCTTTGGAAAAACAATTTAGCAGAAAAAAAGATAGGACAGCATTAAGTAAGCATATAAATTTTAATTAATTAATGGTCAGTGTATCAATTACTGGGGAATTTATATAAAGCTTATGCATTTCTTCAAAATATTCTGTGGGCATTTTGTTTAATAATTTGATTTGTACACACAACTGATGGATTTCTTGGATTCTGTCTGACAGGATTAATCTAGTCTAGCAAAAAGAAGGACGAGGGGTGACGTGATAGCAGTATTCCAAATTCTAAGGGGCTGACACCAAGAAGAGAGGCCATCCTATTCTCCAAAGCACCTGAAAGCAGGACAAGAAGCAATGAATGGAAACTAATCAAGGAGAGAATCATCCTAGAACTAAAGAGAACTTTCCTGACAGTGAGAATAATTAATCAATGGAACTATTGCCTCCAAAAGTTGTGGGTACTCCAATACTGGAAGTTTTTAAGAAGAGATTGGATACCTATTTATATGAAAATGGTATAGTCTCCTGTTTGAGCAGGAGGTTGGACTAGAAGACCTCCAAGGTCCCTTCCAACTCTATTATTCTGTTAAAGAGTCACATTTTTTATCTTTAATATGACCTTCAGAAAAACATTAAAGGCAATAAATCCTTATGGTTAGGTGATCTGAATGGCTCTATTTAAATCAGTGGTCACCAACTGGTAGTCCATGGACCACTGGTGGTCCGCAAGAAAATTTTGGTGGTCCGCAGAAAAATTATTTGCATTTTTTATATTGCACTAAATCAGGGGACCTCAAACTACGGCCCCTGGGACAGATACGTGCAATGAACATTTGTGTTGCTGCAGAGAGTCTCCCCCTTTGGGGTCTTTTTGTGCGGGTCAGAGGGAGTCAGAAATTCTGACTTGGGGTCTGCTTCAGCCTCCTGGTTTGGGGCTTTGGGAGAAGGCTGGAGGGAAGTGCCGCTAGTGGCAAAGAGCCGGAGGGCCTTGTTCCAGTGGGACTGCCTCATGACCTGGAACTGGCTGACCATCTCAGCCCGCTGAGCCTCCAGGTGGAAGTACCGGGCCTTGCACTCCTGCAGGTCTTCCCTCTGCTTGGAAAGCCTATGTTCATAGTCCTCAATGAGGTGCTTCTGCTGAGCTTTCTTCTCGGCCAGATCCAATTTGAACTGAGCCAGCTGTTTTGCCAACTCTTTCTTGTGGTGGCTGCTTAGCTCCAACAACTGCTTCCTGTTGGGGCCCTAAGAAGCCTTGGCGGGCAGGCGAGGAGTGGCTGGGAGGGGAGGGGCAAGTAGAGGCCAGTGAGGTGCGCCTCCACAAGAGTGACATTGAGTTGGCCATGCCCACCCAGTCACATGACCATCTAGCCATGCTCACCCAGCCAGTCATTAGGCAGATCATATTAGTGGTCCGCGGGATTTAAAATTATGAATTTAGTGGTCCCTGAGGTCTGAAAGGTTGGTGGCCCCTGATTTAAATCATACTCTTCATTGGGAACTTTCTATCAGTGTTGGACGCACAGCTTATGCATAACTTTTATTAGCTCAGAGGACAGAGCTACGGGGCATAATTTTATAGCAAAAAGTATCCCATTCGACACATACACAAACCCTTCCTTCTTCTCCCTTATAAATTGAGCTGCCTCGTAAGAGCTTCTGATGTGGGTAACAAACTCCTAAACCATTTGCTATTTGAGACTCTCCATTTCTGCATCCTGTTTTCTTCATTCATCTCTTCTTTATGCTGATCCTGGTAATTTTCTTGAACCTCTGTGCTTTCTCTTTGCTATCTGCCATTCCTTATCTCTTGCTGATTATTTCCTCTGGCACGGATGCCTCCCACACTTTGCTCTTCCGTCCACCATCTGCTGCTTCATTTCTCCACAATCTGTTTTCTGGTCCTTGAATTGTCTCCATCAGCCTTCTCCAGTTAAGTGTTCAGCTCTCTGTGTATGATGGATGATAAACTATCTCTCTCCAATCAAGATCTCAGAAGGGAACACAGCTGGGGGAAATGTTTTCACTCCCCTGGTTCATTTTGGTTTTGAAATATATCAAGGCAGGGGTTTTTGGGTTTTTTTGAGAATTCATATCTTTGATCATCTAATAAAACATTTTAAACAATCTCAATTTCCCCCCTTCTTTATCTTTTACCCCCAGCCCCCTCTATGTACCGGTATGTTTGCTAAAGACTCGAGATTACTCTGAATTGTTGAATTGTATAATATACAGTATTGGCCAAAATTGTGGAAACCTTTTGGGAAAAGTGTTATTTTTGAGATTTGATGGCTAATAACAACACTTTTTTTTTTTTTTGGAGTTTCAAGATAATCATATTCCACTGTTGGAGTGGCCTGGGAATAGCCCAGACCTTAACCCAATTGAAAATCTATGGAGCCGACTAAAGAAACTTGTTAGTCAGAAGCGACCCAGCAATAAAACCCAGTTAATAGAAGCAATAATTCAATCTTGGTTTCACATTATAATAGCTGCAGAACTAAAAGACTTGGTTCACTCCATGGGAAGACGATGTTGTAAGGCCGTAATTCATGCTAAGTTGGCTTAGTTGGCTACCCATTTGTATATCTTGTTTTTTCTATGGTGATAATTTTTGTATATCTAGTTTTTTTCTACGTGTTTCACTTTTCTTCTTTATACTGTAGCTGCTATTCTAATAGCAAATACTCCATAAAAGTTATTGCATTACATTCTTGATTAAATTATCTTTCCATTGATATATAATTTTATGGTACTACTCCCCAAAAAAGTGGTGTTATTAGCTAGTTTTAGAAAATACACTTTCCCCAAAAGTTTTCCACAATTTTAGCCACTACTGTATGCTTGCTTCTTCTCCCTAGCAGTCATTCAAAGAATTTTGATGCAACTTGACACGCTCTTCGCACCTGATTGGAACCCTGTATGAATGTCTGTGGCTCACTCCCACATTTCATCTGAGTCTGTAACAAAATACAGATACGGCTTGAATGTCTGCCAGTTCTTTTCTTTCCATCTACTTTTTTGCTGTGTTTGCCATTTTCCTTGACAGAGTCCAGAATCAAAAAGTCTGAATTCATCTAACAAAAAGGTATTGCTTCAATGTGGATCTTTACACTATTCTGTAGAAACGGTTTCCCCCTACTTCTTCTATGAAAAAAAATAGCCCTTCTGATCCAGCTGAATTTAAGAATTGGTGTAGGGAATGACTCCTAGTTTGTGCAGTTAGCCTTTCTTCCACCTCTTACAGTTCAGGTAATCCTCGACTTACAACCAGCACCTTAGCAAATGTTCAAATTTATGATGAAGCTCCCAGAGCTACTTATGACCCAGTTTCAAAGTTCCGACAGTGCCCCCTTCCCCCATTTTGGGCACTTGGAAACCGGCTTGCAATTTGCAGTGTCTCGTGATCATGTGACTATGACTTATGACATGTTTTTTGCTAGAAATTGGTATTTACATCCGTTCAGCAAAAAACGCTCGCTGGGTACAATGGGTATGTTTAACAACTGCCACCTTTGCCTAATGAGTGCCACAAAAAGGTCACAAAACTGGGTGTGGTCTCATGGGGACCCGCTCAGTGTTTCCTATGACTTACAACTGAAATTCCAGGCTGAATTACAGTTGTAATTTGAGAACTATCTGTATTACAGCACAAATGCCTTTGGGGTTTGTATTATCAAATTATCCTTTTTGAAAGATGGGAAGAATGATAATTTTATAAGACCTGGTCTTATGAAAGGCCAATAGGGACGGGACCAATCTAATCTTAGGGGGATTGATGTTTCAAAGGGCAGGAGCCGTAACAGAAAAGGCTCTCCTTCAAGACACCTGCAGCTGATACTTCCTAGCTCAGGGGTTGGCAACCCACGACTCTGGAGCTGCATGTGGCTCTTTCATCCCTCTGCTGTGGCCCCGTCACTCAAAATATGCATCCAACTGCCAATGTGCGACACCCGCTGGCATGTGATTTATTGAACTTTTCGACTCCCGGCAGGCCAACCATGGATAAATCCAAGAAAAGAAGAGTTTTAGAAGAAGACAGAATGTTTAATTCAACTACATGTGCTAGTTTTGTGGCCGCTCAGGAAACAGTCAGGCACGGGAAGGGTTTTGTGGCTCCCGGTGTTTTCTTTTCTGTGGGAAATGGGTCCAAATGGCTCTTTGAGTGTTTAAGGTTACCGCCCCTGCCCTAGCTGATGGTACCCAGAAACAATTGGGGAGACAATACATTGGTTTTTCTGTACTGGTTTTGTCTTCTTATCATGGTTTTTATTCTGCATGCCCTCTTGAGTCTTTTTGAATCGGTGGCCTTAGAAATCTAATGAATTATTATTTTTATCTGCAGTGTACTAATCCTTCCACAGCTCTCTGGTTAGACTCCCTTGTAGTCTTTAAATCTCCACTAAAGCTGCCAGGACATTCCAAACCAACTTGTACATAACATACAGACAGAACACAACAAATGACGGAGAAGGAAGGGAATATTAAAATCCTGAGAGAAGGGAAAAATAGAACTCCTCTTTGAATATATTCTTATGATATAGCCTGAACAGCTGCAAGACTGGAATTTAGACTGTCAACATACTAGACCATTAGAAGGGAGGCCTGTTAATTAATACACCATCAGTTTGCTTTGTGTTTGAAAATGGTAGGGTACAATTTTTGAATTGTTCAGTGCCTGCTGGAGGCAAAAGAATCAGCTAGATGAAACATCCAAAAGGTCAGGCATTTCCATGCAAAGCAGCTGCAGCAATATTATTCAATTTCTGTCTATGTCTACAATTGACCAAGAATAAGATTCCAGGGAGAAAGCAAGCAACAGCTGCAGGACCTTCATCTCAGAAAACAGGAAAATACCGTATTAACTATTGCATGACCATTATACTACTCTAACATTAATTGCAGCTGTTTCCAATGCGTTGCTAGACTCAATTCAAGGTACTGATTCTTGTTTAAGAAGTCTTAAACCTGGAATCACCACAGCTATTGGGCTTTCACCTAAACCTTGTTTTGGAAATATTTGTATGCCACCACAATCATACAACTCTTGGTGGTACATAACATAAAATTTCCAGAGCAAAATAGGTAGCATAAAATATACAAGACAGCCCATATTTTCCCACCCCAATTTTCAAAATTTGTCTAGTGCCAAATAAATTGGAGACTGCCGCCTAAATTATTTGAGACCAGCTAGCTTATGACTCCCACCCAGCCTTTATTGACTTTTGTAAATGTGACTGCAGTTTCAAATCTATTTAAATATTCTGTTTCTTTCATCATGGCACTAATGTAAAAAGTGCTGCAAGAAACATACTCTATGCAAGATATGAGTATGAGTGTGTGCATGTGTGTGTGTATAACAAATTCAGCCATATCATTAGTTATTAAACCTAGCTTGCTGCAATTTTATGATAACACAAGTTAATTACAGACAACATTCATTCCTAAATTTCACATGAATTAGCTCAATAAATATTCAAAACACAATGACTCTTTTTTTTCTTGATGTTCAGGTTCCCCAATCTTGGAATATGATCTGCAGTTTCTAGATTTTGGATCTACTATGCTTTCAACAAACAAGATTCATTTCCAAATTAGTGAATTCTTACAAGTTAAAGCTGAGAATGATTATTCTGAATCGTCTTCTTCCAAAGATTTATGTTTTTCCAAAGATGGACATCCTATTATCCATGGCCACAAATGGTCCCAAATTCCTTTTTGTGACCCTTTGGTGTCTTTTTGGCCACTACTGCTACAAAGCAGAAGCAGAATTTCCTATTAGAGCAGCATTTCTCAGTCTTGGCAACTTTACGATGTGTGGACTTCTGCACCTCTTAAAAGTTGCTATGGTTGAAAAACACCAGTTTAGGCCAAAAGGACAGAAACACAGCCCACCCGAATCCCCCTGGAGTCCCCCCAGAGTACACGAAGCCAAACACTTCACTTCCTTCTTTAATATCTTTTACTTGTAATTAGGGGTTTAATGGACAAGCTTTACAGAGGCTTAAGACACTCATTTTGCTTTTAAATATGTTTTATTAAAGATTCTGAACCACTCAGTTTTGTAGATGGCTCCTGATATGCTACAAAGCCTGGGACAGTCTGTAAACTGTTAAAAATGGCATGTTTCTACTTAAAAATATATATACGCAAGCTGTAGTATAGGGATTTGACATAATTTTAAAAGCAAACTTATTCAACACTTATCCTTCAAACTAGGAGAAAAACCTGAAAATCTTGATTCCACCCCATATCCATATGGTGCCTTAAATGATAGCCCTGTGCAAATTGGCATGTAGCTTGTGCATTCCAAAGTACCTCGTCATACTTTCCTGACTGATAACATTCTCAATATTACTGGCATTAATATCTTTTAGCGTAGGATGTCTCCGGCAACTCTGTTTTCAGCATTTTCTGTTTTCAAGATCTATTGAACTGTTTATCTCTTCACAACTGCATTCCTATTGTGAGTCATGCAATTACTTGTTTACAATCTTTCTTATTCAACTACCTGTCACCAGATGAGAGATGGTGATTTAAGCATTTGCTCTAGAACTAACAATATCAATTTAATGAATGCTCTCCCCTTCCCTGACTAGTAGGTGAAGTCTATTTTCACCTCTCTGTGCTGTCGTTCTTCATGTACTAAATCTCTGGAATCAAAGAAACCAGCACATAACTAGTGTAGAACCAACCTATGGTTCTGAAGCTTGGATGATAACTATTAGTTTTTAGCCAGTATCTTTTTTTAAGGCAATAGCTCTTAATTTGAGATTTGATCCTCTCACATTCAGCCTCTCTAAGTAGGTGTTCCTAATAGCTTGTTTTCTAATTTTGAGCCAAGGTATGAAAGCAAAAGATTTTACACATTGTACTAAGTTGTATTTAGTTTAATGTTAGTTTGTTGTAATAAGCCATCTCCAGTTCATTCCGAGGACTAATTATTTGTTTTAACTTGGTTCAGATTGCCAAAATCTCTTACAATAAGCCATAAGCCACTCAGTGGCTGGGTTCATTCAACATACTAAGCCAAAACTAAGCAAACCACATCATGGCTTAAAATGTGTGTCACCAGCCATTGTGACTGATAAATCTGATTCATAGTTTATAATATGATGTGCATACCTTTGGATTCCATAAAGATCCTGACCATAATTAATTTTGTTATATTTTAGCTTCCATGGAAACTATATATAAACTCAAAGGCTTTCTTAGGAAGTAATTGCTAATCGTCTATAATTTTAAGGGACAAATCTGCATGGATGAATTGCTATAACAACAAATACAAATCCCTACATTGTACATAAGGTAGTCCTCAATTTGCAAGCCCAGTTGGGACTGGAACTATTACTAAGCAATGAGGTGAAGTGCGTTGCATCCAATTTTACTACCTTGTTGCCACAGTCATTAAGAAAATCACGTGGATATTAAGCAAATCCAACTTTCCCCATTGACTCTGCTTGTTGGAAGCCCCAAGATTGCAAATAGCAATCATGGAACCTCCACAATCCTGCAACCATCCTAAATAAATTCTGGTTACCATGCTCCTGAATTTTAATTAAGTGACCACAGAGACACTGAGACAGTCATATGTGAGGACCAATTTTTTTTAGCACTATCGTAACTGTAGTCATTAAATGAATGGTTGGATGTTGAGGACTACCTATATAAGTCAACCAAGGAGCTCTACTATTTCTGGTGAAATCTGTTCTAATGATAAACATTTCCTGGTCAGTAAAATAAGTTTATTGTTACTTCAGACTTTAAAATCCACATTCTATGAGGTCAGGAAAAAAGAGGAGACTATCTGAAAATCAAGAAATATAAAAATATTGAGCTATAAGCCTAATCTTGGATGAAGATAACCAGAACTGCCTTATAAGAAACTGATTTTTCTATAAGCTTTTTTTTTTAAAGGAGATCGGTCTATCTGCAAAACTAGCTTTTGTGTTTTTTTCCAAAACTATTTAGAATCTTGTCAAGGCTAAGCTATCAAGAAGAATCAAGGTTTCAGAAAAACCTTCCAAGAGGAACCACTCACCCTGATAATATGGTGATATCACTTCCGGAAGCATTAACAGCATTCTTAACCTTTTGGTCAGAAGTTACTTTTTTGACCATACAAATGAACAAGTAATAGAAATATCAATGACCTGGTGAAGCCATTTCCTCTTTGCAAGATAAGATGTAATTCTCATGCGTATATAGCTTGTTTTATTTATTTTAACCCCTTATTTTTCTTTAATGTAGTCAAATACATGGACAAAATATTACTATATATTGTCCTTGTATACTATACTATAGCATTATTATATGACTACTTCATTACTAAATGACTTCAGCTTCAACCACAACAATACATGAACACACAATAGATACAGACTCGATTGCACGAAATACGACTTCAGCAACAGAGTGGTCAATGCCTGGAATGCACTAACCTGACTCTGTGGTTTCTTCCTCAAACCCCCAAAACTTTAACTTAGACTGCCTACTGCTGACCTCACCCCATTCCTAAGGGGTAAGGGGTGTGCATAAACGCACCAGTGTGCCTATCGTTCCTGTCCTACTGTCCCCTTTTATTCATAACCATTTCATGCATTAATCATCATGTTTATACTTATATCTGTTATCTAATACATGCTTTGCAAAATAAATAAATAAATAAAAATATACTCTGCTTACACAAAGCAGTCACATCCTATTATAAGGAAACTGATTTTATGTGTGGAATTAAGATATGACATTTGCTTTTAATTATTCCACAAGTGCAATATTTTACAAAGACCCTGGGTTGCTCAGCTGATCAGGCAAAACACATTGATTGAGTGTGCATGATACATTAACCCTGCTATTATAAACCATAATTTATGACTTAATGTGTGAAGCAGACCACAATATTTTGAACAAACCATGGTGTGTGTGTATAATAGCTAAATCCAGAAGGTGTGCTCTCGTGTTTGTATTTTTAATCTTGAAAATACAAATAATACAAATAATCTTGAAGCAGAAAAAGAACTGAAAACAGCAGATATAAAATCATTATTATTAATAATAATTAAATTTATATGGCTACACCTCTCACCTGCATGTCACTTTGAGTGGTGTAGATAATTCAAACACAAGACAAATCTTAATCTTCTGTCATTAAAAACAATTTAAAAATTAAAAGTTACTGTTAAAATACTACAATAAAAGAGTAGTATTCTCAACATATGCAATATAACTATTTATCAGGTTCATACTTCCTTGGGATCCAGGCTGTGTCCAATGGCATATCCAAGTTTTGATGGCCTTCTGGAAAGCCAGAAGGGTTGGGGGCCACTCCTGATGTTGTTTCAGAAGGCAGCGACCATGGCAGAAATTATCTGAGAGGCAACTTTCTTTTAAAAACCATCACTAGAGTTAGGAAAGTCATAATAACAAACTACTCTGTCATTTCTACAAGGACAAGGACAAATCTGCTTTGATATTTATGAAAAAAATAAACTGAATCCTTTTGGCATTTTAGTTGGCAAGCTATATAGCTAAATCACCAATTCCAAATCTTTTTTAAAAATCTGTCTACCTGGCATATAGCAAGAACCAATGACCTACAGATCTACAGTAGTTTGCTGTCTTTGAGCCAGCAGAGGCAATAGTGGGACACAGGATTTAGAATATCTGGAAGACTAGTGATATGCCTGTATTTCCTTTGGCTTTTAAAGTAACTAATGTACTACCTGCATATTTAAACATTGAAACAGGATTTCAATGATAAATTGTAAAAAACCAGAGGAAAAAAATCTCTCTTGAATATGAAATCTTGGCCACATTAAGCCCTGGCTTGTTCAACAAGCCATAACAACTGGAGTTATCTAGAGTGCCAAACAATACAGGTAGCATTACACAACCTACTTGCTAGAACCATACAAAAGATTAAGACAAAAACAGACAAACCATATTTAGAACCAGGTAACTGAGAGTGCATTCTAAATGCTCCCTTGTTGACTTTTATATTGCTTACGATTAGAAAGTCAGCAAGTATTTCTTAAAAGTGATAATACCCATAATAAAATTAAATAATGATATTAAGAAAAGTTTAACACAACATGGTTAAATGCAAGAAAGGATATTTCAATTTAATAGGATTGCGCAGTGCTTCAGATTCAAAGGCACAAAGATAAACATCTCTCTCTGCATCTTCTGAAAGCAGCTGTGTCTTTTTTCAAGCTTTTGCAAGCGCTCTCTGCAGCTGCAGTTCATTCCTGGGAAAAGGCATAAAAGTAGTCCTTGATTTACAACTATAATTGGTAGGTGAATTCTGTCGCTAAGCAAGGTGGTTGTTAAGTTAGTCACGCCTGATGTTACAACCTTTTTTGCTGTGGAAGTTAAGTGATTCTGGCTTCCCCCATTGACTTTGCTTATGGGAAGCCAGCTAGGAAAATCCCAAATAGTGATCATGTGACCCCGGGATACTGCAATTGTCATTGTCAATGCTAGTTGACAAGCTCCCAAATTTTGACCATATGACCACAGGGATGCTGTGGCAGTCATAAATATGAGGACAGGTTGTAAGTGACTTTTTTCAGAGCTGTTTTAACTTTGAACGGTCACTAAATGAATTGTTATTAGTCAAGGATTACCTGTATTTATGTCAGGTAAACTGCAGGGAGTGCTGTGTTGTGCATCTCCGCTTGCTCTGAAGCACCTTTTTATTTTTGAATATAAAGCACTGCACAGCCCTACAGTTTGGAAGAGAGAATTTTTAATGCATGATTTATATTGCTTCTACAAAACTGTTGTCCTGTCCTCTAGCTGCATATTCATAGAAAACAAGAAATATACTGAGTCTTGTTTTAGATCTGTGAATGTTCCTTGTCATTAAAAAAACGAATAAACCTGAGTACTGGAAACTCTTATGTCTTATTATTTACATATCTGTTTAATTAACAATTTGGGGAAAAGGCTTCAGCTCTGCCAGTGAATTTTACAGGAAAATTAGGCAGTATAAAATGACATTTCTTTTAAGGAGGAAATCAGACACTGGGAGACAAAAACAGATTATTTTTGGCTGGAGATGTACATATTTGAAAAGAGAGGAGAATGTGTTATTAACTTTCCCAGCAGATGAAGAAAACTCACAGTATTTGCATAAGTATTTGATCTGACAACGTTGGCTCCTTTTATAAAGCAGGTTTTTAAGCATCATAAATATATATGTAGAATATCAGTGGTGGGTTGCTACCGGTTCGCCCCGGTTCAGGCAAACCGGTAGTGGCAGCGGCGGGAGGCTCTGCCCACCCACCCATCCAGATGTCATCAAAAACACTCTGCGCATGAGCAGAAGCACCGTGCACTCCCAATAGTGAACCGGTAGCACTGGGATTTGAAACCCAATACTGTAGAATATATATATTCTACATGATGTATATCATAAATATATATCTAGAAAATGCTGCATTTTCTAGAAACACAGCAAAATTAGTCTCTTACAGTAGATTGGGGAAAAGCCTTGGTGGCGCAGCAGACTAAAGTGCTATTAAGTAGCATCAGCTGCCTGCAATTACTGCAAGTTCAAATCTCACCAGGCTCAAGGTTGACTCAGCCTTCCATCCTTTCGAGATAGGTAAAATGAGGACCCGGATTATGGGGGCAATAAGCTGACTTTGTATAAAAAAAACACTGCTTGGGGGGGGCCAAAAAGCCCTACTAAGCAGGTATATACAAAAGTATGAAGGCTATTGCTTAATGCATTGTAAGCCGCTCTGAGTCTCCAGAGAAGGGCGGCATATAAATCGAACCAAGCAATCAATCAATCAATAAATAAATAAATAAGCATTGTCATCCACAAAAAAACACAACAAATTAATTATAGCATTAGCTTTTAGGGGACTGCATCATTTTAGAATGCATCAATGTTTTTCAAACTTGGCAACTTTAAGATGTGTGGATTTCAACTCCCAGAATTCCCCAGTGACATCTTAAAGTTGCCAAATTTGAAAAACACCATTCTAACTTTAAGATAGGCATATGCAGATGTTCTCAGATATGTTGTGCATTGTCCATAAGTAGTTATCAATATTCCACTGCTTCTCAGTCTTTTGGCTAAGATCAAGTGTTTAATATTTCAGATTCCTATATAATATAGTTATATAATACTAAAACTCTTTTGTCTATAACTTTTAACTAGGGCAGGGGTTGGCAACCCACGGCTCTGGAGCCGCATGCAGCTCTTTCATCCCTCTGCTGCGGCTCCATCTCCAGTTGGCTCCACAATTGCTAGGGCTTTTGGTTAGGACAGGTAGAGAAAAAAAGATGCCATGCTAGGACGAGACTCTATGGTGGGGGAACCGGACTTCCGGTCAGCTCCAGAATTGAACAGGGAGCTTCCGGGTTAGGACCTTTGTGGCTCTTTGAGTGTCTAAGGTTGCCGACCCCTGAACGAGGGCAACATTTTTGAACCAAGGTGCCTCAAATAGGCTTATTTACACAAAGCATCCAAATTCTGGGAACCATGTCTCCAATGGGATTGAAATTTGTGCTTGAAATTTGCAAATTTGTGGTCACTTAAGTCTCCTGAGCCACTGCCCAGAGGTTTAATAGAATGGTCCTAACCTGGCCCTGTGGAGGCCAGGTAGGCTGGTCCCACCATAGCCTGCCAGAGAGCAGTGAGCTGCAGGCCAAGTTGACAGGAAGTTGGAAGCTTCCCCTGCTCCCACTGCCTTTTTGCCCTTCGTTATTCCATTTCTCTGTTTAGGTAAGGAAATATCTCTGAAATGATGACCCAACAGGGCTTCATTCATATAGCTATTAATCTAAGCAGCAGCACCTTAGGGACAGAATAGAACATCCTTCAGTTCTGTCTAAGCAAAGAACTGGGAAGTGGATACAAAATTTAGCATTCTGACAACCAGAGCTGAAACTTCAGATGCCATAGAACAGAGGAGGAGGAGGAGGAGGAGAATTTAGCTGAGTTTTAAGTGGCAAGAAGCAAGGATGCTACTGAGCTGAGCTTGAATTCTAGTGAAAACATGAATGCATCTATGCATTTTTTCAATTAAAGAAATGGTCTGCCTTTTGTCTTTTTTCAATATATTTTGCACATTGTTGCACACTAGTTGTTCTGGTGTGCAACATTGCATACCAGAACAGCTAGACACAAGGACAGTTTTTCCCCGCATGCCATCACTCTGCTAAACAACTAATTCCCACAACACTGTCAAACTATTTACTAAGATTGTATTACTATTTTTCTTCTTATCCTTCCTATTACCTATCTCCTCCCACTTATGACTATAACCTTGTTGCTTGTATCTTTATGATTTATATTGGTTTATTTAGTTTTATAGTATGATTTGATTGCTTATTTAGTATCCTATGACGATTGCTAAGTGTTGTATCTTATGATTCTTGATTAATGTATTTTTTATGTACACTGAGAGCTTATGTACCGAAGACAAATTCCTTGTATGTTCAATCACACTTAGCCAATAAATAATTCTATTCTATTCTAAAAAAACAACAACAATGTTTTTTACGGTTTACCCTACAATCCTGGGTTTTCTGTTGGTCCTAACACCAAAAAAAGCCAGTTTGGGGGGAACTAATATGAAAAGAACTGAGCATGATCGGACGTGGTTTTGTAAGCTGCATAGTCTTTTTTTTTTTTTTGTAACAATCTAAAAGGCAGATTTATAACAACAACAACAACAACAATAGCCACCACTAAATCTCAGGGCTACAGTGGATAATGGGAAGTACAAACAAACCAGAAGGCAATAATGGAAAATTGTATTAGTGGAAAAACCAAGTGCATTCACACAGTTGCTCAAGGCATCTTTGTAATCTAATGACAAACTGCAACAATTCAACAAGGTATATCCGCATTACTGATTTACAATGGAAACAAGAAAACCATGCCAGCTTTTTTCATTTCAAACAGTGAGAGAGAGAGAAAGATCACAATACAATTTAAAGCTCTTCAAGTGGTTGAACTCTTCCAATCACATGCTCCGTTGCATTCCATGAAATTAAAATTCTGAAAGCTACTATCTATAACTGCACACAGCATTCCACATTTAATAGCCTGGGGTGTTTCTAAATGGCTTACTGATCTGCAAGAAACACATTTGGCTTGTGCTCCACTCTTTCTTGAAGGCTGCAACAAGCACTTTCAAGCTAAGCAAGTTTTGTTTACCAGTTGATAGGCCACTAACAGCATTTCTGGCTTCATATTTTTTTAAATTAGCAACCTTTTGGTATGAAGTTGCACAAGTTCTGGGACTATCTTATAATTATTGAAAGAGTAACATCTATAGCAGTGTGAGCTTCATGCAGATGTTATTAAGAGAATAAAATTAATTATTGTGGTTTTATTAAGGCCTTCTTAGTAGATAGTTTTACAGATAAAATTTAAAATACTTAAGAGACTGGGCTGACATACAGGATTATGCGATACCCTGCCTAACTATGCTTTGCAAATAAGCCACAACTATCTGGGATCATACCTAATGCTAATCATAAGTGACAGTTTACCAACCACAATGCCTGAGTTAACACAACAGGCCACTTCACACAATGTGGGAACAGTTGCAACATTTATGAAGGAATTCAATGAACTGTTCAAAAAATAGTATTATTTTTTTAACAAATGTGTGCTAGACTTCAGTAAACTTTCAACTGCAGTCATAAAAACTCAGAGCATTTAAGTTGTTGGAATTATAACGCCAGGTTTTGCAGTGTTTGTATCACATGACTTGCAATAAATCTGTAAGAACTGAAGACTAGGCAAAAAGCAAAAGCAAAAACAACATTCCCACCACCCCCAAACCCAGCCACAGTGCTTTTCAGACCATTTTTCAGAAAGTGTCAGAGGGTGTACTTTTCTTTAGTTCAGTAGTACAGTTTTCATGTAGAAGGGTACGATGTGTGGACTTCAACTCCTAGAGTTCCCTAGACAGTGGGATTCTGGGAGTTCAAATACACACATTTCAGGGGTGAAATGCTCCCGGTTTGGACCGGATCGCCTGATCCGGTAGCGATGGAGGTGGGTGGTTCAGAGAACCGATAGCAAAAATCCCTGCCCACCCCGCATTGCTCAGTTGAGCCGTGCAATCATCAGAGGCTTTTTTTTTATTTTTAAAAGCATTTTTTCTACAATCTCTTTGGCTGAAAAAATGCTTTTAAAAGTAAAAAAAATGCCTCTGATGATCGCGCGGCTCAGCTGGGATCATCAGAGGCTTTTAAAAGCATTTTTTTACAACCTCTTCAGCCGAAGAGGTTGTAGAAAAAATGCTTTAAAATTTTTTAAAAAAAAAGTTGGCCACGCCCACTCAGTCATATTACCCACCACCACCAAGCCACGCCCACAGAACCGGTAGTAACAAATTTTACATTTCACCACTGACACATTTTAAAAGTTGCCAAATCAAAAAAAGCACTGATGGAGTGCTTTTTTTGCACTCCAAAGACTGTGCCTTGCTCTACACTTCGTTTTGAATTGTTAAAGCAGCCACATTATCACATCATATTAACTTGCATGAACAATAGCAGAGAGGATCTAGAACACTTTCCGAAACAGCCACATGAGCCTGGAAAATAAGACGGAGCTTGGACTATAAGACGGAGCTGCTTTAACATTCTGAAAGAAGATGCTTTATGCAAGCTCTCCTTATTTATGAAGCACCTTTCAGGATCAGAAAGATTATAGAGTGACGTTCTGGAGTTGGGAAACAAAACAAAGGTTGGTAAAACAATCTTGGATTAGCTGGATCAAAGGCATGATTTAGTATCAGGCAGATTCCTACAAAGCAGAATTAATCCTATGCAGTGAAGAATGCTTCCTCTGATCACCATTACTCAAAGATATTTAGGAGTTCAAAGGAATGTAGAACCCTCAAATCTCCCCTAACATTATGATTTACAAAATAGGGTTTATGAGTATAGGCCAACTCGTGACCTACAGGCTACATGCAGCTGTCAACCCCATTTGGTTACTGCATCCTACATTGCCCCAATAGGCAAAATGTCAGATTTTCAGTGATGAATTTCTACTGTTTTCATTGAAATGAAGCTTAAAAGGGATGCATTAAGCCCAATATTCATTTGGACTCTTAAGGCCTCCAGCAAACCTTGCCAAAAAAAAAAAAAAAGCCTAAGGTGAAAATATTTGGCTGTCCATCTGGTGCAGTTAAGGACATGAAGCTTTCACAGATCAACATCATAATTTTAAAAGTGTGGCCCCTTGGCCAAAAAAGGTGCTTATCTTTAGTAGTTTATCTATTCCTAGATATGAAGTGTGACCTAATGAGGTCTACTCAACAAACTCTGGTTAGCAAATCATATGATGATCGTCAAGCAAATGGAATGGCAATAGGACCACAGAACAAAAGTCATGGCCTAAATCAATGCACTGCATGTACCAAACAGCAGCTTAATTGCCCACTTGTAATTGCAACATATCCAGAAGTCAACACAACCTCCACAGAATGGCCTTCTTGGCCATCTCTGCTCTAAATGCGTACTCACCTGGTCGCATCCTGCATTCACCAGTTCCTGCAACATTTGTCTATTGACTTCAACAACTGCAGAGGTAGTGCCCAACTCATTAGCAAAGGGCAATAGAGAATATCTGATTTCTCGCAGTGCTTTCTGATAATTTCCAAATTTGGCAGCCGGTCGGATTTGCTGCTGTCTGGCAGCATCTTTTCCTACTAGAATTTTAGAGTCCAGGGAACTTTCACTGCTTGGTCCAATGGGTAATCCCTGACTAGAAGCTTTAGCAGGCTGTTTCAAACCTTCCCGGATTTCCTGTAATCTTTGTCTGCTGTTCCCAGAGTAAGTAGTAGCAGGGAAAGTCTTTGGCCTCATGGTTAATCCAATGTTGTTTCAGCATCAATACCAACTTCTTTTGCATATAATTAAAGGGAGGTGGATATTCAGTGTTGTTCTTCTGGAAGATATCAGTTTGTTATAAAACATTATTCCCTGAAATCAATTCACAGGTAGGTGGCAAACCTCCATAGCAAATCTTGTCACTTTTCCCAGTCTCTGGTACACAGAAGGATCAATAGTCATGGAGCAGTAACTGATGTCATTTCTCTTCAGCTCAGTTTTTATGGTTCCTATAGCCAGAGAGAAATTCTAAAAACCTCATGGTGTTTTTAACAAAATAACAGAGTTGGAAGAGATATTGGAGGCTTTCTAGTCCAACCCCCTGCTCAAGCTGGAAGCCTATACCGTTTCAGACAAATCTCTTTTTTTCTCTCCAGTGTCTGAAAGAAAAAAAAGAACAAAGATACTGTTACACAAGTCGCTTTTACTTTAATTTTTTTTTCTTAAGGTATTCAAAAAATCTGGAATTACCTTGTTTTTATTTATATAGTTATTTTTTTTATAAAACCAAAATCAATAAATAAAAGATTAAAACTAAGCAGGATATAAAGCAACCTCAGAGTTAGATTCAACTATAAAATTTCACATTACACCAATTCAGCTCTAAACACAGCTTTTTTTTAAAAAAAAACCAACCTCATATAAGAAATTCTTAATCTTTTTGTTTAATAGCATTACATGTTAGGGGGAGCTGATTAGAAGGAAATTCTAAAGAAATGAAATAACAGTCAGTTCAAGGTTGAAAGTAAAACAAGGAACCTGATGTTTAAAAGCTGATCTATGAAGATTCGATCACTGCACAAATCACTTATGGGAGCTTCCCAAAGAAAATGATCATGAGAATTTTTCCCCCCTTCATATTGTCTTCAGTTTAGGGGAAGAATATTGGAGATCATTTCATCAATGGCAATAATGAGAGAACCACAGGAATGGATCCAATGCCTTTACAAGTCATTGAGTTCATTTTTCTGATCTGGAATTGTTTTTCCAGCAGTTGAGAATAGGCACCGACTTTTATAGTTTAAAGTCTGCAACATAAAATGAACAGGAGTGGGGGAAAGGGCAAGTTGCTCAAAAGCAAGTTATGGGGGAATGGAATGTAGTGGGGACTGAAGCGTGATGAGATAAACTGCTATGCAGCAAGATGACCACGAAATTTGCATTCTTCCACCTCGCAACATGGTACAATAGGTGAGTCATAATACTCATAAACATATACAGTAGTGGCCAAAATTGTAGAAACCTTGTATTTTTGAGGTTTGAGGGCTAGTAACACCACTTTTTTTTTGAGTTTCAAGATAATCATATTCCACTGCTGGAATGGCCTGGGAATAGCCCAGACCTTAACCCAATGAGCCGACTACAGAAACTTGTTAGTCAGAAGCGACCCAGCAACAAAACCCAGTTAATAGAAGCAATCATTCAATCAATCTTGGTTTCACATTATAACAGCTGTAGAACTAAAAGACTTGGTTCACTCCATGGGAAGACGTTGTAAAGCCGTAATTCATGCTAAAGGTTACCCAACTAAGTATTAACTGACGTGATAATTTTGGTATATCTTGTTTTTTCTATGGTGATAATTTTTGTATATCTCGTTTTTTCTAAGTGTTTCACTTTCCTAATTGCAGTAACAGAAGGATGGGACGAGAAATGATGTAGCAATAGCACTTTGACTTATCTACTGTTCCATAGTGCTTTATACTAGCACTCTCTGAGCGGTTTACAACATCAGCATATTGCTGCTCTATACAGCATTGGTGAGGCCACACTTGGGAGTATTGTGTCCAGTTCTGGTCACCATGGTACAAAAAAGATCTGAGGCCCTAGAAAGAGTGCAGAGAAGCGCAACGAAGGTGATAAGGGTCTGAAGCTAAACTGTACAATGATGACTAAGGGAACAAGGTATGTTTAGCCTAACGAAGAGAAGCTTATTGGTTACATGATAGCTGTCTTCCAACACTTGAAAGGCTGTTATAGGGAAGAGGAAATAAATTTGTTCTCCAAAATACCTGAGGGCAGGACAAAAAGCAATGGGTAGAAGCTCATCAGAGGGAGAACCAACCTGGAACTAAGGAGGAATTTCCTGAGAGTGAAAACGACTAATTAATGGAAGAGGCTGCCTTCCAGAGTTATGGGTGCTTCATTGCTAGAGGTTTTCAAGAAAGATTGGACAACCATTTGTCTGGAATGGTATAAGGCCTCATCCCATGAGGGGGTTGGAACTAGAAAATTTCCAAGATCCCTTCCAGCCCTATAATTCAATGATTCTATGGCTCAGTATCCCTAATTTCAAGCCATGTGGTATCTTATTTCTTCTGTGCTGCAACCTACAGTATGTATTTTCAGCATTTTGATGCTCTCATGCAATTCCCATTTACTGGTACTTAGAGATTGTTCCAGAGTCAAATGCATGGTTAAGATCCTGATACCAAATTCTTGAGCAAATGTATACAGAACTTTGTCTTTCAATTAAAAACAAAAAAGAATCTTTGCAGTTCTATTAAGACTTATATGTTCATTTTCATTATTATACATTCATCATAATTTCTGGAGCAGAAGAGATTTTCCTGCAGCCAATTTAATTTAATATAATAGCAGGCAGCTTAGAAATAATATTGATTATTAAAGCCTTGGAAGCAGGAAATATGCAAAACAAAATTAAGTATTTAAGCATTTTTCCTCTCTATCCATACTGCAGAATGGGAATAACCCACAACCATTTCTGTCTTTGGAAAGAAGGCATATTTTCATTCCAGTTCTTACAATTCAGATTTTTTTGCAAAATGGAAAGCCCCTTTTCTTCTATAAATAGCTACAACAACCACATGTACCCTGGAAGAAGAACAGTTACACACATTTATTTTACAATAATTGAGTATAGATATTAAATTTTAAGGGGGCACATATTCCTCTTCCAAATCACCAATTAAAATATATTAAAAAGTACAGTAGGTACTGCAATAAACTATAATATAAACTATTAAATCTAGTTCTTTAAAAAAAATCAAAAACTCCTTCAACTCATACTTGACTATTGTAAGTCCATACAATTTTGTTGGTCAAAATACAAAGATATTTTGTCATTCCCTTCTTTTTGTATGTTTTTTTCAATTAGTCCAAAGCCCTCATGGCATTCACTAGGAGTTTGTTCTCCATGTAAAATGGCCCAATTCAACTTAGCTTCTCAGCCCAGACAAGAGTCATCAAATGTTGTTATCTGCTGAAACGTAATGTCTGGGGCAAATTTAAAAAGCACATTGACGTTCTGAAATCTAATATGCATTTTAATTCATTTCAAAACAGATTAAGAGGAACATCTGGGAATAGAATGTACTCATCAGGTCTAGATAGATGTAGTTTAGGACTTACTGTACATCAACAAGAATTCTAGACTTCCAATGTTTTAGCATTACTAAATATAACCATTTTTTAAAACGTTTCTGACATGGGGAGCAACCCGATATGAGAGCAAGCAACGGAATTTCATTTTTAATGTGTGCCAGTGTACTCACAGGGAAAAAAAAGTGACAATAAGGGTTATTTTATCTTATTCGTAATCTTTGACCAGGTCTTTAGAAAAATCTCCTGAATACTTTGAAAAGTGCATGTTAGAATTCCTGATCAGTTGTTGACTCAGAGACAGATTTGTATATTCGATGTAAGATTCATAGGTTGACATTTCCCCATCCTTCCATTTACTTTTTACCTAGCTGAGCTCTGCATCCAAATTTGGGATTCTAAGAAAATTACATAATCCCCATAAACCACAGCTTTTCTGATTATTTCCAGCACTGGATTCAATCACTATGACATTCATGCAAGATCAGAACAGTTGTGATATTTTAGAATTGCATGGACTTCTTGAAAAGGTTTTGTACCTCCATGAGCTAAGGAGCTATCAAAGAAATATGAACATTAAACAGACAGAATGTTTAACTAGATCCCACTTACAGCCAAGAAACTTTAGAAAAGGAGGAAGACTTGACAATATGATACAGATACCTTTTTCATTGTTTATCTTGACTACTTAAAGCCTTTTACGCTGAATCTGGCAATTACAATACTATCTAGGGGCTAATGTATAACTTAAATGTGGTAACCCTCACCTTATAGTAATTTACTAAGATTCGCTCAGTAGAATACAGAAAGCCATATCTGACATTAAATGAATTTCATAAAGCTCCTTATCACAATTTCCACCAGAGGTAAGGAATCTTACTTTGTATGCTGCAGGAAAGACCTAATTCTTCAGCAAAACAATTACTTAAAACAGCAGATGCTGAAGAGTGAGAATTGGGCAGAGCTGTGTGTCCCATATGACTGACCCACACTTTTAGAGCCTACAACAGAGGTAGACATCTCCCTGCTCTCCAGGTGCCTTTGATTTGTGTGGGCTTGTCTGTGCTATGTATTGTGTCCTTTTGCATACCTTACTCTATGAGTGATGCTTCCAAGAGATGAGATTTTTCTTTCTACAGACAGATTATGCTGGATCAAAGGTGATGTCTTTAGGGACATGTGGGAATGATTTGCACCCAAGATATTGCAGTAGTTTGTCTATATTAAGGTCACATTGGGACAGTTAGGCTGTTACTTAACTTTTTTTTTCTTCCAAGGTGCCAAGAGAATTGTGCAATGTTTTGCTCTCTCCATATGTCAAACACACAAATGAATGTAATACAGCAGCAATTAGAATGCCATTAAACTGATCTGGCAAATTTGCAAATGCAAATTGCAGAATAGTGTAGCATAGGGCTTGTGGGGGGGGGTGTCATGGAAGGGCAAGGTGACCTTACCTTTTATTTGGTCCCACCCCCAATCTATTGCTGCCTCCTGAGTCCCAGCTGATGACTAGAGGGAAAAAAACTGTTTAAACTCTTGCCCCCAGGCTTCAAAGGGCCGTCCTACAGCTGATCAGTGTTAAAAGCAAACAAATGAGTCGGGTCATAAGTGTGAGGACTGGTCATAAATGCGAGGACCTTCCAGAAATGACTCTGACCAGCTAGCCACGCCCACCTAGTCACATAACTTCCAAGCCACACCCACAAAATAAGCCACGCCCACAGAACCAGTAGTAAAAAAAATTTAGAGCTCACCCCTGACCTAAACTCTATTTTACATTTCAGTTTTCTATAGTTACAGTATATTGATTACAATCACTCTGGTGCAATCTGATGCTGATATATTGTTAACTAAGCCAAGTTTAATTTAACAAGACTTATTTTTCAGGTATTTATATTAATTTAATGTTGATGCTACCTGATTCTAACCAACTCTGGGTAGCTGGTAAGCATGTAGAAGCTTGTATTTTCATGGAACAATTATTGTCAATACTGAACTTTCATTTCTGGAATTAAAATCAGCTTAATGCAGCAGACAACAAAAAGAAAACTCATTTTGTTGCCAAAAACATTTTTGTGACATTAGTTTTCATAGGAAAGATTCATCAGCTACTTGTCTGGGTGTGATAAAACGGAAGTGTTGACTATAAAAGGCCTTAAGACATAAGATGAGCATTTTTAAAAAAAATAAGAATTTAACATTTTTTATCTACCTACTCTCAATAAAAGTCACCAGGGAAGGTTGAATTCTCAAAAAAACCCAAAGTTCACTCAGGACACTTTTTAAAAATCATTGATGAAATATATGAAACTAGAAAATTCTTAATCCCCAAAGAATGGGAAATTAGTATTTCTAAATGTCAAAATTAGCTTCCTCTCTTATCAAAGCTATCAACTATGTCCTACCAGTCCCATATTGCTGTCCAATAGGGTCTCATTTAACTTTTCTTTGTTATCACTGCTACTATTTCTCAAACTGCAATAACTTTGTCAGGGGAACAAAAGAAAGTCACATTTCTAACAATATAGACTTCACCTTCATATGGAATATAATAGTTTTAGCATCACGTGTAAAAATGTCTATAGGAATCAAACATGGCGAAAGTTATGCAAGAGATTCTTTTCTGGGCCCAGTACTCCTCATTTTTATCAATAAGTTAGGCAAAGCGATGCTCAAAAAATCTGCAGATGACATCAAGTTTGGTTAGGCTGTTAACAACATCACTAAAACCAGACTCCAACAAAATCCAAAAAGGATTTTGAGAGACTTCAACACTGTGCCCTATCCAACAAAATGCAGCTGCATATCAAAAGATGTAAGGTTCTCCTATAGCTCTCCATATAGCCAGTGCAATCTCGGGCTCCATCAATAGACGTATATAAAGCCACAAGGGCTGTGCTGTCACTGCTCCTGTTTAACTTCTAAATGAAACTGCTTTGGGAGATGATCCATCACCATGGGGAGTGAGATATCGCCAGTAGGCTGATGATACTCAGTTGTACATTGCTGCCCCATGCAGTTATGCGATGTCACGACCACCTTCCCTCTTTGCCAGGAGGCTGTTAAGGAGCAACAGGCTAAACCTGAACGCTGGCAAGACAGAGAGGCTTTGGGTTTGGGGCTCCTTGGCTCTGGGGGAATCCCATCTCTGGTTATGGATGAGGCTGCACTGCCCCAAATAGGCGCAGTCTGTAATCTAGGCATCTCCTGGAGTCACAAGTCCTGCTTGAGGAGCAGGAAGCAGTCATGGCTAGGAGGCCCTTTGCACAAGTGCAAGTTATTTGCCAGTTATGCTTCTACTGAACCAGTGTGTCCTTCTCAGTCACGCATGTCCTAGTCATCTCCCATTTGGACTATAGTAATGTGCTCTACATGGGGCAGTCCCTGAAGAGTATCCAGATGCTTCAGCTGATTCAAAATACAGCAGCCTGCAGAGTTTTGTGCAAGTCTAGATTGGCGCATGTTATTTCTTTTGCAAAAGCTGCATTGGTTGCCGATTTGCTTCTGATGCAATTCAAGATGCTGGTTATCACCTTTAAAATCCTATATGATTGAAGCCAGGTTAGTACCTCTCCTCAGATACATCGACCTGACTCACTGGGGCGAGAAGGCATGGCATGTTGCGGGTCCCATCTATTAGGGAAATACAATTGGGACAATCAAAAGGGCCTTCTCAATAGTAGTGTCCTCTCTATGGAGTACATTCCCCCAGAGATAAGACTGCCTTCCCCCGCACCTTATTACTTGTCTGGGAAGCACTAAAGATATGGTACTATCTGTGGGCCTGGGGACCCTAGGGTGATACAGAAAATCAGGTGGTTGATACATATTTGTTGCCACTAGGGAGGGAAAGGAGGGGTTGAATAGGTTTTATGCTTTGAATTGTTTTAATGTTGTAAGCTGGCTGAAACCACCACGTGTGATTTGGATGGCTATATAAATCTGTAAACAAATAAATAAATGTGCAGCAATAGTTTTGCTCTAGGCTGCACCCGTCAAACCACATCTGGAACACCATGTTCAGTTCCAGTTGCCACAATACAAGGATGCTGAGAAACTGGAAAGAGAGACAAAGACGCTGATGGGTTTGATGACTAAACCCTATGAAGACTGGTGAAAGAAACTTGATGCCTTTAGCCTAAAAAAGAGCAGGCTCAGGGACATTTGATAGCACTCTTTCAATACATGACAGTTAAACAGAGGGTGCACATTTATTCTCCAGTCCAGAGCACCTGAAAATGGGATAACTACTAGTGGGCAGGATAGGATGGGATAGGATAGGATAGGATAGGATAGGATAGGATAGGATAGGATAACAGCTAGTGGGCAGACAGAGATCTAAACTTGAAATAAGGAGAAATTTCATGACTATGGGAATTATTAAGCAGGGGAGCAGCCTCTCTCCTGGAATGGTGCCTGGAGGTTTTAAAAGTCATTTGTTTGGTTGCAACAAAGATTCCTACCCAGGGCAAGGGTTGGACTAGAAGACCTCCAAGGTCCCTTTCAACACTATGATTCTATGAAACATATGACACAGAAGAGGCAATAAAGTCCATTTATAACCGCTCTCTCCCTCCCCCCCCCCCCCCAAAAAAAAAAATCTTTCTCAACCTTCGGCCAGAGTCCTATCCAGGAAATATCACCAAGGGGCGGCGGTCCTCAAGGCAGAAGTTCCGGGACGGTTCTGCCCATTCCTCATGCTAACTCCCATCGACCTCAGAAACCAAACCAAGCCAAGCCCAGGGAAGAGGCGGCGGCGCCGGCTCCTCCGACGGAAATTTAAGGACAGAGCGGAATAAGGCGCAGCTTCCCTCAGCGCAGCGCGGGCCTGACTTGACTAAAACTGGAAAGTTTATTCGGCGTTGGCTGCGGCTCTTCCGGTGGGAGCGACGAGAGGCCTCCAGCGCGGTCAGAGAGAGAGAGCCCGCTCCGGCCCGGGTCGGGCTCGGTAAAGGCCAGGCACCCAAACCCTTCGGGCCCGATCCTTCAAACTCGACGGGTTAAGATCTCTCCTGGAAGGGCGCAAAACACCCGGAGCGGATGCAGCCCTCGAGAGGAGCGACGCTTCTTTGGCGAATGAGCGAAGGTCCCTCGGCCACTCCTGTCCGCAAGAATTGCAAGACCGCGAATCTTTCGCACCGTCCTTTGGCGTCTGTTTCTTTTGTTTAAAAACAGAAACACACACACACACACACACACAATCTCAGAGAGGTTGCGCTGTATTGGATCGGGCGGTGGAGTTCCACCTTTGGACGCATTCCTGGCACATAGAATTAAAACCAGAAAGCCTCACTCTCCTACTCCGCGTTTTTAATCCGAAATAAACCTCCCCAAGACTGTTCAGATTCCGCCATGTTATGCTCGGAAAGGACCGGACCTCCTATACCCTACCGCGGGCTCTGACAGGTCCGCTGTAGGAATTAACACTTTCCAAGAAGCTTTGATCAACGTTGCCGGTTCAAACGTTCCACAGGTCCCGCTACGCCTCACTCCACTAACCGTGCAACTTTCGTTCGCGTGTAAACGCTCGTTTCCCCGCGGCACACCCGCCTAGACAAGGCTCCGTCATCATCATTCTCACGAGACGAAAACAAACGCGCTCCCTGACATTCAAAACGCTCCCTAGGCGAGATCGGGTTGCACGGAGCGCCTTCCAAGACGGCTGCACGGCCCGGTGGGCGGGGGTGAGGGATGCCGTCCGTCTCAGCTAGAACGACATCCTGGCAACGCGAAGGGCAAGCGAATAGTTTGGGCTTTCTCTTGGCCACAAAAACAGGATCGAGGCAAAAGGGCTTTTCTGGTCGGCAACAATTTTTTCCCCACCGAGTCCAAGACAGAGAGGAATATATCCCAATTTTCGCCTTAAGACGACCAGCCAATTCAGCGGGCCGAAGAGCCGCCTTCCAAATCGCTGGGCGATTTTTTCCGCGTCCAGATTTGGCGGCGGGGTTGAGCGGACTTCATTCAACCTCAGAGGCAAAGGGTGGGTTTGGCCCCGGGGGGGGGGGGCGGGGGGGCTCCAAGGCTGACCAGTCCCGCCAATTTAACGAAGGCTGCCCGATGCAGCCCTTCTGCCTCCTTACCCAGGAGTCCCTTCCCTTCCAAGCCTTTACACAGGTCTTCCCAGCCGTTCCTGCCCCGCGACACCCCGCCACTCCGTCTTCCGCTCCTCGGCCAGGGCTCCCCTCCTCCGCGGCTTGGGACCAACTTTGGTTTCCTGAACCTCTTCCAACTTCCAAGAAGGCACGGCTGCCTTTGCCGGCTCCCCGACTCTCCTACCCGCCCGAAGCAATTAGAATAATTTTTTGCAGCAGAGACGAAGAAGCTCCCGGGGCCAAATGCCTCCCGCTGCTCCCCATTCCAGAACGGTGCCCACCTTGGTCTTTAAAAGAAGGACGGCAGAAAAGCTGCAAAAGGAGCGAAGGAAGAGGGAGGGAGGGGGACCAGACTGTCCGCGCGCGCCCACCCCCCACCCCGGGGAAACCCTGGCCCCACCCCTCCGCAGCCCTTGCACTAAGCAGGAACGGGGTTTCCCGTACTCACCCCCTCCTGGCTTTTCCCCTTAATGCCCAATGGAAAGTCTGGGGGCAGCTTCCGCGGCTCCCCTCCCGTGACTGCGGCGTCCGCGGCGGCGTCCGCCTCCGGCGCGCGGCTCTTTCTCCATTCTTCTCTTTCCCCCTCTCGGGCTCCAAATGCGGCGGCCGCGGGACACAGTTGGGACATTCGCTACATTGTTAGCATTCCACACGCCCCCACGTGACCCAGACTCGGCGTCATTCCATCTCCCTCCCTTCGCATACCAGCGGGGGGGGGGGGGGGGGCGGGGATAGGGGAGAGGTGGCGAGATCGTGAGGTTCTGCCCGTCAAACGCCGTCTGGGCGGAGCCATGTGGAAAACATTTGCCCCGCCCCCTCGCGTTCTGAAGGCCGGGAAGGAGCTTTGTCTGTTAAGAGCTTCGCTGAGGCGATGCGTGCTCGGGGAATCCGCCCGCGCGATTGTCAGAGTCAGACCGCTTGCAAGCGCGATAACTTATAGTATATTGGGGCTTTATTTATTTTATTTTATTTTATTTTATTTTATTTTATTTTATTTTATTTTATTTTATTTTATTTTATATTATATTATATTATATTATATTATATTATATTATTATATTATATTATATTATATTATATTATATTATATTATATTATATTATATTATATTATATTATATTATATTATAATTGTATTGTATTGTATTAATTTTATTTTATTTTATCATTTTATTTTATTATTTTATTTTGTTTTATTTTGTTTTATTTTTTTATTATAAATCAACTGAGGTGAAGCCGCGCTCATCGAAATCGATGGAGCGACATAAAAATCCAAGGATTTCTAGGCGACCCCTCCCCAGAACTGATGCACCCACAGCTCAACTGAAACCTGGTACAAAACCAGTTTTTGGGTTTATTTATTTATTTATTTTATTTTATTTATTTTATTGGATTTATATACCGCCCTACTCCTGAAGGACTCAGGGCGGTGAACAGCCACAGAATAAAACACATAAATACAAAAATTTAAAATAGAATAAAAACGAATTAAATAATTTGGCTGAGACAAATTTAAAACATCCAATAATTTTAAAACAAATTAAAATTTACATTTAAAAGGGGAAAAGATTCAGGCCAGGCCAGCTTGATGAAATAAGAAAGTCTTGAGCACGCGACGGAAGGTGCGCAGATCCGGGATCCTCCGTATCTCCGGGGGGAGCTTGTTCCAGATTGTAGGTGCCCCCACAGAGAAGGCTCTCCCCCTAGGGCCGCCAGTCGACATTGTTTGGCCGACAGCACCCGGAGGAGCCCCTCTCTATGGTAGTGTACTGGCCAGTGGGAGGCTATTATATAGCGCGGTTTACGGTTGAGTGTGGCCAATGCGATATTCAATAAATAAATAATGGTAAACAAAAACTTGGGCTTCTTAGTGTGAGGGGTGAAACTAGTCTCTAGTTCAGAGGTCTTCACACGTGGCAGCTTTAAGACTTGTGGACTTCAACTCCCAGAATTCTCTAACCAACTGTGCTGGCTGGAGAATTCTGGGAGTTGAAGTCCACAAGTCTTAAAGCTGCCAAGTGTGAAGACTTCTGCGTCTAGTCTACTGACTGGTTCAGACATGTTGCTAATCCAGAACTGCGGTTTTGTTTTGAATTGCATGGGTGAGCCTAACACATTGCGGTTTTCAAGTTATGATTTATAAGACTGTACGAACTAATTTAATTTTGGCTTTTGCCACAAAATACTGTCTAGCTCAGCAACCTGGGCAAGGTGTGAGTGATTCAGGGGTGAAGTTAATGAGCCGGTCTAGCTAGCTCAACAGGTCTGTTCTAATGGAGACGCTCTTTTGATTCTTTTTTTTTATTTGAAAATGGACTGGATGTGCAAAGGCTTTCATATTACGTGCTAGGTTTTATAGCAACTTTAACAAGAGTTGTCTTGAACACCGTTCTTACAGTCATATCCAGAAACATTAGTTATTTTGATTGAAATAAATCCCGTTCACTTTGGGATCACCTTCCAAGCTTGCAGATCAATATTATTACTGCATTTAAAAATAACACTCCAAATATAACTCATAATCAATATGTATTATATTTTTTATGTTTGTGTAATTAAAGTACAATTAAATTAAATTGTAAATTAAATTAAATTAAAATTCCACACACCCGAACAACTAGACACATTAACAGTTTTTTTCCGAATGCCATCACTCTGCTAAACAAATAATTCCCTCAACACTGTCAGACTAGTTACTAAGTCTGCACTACTATTAATCTTCTCATTGTTCCTATCACCCTCTCCTCCCACTTATGACTATGACTGTAACCTTAAGACTAATATTGACTGTTTCCCTATGACTATCATTAAGTGTTGTACCTTATGATCTTTGACGAATGTATCTTTTCTTTTATGTACTCCGAGAGCGTATGTACCAAGACAAATTCCTTGTGTGTCCAATCACACTTGGCCAATAAAGAATTCTATTCTATAACTTATAATAAATGACATATTCCTTAATAAAATGTGTGTGTGTGCACACACGAATATATATATTTTTTGAGAGCAGGTATCAGAATTTCATTTTAATGTGTGCCATTGTGTATATAGAAAAGTGACAATAAAAGTTATCAAATCCATTTTAGAACAAAACTTATTAGGACAGCTCAAAGACCACCAAAAAAAAAAAAAAAGCTTTTAAAATATTTTAATCTTTTCTTGCTGTGCTTTCTTTCCTTGTTGTAAGGGACTGAGACAGCTTTCTTACGAGCCTCATCTAGTTTGGTTGGCCTGGATAAAGCTTTAAAAGAAATACAAAATAGGGCTATTATGACATTCAACCTGTATAAGAAATGGGACGTCTATTGCGGTGGTTCTCCTCCTTCCTCTCCGACCACTTGCAGTTCGTGTTGACAGGGGGGCAGAGGTCGACTTTGAGGCGCCTTGCATGGGGAGTGCCGCAGGAGTCGGTCCTCTCGCCCCTTCTGTTCAACATTTATGTGAAGCCGCTGGGTGAGATCATCCATGGTTGAGTCCATCTGTACGCTGATGATACTCAGTTGTAAATCTCCACCCCAGACCACCCCAATGATGCCCTTGATGTGATGTCTCGCTGCCTGGAGGCCGTGCGGGTCTGGATGGGGAGAAATAGGCTCAGACTCAACCCCGCCAAGACTGAGTGGCTGTGGTTCCCGGCGTCGCGATATAGTCAGCTGGTGCCATCACTGACTATTGGGGGTGAGTCTTTACCCCCCACAGAGAGGGCTCGCAATCTGGGCGTCCTCCTGGACGCACGGCTGTCTTTAGAAGAACATATGACGGCCGTGGCCAGGGGGCTTTTTATCAGGTTCGCCTGATCCACCAGTTGCGGCCCTTTCTGGACCGCGACACCTTGCGCACAGTCACTCACGCCCTTGTCACCTCCCGACTGGACTACTGCAATGCTCTCTACATGGGGCTCCCCTTGAAAAGCACCCGGAGGCTCCAACTGGTCCAGAATGCGGCCGCGCGGGTGGTTATGGGCACAACTCGTTGTGCCCACGTGACACCCCTCCTGCGCGAACTGCACTGGCTCCCAGTGGTCTTCCGGGTGCTATTCAAGGTGTTGGTTACCACCTTTAAAGCGCTCCATGGCATTGGACCTGGATACCTTCGAGACCGTCTTCTGCCACCAGTAGCCTCCCACCGGCCAGTTTGCTCCCACAGAGAGGGTCTCCTCAGGGTGCCATCGGCCAAATTATGTTGGCTGGCGACACCCAGGGGGAGGGCCTTCTCTGTGGAAGCCCCTGCCCTTTGGAATGATCTGCCCCCAGAAATTCGTAAAATCTCTGATCTCCGTGTGTTTCACTGTGCCCTCAAAACCATGTTGTTCCGCCAGGCTGGGCTATCAATGTAAAGATTTTAATTGGTTTTAAATGGGATTTTAAATTTGGGGTTTTATAAATTGGGCCTATTATTTAATAATTTTAATAATTTTTAAATTTTGTCTGTCTTTGTGTTTTTAATTAGGCTGTACACCGCCCTGAGTCCTTCAGGAGAAGGGCGGTATAGAAATAAAATTAATAAATAAAAAATAAATAAATTAATAAATATTGCAGATTGAAACTCACTCATTAGAGGTTTTTTTGTTTTAATCTGGTGAAAAGTAGAGCACTGAGTACTTCAGGCTTTTTTTCCCAAGGCTGCTGGTGGGTGATAAGATAAGGATTCCTAACAGTCTTCCTGCTTTGATGCTGAGTGGATGAATTCTTTTGTTTGTCTGTCTGGGTGTGCGCAAGGTGTGTGGTATATGCACACACAAACACACACACACACACACACACACACACAATCCTTTAGTATTTGGTCAGTTTATCAGAGTATGTGGGGGCAGAATCATCCTCAACTGACCACAATATGACAATGAAAAATCCCATTTCCTGAGATACTTGAATGCAAATCATTGTGAAAATACAATAGCAATAGAGTTTGAATTGCAATACACTATTATCTCACCCCTTGGACCAGTGGTGGGTTGCCCCCGGTTTGGACCGGTTCACAAGGACCGGTAGTAAAACTGGCAGGAGGTCCCGCCCACTGCCCCGGATGTCATCATCGGCGATCTGCGCATGCACAGAAGCTTCTGCGCATATGCAGAAGCAAGGCGCACGCACGACCTTGTTGCGAACTGGTAGTAAAGGTAAGTAGAACCCACCTGCTTCTTCTGCCCCACATGTAGGGGAGGAGGTGGGGCTGCACCTATGGAACCTGGGTTGTATCTCTAGAAGATGTGGCTTTTCCATCTTTGGAGCTTCTAAAGATGGACAACTTGTTTTCTTGCACATTGCAAAGGTACTGGAGGATCCATGTGTTTCTTCCAACGCAATAGTTCCATGATTTTCATATTTCTAATAACTGAAAATAGAAATTTTAGTGTTAACAGGCTGGTGGGCCTTTACAAGGGAAGGGGGATTAGAATACAGGTAGTCCTTGATTTACAGCCATTCCTTTAGTGACTGTTAGTAGTTACAGCGGCACTGAAAAAAAGTGACTTATGACCTTTTTCACACTTAAACTGTCGCAGCATCCCCGTGGTCATGTGAACAAAATTCAGATGCTTGGCAATTGGTTCAGACTTACAATAGTTGCAGTGTCCGGGGACCATGTGATCACCTTTTGCCACCTTCTGGCAAGCAAAGTTAATGGGGAAGCCAGACTCACTTAACAACTGTCTTACTAACTTAACAACTGCAGTGATTCACTTAACAACTGTGTCAAGAAAGGTCATAAAATGGGACAAAACTCACTTAAAAATTGTCTCACTTAGCAACAGAAATTTTGGGCTCAATCGTGGTCATAGGTTAAAGATTATCTCTAATAATTTTTTACTATTTTACTGTTGATTTTGTGTGGTGGAGAGTCAGTATGTATGTCTCAAATACAAAGATATGTATTTGGATTGGTGGCTGTATAAATTGAACAAATAATCCTCCCTTTCTCTTGCCTGGTTATCTCTCAAGCCTCAGAGACCAGTTCCTGCCATTCCAAGAACCTCGTTTTTGCCCCCCCCCCCGCCCCCATAGTGACAGGTTGAATCCAAAATAAAATAGAGCTCTGTATTTTCAAGTAAGCTAATTCACCTTGAAGGACAGAGAACTGGCTGCAGTGGGAAGCAGGTGGGCTGATATGAGACTCAGATGGTTACTCTAGGTCTCCAAACTTGATGACTTGTGGACTTGTGTCTACAAATCTTACAGTTGCCAAGTTTGGAGAGCCCTGTAGTAGAACTAGCCAGGGGAAAGCACTTGGGAAGTGGTGTGACTGATTCATAAGAACCATCTTCCCCTTATCAGGATAATTGTAATGGTACGTTCAGGGCCTGAAAGATTCATAGGCTGGTTGGGAAACCTTTGGAGCTTCTGTAGAGGGAAGAAGGAATGGCCTTAAGGGATGGGAGGAACAGTCATGGCCAAGACAGCACAGGAATGTAATCTGACTAAGTGTCTCGAATAAGCTCTCTCTACTTCTCACAAAGTTAAAAGGAAGCAGGGCAGGAAGTGCATTTAGATTTGCAAGATTCTTTTACTGTAACTGTACAATAAAAGTAGTACAAGTAGTCCTCGACTTACAACAGTTCATTTAGTGATTCTTCAAAGTTACAACAGCAGCAAAAAAAAGGTGACATGACACTTAGTTTTTCACACTTACGACTGTTGCAGCATCCCCATGGTCATGTGATCAAAATTCAGATGCTTGGGAACTGGTTCATATTAATGACAGTTGCCATGTCCCACTGGATCATGTGATTCCCTTTTGCGACCTTCTGACAAACAAAGTCAATGGGGAAACCTACTTCACTTAACAACTGTGTTACTACAACTGCAGTGATTCACTTAACAGCTGTGGTAAGAAAAGTCTAAACTCACTTAACAAATGTCTCACTTAGCAATTAGAAATTTTGGGCTCAATTGTGGTTGTAAGTCGAGGATTACCTGTACTGACGTACAAGATTTTGGATTCCTAGTCTGATATATCTTGACAGAGTGTCACCTCCCATTTCTTAATCTAAAGGGTCTAAAAAATGGTGTCCTTGCCAGTTCACAGAGAGGCTATTATTAGTAAATCCAAAATCAATGACCCCCATCTGAGTCTCTGCCTCAACAAACTGAGCAGTCAGTTGACTTCTAAAATCAAAGCAATGTAGCTGCTGAGATATTTGTAGTGTTAGTCCACTCCTCTTTAACAAATATTGTTGAAGGAAACTGGGAAATATGCTTTTGGCTGCAGTTGGCTGCCAAAAATTTGACAATACCTGTGGGTGGGGGGAGTGATTCATACTGAATGTGATGTGACTTTAGCAGTTGTGATCCTTTAACTGAACCGGTTTCAGCATTGGAAACTTCTAGGTTTTTGGTGCTGGAGAATTTCAATATTTACTTGGGACTGGTTCCTCAAGAATGGTTCAACATATAGCAGCCATGTCGTCTATGAGCCTATCTTAATTGATCACAAGGCCAAGACATGATTCACGTCATTGTGTTCTGATTAGAGAGGTATTCCATGGTTGGGGCCAGCTCAATTACCTCAATTACAGGTAGTCCTCACTGACTACAATTAGGACCAGCAATTCTAACCCCTAAGTGACATGGTTGTAAAATGGAGTCATGTGACTGTGTCAATTTATAACATAAGTTCGTCAAGTTTTAGCTGTAGTCATTATTCAAAATATCATGGACCATTAAGTGTGTTGTCATGTGATCCTAACATGTGACTTCCTGCCAGCTTCCCCATTGACTTTGCTTTTCAGAAGCCAGCTGTGAATGTAATTAATGGTGATTGTGTGGCCATGGGATGCTGCTACCTGAAAATGGGTGCCAAGCATCCACATTGTGATCACATGACTGGGGAGATGCTACAATGGCTGCAATTCCAAGGACTGTTCATAAGTCTCTTTTTCAGCGCCATTTTAACTTTGGTTGCTGAACGAAAACTACCTGTATTATGGACAAAGCACTCCAAGTTCCTGTTCAAGTTGCTTTAGTCACTCCATCTGACCTTTGCAGACTAATGGACTTATTAAGATGATCTACCTAAAACAATTATTGGATTCAGCTGGATTCCAAGACACTATGGAAGGGTTTTGGATGACTACACTAGTGATTTTATGATCTGCTTGGTACCAGGAATAAAATACTTAGTAGGACAGTGAACACAATTTCTCCAAAGAGTTCTTTTTGATCTCTTTCAAAAATGCTTCTAAGGTATACAGATGAACAATGAAGCTGAAACAGCAAAGTAAACAGCTAAAGCAATGATGGAAGAATAGTAACTCAAATTTGAGAGGGCAAAGCCAGAGTCATAGGAAAGCCAATGGTGGGGTTTTGGTTTTTGGGGGGATTCTACATGTATTACATCTGCCTGTTGAGTTGGTTTATGCTAGGAAAGGGCTGAATTAGATCCACACCTACTCCTCCAGACATTCTTTTATGACATCCTCAGAGGTTTCTGCTTTCAATTAGTGTTTTTCAGATTAAATCTCTCATGTTCAAGTCAATCTGGATGCCAGCTTTGATGTACAGTATAGACTACTATGACAGTGTCTACTCAGTCTTCTTTTATTGTTAGACCAGTTCACTTTCAGTTTAAATACTTTAGGATGTAGGCAGGTTGCTTGGAGATGTATTTTCTACTGCTTTTTCTTTAGATCCTTGTTCAACTTGAGTAGAGTTCAACTTTGACCTGTGCGGTTATTAGAAATGCCTTTGTTAATATGATATATTCTAAGGGAGGGCAGTGTCTGGTCCACAAACTTCAATTAATTCAAGATTTTGGTAGGTAGGTTTTATATATTGTGGCATTTGCTGTTCAGGCACCACATAGGCCACCAGTTTATTTCTACGCAACAAAGATCCAGACTAAAGGTGGAAAAGATGCCTCTTTCTATAGGAACCTCCAGGTGTATTGAGAGTTGCTGTGAGTTTATGTGGCAGCAACTCAAGATCGATCGTTCTCTGCTATTGCTGTCCCAGGTCTTTGGGCTGTGAAGAGTTGAGAGGCCTGTTCATTAGCTTTAAAACAAAAACAAAACCCTTTAAAACACATGTTTTATACATTTTTTTACTGTTGGTTTCAACTATTAATTTTATTTGTTTGCTGAAATTCCTACTGACTTCTTTTTTATTTGTTTTAATTGCAAATTTACTGAGTGGTTTTGGTTAAGTTGGTTATCAAACTTAACTAATTAAACAACTTACCTTAGGAGGAAAGTTTGTCCCGTTTATCATTCACAGAATCCAGAATTCGTTGCTGAAAAATGTGGCACATATCACATTAGTGGAAAAATGTGAGAAAGCATCTCTAATTTTGTCTTCGTACTTTTTGAGACCTCTGATGGGGCTGTTGGTGTAGATGTGGGGGCAACATAAACATCTGTGTTTATTGCGGGATCTGCTTCCCATGTTAGCATCATTGTCCTGTTGTTTCCTGTTCCTTGTGCGAAACCGCTTCAGGTCAGATGCTTGTCAGCATACAAGTCTGGGTCTGTCACTCAGTAGTAGGTGCCATGGTCCAGTATGGGCTGCAGTTTATTAATAATATATTTGACTGGTTTGAATTGTGTGTTGTAAATTAACAAGAAGTGGTGTTCTCCTTGTTCAATTTGCATGGTTTGTCTTTTAAAAGATTTTCTCTGGGAGTTCATCTTGTTCTATTGATTAGTCTATTGATCTCAGATCAATAGTTACATTTTCCAAATGTCTGGGTTTCTTTTTAACTGTCTAACTCAACTCATGGTGGTTGAGATGAAAGTAATGTCATGCACAAGGGATGATATTGGTATTGTCAGGGAATGGCTGCACATAATAAAGTGGAAGTAAAGACTTTAGAGTAGTTTAGTAAGGAAATCTAAGGACCTTCCGTTAATTTAAAATCCTAGGCTTTCTCCACATAACACATTAAACCACAGAGTAGCTAAGCTCCTGTTACTTCAACTGATTGCTATGTAAACCTATTCCAAGTGGTTAATGCTGGAGGTGTTTGCCAGTGCAGAAAATTGAATTAACTGAGAAAACCATGGCTCACTTAATACAGTCACAGAGAATATTTCTTTCAATATTAACCACGTTAAAGTAATTCAGAGGCAGCATACCCTGGAAAAGATGTTGAAAGGAAAGGCAGATTTGCTTTATGCTCTGTTTTGTGTCTTAATTAACTGCTACTATTAGATGGACTAGCAGGTGGTTAAGCAGAGATAGAGATTGAATTCCCACATTGTGCTAACCAATTGTTCGTTTAAGAATGGTTCATTGAATGATCTACAATTGGGGTAATTCACCAAGTATGTCAAGATATTATGCAGTGTGGTATTGGCTTAGTAGACTGGTGAAATCAGCCAAATGTGGCTTATTCATTACCAAGCAGACAATAACTTGAGTATGATATGTGAACATAGGAATGTTTACAAATAGCACAATATCAGCCTAGAGGAAGGGCTCAAGGGGACCATTGCAGGATTTTGTCCTTGTCTCATTTTTATATTAAATCAGTAGATATATATGGTTGCTAAACAGGTGTGCAATTAACACAGAGCTAGAAAAGTGGCAAGCATTTGGGAAGACAGAGACTATGTCTACACAAAAGTCAGCACATGGTAAACTGAATTATAGCAAGAACTGTACTTTACTGAATTAACTCAATTACTGGATTTGCAAAGTACACAGAATCATAAATTAACTATAATGCTTAGCTTTGCACACATTTTAGCCTGGCTTATTATGCCAGTTTTTGAGATTCAGAAGGAATTTGACAAGCTGGAACACACAAAGATGGCAAGATGAAATCCAAGGGAAAGTACTAGATTTAGGTACAATCCCTGTTCTTCCCCCAAGCAGACACAGACAGGTATGAGATGAGGAAGATGACTTAGCTTGCAAACTGTATATGTGAAAAAAGATAAAAATCACAGAGGAAACCTCTACTCCAGATGGGGATTCAGCCTGCAGAAAGATAAGAGTATCTACCACTGTTTACTGAAGGGAAGAGGGATTTCCATTCTAGTTCCCAACTATTTCAACTTGGAAGAAACAAGGTAGGCCAGCAAACCAATCCCTGAACTTAATGTTCTGGTAGATTCCATATTGAATATAAACTAGCATCTAGTTCTCTACACATTAGAGAAAATTAATGTAATATTAGGTGGCATTAGTGCAGATTATCTGAAATAATTATACTCTTCTGCATGTTATTAAAACGACAGAGAGCTGTAGCCAATTGTTGGTGTGTCCTTCTGTAGAAGAATAACCAGTAGGGTGAAGATCCAGAAACCAGGTTTGGTGAGGAACAATTGAAAGAGTTGGCTGTGTTCAGCCAAGGCAAAAAGACCACAGAAAAATGCAATTGCAATAAGGTTACTATGCAGAAGATTAAGGAAATTGAAATATTTGCTTTAGAAGGACTACTAAACCAATGGGTGAAAATGTCAGTGGAACAGGCTGTTTGAGGAGGTTGTGGCTTCTTCTTTCCTTCAAGTATTTAAGCGGAACAGCCATCTGTTGGGAAATGTTCTAACTATGTACTGAATTGTAGATCCTGCAATAGCAAGAAGTTGGAATAAACTTGGAAGGAAGCAATCCATGACCAGCTGCAGCCTCCACCCATGTTTTGTGACTCCGACAGTCTCAAGATTGAGCTGCTGAAATTGATTAGAATGCCACCAAGCAATAGCAGCATAGTTTTCCAAAGAAACTGCAGGCAGTCACCAAGATCAACACTGATTCGAAGGCAGTAAAATAAAACATGGTACTCACAAGTTATTTGATTATGTGCCATCACATTGTTGTTGACACCTAGTGACTACATAGATAGATTTTCTCCACCACGATCTACCCCTAACCTGTTCTTTCAAATCTTCCAATGGTGCCACTCATTGCTACTGAAACTGAATCTATGCTGCTGGTCATACTCTTTCCTTCCACCTTCTCCAGACACCTGGATCTTTGCATAGTACTAGTATGTCTGAAGTAGGATAATTTGAGCTGATTTTTTGTGATAATAAATGCAATGCAATGCAAAATATTTCACAAGCTGTGTATCAAATCAAATCTTTTCCAACGATTTAAAATTGTGTTCCCCTCACCACATTATAATACATTGTTATATAATATATATAATATGCCTGGAATTGCTTGGATAGTGAGATGGGAGGCATATGCATTTAAAAATAAATAAAAAATAAATACTCCCACAGTAAATAAAAAATTTAAAATGTTCATCCCTTGGCCCTTCAAATTCTAATATTCTATGACATAAAAAGTTTTGCTTCGACTTCTTTATGAATCCTCTAATCAGACATATGTATGACTGATATCTCCTTGCCATCTCAATTTCAACCTTCAATCTTATTATTTTTTTTAAAAAATCACTTTTTTTATTAGTCTTTGCATGCTTTTCCCCTTAAAAATGAGGAAAATATGACTTCAGGAATATTTGGTACTTCAATTGTCCTGCCAATTATTTAACAGAATAACAGAGGCAGAGGCAGAGGCAGGAAACACTATACCATTTCAGACAATGGTTGTCCAATCTCTTCTTAACAACTCCAATATTGGACAACCCACAACTTATGGAGAGGCAAGTCATTCTATTAATTAATTTGTATAAAACACCCAGGGGTGGTCCTTAAGAATCATTTACTGAGCTGAGAAGTTGGAAAATAAACTAGTTTAGATGAGAGAAGAAAATCCTTAAATTCTTCAGGAACTTGCAGGGCTAAATGAATGGAGTAAAGCAGTTCATTCTGTAATTATCAAATACCAGCCAACTTTAAATAAGATTGAAATCACATAAGCAAAGCAGTAGAACCTCATTTTTAAAATTATTGTAATGCTTGTCTCATGAAGCCTGGCAATGTGATTGCCTAAATTAGATTATTGCTTAATGGTGCTTTCCCAATAAGTCTGGCTTTTAAAGCACACCTAAAAATAATGTTACATATGTGAATCAAAAATACCTCTGGGAACAAGTATAATACTGCCCTTAGATTGTTAAAAGGGGAAGTGTGTGTGTAGCCAAAATTATGTAGTTTATTTTTAACAGTTCATATTGACTAATTTTATACTCCAGCAGTCTGTTTGAAAGAGTATTTAAAAAGCAAGATATTGGAGGTCGTACTATTGTCACTGGTAAATAACAGTTTGGTGGCTAATGAATAGAGGAAGCCAGCTGGTAAAGACAAAAGTTTGTTCAGCAATGTTTGTTGCATTGCTCCCACAAAAGCCTTGCGATGTTGATAGTGCTTATAAACAGGCATCAGACTTTATGTCCACTTCTCATTGGTTTAATGTATGCTTTGCCTTGTATGGTTAAATGTTACATTTTTTTTTGCACATCAAAGACACTTTGTTCCAGAGGACACTTTGTTTCAGCAGGTTCTGACCAGTTCTGGAGAACCGGTAGCAGAAATTGTGAGTAGTACGGAGAACGGGTAAATACCACCTGTGACTGGCCCCGCCCCTTCTATTCTCTGCCTCCCGAGTCCCTGCTGATAGGGAAGAAATGGGGATTTTGCAGTAACCTTCCCCTGGAGTGGGGAGGGAATGGAGATTTTACAGTATCCTTCCCCTGGAGTGGGGTGGAAATGGAGATTTTATAGTATCCTTCCCCTGCCACGTCCACCAAGCCATGCCACACCCACCAAGCCACGCCCACAGAACCGGTAGTAAAAAAATTTGAATCCCACCACTGCTTTGTTCCCTATATAATCCTTTAAAATGATGTCTGGTTATTTCTAATCCTGGAATATTGTGACCTGTGTATTAATTGATCACCTCAGTATTTGACTAGTCCATTTAGAGCAGTGTTTCTCAACCTTGGAAGCTTGAAGATGGGTGGACTTCAACTCCCAGAATCCCCCAGCCAGCGCTGCTGGTTGGGGGATTCTGGGAGTTGAAGTCCACCCATCTTCAAGCTACCAAGATTGAGAAACATTGATTTAGAGATAAGAGTGATGGTCTTAATTTGCCTCTATGATACTTTAGATACTTCATTTAGTGACTGTACAAAGTTTCAACGGCACTGAAAACAGTGACTTATGACTGTCATTAACACAACCATTGCAGCAACTTGAGGTCACATGATTGAAATTTGGAAGCTTGGCAACTGGCTCATACTTATAACGGTTGCAGTGTCCCAGGGTTGCGTGATCACTTTTTGTGACCTTCTAACAAGCAAAGTCAATGGGGAAGCCAGATTCCACTTAACAACCGTGTTACTAAGTTAACAACTGTAGCAATTCACTTAAGAACTGTGGCAAAAAAGGTGGTAAAGTGGGGCAAAATTCACTTAACAAATGTCTTGCTTAGCAACAGAGATTTTGGGCTCGATTGTGGTCAAAGGTTGAGGATTGTGCATACATTATTAGCAATGAAATGATACTTGGAGACACAAATAATCAGTATCCCAAAAACATAGGAACAGTCACCAATCTAAACTTATTCCTCTGATTTTGTGGTCTCCTCTTCAGAAACCATGCAGGAGAGAATGACCTTGAATAGCCTTTTCCTCAATCTGGTGCCCACCAGGTATTTTGGACTAGAACCCTACTGATCTCATCAGATGGGCATAGGAAATGTATGTAATATCACAGCATCATTTAAATAGGGTTTGTGGCTATAATCGTGATAAAAATTAAAAAGTGATTGCTAATTGGCTGCCTCTGTGTAGAAACTGTTAAATCAAGAGCAGGATCTATGCATTGCCTAGAAATATTAGCTTACAGTCGAAAATCTGAAAACTGTAATGCTTGGTTTTGACTTAGCGTGATATGTAAAGCCAACTACCAAGATTTATAACATTTGGTTTATCAGTTAGCCTGATATGTGCATCCAGCCAATGGTTATTCAACCAGCTGTACTTAAACAATTATTCAGTAGGATGTGGAAGTCCAGAATCACAAGAATGCTTATGCTAAAATGGTAACATTATATATAGAAGTTACAAAATCATGCTGTACAGGTATTAGTTTTAAATGCAAATTTGCCATTTTATTTCTCAGTCTGATTGTTAAATATTAGCTATGATTTTCATACTGCTATATATTTTACCACACTGGTAGCAATGACTGATTCTGGGAGAACTGCCCAGCTGCCCTGTTTAGGGTGACCCACTCCCTTCTTCGGGGGGGAGTGCGGGAAGATCCCTTGCAGGGTCGTGCTGAGGATTTTGTGCAATTCCTGCATGATAAAGTCGCTTGGATTCGGGATGACTTGGACTACGATTGGATGAGTCCAGGGGAGGAGACGAGGGTAGGTCTTGAGAATATTATCTGCGAGGAGTTTGATCCTGTGGCTCCCGAGGATATGGACAGGGTTCTGGGTAAGATTAGTGCCGCCACGTGTTTATTGGACCCGTGTCCCTCCTGGTTGGTACTGGCCTCCTGGGGGGTTACACGAAGCTGGCTCCAGGGGATTATAACTGCTTCTCTGAGTGAGGGTGCCTTTCCTGCCGCCTTGAAAGAGGCAGTAGTGAGGCCCCTCCTCAAGAAGCCTTCCCTGGACCCGGCTGAATTAGCCAACTACCATCCAGTCTCCAACCTTCGTTTTGTGGCGAAGGTTGTTGAGAGCGTGGTGGCACGACAGCTTCCCCAACACCTGGATGAAGCTATCTATCTGGACCCGTGCCAGTCGGGCTTCAGGCAGGGGTACAGCACAGAAACGGCATTGGTCGCGTTGGTGGATGATCTCTGGAAGGCTCGGGACAGGGGTTCCTCCTCTGTCCTAATCCTATTAGATCTCTCAGCGACTTTTGATACCATTGACCATGGTATCATGCTGCAGCGGTGGAGGGGGTTAGGAATAGGGGGCACCGTTTTGCGGTGGTTCTCCTCCTTCCTCTCCGATCGCTTGCAGTTTGTGTTGGCAGGGGGGCAAAGGTCGACCTCGAGACACCTCGCATGGGGAGTGCCGCAAGGGTCGGTCCTCTCGCCCCTTCTGTTCAACATTTATGTGAAGCCGCTGGGTGAGATCATCCGTGGTTTTGGGATGAAGTGTCATCTGTACGCTGATGATACTCAGCTGTACATCTCCACCCCAGACCACCCCAACAATGCCCTTGATGTGATGTCTCGCTGCCTGGAGGCCCATGCGGGTCTGGATGGGGAGGAACAGGCTCAGACTCAACCCCTCCAAGACTGAGTGGCTGTGGCTTCCGGCGTCCCGATATAGTCAGCAGGTGCCATCGCTGACTATTGGGAGTGAATCTTTGCCCCCCACAGAAAGGGCTCGCAATCTGGGTGTCCTCCTGGATGCACGGCTGTTTTTATAAGAGCATATGACGGCCATGGCCAGGGGGGCCTTTTATCAGGTTCGCCTGATTTGCCAGTTGCAGCCCTTTCTGGACCGGGACGCCTTGCACACGGTCACTCACGCCCTTGTCACCTCCCAGCTGGACTATTGTAATGCTATCTACATGGGGCTCCCCTTGAAGAGCACTAGGAGGCTCCAACTGGTCCAGAATGCGGCCGCGCGGGTGGTTATGGGCGCAACCCGTTATGCCCATGTGACACTCCTCCTGCGTGAGCTGCACTGGCTCCCAGTGGTCTTCCGGGTGCGATTCAAAGTGCTGGTTACCACCTTTAAAGTGCTCCATGGCATAGGACCCGGGTACCTTCGAGACCGACTTCTGCCACCAATAGCTTCCCACCGGCCAGTTTGCTCCCACAGAGAGGATCTCCTCAGGGTGCCATCGGCCAAGTTATGTCGGCTGGCGACACCCAGGGGAGGGCCTTCTCTGTGGGAGCCCCAGTCCTGTGGAATGAACTGCCCCCGGAAATACGTAAGATCTCCGACCTCCGGGTATTTCGCTGTGCACTGAAGACCCTGTTGTTCTGCCAGGCCGGGCTAGCGACATGATAAGTCCTTCGGGAGAAGGGCGGTATAGAAATATTATTATTATTATTATTATTATTATTATTATTATTATTATTATTCTCTGTGTTAGGCTTACCTACCACAAAATTTGTAATAGACGTGAGACCATTTTTACAGGAGTTCAGAGAAATTAAAAAAACACTTCCTTGGATTTAGTTTTTGTTGATCAGGTCTTTTCTCATGAATCATTGTACTCATGGGCTGTGAATCTGAATTGTGTGGACCATGGAGAATGTACTATGATATAAACAATGGCTTGACTTTAACCTAAACCTGGTTTCAAAGGCTATGCAAAAAGCAACCCCATTTTTTTAACTTTGAATTGTGGGTAGGATTAGTGAAAAGGTGATTATATAACTTGTCACTAGAGATCCACCCAACTTGCATTCTCAGCACGCCGAATAGTCATGCTTGCCAAAAATTCCTAGTCTAGCAGTCAGCATCTTTCCTAAGCCTACTGCCCTCTAAATGTATTCCCAACCCTCGCAGCTGGGGTTTGTGGGAGATGTAGTCCCACATTTAGAAAGCATCAGATTGGGAAGTGTGCGTATGTGTGTATTTCCTGCTACAATAAAGCACACATGGGTGAGATCATGAACATATCATGAACATATACTGTAGGATTCTTGCTAAAATATAAGCTGTGTATCTTGATATTGAGCAAGTATCTTTCCTGAAAGTCGATTTCTCATTCTCATTCTCATTCTCATAATGAGAAATCAACTTGCAGAAAAGATGCTTGCTCAATATCAAGCAATACAGGTAGTCCTTGATTTACGATCGCAACTGAGCCTTAAAGTGAAACACTTATTAAGCGAATTTTGGCCAATTTTAGTACTTTGCTTGCCACAGTTGTTAAGTGAATCATGACAGTTGTTAAGTTAGTAACACGGTTGTTAAGTGAATCTGACTTCCCCATTGACTTTGCTTGTAGGACGCTCACAAAAGGTGATCACAAGACCCTGGGATACTGCAATCGTCATAAATATGAGTCAGTTGCCAAGCAGCTGAATTTTGATCATGTGACCATGAGGATGCTACAACAGCTTAAGTGTGGAAAAGGGTTATAAATCACTTTTTTCAGTACCATTGTAACTTTGAACGGTTACTAAATGAACTGTTGTTAAGTCGGGATCTACCTGTACAGTTTGTATTTTAGCAAGAACATCAGTCCTAGATGTTCATGATATCCCCCGTTTGCGTCTTCTCATACTCTTTTAGGATCCACAGCCGCCTTCTACCTTTACTCAAAACTGAAAATCTATACTCTCGACCTTCAACCACACCCAAAACATTCCCTGGCTATCAAAAGCTTTGCAGCCTAATAATAAGAATGATAATACCGCCTGGGGAATTGAGGCCAACAATGTTAAAGTCAACAAAAGAAGTCAAAGGAACTGTTCTAGGCTGACAAGGAATCCTGGGAATGCTAACCATAAATCAGCCACAGGTATTTCATTATTGTCATCTAATCCCGAGTTCACGGAAAGAATGTAAGATTTCAAAATGACCCCTAAACTAGTTCAGAGATTGGCATCTTGTTTACTACTTGAGGCGACTTCAAAAATGTACTATGAGAAAAGCTTTTTTGAAGAAGAAGAAAGGAGGAGGAGGAGGAGGAAGACTTATGCTCAGTATGTTGGTATGTAGACCCAGAGATTATGAGATAGAATATGTCTAGGAGAATTGCTTCAATGAGCTTGTTTTGGAGACATAATACCTAAGCAGAGTTGATTTATTTACTCTTTATTGTCTTCAGGATTCACATAAAAAAAACCTACTGTTGGTGACTGCAAAGATGGAGCTATGGCTATATTTAGATTGTGTGAAGCTGCTGTAACCTAGTGTACAAATTTGGGTGCCGCACAAGGGCATTGCATGAGGGAGAGGGCCAGCTAAATAAAAAGAGAAGATATGAGTATGAGTATTAGTACCGCTTTACTCATAGTAAGGCCATACCTGGAATACTGCATCCAGTTTTGATCACCACATTACAAAAAAGATGTTGAGACTTTGGAAAAATGCAGAGAAGAGCAACTAAAATTAATAGAGGCCTAGAAACTAAAACATATGAAGAATAGGTTGCAGGATTTGGGTTTGGCTAGTCCAGAGAAAAGAAGGACTGGGGGCGGGGGGCATGATAACAGTGTTCCAGTATTTGAGAGGCTGAAACAAAGCGGAGGGGGATCAATTTAATTTCCAAAGCACCAGAAGGCGAGACAAGGAACAATGGATGGAAACTAATCAAGGAGAGAAGCAACCTGGAATTAAGGAGAAACAGTGAGGACAATTAACAAGTGGAACAGAAGTTGCCTTTAGAAGTTGTGGATGCTTCATCACTGGAAGTTTTTAAGAAGAGACTGGACAGTCACTTGTCTAAAATGGTAGGGCCTCCTGCTTGAGTAGGGAGCTGGACGAGAAGACCTCCAAGGTCCGTCCCAGTTCTATTCTGATTGATAAAGGAGCCACAATAAAATGACAGACTCTCTGATTTTACACATGCACCCTTGGCCACCAAAATCAGGTATGATGAGTAATTAAGTGATAACCATGAATCAGCAGTTGCGTAAATTTTGTTAGGTATTTAAATTTAATAAATTTTGAATATTAAAAAATGTTTGGGGGCAGGAACTAGGTGGAATTTTGTACAAAATGTCTTGTATGCCAGCAGCAGCGCTGATGGTGGGAGGCTCTTCTCTGCTAAGGAATCCCTGTGAGGTCTCTTGGAGAAAGAAATGGCATGAAAATTACAACCTTTGCTTTTACATAAACCTTCCACTGAACTCATCTAGGTTTGGATTCTGAAGAAGCAAAAAAGGAAAAATATTGATGCCTTTGAATATTGGTGTTGGAGAAGACTCTCGATGTGATAGATCATTGAACAAATCAATCCAGAGTTCTTGCCCAAGGCACAACGACCAGGTTTCTTTCTTTCCATGTTTTCCACCTTTTTCAAGAGAAATGGGTATTTGTGTAATGTGTCCAAAATAGGACAATTTGAGGCTAGTCATCTGTGCTTCAGACAAGAACCCTGGATTGATTTGTTCAGTGATCCATCTGCCCATATACTCCTGACTATTTTCAGGAGTCTCCTTCAACACTAACATTCAAAGGCGCCAATGCTTTTCCTATGGATTAAGTTACAGTGGTGATGAGGACACCACTGGGAGATCTTAAAAAAACCCAGGTTAGAGTAATGGGAAAAATCTACATGGATCATCAGGAATTGAAAACAATTTGATGGCACAGAATCCTAATCATCAAGGCTTACTATGAATAGATACGTGCAGGATTGCACTGCAAAACAGAAGACAGTACTGAATATTCCCTGTAAAACTAAGTCATTTACAAAGATTTGTTTTTTAAAAAAAAAAATTGATCACACATACTGTATTGTGTATGTTGAAAAGAATTCCCAGTGAAAACAAGCAGCACATTAAGACGTTTGGACTTATTTGATACTCTCATCTTGCTTGCTATTGCTTGCTTCCTAGGTTTTTGAAGGGCTTTTTCATTGATTTGCCATCTTCATGCTGAACTTTCTGCCTACACCAGGTACTGTTTTTAGCTTATTCTAAGGGCACTTACTTTTTAATCTGAAAAGCTCAACAGTCGTCATGGCTTTATTTTCCATTTTTAGCCATTTTCTATTTGCGTTTCTGTTGTGTGTGCTATAATCTGATGTTAAGTGGGCTTTTATGACTCATGAGACTGGGCTAGACCTGGAATATCCGTTTTGCCTCTTATCCTGTCCACTAAAGTGGGCAAAATAATAACTGGTTTCCAAAAGCAAATGCAGAATAAAAAATAAAACTTTTGTCTACAAACCTGTAAACAATATTAGAAATATAGGAAATGGTTTTATGCTAGGCTAGACTACCTTTCTGCTAGCCCAATTTTTCTCCCCAACAGGTGCTCTCCAGTTGTGTTATGATTACATCAGTCGTGGGTTTCAAATTTTTTTACTACCGGTTCTGTGGGCATGGCTTGGTGGGCATGGCAGGGGAAGGATACTGTAAAATCTCCATTCCCTCCCCAATCCAGGGGAAGGTTACTGCAAAATCCCCATTTCCTCCCGATCAGCTGGGACTTGGGAGGCAGAGAATAGATGGGATGGGGCCAGTCAGAATTTTTACTACCGGTTCTCCGAACTACTCAAAATTTCAGCTACCAGTTCTCCAGAACTGGTCAGAACCTGTTGAAACCCACCTCTGGATTACATGTCCCAGAATTACCCAACCACCATGGTCCACTGAGAATGGCAGGAATTGGGAGTTTCAGCATATCTTCAAGGAAACAGGTTGGGGAAGGGTGACCTATTGTTTATCTTATTTTGGAAGGAGCTTTCTAGGTGTCACAGAAAGATCTTTCCCATCACTGCAACTTCAACATTTGGAAACATGGCAGATTGTATCTGGAGTCTTCTTTATACAAACACTGTGCTTTCTTCACACAATAAATAACTTAAAACAAAGATTGAGGACATACAGCAGACCCAATCTGATTTTTTATGAGATAGAATAAATTCTTCTTGACTCTTTTTACTTTATCTTATCCTCCAAGATTTCTGTCCAGAGTTTGAATAACAAGGCGATTAAACTAGCTCTGTAACACTTAAATGACCTTGTGAAGTGATATGCATACTTCTGTTGTTGAGAGCATAGCATACAGTCTGTTTTAATTATCATAGAGTGAATTCATACGTCAATATGATTTGCCTGGTTTTGGCTTAATATTTTATATGAATTCAGCCAATTATGCTTGTTCAATAAAATGTGATTACACAAAGCATGGCTTAGTGTGAAGTGTAAGCTATGCCATAGAGTACAGTACTCCTATAACCAGTCTCCCCTTCTGTCAGTCAAATTTATGATCCATGGTTACCATACTGTTAATAGTAGAGTGTTGGGAAGTTACTAGAACAATTAAAATATGAGATTGGGTACATTGCTGACATAGTATGACAATTTGTCCTCTTCCACTTCATGTTTTGGGCCTTTAACTCCAGAACTTCTCAACCAGCATAGCCAATATGTTCAGAGTTCTGTAAATTGCAATTTTAGGTCTTGTAGAATATATCAGACTAGAGAAGCCTACGTTATAAGGTGGGATAATTATTCAAAACTATATTTCTTCACCAACTTTTTTTCTCCTACTGTCTAGTTTCTATGCATAAACTATTATTTTCTGTTAGAGCAGCCATTTTTCTCACTTCTTCAAATTCATATTTTAAAATGGTCTTCCCTCCTGTATTATTAAACTGGAACTCCATCCTCCACAACTAATTTTCCCTAACATTTCATTTAGGTTGATCAGAATTGTAATCCAAGGAAATTTGAGCACACTTAATTAGTATTTAGTACTCTAAATTTCCAATTAAGAAATATTAAAACTTTCAGAATTTCTTCATCCTTTCAATGTCCTGGATTTTCTGTCTTTTATTTGTTTGTTTGGATGAAAGATGCATTTGAGCCTATCTTTTTGTGAATGATGATGGGCATATAAAATGCCTAAAGCTGAAGGGAAGAGAACAGCAGCTTTCCTTTAGACCTTCTGTTCTGTGCACATCCGAGCAGATAGGTTTTTACATGCGTCACGCAGCGGAAAGCAACCGGCTGTGCTTGCTCTCTAATTAAAACATCTCAGTGTCCTTTGCTTGTGCAGTGTTAAAAAGAAGGAATATATCCCAAAACTCCTCCCTTGAACAGCCTGAAATGGCTCGGTTTAGATTTTACAGGCAATATAATGTCCGAATGGGAAACATATACCGGTAGTCAATATGTTGTTATCAGAAGACATTGCTTGCTCAGAAGAACTGGAAAAATACTTGCTCGTCTATCCCAGGCTTCATAATGTTTGGGGGAAAAAAATGTAATTGCCATATCATTGCCTTTCCCCAATGCTTTAGAAAAAGCCTTGAAAAGAAGAGGTTAATTGTTGGGTTTGCACACTATGCTAACCCAAAGTCATAGTTTGTTTGCTTTGTGGCTGAATGGAATTGTGTATCTTCATCATTCTGGATCCAATGTAAACCCCAGTCCTCCGCTTGGTACGTTGGTCTGGCTTTAGTCAGGAATGCAACTGATTTAGCCCTAGCTGTGAGTTAGATGCAGTATATAAAAGTTTCTGCTCTAAAGGCTTGTAATATACATTAGGATAAAGAAAGCAAAAAGCAGATAGATACATCAGCAGTGGGATGGACAGGTACGTATGTTCCATTAAATGGCAGCAGAGAAATAGAGAAATGATTGTTGCCATCCAATGGTTACCTGGATATTTGGAGCAGAGCTCAGATATTGTAGCCCTAATCTGCATAACAAGGTGTCTTCTCAGATCTTCTCAGATCTCTGAACAAGAAATCGGGAGATATACCTAAAGGTTGGCGGCAGAATTGAACAGGAGTAAAAGAAGTTCTGAGCTGTGAAACTATGAGACTCTATGCTTAGTTTATATGAGTTAAAAGGTCATCTCCTGAATACTGTAGATGTTAATTGCACTAGGTGTGTCCTGAAAGCTGCTGAAGGCTTTATTAAGGGTGACTGAATAATTGCTTTTTGCCAAGAACGTATAGGCTGCTTAAGAGGAGGAATATAGGATAAACCACATAGCGAACAGGGGTAGCTAACGAATATGGGCAGGATGTTCAGAAGACAAATTCAGAAACAAAGCAATTCTGTTAACCACTTTTCTTTCTGATAGGAAGCAGTCAGCTAATCTAAAAAAGGAACAAATATGCACCTGAACAGCAATTAGGAAGAAAAAGAACAAAACTGGGTTTATGGGGGCGTGGATAAGGAATGTAATACAGAAGCTGCCAAGATTCAGGAAGACTGCTACCTGATAATCCTTTCAGCTCATTCATATGTAGACTGAAAGGCTTATCAGTTAGTAGGTTCCTAAGTCTATGCACATATTGAAGTTCTGAAACTCAAGGAATGAAGAACCTGAGGACTTAGATGATGTTCTCCACCATCTTTCTTGTCCATGGAAGAGCATTGGAAACAGGAAAAATATACTACCGTGTTTCCCCGAAAATAAGACCCTGTCTTATCTTTTTTTGAACCTTGAAATAAGCGCTTGGCCTTATTTTCAGGGAGGTCTTATTATTTTGGGGTGTGTGGAGCAAGATGGGGCTCCTCTTGCTGTCTTACCCGATTTCCAGCTCTGCATTTAAATATTTTTGGGGAGGGCTTATTTTTTGGGGGGAGGCTTCTTTTAGCGCATGCGCTCAAAAGTCCAATTGGGCTTATTATCAGGAGATGTCTTATTTTCAGGGAAACAGGGTATTATGGAAATAATGTCCATGGAAGATGGTTTCTGAGACCATACAGTATCTAAAAGATTAACTGTGAGATAGTTTGTTATTCCTCCAAGGATGAAGAAAAGTGTGTTTGGACAAAGGAATCAAACTTGATCAGGGACACTTTAAATGAAGTCTACAGTGACTGGAGAAGGAAACCTCAGTGTGAGAACTTCAAACAAAAGCTGATACATTGTAGGAGTAAGGGAGAGATAAACTTACTAAGCCACTGTGAAAAAAGCCAGGAAGAATCCTCAACTTCATTGCCTTCAGTGTCCATATAGTACTGCTCAAAGTAAAGGAAGTAAGATGAGCTTGAACTCTTAGAACAGGGAAGTTAATATGATTGAATAGTTATAACTAAGACAGAGTGGGATGACTCTCATTATTACAAAAGAGTTATTAAAGGATATAACAAAAGACTGCAAAACGAAGAAGGAACCTGGAGGTGAAAGTAGCCAAGAAGGAGAACAAATGGATAGTCCAAAGTAGGTCAAGGCAGTGCCGGGAAAGCTAAACAACATGAGATGTAGGATTGGGCAAAGGCTGCTAAGAGGAATAAAAAATGTTTTGGAATCTATTTCAAATAAAAGCATAAGAGCTCCTCAGTGAAGACAGCAAAATGCTAACTGGCACTAAAAAAAAAAAGGCAGAATGGTTTAATCTGGTTTTGGTACTGTCTTCTTTGAAAAGAGAGATTATTGGGGTTGCAAGGAAGGGAGGGGCTGCATTTTAAAGAGGGATGGGGGCTTCAATCATATGTCTGTAGCCTCTATTTTGACTTTTTTAAAAACCCCTTTTCTGTGGACACCCCTGGAGGATTTGATATAGTTGTATGAATTTCCTCATCATCAAAAAACAAGCAAATATAGCAAGAGCTGGAGAGCAACTTCTGAACTGGGTGTGTGTCTGCACACCTGGTGAGACAGGATGCTGGCTGTATGACCTCCATTCCTGAACAGCTTCGTCTTGAAGGGTTGTCAGGCTGTGCCTGAGAAAGAAGTTGTCTCTGCTTTCGTAACTTCAGATCTTAAGCATTAGCCCTTCACTCATGGAGCAGGAACATTTACTTAAATTACCTTGCTTATTATTGACATCTGAATAGCAAGGTCTCTCTTTGATTGTCAGGCAAGACAAAGGTGTTTATAATGAATATTTTGCAGATATTTTGTTGTGTGCTCAGACTCATTTATGTTATTTAGGACATTGACATGGCCACCCATTTTCAGCAAATCATTCTGGGTCGCTCACAATACAATATATCCCTGCATTTCTTTCATTTGCTTGTTGCAGCAGTTCATTGTTACTAGCCAATGTGGCCAGCTATAGCCAGAACCATGCTATCAGCACTAAGCACCATTCATAAAGACTTAAAAGTGATCTCTTGGTTCAGTTGTAATGCAGGAAAAACCACTGTACTGCATCTATGACCCAACATTTTATTCTCACAGTCAATGAGAAGTTTATGGAAACTTCACTACCAGGATATAAATGCAACAGTCTTTCCGGTTTGCAATTCCAAGTGACAGTTATTGACAGACATGCTACCTCTGTACATGCATGTAACATCTAAGTACCATGACTAATTGCTCTTCATTGCCTTCTATTCCCTTAAATTGTTTATTATTTTTTGTAATAAAACTATTCAAAGTACCAGGGCAACTGCTGAAGTGTGTGTGTGTGTGTGTGTGTGTGCGTGAGTGAGTGAAAAATCAAAATGGCAATTGTAAGCACATAATCAAATCCCTCACCCAGTGATGAAATCAATTTTTTTTACTACCGGTTCTGTGGGCATGGCTTGGTGGGCGTGGTGTGGTTTGGTGGGAGTGGCTTGGTGGGCATGGCAGGGGAAGGATACTGCAAAATCTCCATTCTCACCCCACTCCAGGAGAAGGATATTGCAAAATCCACATTCCCTCCCCACTCCTGGGGGAAGGATATTGCAAAATCTCCATTCCCATCCTACTCCTGAGGCCAGCCACAGGTGGTATTTGCCGGTTCTCTGAACTGCTCAACATTTCCGCTACCGGTTCTCCAGAACCTGTCAGAACCTGCTGGATTTCATCCCTGCCCTCACCCCATGTCAGCTATTATTAGGGGTACAGAATTCTCTACAGTGAGCTAGAGATGAGCCATGGCCTTTGTGTCTGCTTCAACATCTCAATTAGCTAATTCTTAGCAGTGAAAGGTCTTCCCCGTAAGTTTTCCATACTATGAATAATTCTATATATACAACATTACCAAGTACTTCTTACTTAGACATTGCACTCACCAAAAGCCGCTAAATCATTTATCATCAGTGGGTTTGACAAATGTCAAGAAATGCTATTTGAGTTCTCTTCCAGGGTGTGGATTCTGCTAAATTGTTCATCATTTGGGTTGTTGCCTTTCCATTGCAAGGCAGTTCTCATTTTAGCCATGATGATTTTATGCACTTACATAGTTCTTCTGTTTAATAACCTTACTTTTTTCTTAATATACTGCATTGATTAGAGTATCAAATCTGCAAAAGAGCCTGAAATGTGAAATTGATTGGAAGCACGGACCCTGAATTGATTCAAAGGAGTTGCCCATCTGCACTATGCAAAGCTGGATTTCTTAACTACTGTCTTAACTATGAAATCATTTCATAGTTGCTTGAGCAAACTAGAATGTGAATATTGTGTTGGAAAATTAGGGCAGGTAATTTCCATTTTAGACTGCACCCAGCACCCTCTCAGTTAATCCTCATATTCAGATCAGAGAAAGCAGACATCATTCAGTTTGGCTAGCAAAAATATAGCTTGATTTTTATTTATTAAATAAACTATTAAATTATCTATCTATCTATCTATCTATCTATCTATCTATCTATCTATCTATCTATCTATCTATCTATCCATCCCTCCACCCACCCACTTCCAAACACTATTGTAGGTACAATAGTTAGTATGGACAATATCAAAGGCAGTGGCTTTTGGTTATTCCAGCCTTAATTCTTTTATGGAATCAGTTTGGTGCAGTGGTTAAGGCATCCAGCTAGAAACCAGGAGACTGGCTTTTTTAGTCCTGCCTTAGGCACAAAGCCAGCTAGGCTTTGTCACTCTTAGTCCCAGGAAGAAGTAATGAAAATAACTTCTGAAAACTTTGCCAAAAAACTGCAGGGACCTGTCCAGGAGCTTGCCAAGAGTCAAAAATTTACTCAAAAGCAGAACAGAGATGGAAGTAGAATACCAGGTTTTGTTCATGAATCAACTTGCCAGATGTAGATGATGTACAGTATCTGACACATTGGCTTATTTAGCCTATTTTATTCTGTAAACCCAACCCGTGATCTGTGTATTATGCAGTTTCAGAAAACTGAGTTGAATAAATTATATGGCTACTATAAAAATTAAGTTAAAACTTCAGACTTTAAAGGAATTTGAAGTCAGGAACAGACAAACATTGGGTGGCTGGAAGCATATTTATCATGTTTTGAAGTCTGGACAATTTTTGATTGAAATTGGGGTTCATCTTCCATTTTAAGACTATGTTAAGCCTGTTTTAAGACATATGCTACAGTATTTTGTAATGTTGTTACACCTTACAATGGTAGGCAACTATGCTATCAGTTTTCAGCAATTATGTCAAAGTAAAAAAAAAAAAAGCCAACTCATTTATACCAAAAGCTTGGGGAATAAATTCCTTATCCCTGTTCTAGGGTAAGACATATCTAACTTTTAATATTCCAAATCTCTACCCCTATTTTCAATTAATGATTTAAAAGCCATCAGCACATTCAGTTGCAGAGGCCCATATGATTTAGTATATTTCCCCAATCTAATGCTCTCCAAATGTCCTGGATAGGTAGTTGTTGACTTACCACCATTTGTTTAGCAATCATTCAGAGTTATGACAGTGCTGAATAAAAAATGACTTACGACTGGCCTTCATACTTAAAACTATTGCAATGTCCCTGCAGTCACATGATAAAAATGCAGAAGCATGGCCATCCTCCCAGCCAGCTTCTAACAAGGAAATGTAATTGCTTAATGGATTTGCTTACTGACCACATGATTCACTTAAGGACCACAATAATTCACATGTGACAAAAAAGGTAGTAAAATAAGGCACTGCTTGCTTAATGACTACCTCATTTAATGACAGTTCAGTTGTGTTTGTAAAACGTTTTGCCCCCTGTAAAAACCACACAAAATGTCTAAACAATATTTAAAACAATCAATCAGAAGGATGAAAACCAGTTAGTTGAGTAAGTGAATACAGCCAACCAAGACCAGAGAAAAGTCATAGCTCCACCATATGTTTACCTAAAATAAGGTATTGGATAAGCATCAGGGGTGGGTTCTAACTTTTTTTTACTACTGGTTCTATGGGCGTGGCTTATTTTGTGGGCGTGGCTTGATCGTGATGTGACAATTCTTTAGCATTTAGCAGAGGTACTGGTCTACAAGGCTTTTAACTGCTTGCAGAGCTGTACTGGTCTACCCATTTATTTTTGCAGGCACTGGTCTACCCATTTATTTTTGCAGGCATCGGTCTACTCATTTGTTTTTGGAGGCACTGGTCTACCACCAAACTGCCTTTTACCACTGATCAACTGTAGGGCGGCCCTTTGAAGCCCCCTTTAAACAGTTTTTTTCCTTATAGCCCATCAGCTGGGACTCAGGAGGCAGCAATAGATTGGGGGTGGGGCCAAATAAAAGGTAAGAATAATGGGGGGAGGGGTGGGGTGGCGTGGGGTGGCGGGAGGGTAGAACCGGTTCAGTGACGTCATATCGTCACCGCTACCGGCTCAGTGGAACCGGGTGAGGAACCCATCACCGATTAGCATCATACACTAAGCAGTTCCAGAGAATGTGGCAGCAATCAAAAAGTCTCACTTCCACGTAAATACTAACCAGGTAGCTGAGTGAGAACTTGAAAGGAAAAATCTCTGTGATTCCTGTTTGGACTGACTATATCAAATTTGTACAGGCAGTCCTCAACTTGCAACCATTCAAAGTTACAATGACACTGAAATAAGTGACTTACAACCAGTCCTCACACTTATGTCTATTGCAAAATTCCCCCCAGTCACGTGATCAAAATTCGGGCACTTGGCAGCCAGCATATATTTACAATGGTTGCAGGATTCTCAGGGTCATGTGAATACCACTTGCAACTTTCCCAGCTGGCTTCTGACCAGCAAAGTCAATGGGGAAAGCCAGATTGGCTTAACGACTGTATGATTCACCTAACAACTGCAGTTATTCACTCAATTATGGCAAAAAAAAAAAAAAGCTTGTAAAATCAGATGTGACTCATTTAACAACCACCTTGCTTAGTCATGGCATTTCTGGTCTCAATTGTGGTCATAAGTCAAGGATTCCCTGTAGTACAAATGCAAGAAACACATTTTTACAAATGTGTGTTGTACTGATGGCTCACCGGAAGGTTAGCTGCTGTTTCCATATTAGAAAGCTTGCTTGGTGGCCAATGCAGAGAGAAGCAAAATATAATTTAATTGTTACCTTACACAACTTCTGATGTGCAAAATTATCCATAGCCAGACACAAGTTCATATTTGAACTAGAAAGGAAGGTGTGAGCTATTTGTGTAAATTTATATATTATATATAAATTACCTCCTTGTTAATTATGTCCTGTTAAAAAAGGTCTATCTATGTGTCCTTTTTGTGTATCTTTCCTGCCATCTTTGCACTCTGAGCTAAAACACTTGGAAGGAAGTTTATCAAGCCGAACATTCTTGTAAATCTGAACTTGACTGCCAAGAATGCAAATGATTCATTCCCTATGAGGAATTAATTTCCTGTCCACACTACTCCACCCCCTTTAAACATACATTTACTATTCAAAACAAGTGACCCCTCTGTTTCTTTACTCTGAGCATTCTTAACTGTATGATAAATAAATTCCCCAAATAGTTCTGACAATTTATTCTCAGATTAACTGGAATAAAATAGTAACCCAGACAGAGCATCAGTATTAATGATAGATGTATATGATAGCAATATGACAGAACAAATTCACAGGCTTTCAGTTCAAGTATGTTGGGGTTAAGGACTGTCTGCTAAAAAAAAGAGAGAAAAGAATTAATTTATATGACCTGTTAGGCATTCAATTCAAAATCTGCAACTCTATATTTGAATTTTACAAAGCTTCATTTGAATAAATGTCCCATCTGTGTATATTCTGTTTGGTGCACAAAATGAGTTCTCAATTATGCAAGTCAGTGTTTTTCAAACTTGGCAAATTGAAGATATGCAGATCAACTTCTAGCAGGCTGGCTGGGGGATTCTGAAGGTTGAAGCCCACACATCCTAATGTTGCCAGATTTGGTCTAGAGTCTAGACAAAATAGTTGATTGCCTCAATTGACCAGTCAATTGATCTTGATCTTGCCTGGCTCTTGGGATCCAGTGATCTTAGAAAGATTACAGGAGCTGAATCGGTGGCTCTGCCTATCTACAAAATGCCACAGCATATTCACTACTTTTGCCAATTTGGTGTGAAGGGCTGTATTGCTTTCTAAGAATTAGAGTGGCAGAGTTGGGGTTTTTTTTGAATAAATAGTTAAAATGGTACAATAAAAGCTTTTTTGATTTGATTCAGTTTTCAATTCCTCAGACTCTAAGCGTGAAAACATACTTGAGTGCCATCTAGCTAATCTTCACAAAATTTCAAAAGATCAACAATTGTATTTTGACAAAATGATCTATGTGGAGAGCTCGTTAAGATTATCCTGCATCTACAAGTTGTTTTGTGAAATTTACAATAGTCCTTGAAAGAAACTACAACTCTCCAGACCCGTCTATCTGCCTGTCTATCACATTTTTGAACCCACCAGCTCCCTCAGAGAGACTGATTGGTATACAATAAAATGGTAAAAAATAAAAACAGCATATAAAAATTAATTTTAAAAAAGTTAAAAGGAAGAAAAGGATAATTAAACCTTGTTAAAAATTAGTTGAAAAGGCAAAGGCTCTCAGGGTGTTAACCGGTCCCACAGCTGTGTGCTGTTCTGGTCTCCCCACACGTGAGTGTAGTCATGTTTTAACCCCTTTTCAGAAGGCCATAAGTATAGGGCCCTAAACCTCGGGGGGGGGGGGGGTTGAGAATTTTCCACAGGGCAGTGGCAATGGCAGACAAGATTATCTTTGTTAGACCCCCGCCAGTCGGACTTGATCTGATGGAGTCTGCAACATATCTTTCCTTCCTGACCAGGTGGGGTTGGGCCCATGTAATGGTAGCCTGGCCCATGCCATGTAGTGCTTGCTTGCTTGCTTGCTTGCTTGCTTGCTTGCTTGCTTGATTTATTTATTTATTTATTATTTATTTATTTATTTATTTATTTATTTTTAAATTTATAGACCACCCTTCTCCCGAAGGACTCAGGGTGGTGTACAGCCAAAGTAAAAAACATGAATACAAACATTAAAAGCAGTTTAAAAAGAAATATATAAATTTAGCCCCAAAGTTAAAAAACAATAACAAAACATATAAAAACATTTTAAAAGCATTTATACATCACAGCCAATACCTTGAGTTTGACCTGGAAGCAAACTGGCACCCAATGCAGTTTGTGAAGCAAAGGTGTTACATATGCCCTTTTTTTGGGTACCCAGAATTGCTTTGCACAGCTGCCTTCTGTATCAAGAGAAGCTTCTGGTTTCAAGTGTAACCCCATGTAGATTGCATTGAAATAGTCCAGACAGAGATGACTAGGGCATGAGTAACAGAACAGGTTAGGGTTATGGGATTGTCACTGCAGTACACAGATCTGTTATCACTGGGCCACCGAATTCAAAGGTGACTGTTGGTTAAGTGAGTAATGACTAATGCTGAGCGTCACACGTATAAAACTGATTATAACAACAAATATATGTGCAGATAAATTACATCAAGAATTTGCTGGGAGAAATAACTACAGTATATGAATCAATTTAATAAACTTTACCCTTGGTTTCTGCTTAATCATACAATCATACAATGTTTGGATTTGGCTATGACTATGCATATAGCTTACATTTATAGAAAAATCCATCAGTTAAGAAATTCCAAACAGCATCCTCCAAATGAGGATTATTCAGGCTTCCATTTAACCATCATGTACTAAATTAATCTAAATTCACACAACACACAGAGCCGCAACCTAGCTACCACTCTTTCATGCAGAATACTGTATAAACCTGGCCAGAGTTTAAGGCATGACCCAGGAACCTGCAAACATAGATGGATATTAAGCCTCTTTGTGAGAGAGAAAAACCCCGATAGATGAGGTAAGACCAGGTTAGACCCTCCGAAATTCCCACGCCTGTAGGCAAGATTGCCAAGTGAAGCAAAGAATGAATGCAATGGCACTTCTTTATATGTTGTCAAGAAAACTGCACAGCCACCTATTCTCAACTCTAATATCTTTCTTTTTTTTTAATGTGGGGGAGAACTCATTAAACAATCTCAATGCCCATCACCTCCTATTGCAATGTTTCTTAACCTGGGCCACTAAAAGATGTCTGGACTTCAACTCCCAGAATTCTCTAGCCAGCATGCTGGGAGTTATAGCGCACGCACCGTCAATACAGTATTGCATCCTCATTCGTCTCTAGCAGCCTATCCCTATCCCTATTGGCCATTTAGAAGGAACCGCCTTTCCAGAACTTCTTTTACCTCTCGAAGCACACTTAAGTATCGCGAGAGGTTGTATTCCGCCCCCCCCTCCCACTTCGCGGGGAAGCCTAGTCAAGTCTCCCTAGTTTGGTGGGCGCCGCCATCTTGTTTCGGCGGAGCACTTGAGAAAGTGCTTCCGGGTGAGGTCGTCGGTTGGAAAGCGGCGTTTGGTGTTTAAGGAGTCCTCGCGCCTTTGTTTCGTCGAGGCGGGGTTCGCACGAAGAGCCGTCCCGATGGCGGTGGAGTCTCGCGTTACTCAAGAGGAGATTAAGAAAGAGCCCGAAAAGCCCATCGACCGCGAGAAGGTACAAAAGGAGGAAGCGGAGACGGCTGGCTGGTCGCTCGCCCGCCCGCCTGGCCTCGGTCGTGCTGTATGCATGTTGCGATGCCGTGTGCACGACGAGCAAACCTCCCCTTCATCCACACGTTTCAAAAATCGGTTGGAGGTGAAGGAAAGCACGCTGCAAAGTGCAACACGGGCGCTTCGTGCAATTTCGTGTCTCGCGCCACCTTGCACGTGAAAGCCGTCGGGGGTGTTTTTCTGCCAGGTTCTGCCCTGCCGTTATGGGTCTGTTGTGGGTCTGCTGAGAACATTTGTGCCACCAAGCATACATTAACTTACACGGTCTGGGTTTGTATCTTGTAACAGGTTTGAAATGTGGTTGGCCGATTTTTTGGCTCTTTGGATTGTGGGAACACGGCAGTTAAATACCAACAGCTATTATAATAGACTTATATACCGCTTCACAGTCCTTTTACAGTCCTCTCTAAGAGGTTTACAGAGTCAGCACATTGCCCCCAACAATCTGGGTTCTCTGAGTCCTAAATGATGTTTGCTTACTTATCAGTCAATCTAGATAGTTTCCAGCGACCTTGTGGTTTCTAAATACAGGCAGCCCTCCACTTACAACAGTTCGTTTAGTGACCGAAGTTATAACTGAACGGAAAAAAGTGACTTATGATCATTTTTCATCTTTAAATGACCGTTGCAGCATCCCCATTGTTATGTGATTTACCTTCGGATACTTGGCAACCGGTTCGTATTTATGACAGTTGCAATATCCCGGGGTCACGTGACCATCTTTTGCGACCTTCTGACAAGCAGAGTCAATGGGGAAGCCAGATTGACTTAACCGTGTTATTAATTTAACAACTGCTGTGATTTGTTTAACAAATGTGGCAAGAAAGGTCGTAAAATGGGATAAAACTCATTTAACAAATTTCTCACTTAGCAACATAAATTCTGTTGCTCAGTTCATAAGTCATAAGTCGAGGACGACCTGTATGTGTTTGTCATACTCTGCCTTAAAAGTCTCATTCAAGACAAGCTTTACTTCTAATGAGTTTTTGGGAATGGCCAAGAAATTTTCTTGGCAAAAACATAAAAACGGTTTTGCAAGTCCATTCTTTGATTTCTCAATCTAACCTACATACTTGAGCTATCCTATTGGTTTCGCATTTAAACATTAATCATATATGATCTTTCTTAATTATATATTTAAATGCTTAATGCATAAGTATTATTGTGCCTGGTAAATCTAGAAGAGTTTGTAGTGTCTCTTTTTTAGTGGGAGGGGCAAATAAGAGTATGAAAGGTATGATAGGCCTATATACTATCTAACAAAACATTCTAAATATTTTAGCTATTTAAACTTAGAAGTACCGGTATCATTTCTATAGCTAGAGATAATTGATATAAGTCATATTTATATGCAAATTGGACATTTTGTTAAACTGATTTGGATTACTAGACTTGGATACAGTGTTCTATTAATCAGTAAACACTTCTGTCAAAATGGGCACAGTACTATAGTTGAAGAATCATAAATATTACATGAACTCATGAGACCTTGTGGTTGGAGATAATCTTTGTAGAAAGGCATAAAGTTCTGTGATTGTTTTGAGCCAATTGTGAGTTTATGGAGATATTAGAAGTGTTTAAGAAAAGCAGTATATTTTAAATTAAAGTCGTCTAAGCTATTGTATAGGTTGGAGAAGTATGTTAGCTGTGAAATTGGTTAGTTGGAGAGAAAACTTGATGTGATAAGGAAGGGAAACAATATCACAAATAAATTGCCACCTCTTTCTTCACAGGTTGCTAACAAGCTTTGAAAATTCTTCAGAAGAATAGGATTTCTGTTACATGCATCATATTCTTTTTCTGCTTCTCCATGGAAAATTTATAACTAGAATTTTAAAATCCATTAAATGTTAGAAAACCAGCTAAAGATTTATTTAGATTAGCTACTTTTTTGTATTTTTGTAAACCAACCTTAAGAGAAATTCAAGTAACAGTTGACACAAAACAAAATCAATGATACATGGTATAAATACATTTAAGACTGACTGTTTTCTTTGCAGACCTGTCCCCTGTTGTTGAGGGTCTTCACCACAAACAATGGGCGTCATCACCGAATGGATGAGTTTGCACGTGGAAATGTACCTTCCAGTGAACTTCAGATCTACACATGGTGAGTTCTTGCCTATACAGGTAACCATTTGCCTATATTTCAATATTGCATTAAAAACACATGAAAAGTATCTTTTATGGTGTGATAGCAGAAAGGGTTTGCTGTTTTTTCTAATGTACAGAAGTTCTACTTTTGATAGATGAAAGGCGGAAAAATTGGGAAGTCTGTTTTATAGCTTTCTTATTAATGGACAGTTTGAAGCAATGGAAATTGCACTCTACCGAGTAAAATAGAGAGATGTATTTTGAAAAAATGTGAATGTTACCATGTTTATCAAAGAAAGAAAACTGCCTAATTTGTTGTAGAATTGTCTCTTGCTGATTTTTTATAAATATAATTGTGGATAGATATGTTGGTTAGGCTTCAAAAGACAGAAAACATGGAGATATATATCCATGAAATCTCTGAAAGATCAATGTTGGTATGTCTGAGAGGAGAAAAAGACTGTATGATTGCAAATTATACATGGCTGCTAGAGCAAGTAGATTATTTGTATATTCTACCGGTATTTGAATGGTTACATGCATATAAAAAAGCAATGGTTAATATTTGGTATAATGAATGTTTGACAAAAGAAGCAAAAATAAGTTTCTTACCACTTGGATACTTGAAGTGACCTAGTTAGGATAGGAGAAACATAAGAAATTGAATATAATGGGAATGGGGTACTTAAGAAGTGTGTGTAATGAAATAAGGTCAGGATGTAATTAAATTAAAAAGTGAGTGATACAAAAAAGTAATCTGAGGAAGTTTTCTTTTATAGAATGAATAAGAACTAAACTATATGAAAGATCAATAACTTAAAAAGGGAAAGATTAAGAAAACTATTTGTGCTGAAACTCTCAGTGTGAGAGTCTCAACTAAGTGAAAAGTTTGAAGGATCTAAAGCAGGGGTGTCAAACTCACGTTGTCACGGACACCCCCCCTTTGTTAAACCGGGTGTGGGCGTTATCAGTGCGTGACCAATCTGGCCCTCGGGAGTTTGACAGCCCTGATCTAAAGTAATAGTGTATGGATATGATGGAAGCAAGGATGGTTGGCAAAGGAAAGTGGTGTTGAGGTAAACTATATTTACGTTATTCCTCCTTTAATTTCCTTTGCTTACTATTTGTGAAAGACAATAATATGGTTGATGTATGTATGGATTGCTACATGAATGCTTTACAAAAAAAGAGCTAAGTGCTAATTTGAATCAAGACATAATGACATGAGAAAATGCAAAATATCTCTGTGTTCTGATACGCACATAATTTGGGAAATCAGAGGAAGCCAATTTTGAAAAAGAAGTTTACCACCAAAAGAAATATTTGTAAAGTATTTAGTGGGAAATATATTTCTTGATGCAATACTTTTTAGTTCTGTGGATCCTTCTTAGAATTAATACCATAAAGTGAGAATCTACACTTACTAAATTGACCTTGATTTTGTTTTTCTCCAGGATGGATGCAACTTTAAAAGAGCTGACCAGTTTAGTGAAGGAAGTATATCCAGAAGCAAGGAAGAAGGGGACCCATTTCAACTTTGCAATAGTTTATACAGATCTTAAAAGGCCTGGGTACAGGTAATACAACTAATGGTAACAGAGAGTCTACACAATGTTATTAGTTGCAACGTTTGAAAATTGTAGCATGCAATAGGGAACAAATATAATTAATATAATGATGTAAACGGAACTTAGTGTTTGTAAATTAAAGAGTCTTCTTACAATAGTTAATTATATCCTTTTCCCTATCCTATAAAATATATTTGTAAAGCCAGGCAGGTGCTAAATAAGTATGTATCTCTGAACTGTAGCTGCCAATTATTTCAGGAGAAAGCAGCTGATTTCTTTCAGATGGAGAAAGTTATTTGATCCTAGAAAAAATAATACTTCTCTAAAGAAAATTGGAGCTTAAATTTGGTAGCCAGAAATGAGTGTTTTAAGTTGCAAATATCAGATGGCTAATTATGAGTAGGATTTTTGTACATTTAGAGAGCATCTGTTCTTCCAATGCAATTGCTTAGTTGTAGGGCAGCTTAGCATAAATTGAATAATTGTTTATATAATGTTCTCAAGACCATATTCAAGCTGTCTTTCTGAGTGCATGGTAGACATTTCTATAAATTTAAAGCATTAACTTTTAAGAGACATTTATTTGCATGCTTCTCAGTCTTTGTATTTGCAGTGGGCCATAAATTCAAGGCTGTACTGAAACATTACAGATAGCCTTAACTAATACTAAAAGGTTTAGGTGAAGATAATTAACATATGAAGCAAAGTCTAGGACAGTGGTGGTGAACCTTTTACTCACCGAGTGGCAAACAGGTATGCACTTCATGCCTGCATGCTAACACGCAGCTTCTCCCCCATGGGCTGTGCATGCAACCACCATTTGCGCATGCACATGGCTTTCATGTGGCTCCCCCTGTGTGCGCAATCGCACCATCTGTGCATGCACGCAGGTTTTGCATGGTTCCCAGAGCGCTGCATGCACAATTGCACCATCTGCACGTGTGTGGTTTTCGTGCACACAATGCACACGCATGGCATCTATGCATTTGTGCGCTGCATGCAAGTATTCTCGCACGCATGTTCAAATGCACAGGAGAGCTCCGAAGACCAGCTGTGTCCCCTGAATAACACGCATGTGCACTGGAGGCCTGAACACCAGTTGGGGCGTGCGCGCATGCGCAGCTTTAGGTGAGTTGGGCGACAGCTCGCGTGCCTGGAAAGATGGCTCTGTGTGTCATCTCAAGCACACGTTTGCCATCATGGGTTGAAAATTATGGTTGAAAAGCTGCTGAGAGCAATAAGGCACACATCTAAATGGAGAGAAACGTTGTTATAACGGACAAAGAAAAATCACCTGAACACACACAACAGGATATATGCTTATCTCTAGTTTTCTGGCATATTTTCTTCATGCCCAGGGTCTTGATTTAAAGCTTTGGAGATCTCATATCAATCAGAATAGATAGTACTAAGACAGAGGTAGAACATCTCAGATTGAGCTTCATAATTATGTTCAACATGTTTTTCCTACTTTGTTTTTGAATAACCTGGAGGAAAATAATGTCCCCTTTGCTTCTTTCTACAGGGTGAAGGAAATTGGTAGTACAATGTCGGGAAGAAAGGGCACAGATGATTCCATGACTTTGCAGTCTCAGAAGTTCCAGATAGGGGATTACCTCGACATAGCAATTACGCCACCAAATCGAGCACCACCACCTTCTGGTCGTATGAGACCTTACTAATACTTTAACTTATATCAGACTGCCATCTGTAGACTTTCACCGATTCGTTTTTGCATTATCGTACTGATTACTTTTTAAATGTAAAGTGAGAATACTAGAACATTTAGTGATCTTAAGGATTGATGTTTGAATTATGTTATTGTACAAGACGTGCCCTCAAGCTATTAGTTTCCTCTGTCAGGTTTTTTATAAAGTTGACCCAAGCAACACAGCTGTTTATTTCTGTATTTTTAAAAAAACTTGCTATGAAATAAATATGTCACTAAGTCTAACTTGTTTATCATTAAAGGAATATGTATTTCATAAATATAATTTTATTGTAAAATGAACTAGAATATACATGGTGCTTATTCCTGCATCAACAATGCTGTAGTAAGTAAATATACAAAGAAAAAAATGGACTACTCCAAGGATATATTACTTCTTTCATTTCAAGTGCCACATTCCAAAAAAGTTATGACATTGCTTTACTTTTCTGTCTGTAATGGTTTGCTCTCTCCCACTGTGAATGCACCAGGCCCCACCTCTCTGCATTATTGTGCCAAAGAAAAAACTTGGTAACTACAGTTAGTTTACCTATAAATAGTAGTGTGGCATTCAGTACCAAATTTTAAGTATTGGCAGACTAATTTCAATATTAACTTTGGAAAACAGGAAGTTCAACTCTACCTCTTTTCCCTTTTTGAAACAAGGAAGAGAAGGAACTTTCTGTTGCAAGAAGACACTCTTTTGTCAACAGAGGAAGCAAGCAATGTAATTTCCTTAGTAAAAAATCATTGCTGCTTATTCTGGAAGAGAAAAATTACTTCCTATTTAATATGTGAATGAACAGGCAATACTGAAAATTCTGCCACACTAAAGTTGCATAAAGAAAGTAGAGAGAAAAGTTGGGAGGACTGGGAGAAAAGAAAACACAGAAAGAGCAAAATAGTGGAAGCAAATGCAGTCAGGAGGTAGATTAAGACTAAAGGACGGGGGCAGAGAAAAATATGACTACCCTTAGATCAGTGGTTCTCAACCTTCCTAATGCCGTGACCCTTTAATACAGTTCCTCATGTTGTGGTGACCCCCAACCAGGGGTGGGTTCTAAATTATTTTTACTACCGGTTCTGTGGGTGTGGCTTATTTTGTGGGCGTGGCTTGGAGGTCATGTGACTGGGTGGGTGTGGCTAGCTGGTCATGTGACCGGGTGGCCATGGCTATGTGTATAGGGACTACTCAGAGGGCTGAAAAAAGTCATTTTTGACACTTTTGACTGGTCCTCACACTTATGACCATCCTCACATTTATGCCCGTGCAGCATTCTTAACAACCATGTCACTCATTTCACAACTGCTTCTCTTCACCATGGTGACAAGATAGGGCAAAAACGTAAAATGTGAGGACAGTCGTAAGTTCGAGGACTGGTCAAAAGTGCGAGGACCAGTCAGAAATAACTTTTTCAGCCCTCTGAGTAGTCCATATGCACAAAAGGACTACCCAGAGGGCTGAAAAAAGTCATTTCTGACTGGGCCTCGCACTTTTGACCAGTCCTCACACTTATGACCATCCTCACATTTATGCCCTTGCAGCTTTCTTAACAACCATGTCACTCATTTCACAACTGCTTCTCTTCACCATGGTGACAAGATAGGGCAAAAACATAAAATGTGAGGACAGTCGTAAGTTCGAAGACTGGTCAAAAGTGCGAGGACCAGTCAGAAATAACTTTTTCAGCCCTCTGAGTAGTCCATATGCACAAAAGGATACAGCAATAGAGAGGGATGAAGGAAGAGAAGGGAAATTAGAGTAGGAGTGAGGGTAAGAGAGGGAGGAAGAGAGGAGGAGAAGGAGAAAAGAAGAGGAAGTAGGGAGGAGAAGAAGAGGGTGAGGAAGAGAAAGTAAGAATGAAAGAAAAGAGAGAGGTGGTAGGTTTGAGGAGAAAGGTTGCTGTACAATAAAGATGAAAGGGAAGAAAGGCAACCCCAAACAAATATAAAGATATTAAGATAAAGAATGAATTGTTAAACTTTAAAGAATAAAAGAGAACAAATATGAATAAATAACAATAATTAGAAACACACATACAAACATACAATGTATTTTCTTTGAACAGAGTATTTGGCCGGTTCATAAATTTAAACAGTGTTTAGTCATTTCAATTAAATTTACAATTTCTATATTTCCTTTTTGCCATATTTATTCCTCATCTATTTTTGTAAAAAACCAATATTACCCTTCATCCTCATCTCTAATCTTAATCAAATTCAATTTTTCCCTTCTATTCTATATTATACCCCTTCCCATTGTCATCTATTTTTATATCCATCCTCACATTGGTTAATTATGTAATATTACAGTTGTTTAATATGAATTCAACATTTTAATATAAATCAATTAGTTATATAACTACCTTTTTTGTATATTATTCCAATTATTTCCATGCAATCCAATTTCTTACAAATCAATTAATTATATTTACCAATAATAATAAACCAAATAATTTCCCCCATATATTCCTCCAAACCACAACTTAACCATTTCTGCTTTCAACACAATATACAATTAATAGTATCTCAATTATTACAATTCCCTAGTTAAATAAAGCTTTTTTTCTTTTGTGTTTTAAAATCTCCTCTTTCTCCCTAAATTTCCCGTTGTTTGCACCTACCTTTTTTGGTGAGGAAAAAGAAAAGAAATCTGCCTGCCTAATTTTCCAACGTGCAAAGCCAACAGCCTGCTTTACTTTCTCTTTCGTTTTTCAGTTTAGGTAGGGGAAAAAAATCTGCACTCTTTCCAAGCAAGCAAAAAAGCCGAGAGCAAATCAGCTGGGGGTCGGGAGCTGATCCAAGCAAGGGCTAATTAGCCTCTGCTAAAGCTCCGGGGGCCAATAAAATTACAAAAAAAACACCGAACCCTTTGTTAAATTGCTGGCTCCCCCGCCCCTCGCCCACCACTATTGATTGGCAATAAATAATGGTGCGGAGGGGCGGGGCAAGCCAGCAATTTAACAAAGGGTTCGGCTGCAGCACTGGCTCTAGGGCGGCCCTTTGAAGCCCCGCGGCAAGAATTTAAACAGTTTTTTTTCCTCTAGCCATCGGAGGCAGCAATAGATGGGGAGTGGGCGGGGTAAGCGAACAGCCGGCGATCCAACAGAGGAGTGAGGGTGAGTGAAGGCGTGGGGGGGGGGAGAGAGGGCTTTGGCGACCCCTGTGAAATGGCCGTTCGACCCCCAAAGGGGTCGCGACCCCCAGGTTGAGAACCACTGCCTTAGATGGTTTCGAATCAGTCTGGAATTGCCCATCTTCAGCAGTCCAGGCTGTCTAATTCTTTCCTTTATACTTTCCCCTTGTTCCCCAAATTCCTCCTGTGTCAGCTTTTTATCTCAGTTTAACCCCCTCCCCAAAAAGTGAAAAACTATTTTCTCAGCTATTTCTGAGATCCTAGGTTATCAGCCATAAATACAGTCTGCATGTCTGAAATGCCACATGTCATAATACCTCTTGCCAATCACATTAGAGTCTATATCTGAGAAGGTGATGCTAATTCTTACTGATGCATTTTTGCCCTTCTATCTAGGAAATGAAACTACTGGAAACATCTTTCTAAAATGTTGAAACAGTTCTAAATTTCTCATAGAATATTATTTTGACTGTAATCCTACTTTACTAATAATTCAAACATCTAATCACAAAAACCATACTTTCTATAATAGCTTCACAAAAGTGTTAATTTAATCCCTAATATATTTTCTGGAATTGATAAATGCTGGTGAAGCTATTTTCTGTTAACTAGGCAAATGATTAGAAGCAATTAATGTTTACTTACATAACATTTTCCTTGGTAAGAATTAAGTGTAGCAATTTAAAATATTCTGTTCTGTATTGGAGCATTAAAGTGCTAATATGCCTTAGTCTGGTATTAACTGGTTCTATATCAAAGCTGCTATAATCTTCTGAGAGAAACCCTGGCTTTATTCACTTGAGGGCAGATAAAATACTGAACTCAGGAATAAAACACAAATACAGGTAGTCCTCAATTTTCCTGTGTGCTGCTCCCACTATCCATCAATGGGTTAAATGCTTCAGCCTTGGCAAACAACTGAGTGTAGCTTTAAGAAAAGAACTTCCTCTTTCCCGGCTGCCCCAGCCACACCCCCAATCACATGATACCCCAGTCTTCGCTCAGTTGTTGGCAAACGCTGAAGTGTTTTTGGGAGCTCCTGGATCCTAAAGTATTTCTCCTCCTTTAAGTTGTACCTTCAGTTTTTTTCTCTTTCCCTTTCCTAGGGGCGATTAGGCTTTTGGTTTATTTTTGATTACCTTCCTTTTCTACCGGTTTTATTTTTGTCTTTCGTTGCTGGGATCGGCGCTGTGAGAGCCGGCAGCGCTAATCAGCTGGGGGGGCGGAGCTTCAAGCCGCCCACGCTACCGCCCTATCTCCCGGCGCCTTGCTTTTAAAAGGAGCAAGCTGGCTTCACCTCCCGGGTGCGGGACAGCCTCCGCAGCGCCGGAACACAGCGATCCCGGCCAGAGCACAAATCACCTGGATTAGACAGAGAGCAGCCACGGAAAGCCGGGCTAGCCTTGCCATCAGCTGCTACACTGCAGAAAGGCTTAAAGTGACGGGCGCACAGCATGGCATCTGGTAGGACCCTCGGGCCGCCAGTACAAGACCGCTGCTCATCTTCTGGCACCCCAGCATCGCGCCACGTGGCGCCCGCCATCTTGATGGACCCTCGGGCCGCCATCTTGGTACAAGAGGCTTCTCCCTGACTGACCTTCCCCTGAGATTAGGGGCCAGCAGTTCCAATCGTTGGGGTTGCCTTCATTCAGTGACCAGCTGGTGAGACCTCCAGGCTCTCAGCAACGGTTATCAGCATCACCAGCTCTTTACCATCGGGGCAAGCCATGTCTGACTCTTCCTCCTCATCGGAGCTGGAGCTGGAATTGAGCCCACCTCGCAAGGGGGCCAAATCAGCCAAAAAGAGCAATAGCAAAAGGTCTGGGCATTCCAGCCGAAAGTCCAAGGCAAGCAAGGTGCAGCCTGTCCAGGATAGGGACGCACTAAGATGCCATAATGCGCTGGAAAGACAGTGTGCCAAGGCACAGAGGACACTGGCCATGTCCTTGGCCAGGGAAGCTACTTCCCCCGCACCAGGGGAGCCAGACTGCCATCGCAAGTACCGACGGAACTGGCTCAGACTCCAGTAACCCAGGCCCAGTCGGGTCCTCAGCCAAACGGCCCTCCCCTCCCGACCTCGGTCAGGTCTGAGCCCCTCTCGCCACCGGGGGCGGCACTCATCTCACCAGGAACACGAGGGGCCCTTGCCGGTTACGCAACTGGACTTTCAAGCCATGTTTTCTTCAGCTTTATCCTCGTTCTTGGCTGCAAGCTGACAGCAGGCGGCACAATCACCCCCACACCCGTTCCCGGGTCAAGGGATACAGCATCAGCCCCAGCCCCAGCCCCAAAGTCAGCCTCATCAAGCACGAGAATCCTCTTCTGATGACTCGGATCAGGCTGATGAGGGCCCAGAGGACGTGCAGTTCTCAGAAGACGAGGGACTGATGCCAGACTCACCGACCTTCACTGGCCTGTTCCGGCTGGCTCTCTTCAAGTCACTGCTGCACAAAGCTCGCCTCACGACCAACTTGGGAGTGCCGGGGGAGGTCAGGACATCATCGCCTGCTACAGCGGGGCCCCACGATGCCCTCTTCAAATCCTCTAAACCAGAAAAGGACTGTATACCCTGTCCACAATTGTTCACTGACGTGATCCAGAACTCCTGGGGACAACCAGCCTCCCTGACAACACCCAGTAGCTTGGACAAAAAACTCTATTGTTTAGCTCCTGAGCTGGAGACCTACTAACGCTTCCAGCAGTTGACCAGCTGGTCGCGTCTCTATCATCTGCCTCGGTCATCTCCATGGACACGCTAGATAGCCTTAAGGCAGAGGACAAAAGGACGGAGTGGGCATTCCGCAAGGCACACCAGGCGGCGGCCTGGGCGATCAGAACTTCTACCGCCACATCCTTCTTCAGCAGAGCGGCCCTCATCTGGCTCTGCCAGATGCAAGAGAGGCTTTCACCGGAGGACACCAGACTGCAGCAAGACATAAATAAAATAATTGCTGCTACCGAATACGCCTCCGATGCCTCCCTAAACTCGGCAAAGTTCGCATCAAGAACCTTAGCCTCCACCATCACGGCGAGGAGACTTTTTTGGCTATGCCCCTGGAAAGGAGAGCTCAAAACTAAGTGGAAGCTGGCTGCAGCCCCGTACAAGGCACCTGATCTCTTTGGGGAGGCACTTGAACCAGTCCTAGTCAAAGACAAGGACAAAAGGAAAGTACTTCCTTTGTCTCACTGTCGCCAGGAAAGGAGGTACTCACCTTACCCCCTACAACAGCCCTTTCGTACCGGTGCAGGGCCCAGGGGGTCCTTTCCACACCGCTCTAACTACCAAGGTGGCGACCGGGCCCAGGATAGACAACAGTTCCGCGACAGAGGCAGGAACCAGCAGTCCAAACGTCCATTCCGTGGAGCCGGTTCCAAAGCCGCCAGGAGGGGGCCCCATTGGCGGAAGACTCCTCCTATTCCAACATCAATGGGCCCGGTCGACCTCGTGGGTAAGGCGCAGAACTTCATCTGGATTATCGATCGAATTTTCAGGTCCGCCACCTCATCCCTTCATGAAATGCCCGATCCCGCAGTCCAGCGAACTTCAGGGTCTGATGGCCCAAGAACTGACCCCTCTCTTGGAGGTCAGAGCCATAGAACCGGTCCCACAGAATCACCAAGGTTTGGGGTTCTATTCCAGCCTCTTCCTGGTGCCAAAGAACTCTGGGGGTTGGAGGGGCATCCTCAACTTAAAACGTCTGAAGTGGTCCGTTCAATACCGCAGATTCAAGATGCACTCGCTCAAATCCATCTTGACAGGGGTGAGACAAGGGGACCTTCTCCAGTCAGTAGACCTTCGAGAGGCCTACCTACACGTACCCATCCACCCAGATCACCGCCAGTTCCTGAGGTTCGAGTACGGGGGCCGGCACTTCCAATACAGGGCAATGCCCTTCGGTCTCTCATCAGCACCCCGCACCTTTACCAAGTTGGTAGCGGTAGTAGCAGCCAGATTATGGGCCACTCCCATACGCGTCCTCTGCTACTTAGACAACATTCTGATCCTCTCGTCGTCACACAACCAAGCGGTCAGAGATTTGGAATTGGTCCTGGAAACGTTCCAAAGCCACGGCTTTACAATCAATTTTGAGAAGAGCCATCTTCAACCGTCCACCCAAATTCTCCACTTGGGGGCAGTGATAGACTCGATCAAGGGACAGGTTTTCTTGTCACCGGATAGAGTCCAGAGCATCCAAGATCTGGTTCAGCAGACACTGACAAGGAAGAAGGTTCCTCTTATTCATCTGCCTCCTAGAAAAGATGGTCTCTTGCTTCGGCATCATATCATGGGCACGCAGACACTCGAGCGCGCTCCAATGGTTCCTTCTCCCCTTCCAACATGCGGGCAAAGCCAACTCGAAACGTTTAGTCACCATCACCCCCCAGGTGCGACTATCCCTCAAGCGGTAGATCTCCCCCTCCTCAAGGGCTCGGAGTTTCTGGACCAGGACAGACTGATCCTTACCACCGATGCAAGTCTCCGGGGGTGGGGAGCACACCTCCACAACCAGGTGGCACAAGGCCAGTGGCCCAGAAGCGAACAACGCAACAGCATCAACCTCCTGGAACTCTGGGTGATCAGGCTAGCCCTTCGCCACTTCCAGACCGCGGTTCAAGGTCAGCACATTCTGGTCCTGACGGACATTTCGGCCAAGGCGCACGTGAACAAGGAGGGGGGGACAAGGTCCCGACTGCTAATGCTAGAGTCCGAATCCCTGTTCAGTTGGGCGGAGAGACATCTTCTCTCAATCAGGGCAGACCACATCTCGGGTTCGACCAATGTGACAGCAGACTGGCTCAGTCGAGAAACGATCGACCAGGCGGAATGGCAACTCCACCCCAGCCTCTTCCGGGAACTGGCGTCTCGGTTCAGGTACCTGGAGGTGGACATGTTTGCGACTCCGAGCAACACCCAAGTGCCCCGCTTCGTGTCTCGTTACCCGACCCCACAGGCGGAAGATCACGACGCCCTTCGCTGCAAGTGGCCAGAAGGCCTGCTGTACGCGTTCCCACCGATCCCGCTGATTCCGTGGCTCATACGGAAGCTGATAGCAGAGAAGGCCCACCTGCTCCTAGTGGCTCCAAATTGGCCAAGAAGGCTGTGGTTTGCCGATCTCGTGGCTCTATCAATGGAGAGGCTGTGGGTGATTCCGCCACTCCAGGTAGTGCTATGCCAGGGCGAGGTGACTTACCCAGAACCTCAGTGGCTTCAATTAGCCGTCTGGCACTTGAACGGGTCATCCTAAAGAAAGACAATCTGCCAGATACAGTCATCCGTACCATACAGGCGGCTAAGTGGCCCTCAACGACCCGCATCTATGAGGCATCCTGGAGGGCCTTCTGTCGCTGGGGCTCACAGCACCATGTGGACTCCACTACAGCAACGATAAAAGATATCCTACAGTTCCTTCAGGTGGGTCTAGACAGAGGGCTGGCCCCCGCTACCCTAAGACGCCAGACCGCGGCGCTGTCGATGGTTATCTCTTGCGCACCATACCAATCTCTTTCGCTCCATTCACGCATTAGTTTCCTACATGGGGCCACGAACCTACGCCCTCCTACAGTGCACTGTTACCTATCTTGGGATCTATCCCTGGTACTCCGGGCCCTGACGGGCCCTCCATTCGAGCCATTGGGATCTGTCGCCCTCAAGTACCTGGCCTTCAAGGTGACCTTCCTCCTGGCCATCACCTCGGCATGGAGGGTCTCGGAAATCGCGGCACTTTCCATCCGTAAGGACCTTTGCATATTCCGAGATTTGTCGGTGATTCTACGCCTGGATCCTGCCTTCATACCAAAGATGAACTCGTCGTTTCACAGGGCCCAGGAACTCATCTTACCGGATTTCTGTCCATCGCCTCGGGACCACAGGGTGAAGCGTTGGCAAACCCTTGACGTCCAGTGAGCGTTACGACTGTATATACGCAGGACTGCAAGCTTTCGCCACACAGAAGCCCTCCTGGTGTCGTTCAACCCGGCTTCCATGGGTCAGAAGGTCTCGGCTTCCACAGTCAGCAGATGGATCAAGGCCTGCATTCCGCTAGCGTATGAACTGAACTCCAGACCACTACCTGGCAAGATCCTACCCCCCTCTACACGTAGCGCAGCTATGTCAGCAGCCTGGACTACTCAAGCATCCGTAGCAGACATTTGCAGAGTGGCGACCTGGTCTTCACTGTCCCCGTTCATTTGCCACTACAGGATCGACGCCTTCGACTCAGCTGAGGCGTCCTTTGGCCGCAGGGTACTCCAATGAGTCGTGGTGGATGAGGACACTGCGGGCAGTCAGCCTCCCGCCCATGGGGTTTGAGCTTGGGTATATCCCATTGATGGATAGTGGGAGCAGCGCACAGGAAAATGGACGTTGTCTTACCTAAACGTCCCTTTTCTGGGCGCTGCGAACACTATCCATACCCCCCCGATTCTAGGGCTTCCTGCCTGCTTGTGTTCAAAGGTCTCCTTATTTGGTTTTCCTCATTGGAAGTTTGGTTGTTAATAAAAGTTATGTTCCCGTTATTCACTAGTCGGCAGTTTTTTTGGCTACACCCTCGCTCAGACTGGGATATCATGTGATTGGGGGTGTGGCTGGGGCAGCCGGGAAAGGGGAAGTTCTTTTCTTAAAGCTACACTCAGTTGTTTGCCAAGGCTGAAGCATTTAACCCATTGATGGATAGTGTTCGCAGCGCCCAGAAAAGGGATGTTCAGGTAAGACAAGGTAATAGTTCAAAGTTAACAGCACTGAAAAAGTTACTTGTGACCGGTTTTCACATGACTATTACAGAATTCATCTGGTCACATTATCCAAATTCGGGCACTTGGCAACTGGCGTATATTTGATAAGCAAAGTCAATGGGAGAAGCCAGATTTGCTTAACAACTGCATGATTCATTTAACAACTGCAGAATTCAAAAGACAACATGCTTACGAATAATTTAATCAACTGACAGCATATAAATGATATTTACTTATATTTATGTTCCTTATTTTATTTTGATAATTTTTACAGGAGAGTACAGAATAGTTTAAAATTAAACAAGTTATACTTCACAAAGTAAAGAACCTTTAGACTGGTAGTCAAAGAAAAAAAAATGCAGATTTTATCTTCATTTCATCCAGGGTATTTTCTGCAAATGTAATAATGAAGCACATTTATATTAGAAACCTGTTTTATTATCTTCAGCTATTAATATACTTGTTTCAATAGATACAAACATTTATTTTACAAGGTTCTCAATTAGGGAAATAGCATTCTATTTGTGTTTCCATTTCCAGAGTTAGTTTTAATGGGAAACTGAAAATCATTATAGTTATCTCTCACAACTTTTCATTCATTTCTTCCTAAAAAAATTGAGAGCTAGATTTCAATTGGCTTAAGAGCTGTAGTGGCGCAGTGGTTAGAATGCGGTATTGTAGGCTAATTCTGCTGACTGTCAGCTGCCACCAGTTCGGCTATTGCATTCTCACCGGCTCAAGGTTGACTCAGCCTTCTATCCTTTGCTAAAATGAGGACCCAGACTGTTGGGGGCAATATGCTGACTCTGTAAACCGCTTAGAGTGGGCAGAAAAGCACTGTGAAGCGGTATATAAGTCTAAATGGTATTGCTATTCACTCCCATATCTTACCCACTTTCTGCCTTCTTCAGTGCATATTGCATATTTATAAGTAAAGTCAATCATATCAAAGTTTGTTTGATCCAATATTGTATTCTTGCATTAGCCAACCAAATGCCTATGAAAACCCTATATTACCAGACATAATGGGATTTTTTGATTTATTTTGCCCAAAGAGCATAACTTCACAAGTTTATATTATTCCATATTTGGGGGCCCATTTTCCCACATTGGAAAGATCCCTCTGAAGTTCTTTTCAGTCCTTTTATTTTAATCATCTCATCCTAATTTGCCATTCTACCTGGCTCCCTTACTCTTTACTTAGAGCACAGATGTCAAACTCTGTGTCACGTTGCTGTCATGTGACGTTTCGTGATATTTTCCCCTTTCATGGTCCTGGGATGGGCGTAGCAGCACGTGACACATACACCCCACGGTCCGCTAGTTTAACACCCCTTGGAGCGTATTAATTTATAAACAAATTAATACTCAGCTCTTTAAAGGACTCAAGTGTTTACATTTCACGTGAGAACTGCCCACTGTATACCTACCTTCTACCTTTTCTTCTTTCATAATCCTACCCACTGGCTAGAGTGGCAGGACTTTATATTCAAAGCATCTGGGAAGGATGGGTACTTTGATTCCTTCATAATAGGCCTCTCTCCCCAGGAAATAATTGTATTTTTATTCAATTGACAAATAATGTTGGGAGATCATAAGCCACAAATTGATTTCCTGACCTTAATGACTAGTGTCAGGAAAGTGTGAAAATGGCTTGTTTAGAGAAATGATACTAAGTGGATCATTATAGTTAGTTAAAATATTCAGTAAGATAGCTCATTAAAAATAGAATACATTATCCTTGGCTGTCATGCCAAAAAAAAAAAAAAAGCACAGTTGACTTGTTTACAAGAAACAATGTTTCTTAGGATTTTTTGTGAAGCATTTTTTGTGAAGCAGGTCAAACTAAATATTGTATATAAGGATATAGAGTACTACTTACACTATCAATGCACATATTTCCCCCCCTGCCAAGATGGAATAAAAATTATTTGGTGAAAGGAAAAGGTGGCAGAAAAGTATCAGGCCAGCAAAGATTTTGGTTGGCCATTGTTTAGGGCAAAGATAAAATGTCTCAATTGCATGAAAGTGCAAAAGCCTCAAGTTTCAAAAACTCAGGTTTTAGTCACAAAATATAAGGGAAATGTACTTTTTGTTCAAATCTTACCTGTTTTCTTTGTTACCAGTAAAAAGAAATCGCTTTTCTTCAAATTGTGAAGCATTTTCTTCTTTAGTTCCTTTCATAGCTGACCTGGGTACTTCTGTATTTGGATTGTACCGGGATAAAATCTAAATAAGTTTAAACGAGGAGAGTTTGAAAAAAGAAGGTTTCCAATTTTGCTGATAAAATGCTAACTTTAGTGCAAATTAATTTTGCATGTCAAACCTGCAAAAGATTCTTTGGAATCACAGTTATTTCAGGCGGTGGTAATGGTGAACTGAAGAGGTCCTCATATACTGACGTTGCTGGAGGAGAAGGTTCTTCAGTACATTCCAGACATTTGTCTGAATCCAGGACAGGTTGAACACTGTGTTTTATAGGATTCTCTGGCAGTATCTTAGTGGCACTTGCATGCTAGAAAAAAAAAAGTACTGAAATTTTGAAACATAAGTTATATTTTTCAGAAAGTATCAACTCATTCAAGCAACCATTGAAATATTATTCTTGAGGCATACATACTATGGACTCAATATGAGACAGAAATTTTATTAAGAGATTCCTAAAATTTGCCAGTATGGTGCTCAATACTTACCATAGGTTGTATTTGCTGAGATTTTGTATCAAGTATTTCTGTTGTGTGTTTAGGAATATCCAAATGATTACTTTCTGGTGACTCTGATAAAACAGTGGTCTTTCTGTGGGGAATTTTCATCCCAGGTGTGCGAAACTCAGGTGCAGCAGGTGAAGCGAAACAATCATGATCTGAAAACATTTGATTGATTCACACTGAAAACATGTTAGATTATGCAGAAAATGGATCAAAGGATTGGTTTTCATACTTTTCGTAGTATAAGACATACTTTTTTCCGCTCTAAGAGAGTGGAAATGGTGGTGCGTTTTATACACCGAATACAGCCATTTTTGGCCTCCCGAAACTCCACCCTGCACGTCCTGTTTTTACCAAAAACAGGCCCATTTTTCGCAAAAACGGGATCTGCAGAGGGTTTGAGAGGCCTGCAGAGTGCTCCTGGGGGCGGGGGAGGGCAAAAATACCACCCAAACCCCCCATGCATCGCGTTTTTGCCCTTCCCAGATCCCAGGAGCACTCTGCAGGCCTCCCAAACCCTCTGCGCATCCCATTTTTGCAGAGAACGACCCTCTTTTTTGCAAAAATGGGACACGCAGAGTGTTTGGGAGGCCTGCAGAGTGCTCCTGGGGGCCAGGGATGGCAAAAACCAGACGTACGGAGGCCAAAAACAATTTTTTTTCTTGTTTTCCTCTTCGAAATCTTGGTGCGTCTTATACTCCGGTGCATCTTACAGTACAAAAAATACAGCACTTGCATGAAAAGGGAAGGCTTATTCAGCAGGATCAGCAGGGGACAGTGTAATGTGCCCCGTTATCTTCAACGATTTTTTGCAAATTTGCAATTCCTGATTGTTTCCTTTCCCCCCTCTCATCCAGAACCTATTTGGCGATATCTGGGTGGTAAGGAGTAGGGAAAGTGTCCTTGAATAAGGAAGAGATCTGAGTTTCGATTTGAGGGCTTAGCAGAAGCAAGTCCAGAAACACTGCAGGATTTTCTTTCACAACAAGGGGTTTTTCATCAAATCCCAAATGTTGGATGAAATACATTAAGGCACTGTTTCTCAGCCTTGACATTCTGAAGCTGATTCTCAAGACTTCACTTATGAATACAAGATATCCCGGAAGTTATTTGACCTACATAAGACTTACCACTTGCTTCATTTGATTGCCTGAGTGCTGCCAGATTCTGATTTGACACCATTGCCCCTGCTGATCTGGTCAAGTTATTAGCAAAAGAAAAAAAATATTATTTAAATGACAGTACAACCAATATATATCAAACTTTTCCCAACTCTCTCTTAAAGGTGCTTTTTTTCAAGAGGCAATTGGTTTTTCTTCTCTTTTCGTTTCTCATCCAAGAAGCTTCTTCAGCTCTGACTAGATGGTAGGGAATGGAAGGATTTATATAAACCCATCAGAACTAGATTCAGCAGTCCATCTGCATTAAAAAGACAAAGACCATTCTTTTGAAGACAGCAAAGTCCACGTTTTGGACAGAGGACCGCTGGTTTGAAAGAGGGGTCAAAGAAGCCATCTATGTCAAAACAGAACAGCCCTCTCTCAACGGGGAGGAATACGACATCATATATCTCTAGTTTATAACACAGTTCCAAGAAAGTTCCACACCCATTTGCACCACTCAGGTGACCCTGATGGCACAGATAAACCTCCAGGTGGCCTTAATTGGCTAAAAGAATGCAAATGACCAGCTATCTGTAAGGTGTATAAATCCTTTCATTCCCCACCATCCAGACAGAGTTAAAGAAACTTCTTGGATGAAAAGCAAAACGTTTTCAAAGAAAAACCAGAAAATCCAGTTACCTCTTGGAAAAAAAGCATCTTTGGGACAACCATGACCTGGATGATTGAGAATCTCCATAGACACTTTCCCAACTATATTCAAAGATAGCTCAGCTTTGATTTCCAGTGGATTTGTGCTTCCCTACAAGGCCATGGCCTTGTGCTTCCCTACAAATCCCACTAGGGATTTTTCCAAGTTTACAGCTCTTCTTTGAACAGCAAGTAAGGAGCTGAGAGGCCCTTTGCAACCTAAAGGTCAATTTTAGTACAGAAAGCTTTGCTCACACCACAACAGCTTTGTTGTTGTTACCTCATGGCTTGTTTACTGCAACTGATCAACCTAGGGCTGCCATAGAAGACATTTTGGAAGTTGCAAGATGATTGAGATATGCAGGGCCCCAAATTCTTCTGGTCCACTCATGTAATATTACTGTTTTGAGAACTGCACCACTTGCCAGTTAGAAATGTTCCTGCCAAGTACATTTCAGTGTGCTAGTTACTACCTTTAAAGTCCACTATGGCTTAGCGCTTGTACATATACAAGATTGCCTTCTCTGGATTGAATTTGCCCATTGTGAGAGATATAGTAGGGAGTGCTGCTTAAAGGGATCCTATGCTTGAATTTTTCAGGGATGTTCTACCTCAGAGACCATTCCACCCCCTATTAGTTTTGAAGAACCATGAAAATATGACTCTTCAGAAAGGTATTTGGACATATTTGAACATTTCACATGCATGATTTCTGCACTAAAATACATCATGGCCTTCTTGTTTATCCTTCTGTCTCTTTATATTTCAATATTATGTTATTACTTAAAAGCTGCATGGAATCGTTCAGCGATGGGGTAGCAGAAATGATATACCTATGCATGTAAGAAGATAACAAAAATAGTAGTCTTATTGCTTCAGACATAAAAGATACAAGGAGACAGAAAACGATAATCATTATACTTTTGTAATGATTTACAGATATACCACTTACCTATTTTTTCTTGATTTATTAAGCCAAAAGATTGTTTGGTCGTCCATTAAATTTGTGGTTTCATCATTTACAGACAGATCACGCCCGTGGATATTGAAATATTCTACTTTGGGTGACAAATATTCAGACTTATCCACTTTCACCTCTTCGTTCTGGCTATGTGGAATGTGTACTGTGTCTGAAGAACTTGGAAGGGCATATTTTGAAAGCCCAAAATCTGAAAGTTGAGGAGTTTCCAGAAAACTATGCGATCCAGATGATTTTTGAGGAAAATCAAGAGGTTTTGGTTCTATTTGATCAGATAATGCTGATCCAGCGTTGATTTCATCATCAACCTTTATGGCTTTAAAAAGAGAATTGTTTCACTGAATATGGTGATAAGACCAAAAGTCAAGGAATATATCACAAAGTTGGATGCTTTTTTCTGTATAAATATTGTCCTTCTATCACAACATTGCTTGCTCTGTAACCAAGGTTTGCTAGCTGTACAACAAGGTTTCACCAATAAATCAAGCATTTTAACCATGCTTTTTTGAATAAGTAATAGTGACCTGATTAGTATATAAAAATAAGACATGAATAACTCTAAAGCGAAAGCATATTATGTCTTGGCAATGTGTATATTCAAAGAGTTTAGGAGGATCATTTTTTAAATCATCTAATTTTTAAAAAGTGACAAAAATCTTTGTTTTTTGCAAGCAGCCCTATGAAATCACTTTTAAACAAATACTTTGAATGCATTTACAATATAATGTAAATCACGAACCTTTTAATTAAGAGGTTCCTTGTTTAATATTATGATGCATCAGACTGCTTATATCATTATACTAATAGTTTTTATTCCATATATGTCCTGTACTTAGTTATAAGAGAATAAAAAATTCCGAACTGTTACTACTATTGCAAATGCTCCATCACATCCATCAATGCCACGGAAATGGGAATAGTAAACTACATAAAGATGACTTTTTTTTACAGAACTGAGGCCAGTAAACTTTGTATCATAGGAAAACTGGCAAAAAATTAAAATAAATTGAGCATACAGTTTTTTTTAGTACATATGCATATTATAGAAATTTTTAACTTAAACAGTGCCAAACCTAGCAACAATGTCAAGATCAGATGATTCAAATCTATAGAAGATGAAGAGTGATATATAGGCTTTGCCAAGCTGAAGTGTCTATCCTTTTTAATATTAGTAATGCACACAGAAATAAATTGTAGAGTATATTAAAACACCAAATATTCTAGATTGAGGGGGAAAATTACCTTCATTCTTGCCAATAAGTGGCTTGTAACCGTATTTCTGAAAGAGATCTCTTATTTTTTCAAGATTGGTTGCATTTCTCATCATCAGAACTTTGCTGGCCTTTATGAAGTCGTACGTAGCCTCTCTTTCTGAAGAACTTGTATGTAGAATATTATCAGCATCAGCCTATGATTTGTTTTTGAGTTAGAATTTATGATTATAAAGTAATAAACATTAATAGTCATATGTGTGTGTATGTTAGTAAGCTACATGTCAGGTTTATCATAAAAGCTGTTTATTACATAGAAGCAGCAACAAAATTTCTTATGTTTTTCATTTTAATAAAAACAATTTAAAAAACATGTCTAGTTATGACCATGCTATCCAAAGCTACTTGTGTTTTTAAAGAATAAAGCTATCATCTCCTAATAGAAGAGTTTAGGATTGGGTTCTCTGGAAATATTGCACCATGGAAGGTTTCAGGAAGCATGGTATAGAAGAAATCAGGTTTTCTATCTTGGGGAATATGAAATACTATCCTAGGATATTACCTAACATAGAGAAGGCAACTTTCACACATACTAATCTTCCACTAAATCACATACTAATCTTCTACTTTAAACACATTTAATATAAACGTTCTAGAAAAGCAATTTGAAGGTGAAGAGAATAAAGAGAAGCAGGTCATATCTACCTTTAGTGTTCTGGCTTCAGAGTACAGTTCATGTAGATATCGCATTGGAGAATCATCTTCAAATTCTTCAAAACATTTGAAAATAAATAATCACCACCAATATCTTTAGAAAATGATGCACAACCCTGTACATTGATGTTTGTTATTTAAAAGATGAGATGTTCTAATCATATCAGAAATTAGCATTGGTTGGGAGTCCTAGGAACGTCACTATGATCTTCAGAAATGTACCAATGAATGCAAATTAAATGAATATTTCTTTTGAAATGAACTGAATCAGAAACATAACAATGTTCTAGTTAATATCTCATATGCAGATTGACACTGTGTCCAAATTTAGTGTTGTTTAAGCCAAAATCCAAGTTGTTTGGTTTTGTTTTAGCAGAAGCTTTCTGAAGCAAAGCAATTATTTACTACATTCTCACCTTCATCTTCCAGTAAAATTTGCTTAAATTGCTCAGCCTGCTTCTCCAAAGTGACTGCCAAAGTTCGCAGTTTGTTGAAGAATGTTCCTGTTACATCCATACTGAAGAAAAGCTAACAGCTTATTTCTAAGATGAATTTCAGAAAGAATATGAAAGTTTTCAACTTATGTTAAACACATTAAAATATTTTGAAAAAAATATTATAGCTTAGAAATAGCTGAAACAGCCTTTCCATACATGCAGATTTATTTAAAAGGGCACAGTTGATCTAGCAGCACATATATTTGTTATCTAATTCTAGATGTTTTCCCTCTATGTTGCATTTCTATTGTGGAAATGCTGCTTTCCTCCCAAACCCTAAACAAATCACCATGTATTCAGAAAAGATTAAAGGGCTCTCCCACAAAGCATCACTATTAGGTTTGGCTACTGTGATGTGCTCTACATAGGGTTGCCCTTGAAAAACCTGTCAGAAGCTTTACCTGGTCTAGAATATAGCAGTGCAAGCAGAGAGATGTACTGTTGCCAGTTGGCTTTGGGTCCAATTCAGAATGAAGGTTATTGCCTATAAAGTCTTATCTTGTATCAAGTTAGGATATTTGAGGGATCACCAATTTTCCGTGGTTTCTGCCTGGCCAAGTATGTGCCCACCATAGTTGGAGACCTCTGGGTTCCTTTGATTAAACAGTGTCATTATCAGGATCCAGAAAGTGTGCCTTCTATGTCATGGCATCTGTCCTCTGGAATGAAATTCCCCTGAAATCCATGTCACTCCCATCCTGTTGGTGTTCCATAAAGCCTTCAAGACCTCATTGTTTTCCCAGGCACTGGAGTGAGAGGTGGGGCTCTTTTAGGTCTGTCTTTTTTTTTTTGGTCTGTATACGGATAGTCCTTGGCTTACAACAGTTCATTTAGTGACCATTCAAAGTTACAACGGCACTGAAGAAAGTGACTTATGACCATTTTACACACTTACGACCTTTATAGCACCCCCATGATCGTGTGATCAAAATTCAGATGCTTGGCAACTGGTTGATACTTATAGTATGACTGTTGCTGTGCCCCGAGGTCACATGATCCCCTTTTGTAACCTTTTGACAAGCAAAGTCAATGGGGAAGCTAGATTCACTTAACAACCGGGTTACTTTTTTGGTTTGCAAAAAACCGACGGCTTTGGGGTTTTTTAGATAAATCTTTAAGTTCTATTTTAAGGGGTTCTGGGAGGGATTGTGGGAATGGATCTGGGGGGATCCATAAATCCACTGAAAGGGGTAATGGGTCTGATGATCATGGTGGGGAGGATGGGGACAGAAATCTGACAAGGATGCAGGGGGATGAAGCGATGGGCATTAGTATAGTAAGTGGGAGGGGCAGATATGACGGCTGCAGGGGGCCATATTATGTTTCGGGAGTGCGCACTCGATGTTTACGAACGATTGCCCACTCCGACCCCCAAAGCACTGCTCGTTTCCCGGGTTGTTCAGAGTCTCAGACCCTGGGTCTACGGCTGATGTTATGTAATGCCAGGTCAGTGGTAAATAAAGCCCCCCTCATTCATGATCTTATTTCAGAGCGGGGTGCTGACCTGGCAGGGATTACGGAGACCTGGTTAGGCCAGGAGGGAGGAGTTCCCCTTGTGGAAATGTGCCCGCCAGGTTTCCGTGCATTCCATCAGCCAAGGACTCAGGGAAGGGGTGGGGGAGTGGCAGCAATCATTAGAGAAAGTCTTTGCCCGAGGGAGGCCACTGTTCCTCAGATAGCCGGATGTGAGTCCCTCCTTGTGAAGTGGGGTCAGGGGATTCAGATGGGCCTACTGATTGCGTACCTGGCTCCCTGCCACGTAACAGCAGTCCTGCCTGAGCTGCTCGACATTATAGCCGGGGTGGCGGTGGAAACCCCCAGACTTATTGTTATGGGGGATTTTAACCTGCCATCCGCTGGTGAGATGTCGGAGACGGCTCGGGAGTTCATGGCTTCCATGACAGCCATGGACCTGACCCAGGTAGTCCAAGGCCCCACCCACTTGGGGAATCACACTCTGGACTTGATTTTTGTCTCTGATCAGTGGCTGAATGATCTAAGAATAGGGGATATAGACATCAAGCCCTTGTCATGGTCTGATCATTCTCTCCTTCACATGGACTTTCAAGTCACTTCCACCCACCGCAGGGAGACGGAACCAACCAAATGGTTCCATCCCAGGCGCCTGATGGACCCCGAAAGGTTCCTGATGGAGCTTGGGCCATTTCCTGAGACTCTGGCTCACGACTCGACTGAGGACCTGGTGGTCGCCTGGGACAGGGCGGCTACTGCGGCCTTGGACTGCGTTGTGACTTTGCGGCCTCTGACCCGATGCCGATCTCGTCTAGCTCCTTGGTTTTCCGAGGAGCTGAGAGAGATGAAGCGTCGGAAAAGACACCTGGAGAGCGATTGGAGGACAAGCCGATCTGAATCTGACCGAACACAGGTGAGATCTTATATTAAGACCTACCTAGTGGCGAAGTCTAGCTACTTCTCCGCTCTTATTGCATCTGCAGAGAACCGCCCAGCTGCGCTGTTTAGGGTGACCCGCTCCCTACTTCAGGTGGGGGTACAGGAAGATCCCTTAAAAGGTCGAGCTGAGGATTTTGTACAATTCCTGCATGATAAAGTTGCTCAGATTCGGGAAGGCCTGGACTCCGATTGGGTAGATCCAGGGGAGGAGATAGGGGCAGGTCTTGCGTTATCTGGGAAGAGTTTGACTCTGACTCCTGAGGACGTGGACAGGATTCTGGGCAAGCTTAACGCTGCCACATGTTTATTGGACCCGTGTCCCTCCTGGTTGGTACTGGCCTCCCGGGAGGTTACACAAGGCTGGCTCCAGGGGATTATAAATGCTTCTCTGAGTGAGGGTGTCTTTCCCGCTGCCTTGAAAGAGGCAGTTGTGAAGCCCCTCAAGAAGCCTTTCCTGGACCCGGCTATATTATCAAATTATCGTCCAGTCTCCAATCTTCGCTTTGTTGCAAAGGTTGTTGAGAGTGTGGTGGCGCGACAACTACCCCGATACCTGGATGAAGTTGTCTATCTGGATCCGTTCCAGTCGGGCTTCAGGTCACGATACAGCACAGAAACAGCATTGGTTGCGTTGGTGGATGATCTCTGGAGGGCTCGGGACAGAGGTTGCTCCTCTATCCTGGTCCTATTAGATCTCTCAGCGGCTTTTGATACCATCGACCATGGTATCTTACTGCGCCGGCTGGAGGGGTTAGGAATAGGGGGCACCGTGCTTCGGGGGTTTTCCTCCTTCCTCTCTGACCGTTCGCAGTTTGTGTTGGCAGGGTGGCAGAGGTCGACCTCAAGGCACCTTATTTGTGGGGTGCCGCAAGGGTCAGTCCTCTCACCCCTTCTGTTCAACATTTATGTAAAACCGCTAGGCGAGATCATCCGTGGTTTTGGGGTGAGTGTTCATCAGTATGCTGATGACACACAGCTATACATCTCCACCCCAGACCACCCCAATGATGCCCTTGCTGTGATGTCCCGTTGCCTGGAGGCCGTGCGGATCTGGATGGGGAGAAACAAGCTCAGACTCAACCCCTCCAAGACCGAGTGGCTGTGGCTTCCGGCGTCCCGGTATAGTCAGCTGGTACCATCACTGACAATAGGGGATGAGATCTTGCTCCCCACAGAGAGGGCCCGCAACTTGGGTGTCCTCCTGGATTCACGGCTATCTTTAGAAGATCATTTGACGGCCGTGGCCAGGGGTGCCTTTTATCAGGTTCGCCTGATCCGCCAGTTGCGTCCCTTTCTGGATCGGGACGCCTTGCGCACGGTCACTCATGCCCTAGTTACCTCCCGTATGGACTACTGTAATGCTCTCTACATGGGGCTCCCCTTGAAAAGCACCCGGAGGCTCCAACTGGTCCAGAATGTAGCCGCGCGGGTGATTATGGGCGCAGCTCGTTACGCCCATGTAATACTCTCCTACGCGAGCTGCCCTGGCTCCCGGTGGTCTTCCGGGTGCGATTCAAGGTGTTAGTTATCACCTTTAAAGCGCTCCATGGCTTAGGACCTGGGTACCTACGAGACCGTCTTTTGCCACCAATAGCCTCCCACCGACCAGTTCGTTCTCACAGGGAGGGACTACTCAGGGTGCCATCAGTCAAATTATGCCGACTGGTGACTCCCAGGGGGAGGGTCTTCTCTGTGAGGGCTCCAACACTTTGGAATGAACTGCCCCCGGAGATACGGAATATCCCTGATCTCCGTGCTTTCTGCCGTGCCCTCAAGACCCTGATGTTTCAACAGGCGGGGCTAAACATATGAACATGTGAATGATTTTTTTTTTAAATGTTATCTAATTCTGGGTTTTATTTAATTGACCAAACTAAGTAATAATTTTAATTAGCAATTTTATGATGTTTGTGTGTCTATATTTTTCTTGACTGTACACCGCCTTGAGTCCTACGGGAGAAAGGTGGTATAGAAATATAATAAATAAATAAATAAATAAATAAATACTAACTGATCACCTGCAGTGAGTCAATTAACAACTGTGGCAAGAAAGGTCGTAAAATGGGGTGAAGTTCACTTAACAAACATCTCATTTAACAACAGAAATTATGGGCTCAATTGTGGTTATCAATCGAGGACTACCTGTATTGTCTCCTGCTCCCATTCTGGTTTTTATTTGTACGCGCATTTATGTCATTATTTGCAAATGGCCCAGTCACTTGGTGTCTAAACTGGATTAATACAAAAAAAAAAAAAAATAACCTTATCCTCCTAATGGAAAATAAAATGATACTGTGCACATCTCCAGACACAACCTTTCTCCATCTGTAGATTGGTACAGTTTCAACACCCCAATTTTTAGCACATGCAGGAGCACTGCATTTATTCTGGGGAAGAAAGCATTTACCTTATTATCTTATTATTTTCCTTCAAAAGACAAGAGGGCTGCTTGAACAAGAACTGTAGGAAATCCGTTTTCGGGAGCCCGAACAGCCTCGCCTCCTCCCTCAAGACAAGAAGCACTCTAAGCCTTTCCTGAATATCTCCGGTCATTCGCAGGAGCCGCCGAAATGAGGGAGAAACAGGCCGCCGCAGCTCGCCAAAACTGCCGCCACAACGGGCGCCGCTCTTTCGCCTCAGGACCGCAGCGGGCAACTTCTTTCCTTCGCGGCCTTTTGAATTCCCCGGGACGGCGGGCACCGATTGGCCCACTCCGGCTCTGCCCGCCTCCTTATTGCAACGTCGTGACGTAGGCAGGCCAGTTCGCATTTACCTGCCTTTTTTTTTTTTTTTGCTTCGCCCTTTGATTCGGTGCTCTCGCGAGAGGCGAGACTTGAGGTTCTCGTTCAGCGCAGCGGCCTTCGGATCGCTATTTGGCTCGACCCGGGATCGGTTGTGGTGAGGTGGACGCATCGACGAGGCCCGGCGAGTTGGGAAAGGCCGGGTAGGAGCCTTGAGGAGGCAAGGGAACGTGCGGCGGCCCGTTGCTTCATAGACGAGGGACGACGCTGTAGGTCAGTAATAAGAATCGTGGTGGGGGCATCGCGGTTGAGGTGGCAGCCGGCCATTGCGCTGTGAGAGGGGCGGCTGTTTTCTGCAAAAGCTTCAACATTAGCCCAGTGCAGGGGTGGGCAGTTGTGGTTCTTTTACAACCTGTGGACTTCAACTCCCAGAATTCCTGAGACAGCCAAGCTGTCTCAGGAATTCTGGGAGTTGAAGTCCACAGGTTGTAAAAGAACCACAACTGCCCACCCCTGGCCCAGTGCAATTGGGGAGGTGACTAGAGCAGTTCTTCGCAACCTTGGCTACTTAAAGATAGGTGGACTTCAACTCCCAGAATTTGCCAAGGTCGAAGAAAAAAAAAGTGGAATACAACATGAACTATATTTATATCCTGGTTTTATGTGGGCTGAAGAAGGTAAGAGTCTTTAACAGAATAGCAGAGTTGGAGGGGACCTTGGAGGTCTTCTAGTCCGACCCCTCCTCAAGCAGGAGACCCCATACCCTCCATCAAGTGGCTGTCCAGTCTCTTCTTAAAAGCCTCCAGTGATGGAGCACCCACAACTTCTGAAGGCAAGCTGTTCCACTGGTTAATTTTTCCCAGTGTCAGGAAATTTCTCCTTATTTCTAGGATGATTCTCTCCTTGTTTCATCCCATTGCTTTTTGTTCTGCCTTCAGGTGCTTTGGAAACCCTCTCCTCTTTGCCGCAGCCCCTCAAATATCGGAAGAGTTAGTCCTTCTTTTCTCTAGCCTGGCCATACCCCAGTTCTTCGTATGTTTAACCTCCAGGCCCCTCATCATCTTTGTTGCTCTTCTCTGCATCTTTCCAAAGTCTCAAGTTTTCTATAATGTGGTAACCAAAACTGGATACAGTATTCTAGATGTGATCTTACAAAGTCTTTATTAAGCAATACTAATACTTCACATAATCTTGATTTCTATCCCTCTGTTAATGCAGCCTAGGATTGTGTTGGTTTTTGAGGCTGCTGTTGCACACTGCTGACTCTTATTTAAGTGATTGTCCACTAGGACTCCAAGCTCCCTCTCACAGTTACTGCTATTGAACCAGGTTTCACCTAATCTGTATAGCAGGGCTGTTAAACTTGCGGCCCACAGGTCAGATATATCACACGCTGGCCTCGCCCACGCCTGGTTTAGTGAAGGGGGAAAAAAAAGTCCCGATACGTCACGTGACGCCACTGTGATGTGAGTTTGACACTGTATACTGCTGTATACTGTTAATTCCAATGGTAACTTTTCTTTCAATGCAAATTGAAAAATATTAATCAAAATAATTAAAACACCTGTATCTTTCACACCAGTACACCTATTGGCATCAGTGTGCAAATTTAATGTGACATTCCCATTACTGTTCATTTCGTGAAAGCAATTCATCTAATTTTCTTTTCTTTCAAGGAGCCCTTTAGATTGGGTATTAATAGAGATATAATGGTTCATTAAAAAAACTTGAAAAAGTGAGCTTTTGATTTCTTCCCCCTTGCCTTTTTACTCTCTTGAAAAAAGCGAAAATATCTCATTTGTTTTTATGTTGTTCCAGAATCTGGCAAAAACCTTGATTTTCCAAAAGATCTTTGGAGATTAGCTGTCGAGCCACAAATGCCTATATTATTCTAATACATTATTAGGGATTTGTATTATGATATTTTTAATTTCTGTAAATGATCTGGAACCTCTCCAAATTGAGGGCACAAATTACTTAAATGCAACATAAAAATTAATTCTGTTCTTTGCTAATGTAAGTAATACATTGACTTAGAATGTTTATACACTTAATATTTCAAATAGTTAATATTTCTTATTTCTTTTTACAGGCATGTTTCTGACTCGAGCACTGTTTCGAAACAGAATTCCTGGAAAACAATGGATTGGTAAACACAGACGGCCAAGATTCATTACTCCTGTAATGAAGGCAAATATGATTAGGAGACTTGAAATAGAAGCTGAAAATGAATATTGGCTAAGTTGTCCATATATGACAAAAGAGCAGGAGTATCGCCATGATGAAGAAAATGTATCTGCGTTAAGGCAACAAAGAATAGCTGAAGAGAGAGCAAAGTTTCCTGAACACAAGTATGTTTCAGAATATCTGAAACACCTTAATGTGACAAAGAGATGGGCAGATTCCTGATGTGTGTCCTTTGCCATTCTAACGGATTTTATGGATTCAATGCGCTTGCTTTTAGTGACAATGAAACAATGCATAAATAAATATATTCTTGTTTTCAATCAGCTATTAGCTTCATAAATACATAAGTTTTTCTACTAAATTATGTATGCTTTTTTTTCCTTTCAGAGTTTAGTGCTATTGTTATAAAAAGGATTTGAGGGTGGTTGTTTTTTTTAAATCTCTAAAAGCTGGCTTTGCCTCCTTGTATTTCCATTCCTCTATTCCCTAGAAAATAAAATCTCATAAACCATGTATCTACTTATATATTCAGAGGCAGAAACCACAAAGAACATTCTCATTTTATCCATTTTACAGTATATGGCAATGGTTCTCAACCTGTGGTCTGCAATGTTATCGGGGTCCGTGAAGGCTTCAAGAAATGTTATGATTTAAATCTTTAGGGTCTTTGGTCAAAAAACATATTTAAAGAGGACGTGGGGTGAAGAAAAGGTTGAGAATCACTGGTATAAAATCAACTTTCTGGATTGGAAGTATATTTTGATGTAGTATAGTCACCCGATTGAAAGAGTTATTAATGCATGGCTAAAGTAAGGCTAGATACTTGTCAGTGGTACGAGCTCAGTAAACATCTTATTTGGAAGACACTAATTCAGGGTATGTTAAAGCCTAAAATATGCTCTTGAAATATTAGTAACAGAAAAGACACCAAATAATTTTAAAATTTTAATCATCAGTTAATGAGTGTTGTCCTAATTGAATTAAGAAGTGGAAGATATTTGCTTTTAAAACTCCCCAGGCAGTGCATAAAAATGACTGATGCATTTTTCATTTCAATAGAGGCTAAATGCATTTTAATGCCTTTTCTCTTTTTTATGTCCTTATTCTTTTATGACAATGCAAAATAAATAACTGAAATCGAAATATAGCAGAAAGCCTGTTCCCAAGTTATTTATTTTCTTATGCATTCATTATGTCATAACACATTAATGCATCATCAATTTGGCAAAGAAGGGCTTGAAGATTATGCTTTTTAAAAACAGTTATAATTAAGACATGATCTGTACTTTGATATACAAAAGTCAAACATGATTGAAAATTAATTACACTGGTGGAAAATATACATGAAGATATTACAAGGTGCAGTTAAAAATAGGAAAATTTCAGGCAAATTGATCTCTCTTACATAGTTCATTTATAAAAGCCCATTTAAAAAGTCTTTATTAAATTATTAGTGGCAATATGCTTTTTCTGTGCATAGGAATACTATCTGCAACATAAAGAACAGATGCATCATTCACATGTATCCTCTAAGTATCCTCATACCATTTTAGATTTGAATACTTGCAAGCCTACTACTACAACAGAGAGATCTATAAGTAAAATATCTGCATACACCTTTGTCATAACAGTGCAATGTGTCTGATGTACCCACTGGTATATAACACAGGTTGTGGCAATTTTGGCCAAACAATGCCATTCTATTAATTTATACTGGAGAAGAACAAGACATAGTGGATAGCGCTTCCGTAATTCCCTATAATGTGCAGTCTTGAGCCATATAGTTGTCATGTTAACAAAAATAAGTACAACTTCCGGTAAATATATTTAGGATTAAGGTAAAAGACCACTCCTTAAACTGCTTCCTGAAGCTTTCCTAGTGTAATTTAAGAATCCTGGGAGATACTAGGATTGCAATAGAATATAAGTTATTTGATAGTTTATTAGTTCTTTGGTACCAGGAAACAAAAATATTATCTCAAAATATGATCAAAGTATGAGCCATTTAATTGCTGTTCCATGTTCCAAAAGCCATCTTTAGTAATTTATTTTGTAAACATGGAGCCTCATTCTATTACAATTTTCAAGTATAATCTGGAAAATACACATTGGATTTTAAAGACTAACTGAAAACCTGCTTTTATAATACAGGTATATAAGATACATTTTTTGGTAGCTATGATCTAAATGAAATTGTATACAGTATTGTAAATAGTGTCATTTAATTGCTTGGACCTTGTCACTACATTAATAGAAAATTACAAAAATAACAATTGCTAGGACATTTCTCCAACACAGGATGCCAGAGATCTGTTTAATCAAGTGCTGTTTTAAGCCTTTTCTATTAATCAAAATTCCTTGGAATAAGAAATCATAATTACTAGAAAATACTTGTCTTATTTAAAACTGCAGCATAAAATCTAATTTATAATAGCAGCCAGTAAATCAAGTCTTAAGTCTCTAGAACTAAACATAAACAATAACTGGGAAGGGACTTCCTAAGGCAACCAAGAATCTATGCTTACAATATGCAAGCTATAATTCCCCAAAATGAATGTACATAAAAAATTTCTAATTATACCATTACACGTTCATTAGCAAAATGCTTTGATAAAGCACTTAAATAAAATCTATACATCTTCCAATACAATCGGCATGATATATCATACTCTTTGGTATAATTTCTTGAAATTAATAAGGTTTTCTACCTGTTAATTACAGTTCAGTACTATAAACACTTTTCTTTCTGACTCAACATATAGATCAGGGCTGTAAAACTCCTGGCCCATGGGCCGGATGCATCCCATGCTGGCCATGCCCACACCCAGTTCAGCGAAGGGGAAAAAAGTCCCAATACATCATATGATGATGCTGGGATGGCTTAAGTTTGACACCCCTGATATAGATGATTTCACTAGTCACTGTTCGAATTTTTTTCAATGGCTTAATGATTGCAAAATAATTTAAAGTACTAAATATTGCCAACATAGTTTTAAATTTACTCCTAATTATTACTAGACATAAATGTCAAACAAATAAGTACAAAGAGCTATTATTTCTATATATACTTTACTCAGAGAACCCTGTAATCCATTCATTTTTACTGATGCATTTGAATTTTAATTTATCTTTTAAGACTATTTTTGCTGTAGTCAAGTTATTGGTGTAATGGTATGTGACAATGACTTTGGGAGATGGGAAGAGCCACAGCCAGGGAAATGATTGGACAAGAGGCAGCTTAGCCTAAGGAAGCTATGTGGGTATGGCAAACATCTCAGAAGAAACCCTTCCTAGTTTCCTGGACCAAAAAGGCAACAGCAGAGACATATACTTTCAGAGCTGCAAGACTGATGTCTTACAAGATGGTCCAGAAAGGAAGCACACTCAGATGAGCTAAATGTAAACCTCACAAGTATGACATCAGTCTTGCAAAACATCTCCCCCTTGTCATCTTTAAGGTCCAAGAAATCACAGAAGGTCCTTTCTGAGACAGCCACATCCACATTGCTTCCATGGCCTAAATTGCTGTTATCCAGGGGTGAAATGCTCCCGGTTTGGATCAGTTCGGCCGAATTAGTAGCGATGGCGACCGGTGGCTCGGAGAACCAGTAGTGATGGCGGTGTGAGGCTCCGCCCGCCCGCCCGGTTGTTACTTCCTGATTTTAGCCAGGAAGTAACCTGTTTTTTACCCTTTGCATATGTACAGAAGGGTTTGCACATGCGCAGAGGGTCCAAGCGTGCTCCTGATGCAGTGCATGGACTTCCGAATCGGTTGGGAAGGTAAGTAGATTTCACCCCTGCTGTTATCCAACTCTTCCCCTGGCTGTGGCTCTTCCCCGTCTCTCAAGATCCTTCCCAAATATTACAATTAGCTTGCAATAACTGATCTTTCCTATGTACTAAATAATTTAAGAGATAATGTATTTGCCATAATCTCTAGTTGTGGATTTGCAGAATTTGTACTGTGTTCTAACAGTCTGACTTCCTTTTATTTTATCCTCCCTATATCTAGCTGTACTAGATAGCACTAATTCATAGCACGGAACCACATTATCTGACCAAGAGGGTAATGAGACCTTGAACCTAACTTGCACTGTAAAGATAGGATGCAGCATTGAGTCACAAGAACTGCACAATGTATTTTATTTCTTCTTGTTTTAGAAATTAATTTGGAAAAGCCACATTGATACATATATTTTGCATTTTATTCTATGTCCTGTTGTTTATACTCAAAATCAGTTTTTTAAAAATATATCACTTGCACAAATTTTGTTTTATGGATTGAAATAAGAAATGTAGAACTGTTGAGATACAACTGATGGTAATAGATTTAAAAGTATATATCAGGACAGGAACTCCTATACAACCACAGAGTGAGAGAAGAGATTATCCTCTTCAAAATCTTTCTCAACCTTAGCAACTTTAATATGGACACCAGCTCCCAGAATTGTAGGAGCTGAATTTCTAAATCTGCCAACATTGTCAAGGGTCATAATAATCAGAACATTGCTTGGAGGATTGGTGATTTGTGGTAAAGGAAATTCATGCATACAATTCTTGTCAGAGTCAAGCATCCAGTGTCTTCCTACCCTCTAACACAGGGCTGTCAAACTCCCGGCCCATGGGTCGGATGCTTCATGCGCTGGCCACGCCCACTCCTGGTTTAACGAAGGGGAAAAAAGTCCCAATATGTCACGTGATGACACTGTGACGATATGAGTTTGACACTCCTGCTCTAACAGATTAATGTAAATATTTACCGTTGTACTGAAAGTATACATCAGTATTTATTGTTAAAGGATAGGATTAGATCCAAGATCAAAAAGAGATAGAAAAGACGGGGAATCCTGAACAATGAAAGCAGATGGCTGTGAACAAGGTCCCCTTTCCTCAGTTCCTTCCCTAGTTCACTCAATGTTCTTAGTACAGAGAATTATGAAATCCAATCCCTCAATAACACTTTCATGCCAGCTTATTTTCTATTTAAAAAAAGCAAGAACAGAAAGAAAAAGAAAGGAATGATTTCTGTTCATGGCTGAATAACCTGCAGACTTCAGAAAGAATATGTATATTGGGGATATCAGGCAAAAAATGCTAACAAAATTAGCAATTATTAAACATTCTAAAACGGGAAGGGAGAACATCACTTTTCCATGTTTCCAAGAAATTAAAATATCAGATTTCTTACAAATACTGACCAAAATTGCTCAGGAAAATAATTTTCTCAATTAGCACTTCAAATTGCTAGTGAGCTGAGAAAGAAATCTTGCTTCTCTAATACTGTACAGTATTGTAACAACACTGTAGCAACAAATCAAGCCTGAAGGAAAAGGACTTCGATTATCAGAGAAAGTTAGAAAGTCAGTTTTTGATTGGCTGCTTTACAACACTTTTACCATTACTACTGGTTAACTCATGATGGTTATGGGAGGGAAAAAAACAAAACAAAAGTACCAAATATCAGTAGTCCACCAGATGATGATTGAGCCACATATAACTGTATTGTAGAATGTTAATGGTGAAATGCTACAGTAAACTATATGACTACCCTTTCCTACCCCACTTTTCTTCCACAGAACTGTTACGAAAGTAATGATACCAGCATGGCATTGCTTCACACATGAAGTTTGCAGAATCAGTCACTACTACAGTGCAGCTGGAATGCATAGTTTCTGCACTTCTGAGTCTTGCGGACCCTTGCAGGGCATTTGAGAATTTGGCCCTTGTAATAGCTTATGTCCATGTTGCAAAAATGCACATCACGAATCTTAAGGCATCAGACTTTCTGCACCGGAAGTGCTTATAAGCATCCTCTGGATACCATCAACAATCTCATTTTCCGTGTCTTGTTAACATGCTGGAACTGTTCCACTGATTTATTGGTGTCTTCCTTAAAAAAATAATATCCAAGCACAAATGTATTGTAGAAATCTATTTGGAAAACAAACTGTATAAGTATTGTATTGAATAAAGATAAGTAAAGGCAAGTAAAAGACACGGCTAATTCTGCACCGAAAATGGGTTTCTCTGCTATGAATTGCTGTATGTAAGAAAAGCTTTCCAGAAAAGATACTAAAACACATATGAAACCTGGGCTGCCACTTGCTTTGCTAAATCAGCTTTCTCTTGCCAAACTAGCTATTAATTTACAAACTATTATTATTTTTATACTGAAGAGGCTTCTACTCTGTCAATGCTTTGCAAACCTTCCATCTTCTCTGGAGTTCTTTATCTGTTTTTTGGATTTAGCCTGCAACTTGATGAAATCTATCTACTGTTTTCGGAAAAAAATCCAACATGGGGTGTTTAGTATCAATACAGAAATTTGGATTTAAAGCAGCATTTGTCCTTATTTCATACACTTATGTTCATTTCTTTTGAAGAACAGAATTAAAAACTGCTAAATTTGGAAGCAGCTCAAATTAAATTAACGTTTAATATGCTAACCTTGTGGAACGAAGTGGTAAAAATAAGATGACATTAAAAAATATGCAAAGTAAGAAAGAAAATATTTTATTATTAAGTGCTACTCAAGGTTAGCCTATGGTGTAGCCCATGTTTTCTTTCCTGTTTACATAAAAGATTTTGGAATCAAAGTCATATTGACTTTTCTGAGTATAGATTTTCTTACCATTTCTCCTTCTCTGAAAGAAATGGATACTGAGATAAGATCAGCTCTCCAATGAAACTATAATATGTTTTTTTACACCTGAAAAAGAAGAAGAGTCTGGTTTAGAGGTTTTAGACATTAGAAGCAAAGGAGGGCGCAATTACTACTTAGTTTAGAATAGAATGAGCTGGAAGGGACTTTGGAGGTCTTCTAGTCCAGCCCCCTGCTCAAGCAGGAGAACCTATACCATTTTAGATAAGTGACTGTCTAAATTCTCGACAGTGAGGGAGCGCTCACAATTTCTGGAGGCAAGCTGTTCCACTGGTTAATTGTCCTCACTGTTAGGAAGTTTCTTCTTAATTCCAGGTTGCTTCTCTCCTTGATTAGTTTCCAACCATTGTTTCTTGTCCTGCCCTCTGGTGCTTTGGAGAATAATTTCACCCCCCCCTTCTTTGTGGCAGCCCCTCAAACACTGCAATACTGTTATCATGTCACCCCCAATTCTTCTTTTCTTTAGACTTCTTCATGTTTTAGTCTCCAGGCCTTTGATCATCTTAGTTGCTCTTCTCTGAACTTTTTCCAAAGTCTCTACATCCTTTTTGTAGTATGGTGACCAAAATTGGTTGCAGTATTCCAGGTGTGGTCTTATTAGAGTTTTATAAAGTGGTACTAGTACTTCACGTGATCTAGTTGTGTTTTGTTTGCCGATATTCACTGTCTCCTCTGCCAGGTGTTTTAATTATTTTAATAGTGATTATTTATAGTTTGAATAATGATTGTTTTTATGCATTTATTGTTTTAATTGTAGTATGTTGCTGAGAATCTTTTTATGAAATGGACGGCCATATAAATTTGATAGATCCTCTCCAGGTATTTGTTTTCAATAGGAATTGTGAAATCCTTCCCCAAGATGGCTGCTGCCTGGTAGGAAGAGTTTTCTCACTTGCTGGTGATCTGCTGTTTTTGTTGCCAAAGTTGGTTCTTTGGCAATGTTGGTCCCTGGATTTGAGTGGAGGAACTTACGAATAACCCAAGATGACTTTTGGATGGCTGTGGACCCACCTGGGAGGGGGGATCTTGAAAATTGCAGTTCCCTGTGGGAGCAGCCAGAAAGTAATTGGCATTTTATCAAACTTTTCCTATCAGCAGACCGTTCTGGAAAGCAAGCCTGCTTAGTTTTTTTTATTTTTAAAAGGTAATTGGTTAGCTGAATGCTGATTTATTTCAACCTCCTTATGGATTTTATCTGTTCTTTTTTGTTTTTTTCCTTTGATGTATTTGGCTGTTTTCATTAACTTCAGCTTTTCCATATGGAAACATGGCCCTTCTTTGGGTAGTGAAAGTGCTTTTACATTTTTATTGGACATTCACCACAGGGATTTTTTATTTTATCCCTTTGCAAAAAGTTTGGAGCTTATTTTTCTTAATCCTTTTTAGTTTTGGATCAAAATATCCAGAAAACATTCTGTTCTTTTGTCTTTTTCCTGTTCTTCTCTGAAGAACTCTTACCTACCACACTGAATAACAATATATTGGATTACAGTCAAGGAGAGGAGGATGACACTCAAGAAAAGACTGCTTGGCAACATGCAACTCTTAGCTGAAAGCTTTTTTAAGAAGTTTGATGAACTCATAACGACTGTGGACAACATTCAGAGGCAAGTGTCTGTAAATAAATTAAACCCACAAAAAGAATGTGATTTCAAAGGAGTAGATTTGTTGGGAAGAAGTATGAACTCAGACTTAGAAATAATAGAGTTGACTCCATACACCTCCCTGAAGTTCAAGCCTGCACTTTTATATAACAGTAGAAAATAGTCTGGGTGAATAAGTTGTAAATTGGTCTTTTTAAAGTGGAATGAAGGAAGTTGGGGAATATATTTATCACATTTAACTAGGGACCAATTTCATCTGAACCTTTTTGTGAGAACAGACTGGCTTTGGAGATTGGACATATTGTATTTAATCAGACAACACTTGGTAAGATATAGTATTAAGAAACAAACATGGATATTTGATCCTGGATCAATCAGGGTTAATTTTTGGAATGATTTGTGATAGTTAAGAAGCTGTGGTAATTTTTCTACGAATTGATTACCATAAAAGTTCGTTAACAGAGGTTTTTGGAATTTTAATCTTGTCTTTTTTATTATTACTGTTCTTCCTGTTAAGTATTTTGTTATTAATACCGCATATAGACAATAGGTTAACAACTTATAAATAGAATTCGTAATTTAAAATTCTGTGGGGCTGTTTCTCAAGGGGTGGGAAACTAATATTGTTGTATTAATCAGCATTCAACTACGGAGGACAATATGTGTATATGTGTTAGTCTTTTTTTAACGCACCTTTCTATTTTAAAACTCTTCTTTGTTCTCTGTTTTTCTTTTTAATTTTTTGGGGTCTTTTGTATTTTAACTTTTTTTTGAATAAAATAAAGATAGATTTAGAGAAAAAAAAACAAATTGTGAAATCCTGCCCTGTAACAAGCTGCCATAATTATGCATACCTGATTTAACAGTTTCATCTTCTGAACTGACCTCCACCCACTGGTTATCACTGGCGAGCAACCGATTTTGAGATTCACTGAGTGGCCTAGTAGGAAATGGCTGACTAGTAGAAGAGCTGAAAAATAAAATTTCTGTTAGAGAGAATGGATTCCCACAAAAGTTCACTCTTGCAATTCTTCGTGAAATATGTTTAGAACTACACTCTGTTGCTTCTAATTATGTACTCCTATAGCCCAACGGTTCTGAGCTGCAAGCCTTGAATGATTTTAGATTTTTATTTTTTAAGAGTTGCTGCCATCATCTAATGGTTGTTCAGATTTCCAATGCTCAGAATTATAGCCCTAACTGCTGTATAACATTCATGTTTAGCCTAAAGAAAAACAACTCTAAATTTATAAGAAAACCCCACCAGCAAGATTAGATTTTTTTAAAAATGATCACAAATATAATACTCAAGACACTTCGAACACTGTTGCTTTATTTTGCCAAGCAGGATTACTAACTTCTGTTAAAAGCAATCTTGGAAATTGTTCTTCCAACAAATAGCTAAAATTGTTCAAAGGCTACCTATCAGGGATATTTTAATTTGGTTATTGATTGGACCAGTGGTGGGACTCAGCCAGTTTGCACCACTTCGGGAGAACCGGTTGTTAACTTTCTGAGCAGTTTGGCAAACTGGTTGTTGGAATAAATCATTAGGGCAGGGAACCGGTTGTTAAATTACTTGAATCCCACCACTGGATTGGACTCAGTGGCTTAAATGCTACTTTCAGACTTGGAAAGAGACAGCTAGAAACTTTTTGTTTCTAATTTCTCCACTTGCACATCAAAAACAGGTGACATGAATCCAATCTAGGGCTCAGCAAACTTCACAGAACAACAACGAAATACAAAGTCAAAGGAAAAGTAGTCAAAAAGATTTTCTGCACATTTTCTGTTAAAACAATTTAACTTAGTAAGTTTCCAATACACATCTCCTATTTATTTATTCATTTAATCTGCCACAATCAGCAAGAAATTAATGCGCAATTATAATAAAGATAAAAAATAAAGCTAAAAAACAAAACCAAAAAAAAAAAAAAGGAATGCAAACAATAGAACAAAATTGATGTATCCCATATAGTGTCAGCCTAGTGTGTAATCCAGAAACGTGACCGGCTAGATTAATTCTACTTTATTTTAAGCAGCGATGGTATTCAGCTGGTTCGGATTGGTTTAGGTGAAGCAGTAGTAGCGACCTCCTATGCAGTCCTATTTAGACACGTTTTCTAAACTGTGCGCATGCGTGCAAGCCACGCACGTGAGCAAAGCTTACATTATTGGTGCGCGGTGAACCAGTGGTAAAATTATATGAAACCTGCCTCTGATTGTAAGCTTACAAAAATAGGATCTTGCAAGTTTGAAAGTACAACACCTCCTTGCATTTACAACCCAAGAAACAAGGGAGTGTCCCTTCTAAGACATTTATCATACCCACATTCCTTTTGTGGGCTTCGCTGCCTCTTGTCTGACCATTCCTCTGGCTGTGGCTCTTCACCCTGCCTTCCAAAGCCATTAAACATAGGCCCTTTGGCCTACTTCTGTTTTTAATATCTTGCAGATAGCCAGCAATTGGAAGTGAGGGTGGGTAGGTCACTTCTGATCCTTCGAAGGCTATTCTGTAGCACTGGCCCAGCCAATGATAAACAGCATCTGTAAACTTCAGCCCCCTGCATTCTGAGAAAGTGAAGGATCAACAGCAGTTTCTCTCTTTACTGCTGAAATGGTGCCATTAGAGTCAAGTAAAAGGTAATCCTATTTCCCCATGGTAGAGGCAGGGATAGAGAAGATTGGTTCCTGTTGGAGGAGATAGCTATTTTGAAGCTCTCCTTGTTTTAGAGAACACGTATAACTACGCAAGCTTTTCCTTCCATCTCAAAAGTCAAGATAAATCACAATTTTTGGGGGCTCATTTTTACTTTTTTAAACCTATTTTTCCTTTCTTTTGCTTTTTAGATACCTTTTTGGGAACCTTTTGCATAGCCCAAAAAACAAAACAACAGTGATAGATTTCTCTGAGGACCTATGGCACACAAGGGCAAGAGGGGTTAAGCCACCAACGCATAACACTGAATAGCCTCAGTTCTCTTCCACAATTCCCTGAGGAGGTGTGATAAGTGCTACGGTTCTTGAATTGCTGGCCTCTCAATGGAATGATACTTTTCAAGCTTCTATAGTGACTTCTTCAGGTCATATTCCATCTTAAAGCTCTAGCTACTTTTCATTACCCAGTCACGAACACCCAGTCAGGCTGCAGCTTTGAAGATCTTCACCTACAACCAAACACCCCCATTTTCACCATTCACACATGTTAATGTGACAATCCTTTTACAGATGGATCAGGAAAAAAAGGAAGTTTTCATTATCAGTTTCCACTGCCCAAGCCCTGGCCTTCTTAGAGGCAGATCATTGACAGGGGTGACAAGCAAGTATCGTCCACAGATGAGGACCAGCCCTCTCCTCAGCCTTAGTATCAGGCAGCAATGATCCTCTCTCAATATATTCACATGACAAAAGATTTATAAAACAAACATCTCTTATTACAACCAGCAATTTAAAGCCTTGTTTGGAATACTTGATTTGGAATATGGTATTCTCAATACTAGTAACATCTGACAAATATCAAGTAGATTATATTGGGAAGAAGGAATAACTTTGAGAAGCAGGAGGAACAACTGCAACAAAGGCAATGGTCAAATGACATAAATCTGAGTCTGGAGCAGAAATGTAGATTGAGAAAAACCCTCCCTAGTTCTCACTAAGATAAAAGGAAAGTGGGAGGGAGTATAGTCAGACTTGCATGATTCTGTTATCGTAATTTTACAACAGAAGTACTGTAGTATTAATATTTATTACTTTGGTTTCCTAGTCTTGTCTACCTTAAAACCACACATTGTTTGCCAAAAAAGAATTCTGCACAATCTAATCAGACATCATCAGTCTGCACCTAGACTTGAACTTCATGACTCATATGAATTCAGTTTGGCATTGGTGCCAGGCAGCAATCTTGTCCTTTTTTTCTGCCCTATCCCAGACTCTAAATTAAAGAAGAAATGGTCCAAACTGGATGTTAGAAAACAGCTCAAGAGGAAGAAGAGATTTCAATCTCTTCGTTTCCCTAGACAGCCCAACTGGCCTGCAAAGCTTCCTTTAGCACCTCTCTTCAATCAGAATAAGCTTGAAGTAAGGTACTTCCTTATAGTGGAAGCTGAGCACTTCGCCTGTCCAGGCATTGTCAGAAAAAAGGCAGAGGTATTTATAGAGTGGGCCATCAATATCTTCAACCTGTATAGAACCTAACATGTCCATCCCGTATTCTTATCAACTCTGGTTTTGTTTCTATGACCAGTCTTACTGGTGTGTCAATTAGAAACTGGAAGAGAGTGGTTTCTCTCCACAGAAACCCACACCAGAATCCTTATTAGCTCTGTGTCTGAAGAGAGTGGGATTCCCAAATCAGCATTTTTCTCTCTGCTCGAAAATAAGAAACTTCACAATCAGTCCATTATACTGTTTCAGACAAAGGAATGATGATAGGCAGGCAAATTGAGAGTTCCATGCCAGGCTTCTTCATATGTGTTGCACTATGCATTCATTCTCTCATACACTCTCATTGCAATTAGGTTTAAAACTATTTGGGAAGTGAATTCTTGTCTCTGATTAACTGCTGATGAGTTAAAAGTGGTCCACTGTGTGTGGGAACGTGCAACAGCAGACTTCTGTGCACCTATGTAGAAAGCATTGTTCACACCTTTTAACAGTTTCATTTTGGCTTGAGACAGCAAGCTGCTCGGGATCCATAATCACCAGGCGTGTTGGAAAGTTGCAACCATCTCCTAAACTGCACAGACAAGACAGAACAAATATTTCATTACCTTGCTGAATACACACAACAGAAACATCTATACAACTTTTTAAACATCACATTAAGTGGAAGAGTGGTACAAAGACCAGGAACATAACATATTCAACATCAAGTATTGTACCTGTTGCAAGAAAGAGCTTATTGTAGCTTCATGTGGCTTTTAGAGAACATTAACAATTATTTGACATTAATAATTTGTCTGCAAATGTCAAACGGTTGTCATCTAAAAAAATAGAACGTTCATAAGTTGCTTTTCAGATCAGGAATGTCTGAACAGTATGTTCTTGCAATCTTTATCAGTACATTCCTGGTGCAGTCTATGTAATTCCAGAGTACACTGTATACTCTTGCTTAACTTTCTGGATCAAACAATTATGAACTCTTTACAATTTTTTAATAAAGGCTTTTAGATATTGCTGAAGAAATTATTCATGGAGGCAATATGGTCACTAGGAGTTGAAAATTACTTGATGGTGCATTGTCAATCAAAAGAAAGTGTAACTGGCTAATTGGACTGCTGACTTCATCAAGTACTATAGCAGTGATGGCGAACCTTTTTTTCCTTGGGTGCTGAAAGCGCGTGGTATAAGATGAATATCATTTAAAGATTTATAGACTTCTGAACTCTATACCCAAAATTTAGAATTCATAACTAAAATACATAAACGACAGTACCTCGTAAAAATAGGGAGCAGCCAGTATTTCTTTTCATCTCCAAAAACCTCTCTTAGGTTTTTTTGACATCCAAGAGAGAACCCATTTTTGTCAGGCCCATTTCGAAACATTGGTGCCCGGAAAGCTTCTATATCACACATAAACAAAGGAAACAAATTAATCAGTTTAGGACAGTGAGAAAGTCTTCCATAGTGGAATATTAAGAATAACACAAGATTGAGTCATCTCTCATGAAAATATTGTCACTTGCAACATGTTACATGTTTTAAACTACATTGCAGAAAGAACTGTTTCAGATACAAATCTACAACAATTTTTTTTTCGTTTGATCAGACCATTATAAAAACTAAAAAAAAAAAAAGAGAAAAAACTAATACTTTAGAATGCTATCACATTTGTTTAGCTAAACAGGATTGTAAAATTTATTTCAGTCAGCAATTAAAAAACACAATTTTCCTTTGAAGCCCTTTGCAATTATTAATATTACTTTCTTCAAACAGAATAAGCTACTTTGCTGTAATTTCCATTTTGTGTAATCTAAAAGCATGCATGGTTAAATTCAGAATATACAGAAATCCTTATTTATTTCCTTTTAAACAATCAATGGGTGTGTAGTCTATAACAAAGTGATTGTGGCCTGGCATCAATAGGGAGATATTTTCTTTCCATCTTCCCAAAAGTTTCTGTAGTTAGAAATAACTCCTATCATAATGATTTCCGTTTCCTTTATTCATTTTCTTAGCAATGTTAAGTTTAGTTTGATAAGAAAAGAAACAGGAATCTGACTTTTGCTGAGACAAGATTGTAAGACTAAAGACACTTTAGAGGTGTCTTTACACAAGGACACAAGCAACCTAGAACTAAGGAGAAATTTCCTGACAGTTAGAACAATTAATCAGTGGAACAACTTGCCTCCAGAAGTTGTAAATGCTCCAACACTGGAAGTTTTTAAGAAGAGATTGGATAACCATTTGTCTGAAATGGTATAGGTTTCCTGCCTAAGCAGGGGGTTGGACTAGAAGACCTTCAAGGTCCCTTCCAACTCTTCTATTCTATTCTATTCTATTCTATTCTATTCTATTCTATTCTATTCTATTCTATTCTTCTATTCTATTCTATTCTATTCTATTCTATTCTCTTCTCTTCTCTTCTCTTCTCTTCTCTTCTCTTCTCTTGGGCCTAATAATATGCAAATATGATTAGATATTACATTTACAGGATAATCTTGGGTCAGATACAACTTTGAACATAGACACAGCTCACAGAGTTATGAGAATGAGATGGAGAACCTGGAGCTGCTTGGTCAATGGATGGGGTAGGAACTAAAGAATAACAGAAATCATCATCATCATATCATCATCCCTGTAATTTACTAACCAATTGTTGATCTGTTTTTACCAACTAGCCAGCAGTGGTAACTAAACAATGACAGTATGCTGATGAAGAACATGGCAGCCACAAAGAAAAGGAAAAGGACATGGAATTTTGCCCGGGTATCTGGTAGTTCGTTCTGAAAAGAAAAAGAAAAGAACTGTATTAATGCAATTTCATCCATTTTCTGATCAAATGCTATTTTCTTAGAACTATTTTATTCTGAATTAAAATAAGTAACATGGATTCATGTACAGCAGCTAACACTTAAGATGTGAATTTGACAGCACACAGTGTATTTCTTTGTGGTCATAACTTTCACAACTAATAGATAAAATTCACAGAACTGGAAAGGTTAACAACTGACTGCCCGCCAGTCAGGTCAGGAGGAAAACAAATATTGTTCAAATTCATCTTCTTAAATTGGACATTAAGGATAGAAGAGCTAACAAATTGGCAAGATGGACTAACTAATGATTAGCAAAGGAATAGTTGTTGCGCTGGATGAAGTAAGAAAGATTTAAGCAATGTTTTCGTTAAGGAAGAAAAGAATGATAAAAAAATTAGACCTGTAAATGATGCATTTAAAAAATTTAAGGAAACTTCTTGAAAATATAAGATTTTAACGTAGGAATCCTTCGACTCCTCAGAAGACTTTTCAGGATTTCCTCCGCTAAGGGAAAAAGTAACTCTATTGATAGAAGAGAAGGCTGAATTTCAGACCGTATTTGCAACCAATAGGTATGGAAACCTCTGCAGTTGACATTTAGCAGGGGCAGAGATCCGAGAGAAGAGGCAACCTAATACAACACTTGGATGTGCAGAACTCATGGTATTTCCAATCCCCAACACACTCCAAACCATGTCCATTTCAGCTGATGTTGATTAATGCCTTCTCTTGAAATCAATTGAAAGATTAATTTGGTGTTAAGAAAAGGGCTCTGTATTAGGTGCAGACAAGCAACAACACTGCAGCATTTTTCTCCCGTCTCCCAGTATAATCTTGAGAAAGAATCAGAGGATTGATCCATAAAGTTAATTAAATTAACTCAAAGAAGGAAGTACTCCACTTTGGTTTTCTTTTAACTGAAACGTGTGCGTGTGATAATAATTTTTATTTACTGTCTTACTACTATTTTTTTTAAATATGCCAACGTTATGTTCTTGGGTGATATGGATAAGACACTTTAAGGGATACACAAATGTTTAAAATCCAAAATTGTATATTTTTGATGATCAATGAGGGAAGTAAGCCAACTTTTTCCACTTTCAGTCTACACAAGAATAACAGTTACTAAAAGAAGGAGCCCACAAAGCACTGTCCACAAGGAAGGGGAACAAAAGGCTACTGGTTTTTTGGGGCTGCTGCCCTTCTTCCCCAAAATAAAGTGACTTCAGAAAGCATGAGTCTAGTTTTGTTCAGTGAAGACTCTTTTGGCAGTGAACAAAGAGCTCAAGGATCTAATATTGATAGTTCAGGAAGGACATAATCTAGTCTGGGAGAATAAGACCAAATTTCTAACAGGTTTTCCTCACCATGTAGGTACTTGTAGGCAAAGTTCAAGGGAGGAAGACCTTCCTTTATTCTTTTTATAATGATTATTTTTGTGTGTGTTCAGGGAGAAATGGGAAGAGAATCAAACTGCAGGTGTGAGGAATACACCTTGAGATCCTGAGATGGTATGGACTCTGGATCACATCCTCTGAACACATAGCAGTGGCCTAGCCAAAATCTTGTTGCAGAATCTTGCGGAGGCTTGTTGCAAAAATTTTAAGGGTTTAAATCAGGCCTGTCAAGCTGGCAGCCTGTGGGCCGGATGCGTCATGCGTAGGCCACGCCTACCGCAGCTCCACAAAGGCAAAAAACATCGCGATATGTCATGATATATTACATGACATGATCGAGTTTGACACCTGTGGTTTAAACTATTTAAACAAGATTATACCTCATGCATTTCAAAACATTTGTATCGTAACAGAGTACACTGTACGCAGGAGAAAGGAAAAGATAATTCTTTATATATTTTAAAGATATTTTCCATATACTGAAGATTCGTGTGCTGAGAAAAAAGTTTAGTGTTTTATTAATGTAGCACAATTTCTATGTGCTCAAATTGCTAAATACCTTATTAAACAATTAATAGCTTCATTTTAAGAATTCAATAGCATATTCCTTTTAAACAATGACAATACAACGGGGAACTGAAATTGCTTCTTTATTAATAAAATATAGATAACATTAACATCCATTTAATTTTCTGTCAGTATATGCTACACTTCAGAGCACCAATTTCTCCCTCAGGCATTAAATAAAATGCATATTGCTAATTATAAAGAACTGTTGTATAATAGTATTGTAACCCACTATCAAGAAATAAATGTACAAAATAACATACTAGCAGAGACTACTGCTTAAATTGCATTTTACCTTTGGACAATTCTCAGCAGATTTCCTGCGGCAAAGCTTTGTGCAAATAAAGACAATTTATTAAAAGGCTATAACCCCTTAAGACTAGTGTTCAGAAACAAGTAAAAATGCTGTTAGAAAACTGATGGTCTTTGCGTGCACAAGGTGTAAAGCGTGCAGTATTCAATGTCAAGAGGCCAATAGTTTACATTACATGAATATGTGAAGATGAACTTGTGTTTGCATAATGAGATAAAGGAGTCACTGATTTTAATGGTGTACATTCAAGGCACACCATTAAAATTAAGAGATCTATTCATTGCTCTCTCTAATTTTCATTATCAGAAGCCCAACTTGGAATCATCTCTACAATAGAAATCAACTAAGTAAATTACTGGTAATTTCTGTCTATGTTCATCATAATTTGAACTAAAATTTGTTACCCAATTATGAATCAAAGCATTTTGACACTATGATTTATTATTTGATTTCTCTGACCCCTTAATCTAAATGGTCCCTGCACTTCTTCATCTCCTGAAGAATATTTAGGAAAAGTATTAACACATACAAAAGACACACACTCTGTCCAGTTTCTCCACCTTGTAATCTTAATTGTCAACTCCAGTTGAAAACAGTTCTGCAAATTCCTTCCTGTTTATATGATAAACATGTACAATAAAACACATGTACACATGGCAACCTTTTTAAATATGTGCATATTAGCTGGAAGTAATATTCCAACAAAAAGCCATGTTAAAAAAAAATAACGTGAATAGGCATGAACACGCAGAAGACTAACAGAGTGCATCCAAAAACAACAACTAGCAATCAGAAGACATGATGAAAACAACTTATTCTCACAACATGGATAGACTCAGCCGTAGTTTCAATGGGGGAAAATGTGGGCATTCTAGACCATGATGCCAGGGAATACCTCAAAGCTTGACATTCAGACGAATTAACCATAAATTGATACATAGAGATAAATCACATTTACACATCATTCAAAAAAGTCCATAAAACATTAAGGAAATAACAACAACAACAACAAGAGTACATCCTCTTCAGCAGCCAATACCCAGAATAAGCAAGGATTAACATCAGACCAAAAAAAAAAAAAAAAAGCAAACCCAAAACAATATCCTAATCAAGGAACTACCAAAAAGAAAACCATATCCCCACCAACACTGGTAGGACAAGCTACTATATATAAACAGAGAGCAAACCCAACTAACTCCCTGCTAGCATTAATGATGTTACCTATTCAGGTAATTAAATATCTGCAAGCAAACAACCAAACTCAGAGACTTCTAGGACTTCACAATAACATGAATTAATAATTGAGTAAGTTATATTGAAATGCTGAAATGTACCATATTGACAAACAGAGAGAATTAGGAATATTTTTGGAAGAAGAACAAATCATGGAAACAAGTCTCTCTCTCTCACACATATATATATACACACACAACCTCCTAGGGATTATTCACAAGCTCACTTTAGAAAATGAACTGAGTCGCTCTAAGAGGAAGATGGAGGGTCTCTAAATATAGTAAATAAATTGGATTTCCTATACAGATTTATGCAAGCAAACATACATTCTTTCTCTCTCTCATTCCCCATCTCAATCTTTTTTCTTTCTGAAGAAATAGAAAAAAGGGATTATAATGATATAATTACATTGGGAGGGAACAAAAAAAGCAGCAAAACTGGATGAAGATCAGGCAAAGAGAAGAACTCCTGTTTAAGCATCACAGAAGGGTTAAAATTCTGTTCTGCAAAGAGACTTCAGACAACAATCATGGTTCAGAATAATCTTCAAAGGCATTAGTGCTTTGCCACAATCTACCACAAGGCTCTGTTTTAGGCCCAGTACTCTTCAACATCTTCATCAATGACTTGGACAAGGGGATAGATGGGGAACTCATCAAATTTGTAGATGACACCAAACTGGCAGGAACAGCCAACACTCCAGTAGATAGGCTTAAGATACAGAAGGATCTTGACAGACTTGAACATTGGGCCTATCTAACAAAATGAAATTCAATGGAGAAAAAAGTAAGAAAAACAAAATGCACAGGTACAATATATATGGTATCTTGCTCAACAGTAGTAACTGTGAGAGGGATCTTGGAGTCCTAGTGGACAACTATTTAGATATGAGCCAGCAATGTGCAGCAGTTGCCAAAAAAGCCAACACAGTTCTAGGCTGCATAAACAGAGGGATAGAATCAAGATCACATGAAATGTTAATACCACTTTATAATGCTTTGGTAAGGCCACACTTGGAATACTGCATCCAGTTTTGGTCGCCACGATGTAAAAAAGATGTTGAGACTCTAGAAAGAGTGCAGAGAAGAGCAACAAAGATGATTAGGGGACTGGAGGCTAAAACATATGAAGAATGGTTGCAAGAACTGGGTATGTCTAGTTTAATAAAAAGAAGGACTAGGGGAGACATGATAGCAGTGTTCCAGTATCTCAGAGGCCACAAAGAAGAGGGAGTCAAGCTGTTCTCCAAAGTACCTGAGGACAGGACAAGAAGCAATGGGTGGAAACAAATCAAGGAGAGAAGCAACTTAGAACTAAGGAGAAATTTCCTGACAGCTAGAACAATTCATCAGTGGAACAACTTGCCTCCAGAAGTTGCGAATGCTCCAAAACTGGAAGTTTTAAAGAAGAGATTGGATAACCATTTGTCTGAAGTGGTGTAGGGTTTCCTGCCTAAAGAGGGGGTTGGATTAGAAGGCCTTCAATATCCCTTCCAACTCTGTTATTCTAAATTCTGACCTCTGCAGCCATTTTCACTTCTTGGTTATTCCTTTATTTTCAACTGTTTTTATATATTTTTCAGTGAATAGCCAGACACTTCTCTAGGGACATCAGCAGATTAATAAATTGGAAACTTTTGAGCTTTATTGCTGAGGTTCTGCATAGTTATTCCAATGAGGCTAAGCCTGTGCATGATGCTCCAGGTGGCTCAAGTGCTGTCTTCTACAGTTTTCCCTTGATGGTTAAGTATGCAGTGAAGGGACAGGAACTATCAGAAAAAGCTGTCCCCTGAATCAAATAATACCCCTATTCACTGGTAATGAATCTTTTTTTTTAAAAAAAACAAACACCTCCAGGTAATAAGGTAATACTTAAATTAAAATAAAATATTTGATACTTAATGTGAAATGTTAAGGAAATATGACGATCAATTTTGCTCAAAATTAATTCTACACTAAAAAAAAAATCCCTTAGTGCATCTATGGCTCTATTCCAGATTCTGCTCAAATCATTGGGCCAGTTGCCTTGGACTAATGAAAGCAGGCAATCCAAGGACATCAGGATATCTATAGATTTTTTTTTCATCCTATTTTCCACAACAACTCATATTTTTTAGCCATAGTTTTGGCAAAATTAAGTAACCTGAAATGTTCCTATGTGGCAAACAGAGGGAATTAGGGATCTCTTGAAGTACAAATCATGGAAGGAAGTTATACACACACACACACACGTAACCACCAAGGTATTATGCAAAACGCACGCATACACACCTAGCATGGGGGGTTTGCAAAACACCCTACAGAATAATAAGTACCAAAGCTGACTAAAATATTGATATGACTTACCTATTAAATAAATTTCATAAACAAACAAACAAACAAACAATGCTAGACTATGGTTCACTAAGACACAAAATAATAACATATCATGGTAAACAATAATATGTCGTTATGGATCACAATGCTAGTTGCATGCAACCCAGTAAAAACAAACCATGTTATAACAAACAAAAGGAAGAAAAGAAGAAAGGAAGGAAGGAAGGAAGGAAGGAAGGAAGGAAGGAAGGAAGGAAGGAAGGAAGGAAGGAAGAAAGATCCTTGTTCCCTAGATATTTAGTAATAACAAAATAAGTGCAGTGTCAGAGACAGAATGCTCGAGTGGAAAATGTAGCCTCCAGGATGTCGGCTGGTTAAATCAGAAATCTCAGCTTCAACTAACTTCTCTCTCAATAGGGACATACATATTATGCCTTAATAAGCCAAAGTATTGATATGCTAAGATTATTTTAGCACATATCACCTTTTATTTCAGTGAGCCATGCTGCAATATCCAGGAAGGTTTGGTTAACTACAGTTTTCCATTACATGCAAATTGGGGAATTACTGTTTCAAAGTTTGGAATGCATCAAGATCTTAATACAAATTCAAATCAAATTTCAAAATCAAACATTTCAAATTTCATTAAGGATCCTATTGTCTTGCAATGTCTCATCTGTGACTCAAAACAAAGTCTTCATTACTTAATGTGCATGTACATTAATGTGTACATTAATGTGCATGACATGCCAAGAAGAGAAAAGGAACTGCATGAATTGTACCAGTTAGTCTACAAATATCTGTATTTGCCTGACTCATGAAGAGATAACACAGGTGTGTGCAGGTTAACAATAAATAACCCCTCATGATTAGGTTTACCCTGAGTAAAAAAAAAAAATTGAATGCAAAAATGCATGTACAAGTTATTTTTACTATAAAAATAAACATAAAAATGTTTCATTTTGTGCTTACTTACTGTATAAATTATTCACATTCAAGTAACATCCTTCACAGTCTATGAATGTTAGCCAATTCTTTTCCAAAACCATAATGCTGCTATTCCAAAGGTTTAAAGCAATATTAAAAATGATCTGACTTACGGAGCCAGGTCATGCTATTCAATCAGAATGAAGATTAAAAATCAGGTTTATTTTGAAATTAGAAGAGGGCAATGTTGATATGAATGTCATACATATATAATGTGCTTTCTTAAAACATGCATGAAAAGCCAACATAAAAGATACAATCCACAAGACAGCAAATTTGGCTGCAGCGAACCATGTATTATATATAAAATTTAATTATTTAGTATTTTACTACTTCACCTCAAATTGATGAGTTAGGTATACTATGAAGCATGAAAACACAATGCTTCTGTATTTTCTTTTTAAAGTTTAAAACTTTTTAATTTTAAAGAACTTACTGTCCAAAACTTTATGAAATACTGAAGAACCGTAGCAGCAACAAACAGACAATACAGGAGGGAATAAAATAAAAAGAGGAGAAAAAACTTGTAGTTGGAAAATCCCACGCAGTTATTCACCCTAGAAAAGGAAAAAGAAATAGCTATTTTTTTTCCTTCTACAACACAGTTAAACAATTTTTGGCAGCCATGTTATAGATAGTCTCAAAAACAGTTGCTAATGGGATCACCTGTATCCTCACAATTTGGCTATAAGGATCACAGTCACTCTTTCCTACAAAGCAAACTAAAGGAATTGCTGTTTGTCACCCTTCCAGAATATTTTCTAGCTCTTTAGCTTGTTTTTGCCTTTTTGGGAGGGTGTGTGTGTGAGGAAAATAAGAAGGCATTAGATGGATTTCTGAACAAAGAACTAAGAACACCTATAGACCTATATGGAATTCAAGACTATTGCTGAAGATGAAGATGGTAGCAAAGACTGATATTAATGTTTATTTTATTTTTTTTAAATCATAAAATAAAAATAAAATTCAAATTGTTTGATTGTTGTTTTCCACAGAAGCCTCTTATGCTTTTAGTATGACTCTACTAAAAGCATAAAAGTTTGCATTGTAACACATTTTATATATTTATTTTAATTTATATAGCTGCCCACCTCATCATAATGACTCAGGGGTGGCTAACAATAAAAAAACACCACGGTAACAACAAGGTAACAAAAAATACATAATTGACAGCTGACATAAAATCATAAACCACCATCAGTATAGCTGTGTCACGGGCTCTGACATATAATACTAGAATAAAAATGTCTTTGTGTGTGTGTTTATGTCTGTCTGTCTGTCTGTCTGTCTGTCTGTCTGTCTATCTATCTATCTATCTATCTATCTCAATATATAAGGTATATTACATACATACCGTGTTTCCCCGAAAATAAGACCCTGTCTTATATTTTTTGAACCCCAAAATAAGCGTTTGGTCTTATTTTTGGGGAGGTCTTATTATTTTGGGGCGCATGGAGCAAGACGGAGATCCTCTTGCTGTCTTACCTCTTTTCCAGCTCTGTCTCCCTAACTTTAACTGGAGGAAATGGTGGGGACTGGCTGCACATGTGGTTAAATATTTTCAGGGAGGGCTTATTTTCGGAGGAGGGCTTATTTTGGGGGGAGGTCTTATTTTTGGGAAAACACGGTATAAACATACTTGAGGGGATACTTGTTTAATGTCCACTTGTTCCTTATATGCTGAGTTCACAGCAGACAATTACTCAGCCAGAGAGAGAAATATCTGCTGCTACCTAGGATTGAACTCACAGCTTCCTGATTCTGAGGTGATCTAAGATCATTTACAGACCATTTACAAACTAGTGATTTAAAGCATCTTCAGAGAATTACCAGTACTCAGCTATCCTTGAAGCATTATAAAGCCTCTCTTGTTGCTATTATTTTAACAAAGTTATAGTTGATGATTCTAGTATGTGCTATTTGTTGCTAGTGAGAAAATAACCTAAGGTTTTTATTGTGAGAAAATAAAAATCAACCTAATTTAAATTTAGACTCTGTTCTTACTTCACTCTCTAAATTTTCCCCTAATAATTCCTACTCTTAACTAATTTTGTGCATTCCCAATAATAAAAAAGCTTACTTATTTGTTTTGGTACAAAACCAAAAACAAGGAGGAATTTTAAAAAAACATACCAAGGACAATGATGATCCATTTTCAGTACACATCTAAAATAAAAGAAGACATCTGAATCAATGCATAGATGAATAGTGTTACGCTTTTTTCAATAAATATATCTAATTCAAACTTTCAAAGTCTTTTCCAGCACTGTAATATATTGGAAACCATTGATCTCTCCACCTCTGTATCCAGACTATTTAAAGCGGTTAGGAAGAAGCAAAATATTACAAGGTAGATTCATGGTGTTTTCCTATATATTTTCCTTCACAATAAAATACAATCAAGAAAATCAGAACACAGTTGTAATTTGAGAAAAAAGATAGGGGTATGCTCAAGCCTTAGAACCCCCTTTTCACTCAATTCATTTTACAATAGGGAGAAGAAATGGATAGAGGAGTGCATAATGTGTGCATATTCTCTTGCATATTGGAAGAACAATAAAGAGGCACTTGGCACAAAAATGGCAAGAGGAAAGAGCAGTTCCCTCTCCACTTAACTTTGCTATTCTTCCGCATAGTTACAATTTTTCTACAACTACCTTTCATTTTCAAGTCACTGGAAGGATTTTTTTCCCATGCATCCAGTGTTTACTACCTTTAGCATTAATTCAAATTAAAACACTAATTGTCTACGAAAAATGCTATTACTATAAAACAACACACTCAGCTTCTAGAAACGGAATCCTTCATAGCATATTCTAAAGCAGATTAATGGAGCACAACAGCAATAAATGATATACTGAATGCATGCATTTTCAGCTGGGGATCTGTAATACTGACACGGGAATTCAAAAGGTTGTGAGATGGAGTACTATGGGCTATACACTGTCAAGAAAACAGGGTAGTGGAGTAAATGCAATAAAATCCTATCTTACTTCTGTCACTAACTCAAAGCCATACAATATATAGGAGGTAACTGGCTTATCTTTAACTTAAAAAAATAAAAATAAAGTACAGCACAGCCATGGTTACATAATTTGCTTTGAGATGTGGCATTAAATGGTTATTGAAGTTTTCCTTTTTGTATTTTTTTAACCTCCATATTCCCAATACGTGAATTCTGAGCGTGTGTTAGTACGTGGCGTTCTCTGAACTCATAGGATGCAGCAACAGTAGATTGGCTTACACAGAATAGCATGAGCATGCTTGGGTAAACATGAGTTTTGGTTATGCTTGTAGCATATTACCAAAAATCTACCAAAATTGATGGACCTTTTCCCCATTTTACAATCAGCAAGGAATGCTGTATATACGGCAATAAGAATGGTAAACAGCCTACACTTTCATATATTGTTGAAAACATTATGTGAAAGCTTCAAGTATATTGTTGAAAACATTATGTGAAAACTGAAGTCAGGATGTATGGTGAAGAATGATATATTTGGGCTATCTTGTGACAACTATAGCAAATGAAATGTTACACCTTCAAATGTAAAAGGAGAAGATGATGTGGAACACGGTTTAACTAATGAAATTAAATTGTATGAAATGAAAATTGGTTTTTATGTGTCTGTGAAAAAGAAATGGATACAGGGCTGTACCATTTAGATAATAGGGCTGAATGAACATGGTCTAATCTTATGTAGCAGAATTGAGGAATGAATGCAGGGATTTGAAGCAGTAATTATGAATGAAAGTGCTAAAGTATATGTCATAAAGTATGAATTGGTGCTATTTAGGTTGCTGTAGATTTATGGGGGTGGTGGTTAAAGACACTGAGCTTTTCAGCTGGAGAGCTGACAGCCCGGATTTGGGACCCAAGCTCTGCCCAACGGGGTGAGGTCTTGTTACTTGCCCCATATCCTGACTACGTAGCAGTTTGAAAGAATGCAAATGCAAGTAGATTTATAGGCACCACTTTGGTGGGAAGGTAACAGTGTTCTGTGTGTGTTTGGCATATAGCCATGCTGGCCACATGACTCCAGAAATTGTCTTTGGACAATGCTGGGTCCCTTGACTAAGAAACAAAAATGAGTACCATCCCCCCCATGACTGACAGGGAAACTTTTACCTTTAGTTGTTTATGAAAGTAGGAATCCATGATTGATGATATCCATAACAACATTCCAGTGAATGTAAAAACCAAACAAGAACTGTTTGTTAAGTGTGTTTAAGAAGATGCTTGGAAGAATTTTGATCAAATAGATAAGAGAGTTGACAAGGACCAACATCTGAGGCATTGCAGCTTAATGGCAGCGAAGGAATATGCAGATCAGCTTTTTGCTTTTCAGCAGCTCACTAAGAAATGTTTGAATATAAGAAAGTAAGTTTATTCTGTTTATTGATTTTTTAAAAAAGCATATGATAAAGCAAATATGTTGGAATTAAGGAATGTTTTCAGAATTGGTTCCTGAATGAAGAAAAATTGACATAAAGGTATAAGATGAAATAGAATGCTTAACAAGAAATTCAACACTGATCAGGGAGTAAGACAAGGATGCACAATGTCCCATTGGTTGTTTAATATATTTCTTGATAAATATATGAGGAATCTGTGTGGTGATTATTTTATTTATTTAGTGTATGACATCTACAGAGGTCATGCAATCATTGATATACAAATTTAGTTTAAATAAAGCGTCAGCAAATATATACATAATTATGGGGACAATAGCAATAGCACTTTACAGTGCTATTATTTACCACTTCACAGTGCTTTTACAGCCCTCTCTAAGTGGTTTACAGAGTCAACATATTGCCCCCAACAACTTGAGGTCCTCATTTTAGCGGCTTCGGAAAGATAGAAGTCTGAGTCAAACTTGAGTGGGTGGGACTTGAACTGCTGAACTGCTGGCAATCAGCAGTCAGCAGAAGTAGCTTGCAGTGCTGTACTCTAACCACTGCACCACCACAGCTCTTATACGAGAAAGAATATTAAATTAAAATAAAACCATAATAAAATTACAATAATATGGAGCCATAAGAACTGCAATGGGATAGATATTATAATTTGATATCTAAGGAAACCAACTATCTAACTGCTTCTGGTGAGTCTAAGATGAAATCATCCCTGAAAGCACCATCAGGAAAATTCATGAGTATCTGAGCAATCAATGTTTCTATGCCATAGCAACACTGACATACACCAGACTGTGATTTTTATTGCAGTCACAGCATAATATAACCAATGTAAACATAATTTGACTGCAGTTCTGAGTAACCATGGCTCCCAATGCTTGCTTGCTTGCTTGGGAATGATAAGCAAGGCATCTTGGCATGGAAAGCATGATAAACAAACATTCAGATTCTTGAGTGAGTTAATCTGTTCTGCTCACAAAAAGACCCAAATGAATGTCAGTGAGTAGTGCACATCAATATGCTAGTTGGTTTATAAGATAAAACATTTCAAGTAGAATTTCCAAAATTTTAGGAAAAAAAAAAGATTTATCATGATACACAACTCTGTAGAGCAGGGATGTCAAACTCGATTTCACTGACGGCTGCATGAGGGTTGTATTTGACTTCAGGGGGCCAGGGTGGCCGTGGCCATCACTCATGCCGGGGGCACCTGTGGTGACCTGAGCACTCTGTCAGCAAAAACGGGCTCCTGAGGTCCATTTTCGGCTGTGATGGCCTCCTACAACCCTCTGCCAGTGAAAACAGTGTTCCATTTTTGCTGGCAGAGGCACCATGAGCCAGTCCTTCAATGTTTCCAGGGCAGCCCCGCGGGCCAGATCTAAGCACTCCACGGGCCGGCTCCGGGGCCTTGAGTTTGACACCCCTGCTGTAGAGACTTACTTACTTACTTATTTATTTATGGAATTTATATTGCTGCTTATTCGCCCATGGCGACTCAAGGCGGCTTACAGAATATAAAACCTGATATAAGAACAATAAAACTAATAAATATATTATATTAATTTAATATAATAATAATAAATTAATATAATAAAATCACCCCGTACCCCCCTGTGACAGCACCTCACACAAGCCATTTAATGGGCTCTATCCCGCTCTGGGTTCCCTGCTGGCAGAACAAGGTCTTCAGTGTCTTCCAGAATAATGCTAGAGTGGGGGCCATTCTAATCTCTGGGGGCGGGATGATGATGTTCCAGAGAGAGGGAGCCACCACGGAGAAGGCCCTTCTTCTGGGTCCTACCAGGTGTATCTCCCTAGGGGATGGGACCCACCACATTCCCTGCCTCCCCGCTGTAATGGGTCGGGTAGATGTGACCGGCAAGAGACGGTCCCTCAGATAACGTGGTCCCAAGCCAACCTTTATATGCTAGTTTAATATGTCATAATTATTGGTTTAAATTAATGTTTGTAATGAGTGAGCATCACCCTGCGAAAGCTACTTTCGCAATCATGGTATTGCCAGTGAACCCAACAGGTATTCAGATTCCTTTATTTATTTAATCCCCAGAGGGCATTTACTCTGGCACCATGTCCCTTCAGCTGTCCCTGAAGGACAATACAGAAGATTCCTTACTTAGAGACACAGTGCTTTTGTGACCCTGGACACACAGGAACAACAGCGCATGTGCTTCTCCAGTGCCTTTATGACAGAGACATTTATCATAGCCTCATCTCACTATTACTGCATAAATATCCAGAATGTACAGAACAATTTTATATTCGTATTGCATCAACCCTGCCACAAAATACAGTGTTGCCATATTGTTCATAGCAGTGCTTAAAATTCATTGGATGATGACCTGTGCCATAAATTTGACTTAATGAGCATCTAGTTCATCATATAAGAGTGCTCTGTAATTTGAAATAATCTTCCATACACTAACCTTTATTCTCCCCTACATCCATCTAATGTTTCTATTCCATTTGTTTGATTATTTTAGACTTGCTTATGTATAATTTCTGATTTAATATATTTTTATATTTTCTAGCTTCTTATAATTATGTATTTTCTGTTTTTTAATTAACTGTACCCCACTCTCTTTATGCCAATCCATGATCCTAACAGAGATCTGAATGACTGATGTGTGAACTTAGACCATGTAACTCACCAATATGTTGGTTTTTGATCACATAAGACTTATTAAAATGCTTTATTTCTCTCTCTCTCTCTCTCTCTCTCCCCCTCCCTCTCTCTCTCTCTCTCACACACACACACTCACACATAATCATGGAATACAAAATATACAGATTAATTTGACTGTTTTCTTTTCTTTCTCCCTTGCTTTCTATAATGAATATTTCGTTACCTGAACACTCTTTAAAAGACACAATTTACAATAAACCACAACTATAACATCCTTTTTCATGAATACATGGAATACATGAATGCAAATTCATGAAAAATATAGCTAAATTCAAGCCCATTTTCAGCCAGGAAAGGTCGCTGTGTGAATATGAGCCTGTCAATCTGTCTTATATAAATGTAACAAATGAAATAAATGAGTTTTGATACTTTTTCCCTACTTGCAAAACAGATTATTATGAAGAAATGCCTTATACAGGGAGTCCTCAGGTTTCAATGGAAATTGGGACCAGGATTGCTGTTGCTATGTGTGCGGTTGTAAAGTGCTACATCATGTGTGACTGCATCACTTAAAGACAGAAACCAAGGAACTCCCTGTTGTCCTCATAACCCCAAGACATGCGGGGCGTAAAGCAGGAAGCAGCAGGGATGAGCCTTGAGAGGTCTGGTGCAGGCCACACATAAGTTGGGAGAGGGAGTGCTGCAGAGGCCAGGGAAGGAGGATGTGGGATGCAAGTAAGCACAGGGAGATTGGGGCAGAGGGAAGCAATACGGCAAGCAAGAAGGGGGGGGGCGGCTTATCAGAGCAACTGTGCAACCTTCCCTGCTGCCAATCCCCATTGATTTTGTATGGGGTAAGCTGGCAGGGAAGGCCTCAAATGGCCACACCTTAACTGTGAGATTCTGCTACAATTGTCATAAGTATAAGCTAGTTGTCAAATATTCAGATTGCAATTGTCATGATTGTGTGTAGGGTTCTACAATGCCTGGAACTTTGAGAGAAACAGTTGTAAGTACCACTCATTCAGCATTGTTGCAACTTTGAAGACATGATGAAGAAGTGGTCAGTAAGCGAGGACTGTCTGTATGTGGAAAAGGAACTCTGAGACTTCAGGTATGAAGGTATGTTGGAAAACAGACTCATCAATCCAACCTAGAATCGGTAAATACTTACAGGTCACATGCAGAACAATGATGACATCGATCAGGTTTGATTAGCTGGCATCTATCGCAGTATCTAATAGCTAAATTGAAGATTTCAAAGTCAAGATATAAAATATGAAGCTTTAGAATTAGGACTTTTAAAACTTTCCTACTTCTCAAAACAGAATCTAGAAGAATTCAAAATGTAAACAGGGCAGTCATATTTCAAAGATAAATTGGTAGGGAGTAATGTGAAAACTCTCCAATAAATTATTATTTATTCATATAGGTTTTATTGGCCACCCAACTCCAGTACAGAGCTGCGAAAGTAATAGGAATGTAATCTATCTGTGTATCTACTTATAGAAATGTAAAACCTGAACATAATCTAAACCAGCAGTCCCCAACTTTTTTGGCTCCATGGGCTGGCAGTGGTAATGGAAGGGGATGGTCTTGTGAATGCAACTTAATCCTGCCCATGTGCAAATAAAGCTTCACACACTTGTCTCCTGCTTGAACAGCCCAGTACTCGACTGCAGCCCAGGGTGGGCGACCCCTGATCTAAATAATATCTGGAACAGTTAATTTTGATTTTTCCCTTTTATTGCCATATACCTTCCAGAGTCACAAAGAAATGACTCTGAGAGGGTAACCTGATAGATTTTATAAACAAACAAATACCCAGAACTTTGAGTTAACCACATGGAGTATCTATGTGCGAATTGAGTGGCCATATACCGGTAAATTAAATAAACAACCAACCAAACAAATACCACTAGATGAGATCGCTAGGGCTCGCTGCCTTAGAAGAGTGAGGAAAATTCTCAGGGACCACTCTCACCCTGGTCATCACTTCTTTACCCTCCTACCATTGGGAAGGAGATATAGAAGTATAGCCAGCCACACAAACAGGCTGAAGAACAGTTTTTATCCATGGGCTGTCAGACTCCTGAATGAGAAATAACACCATAACTATGTAGTATGATGGACTGCAGGGCCGGCGCAATGTGTAACATGTTCACACTGGTGCAATAGGACTAGATGTTTTGTTGGGTTGGGGATTTTTTGTCTTTACTGTGAGTTGTATTGTGTTGGGGGGTGGGTGTAACTGAGAGAGCTCAACCAATCTCTTTGTACATATCTTGTGCACTGACAATAAAGATTTGAATTGACCATGCCAGACTTTCAAAATGAGAGGAAAGTATCATTTCCCTCACATCTTAAACAGGGAGATACAACCATCCTTTTTCACAAAATACCAAAAATATCTTTGCAAATAATGGATCTCCGGTACCTTTTGAACCTGGATGAATGCTATAAATGCAGTTAGTAGAGGGGTTGTGCAATTCAGTGTGGCTAAGGAACATTTTAGTAATGTTCACGTGATACAGATATCAGGAAGAATGATTATTTTATTTTGGAAAATCTGTTGATGTAGAAATAAAGATAACACATCTGGTGCAAGTCAAGGGAAGGCAACGCTAATGGCTTACCTCTTGATGTTGTTGTCGTATAGACAGGCAGATCTTTAGCAGCTCTTCTTAGAATTTCCTGCTGAGATTCTGGTCTCTCTTCTTTTTCATATTGCTCCTTATCAGTTTTTGATAAGCAAAACTGCAGAAAAGGAGAAAAGCATGTTTGTTGTCTGCTAATTATATTTAGCATCTGCTAACTTATATTTAGATGATATGTATAGAATTTTTATACATTATTAATTCAAAGAAATATTAAACCAAAATCAAAGAGCTGACCAGTTTGTATCACCAAACAGATAATGTATATTATCCTAAAATCTATTTCCCCTTTCATCTCTTTAGTACTGTACAAACCTATCTCTTACCACTCTACATTATTAGTAGGTATATGACATCTGGTAATTATGAATGCATGTTAATTACATTATCTATATTTCTGGTGGATTCAGCAATTGTGACTGTCACATAAAATGGCCTAGACAGATGGAAACTGCACTGTTCAAATTAATATAATGAACATTTGCACTGGTTGGCTGGAAACAGGATTCAACTCATTAAACCATCACTTGCCCACAGGGATCAAGAATTGGATGATGAAGGCAATTCAGGAATGATGCATTAATGAACCCACTAAATAAAAGCATGAGACTGAAGCCCTGGAAAATTTCAAGACTTTGCCAATCCACACTGACAAGCTGAGCACTGCCCTTATATTTTAACACAAGATGCCATAATGTGGAAAGCATTTCAATTCAACAGGATGATAACATAGTCTATGCACTGCATAAAAAAGTGACTGTACAGAATTGTAGCTCCAATCTAACTTTTCTATGTACCTTTTAAAACCTTGTCATCTGCATGAATGTCTCTTTAGTATTACCTATTTGTAAACAGGCTGAAACTGGGTTTAGGATCTTCTTAAATGCTATGGCAGATTCTAAGCTTTTAAAAATATGTAGTCACAAATTAAAAAAAGGTGAAGCCTAATGAGATGCTGAATGCAATTCAAGGGCTGGTTTTGATTAATAAAACCTTATCTGCTTGATTCCTTGATATCTATGGCATTGTTGCCTCTGTGAATCTGCCTGCCCAGTGCAATCAATCCCAGAAATGATGGTTTGGATCTCTCGCCATTAGGGTGACAGAAGAGCAGTCTAGTTATTTACAAATATTTGTCTGTTTTTAAAATTTAAAATACTACCTAATACTCTACCATTGCTTTTCTATTTTCAAAAACGTACTGTGAAAACACACTTCAAGCTAACTTTTGAGAATAAAAGAAAATAAATATATCCAGGCCTACAATTAAAAAAGACCCAGATAATATTTGACTCTAAATCAGGGCTGTTACTCACGTCGTCACAGTGTCGTCACGTGACGTATTAGAACTTTTTCCCCCTTTGCTAAACCGGGCGTGGGCGTGGCTAATACGTGATACATCCTGCCCGTGGGCTGGGAATTTGATAGCCCTGCTCTAAATAGAAGAGCTATTTAGCAAAACCATTAAAACTATAACTGCTGAATTATAATTGTCTCAGGCTGCATTTTGATTTACCATAGGGCAGGGATGGCTAACCTTTTTGCCGTTGCGTGCCAAAAGCAGGGGGCAGTGCGGGGGTTTGAGTGTGCATGTGGCCACACCTATAATTCAATGTGCCCCGCCCCCATGCATGCACGCATGACCCCCCCCCCGCACTCCCACCACTTTTGGCCCATGATGGCATGGTGGGCCCGGTAGGCCTGTTTTTTTGCCCTCCCCAGTCTCCAGAGGCTTTCTAGGAGCCTGGGGTGGGCCAAAATGGCCTTCCCCACCCTCCCTGGAGGCCAGAAACGACCCGTTTCCCGATTTCTGGTGGACCCGAAAGGCCCGAAAATCAGCTGACTGGCACATGCATGCACGCTGGAGCTGAGCTAGGGCAACGCTTGCATGCCGGCAGATATGGCTCCGCGTGCCACCTGTGGCACGCGTGCCATAGGTTCGCCATCACGGCCATAGGGCATTGATAAAATAATTATTTTTAGGAAGGGTCATGTTTAATTTAAATTAGCAAAAGAAGTTCTTTAGTGAATCTCTCTTTCTCTCTCTGGATGTAACATGGATTAGAGCATTGATAATGACTTCATAACGACACTGTACATTTCTATAGAATTTGGACATTATTTGGGTGTCTTAAAATTAACAGCACTCCTAAGTGAGAATGAAGTTTGTTTTGAGCATAATTGTTAAAGTAAGAATTATTATAAAAATGTACAGATTGTGAATTGGTTTATACCTATATTAAGATTATGAAAGACGAGCACAAGGGCCACCTATCTAAACTAGCTCATTCAAAATAGGAAATTGTTCAAATTAAAGAAATCCAAATTAAGATGTGGCAATGCGGTAATTTCAGAAAATAATTGTCTGATTTTCATTCACAACACTGCAATATAATTTATTAAATGGGAACAGAAAAACTAAACAAAAAGAAAACTCAACGAATCTTATTTTAAAGCAAGCATTAGTATCACAAACAATTCAATAGTAAAAACTGCAAAATTTTGCCAATGATAACATTTACCTCATTGGAAGGGGAGGCAGGAGCTGTAAAAATAGTCTTCCAATAGGACCACGCAAACATAACAAATGACAGATGAAAAATCACAAGGTAGACAACTGCAATAAAAATAAAATACAAATAAAATTTCAGTGAAAACTGTTAAAAAGAGCAAAAACAATAACATGAAAAAGGGTTAGGGGATTAAAGCAACATTTCCTTTGACCTACTAGCAAAATAAATTTTGCTAGACATAATTGTAGAATATGAGATTGCACAGAACCCTGAGTAATAGTCAACAATAAATCAATAATAATAGGGTCGTACAAAAAATAGATCAGTTCCAATTGAGTCAATTGTAGGCAGTCGGCAAATAGAAATTATAGATATGGACGTTGTTCCATCCTAGAAACCATTACCACAAAAGGATGCTCCAAGCATATGGATTACTGCAATTGAATTGCTCTTAAATAATATCTGGAAGCAGTAACTGGTTCAGAATGCAGGGGCAAATCAGGTTTTGGCCATCTATTAGTTTATCCAAGTAATTGCACTGCTGTAGTTGTTTTCTAGATCCAATTCAAGATACTGGTTATCATCTTTAGAAGCTCCACATGGCACAGACTCAGGTTAGTTGTGGGACTGCCTCTCACTAATAGTATCTACGCTCCTACTCGTGTTTCCCTGAAAATAACACTGGGTCTTATTTTTTGGGGGGCACCAAAATAAGCATTAGGGCTTATTTTTGGGGGTGTCTTATTTTTTCCATGTACGGGAGTCCCATTTCTTCTGCTTGCTCATGGTGAGACAGGAGACCCTGTGATGCGCCAGTGCTGCCGCCACAAGGTGGGGGTGTAGCTGCCCCACATGCCATGCACTGGCTTACCTCAGGGCCTCGGCAGCCAGGCCATCCACACCTGGATATCTGCCTCGCCTTGCAGCCCTGGCACCAGCACACTGCTTGGCATCCTGCTCAATTGTGGTTGCGAGCAAGCAGAAGAAGTGGGCCGGCGGTCACATGGGCGGCTGCAGGGGCCCTGAGGTAAGCTGGTATGAGTGCGTGAGGCAGCTACACCCTCCGTCTCACCTCGTGACCGCGGCACTCTGAGTAACCAGATAGAATAGGCGGCTGGCTGGCTGCATAGGCTCTTAAGGTTTATTTTGGGGATAGGGCTTATATTAGTCACATGCATAAAACATGCTAGGGCAGCGGTTCTCAACCTGGGGGTCGCGACCCCTTTGGGGGTCGAACGGCCATTTCACAGGGGTCGCCAAAGCCCTCTCTCCCCCCCCCCCACGCCTTCACTCACCCTCACTCTCTGTTCTGTTGGATCACCGGCCGTTCGTTTACCCTGCCCACTGCCAATCTATTGCTGCCTCCGATGGCTAGAGGAAAAAAAACTTTAAATTCTTGCCGCGGGGCTTCAAATGGCCGCACTAGAGCCAGTGGTGCAGCTGAACTGTTTGTTAAATTGCTGGCTTGCCACGCCCCTCCGCACCACTATTTATTGCCAATAATAGTGGTGGGCGAGGGGCGGGTGAGCCAGCAACTTAACAAACGGTTTGGTGTTTTTTGGTAATTTTATTGGCCCCCGGAGCTTCAGCATAGGCTAATTAGCCCTTGCTTAGATCGGCTCCCGACCCCTAGCTGATTTGCTCTCAGTTGTTTTGCTCAGAGCTCTGCTGCTTGCTTGGAAAGAGTGCAGATTTCCCCCCCCCCCACCTAGCTATACTGAAAAACAAAAGAGAAAGTAAAGCAAGCTGTTGGCTTTGCACGTTGGAAAATTAGGCAGGCAGATTTCTTTTTCCTCACCAAAAAAGGTAGTTGCAAACAACGGGAAATTTAGGGAAAAAGAGGAGATTTTAAAACACAAAAGAAAAAAAGCTCTATTTAACTAGGGAATTGTAATAATTGAGATACTATTAATTGTATATTGTGTTGAAAGCAGAAATGGTTAAGTTGTGGTTTGGAGGAATATATGGGGGAAATTATTTGGTTTATTATTATTGGTAAATATAATTAATTGATTTGTAAGAAATTGGATTGCATGGAAATAATTGGAATATTCATGTTCATATTGATTAATATACAAAAAAGGTAGTTATATAACTAATTGATTTATATTAAAATGTTGAATATTACAGTTACAACTGTAATATTACATAATTAACCAATGTGAGGATGGATATAAAAATAGATGACAATGGGAAGGCGTATAATATAGAATAGAAGGGAAAAATTGAATTTGATTAAGATTAGAGATGAGGATGAAGGGTAATATTGGTTTTTTACAAAAATAGATGAGGAATAAATATGGCAAAAATGAAATATAGAAATTTTAAATTTAATTGAAATGACTAAACACTGTTTAAATTTATGAACCGACCAAATACTCTGTTCAAAGAAAATACATTGTATGTTTGTATGTGTGTTTCTAATTATTGCTATTTATTCATATTTGTTCTCTTTTATTCTTTAAATTTAACAATTCATTCTTTATCTTAATATCTTTATATTTGTTTGGGTTGGCTTTCTTCCCTTTCATCTTTTTTATTGTACAGCAATCTTTTTCCTCAAACCTACCACCTCTCTCTTTTCTTTCCTTCTTACTTTCTCTTCCCCCCCTCTTCTTCTTCTCCCTACTTCCTCTTCCTTTCTCCTTCTCCTCCTCTCTTCCTCCCTCTCTTACCCTCACTCCTACTCTAATTTCCTTTCCCTTCCCTTCCTTCATCCCTCTCTATTGCTGTATCCTTTTATGCATATGGACTACTCAGAGGGCTGAAAAAATTAGTTCTGACTGGTCCTCGCACTTTTGACCAGTCTTCGAACTTATGACTGTCCTCACATTTTACGTTTTTGCCCTATCTTGTCACCATGGTGAAAAGAAGCAGTTGTGAAATGAGTGACACATTGTTAAGAATGCTATAATGGGCATAAATGATGACCAGTCGTAAGTGTGAGGACCAGTCAAAAGTGCGAGGACCTGTCAGAAATGACTTTTTTCAGCCCTGAGTAGTCCCTATACACATAGCCATGGCCACCCGGTCACATAACCAGCTAGCCACACCCACCCAGTCACATGACCTCCAAGCCATGCCCACAAAATAAGCCACGCCCACAGAACTGGTAGTAAAAAAATTTAGAACCCACTCCTGATTGGGGGTCACCACAACATGAGGAACTGAATTAAAGGGTCGCGGCATTAGGAAGGTTGAGAACCACTGTGCTAGGGCTTATTTATTTATTATTTATTATTCAAATTTCTATTTTCAGGGTAGGTTTTATTTTTGGAGAAACAGGTTATTAGGTTAGATAGGTGAGCATACTCCAGGTCTCCTTTGTTAAATGCTGGTACCTGATGGCTGCCCCAGTCCTTTGGAGTAGCCTCCCTCCTGAGATACAAGGGATACCTTCTGTTTGAGTCTTCTACCTGGCTTTCCCCCCCTAACATTGGACTAGAGTATGGGTTGAACTGGGAGGCTGTTTAGTCTGGTGCCTGGAGGGGAAGACTATTTCTGATTTTAGCTGTGTTTTTATGGATCGTTGTGAGCTGCCTAGAGTCATTATACAAGATAGACAGCCAGATAAGTCCTGATGGGGTTTCTTCTTTTGTAGCCAATTTATTTTAATCAGCCAATATTAATTCAATTATTTGGAGACCCTGAACTTTCCATGCTTTAAGAATGACTTGTAGGAATAGCATACATACAAACACATATGCACACACAAAGAAACCTGAGATACATAGATACATATGAGGAGTAGAAATTGCCAGAATTGTTTTCAGCTAATAATGGCAACCATAGTAACTAGTAATTGCACTGGAATTTTGTCTTTGCTTTTTATTTTTCTGGGTTTTAAAAATCAGGGCCGTCTTCTTTTTAGATAACCACAGAATTGGTAACAGAAGCCAGTTTTGCCTGAGGTTTTTAAACTGAGTTCAGAATCAAAGGTATGTTTTCCTGCATAAGGAATATATGATAGCAATAATATATGTGCAATTTGAGATAAGCACTACAAATATTATAAATTGTATTTTATTATTACAAAATATGGAACTGGAAATCATCATGTGTCGAAATCCTTGCACTTATAATATCCTTTTTTTAAATTTATTTTTTACTTTTAATTAGTTAATTAATTAGTTAGTTTGGTTTTAAGAGTTAATGTGTTTTTACTGTTTTCATATTTTGCTTATTGGTTGTGTTGTTATGTGATTGTTTTTAATATGTGAGCCGCTCAGAGTTGCAAATATGAGTTGTGTGTCTATACAAATTGAATACATTTTAATTAATAAAATCCAGCCTCAGCTTCAGAAAAGGTCATCCTCTATTGCACCTGGATAAACTCAGTCTGCCAACATAATCTGGTACTCCTAATTTATATCTTTCTTAGTTCTGAAATTATGAATATTTATAATAAGCAAACGTATAGTCCATGAGAAACTATTCTATCTTGATGCATTCATTCTTATTTAACATCTGCATGGAGTCATGTGTTGTAAATATAATACTCAGCTTTATATCTCAGCTATGGCCTAAACAGAAGATGCTGTTGAGAACTTGTCCCTATGTCCGGGAGGCTGTTACAGCCTAGATAGAGACAAACAGGCTTAAGTTCAATCCCTGAAAGACAGAACAGTTTTGAGTGAGGAAGCTTTCCAGTTATAGAAAAATTCTATCTAAGTGACCAATTTTTATATATATCAAGGGCAATTGCAAAATTCCAACTGTAGCTTTATGCATGCATGTTAATTGCTGCATATGTTCTAATGCTTAGGTTGGTTTAACTCCATAAAATCGAATCAAAGGGCTGGAAGGATCTAGGTCTTCTAGTCCAACCCCCTGCTCAAGGCAGGAGTTCTTATACCATCCCAGACAAATGCTTTTTTTTTTTGTTTGAAAACCTTCAGTGATGGCGCATCTATAACTCTGGGAGGCGAACTGTTCCATTGATTAATCGTTCTGTCAGGAAATTCTTCCTTATTTTCAGGTTGAATCTCCCTTTGACAAGCTTCACCTGTTGCTTCTTGTCCTGCCCTCAGGTGCTATTGGAGAATAAATCAATGCTCCCTTCGCTGTAATAGCCCTTCAAGTATTGGAAGACTGTAATCATGTCTCTCCAAGCCTTTTGTTCATTAGGCTAAACATACCTAGTTCCCTTTGCCATTCATTTTAGGGTTTAGTCTCAAGGTCCTTATTGTCTTTTGGCTCTTTCTAGGGCCTCAACATCTTTTTTATATTGTGTTGATCAGAACTGGATGCAGTATTCCAGATGTGGCCTCACTAGTACAGCAGTACTATCATTTCCCGTGATCTTGGTGCTATCCTTCTGTTGGTGCAGCTTAGAACTGCATTGGCTTTTTTGGCAGGTGTAGCACACTGCTTACTCATACTTAAGAGTGATCCATAAGGATACCTAGATCTCTCTTTCGGTTACTACTATTGAGCCAGGTACCGCCTATTCTATACCTATGTATTTGTTTTTTCCTGTCTAGGTGCAGGGCCTTAACTTTTCTCACCACTAAGCTGCGTCTTGTTGGATAGAGCCCATGCTAAAGTCTCTCAAGATCCTTCTGAATCTTTTACCTTTCAAAATGTTGGCAATAAAGTAAATAAAGCAATAAAATAAATAAACCAACCAGTAATATACGTGTTTTAGTAACAAGAGTTTATTCAAGATACTCTTTGCCTTAGAGATCATATGCATTACAGAAACCTTGACTCTAAACTAATCATGTCCAGTAATTGAAAAGCAAATGGCTTAGCTAGAGCAGGTCACATATGATTTTATAAATAAAGGATTCATAAACTCGCTTGCTCATAATACATGCAGATGCAGTAGAAAAATACGAACAAATTCATTATTCTGAAAAAATACACATGCTATCAGTGTTTTTGTTCCTTGTCCCAAATGTTTCTATAAGCTAAGAGTAATTTACATAAAATAAGTAGTAAACATTACAGAGTTCAAAAAAATGCTATTATATGAGCAAAAAGTTATTATTTATTCCATGGAAGAAACTGCATTTAAGAATTTAAGAATGTCAGAACGTAAGTGTATAAATAGCTGTACTGTGCTGATCTAGCTGTGCTGGATCAGCCAAGGTGCTTAGGCCAGCGTTTTTTCAGTGCCAACCAGATGCTTCTCACAGGTAGGAGAGGGAGACTGCTTTTGTTCACCTCCAGCTAGTATTGGAAGGCATGCTACTTCCAATCCAGAAGCAACCGTGAATCAAGGTGGTTTGATAGATGCGTCCTCTGTCAATTTATCTAAGCTAAATCTGAGAAGCTAAAGCAAAATCTTTATGTCAATAGCTTCCAGTTCATTTACCATGTGCAGATTGCTAGTTTTTGTACTTTAGGGTTCGTAATCCAACTATTTTTTCTGAATAGGTTTATAAAGTTACATTAAAAAGATAATGGAATGCCAGTTACTACAATTGGCTTTATCTCTTAAATCCCGAAGTTGTTGTTTCAGTGACTGAAGATTTTCTGTTTGTAAACAACTGCAAATAGCCTTCAGGAATTGTGAAAGAAAAGAAAGAAAAGACCTTTTGTAACTAATTGATGAACTGAGGGGAACTGTCGCAGAATACTGAATATTTTATGTTTCTGTCATATCAAATGAGTAATTGTTGACCTACTTTCCAAGCTGACAAAGAACAAAAGTTTTAAGAAGAAATACCATTAAGCCTCAGTGCAATCCAGAGGCATTAGGAGGATCTGTCTGCTCCAATGACATTATACACCACTGGATTTCTTTTGGTGGGGCAGCCTTGAATACACACAATTTTATGAAACTATAAATATTACTTGAATAGAAACAATTGGCTGAAACAATTGGTTTTGACAGTACATACAATATTTTTAACAATGTTCTATTTTTTAAAAAAACAACTGTTACCCGCCCAGAGCCATGAATCTGAGATGGGCAGCCATATATTGTTTTGAAAAATGAACTGAGAGAATGAATGAATGAAAGAATATATACATGGAATCTGTCACATTTAATCGTTACATTAAAACATTTGTAAGAAAGAATAAAGTATTTGAATTGAAATGCAGTAAAATAAAACCGAGCTTAACTTCATTTGAACAATTATTGTTAAACTTAATCATTTCAAATACCTGAGTTCATTTGAAATTTAATTTAATAGGGTGTGTGGCAGGTTGGAGGTGGCTAATGGTAAATATAAATTAGCCAGGACCTGGATAGCTCCTAAAACCCATGCATTGTATAGTCATCTAACATCCAAAGGATCAGGAGTTCAATTCCCAGTACAAGATTTGAACTGCACAGAGTAACATCTGCATCTGAGATGTCCCAATAAAGGATCAAATTGGTTGTGCTTGATGGTCACTGTAACTGAAACTACCATGCAGGATAAACTGTATAAAGATAATGAAATTCCCTCCTGGGGATGAGCTGAAAGTCATGTGATGCCCAGTCCATGGAAGCATGACATAACAGCTGTATCTTTCTGCTCTGGGGGCTTAAGTAAAAGTGGTCTAATTATACCATTCTAATTCAAGACAGCTTCTAAGTAATTCTCCCCAAAACTCCTATTTTGGAATAGATCAAGATCCTTTTTTTAATGGGCTTTACCAATATGTTAATCCCTTGGGATGCGTTTAAGGCATTTATTTAGAGATCCTTTATTGTTATTGCCTTAACAAAAAAGAGATTTCGAGATTTTAATCTTATACAGTTCGAAAAGATGATTAAAGGCTCACTTTTGCCTTATGCTAGAAATACCCCCCCCCAATGAATTCTATCAAATATTTATAGCAGCTAGAACTAAATTGGGGCTACCATTTTCAGAAAAAACTGAATATTTGATGAAATACTGTATTTTAATCAGATTTAGGGGGAATCAAGAGAGAAAGCTGGAAAAGTATCTGATGGATTTTTAATTGAATGGTTTACAATTTTTTCTAGATGTATCAGAAAACCTATATTGGTAGAGATTCACAATCAATCAATTAATCTTTCTATATACCCTCTACTTTTATAAATTTCATTTTAGGAGGTCAATGTTATAGAAATATTAAAAAACATGAAAAAGAAATGTATAGGCATTTATCTTAACATGGACGCTAAAATATTAACTGCAACACTAGCTATGAGGCTATAGAAAGTGAAATTGTGGATAATTCACCCATGTCAGTTGGTATTTATAAAAAGTAGACACACGTTTGATAATATCTATTTGACAACTTATGTTTTGGGAATAAAACATGGAAAAACACAACTGAAAGCGACCTTGGAGATCTTCTAGTCCAATATCCTGCTCAAGCATAAATCATACCAGACCATAAATTATCATGGCAGATAATTTAGAATAGGATTTTCTAATCTTGTGGGACACTGAAAAGACATTTAATATAGTTCAGATAGGATTTGTAATAAGGAGATATGGATTTCTATCGTCTTTTGTTCACTGGGTTACAATTTGGTATCTCCACCTATTGCTAGGTAGAGATACCAAATGGAGTTTTTCTTAACCACCAAGCAATTTTGTGGTATCCCAAAGAAGCCCCTTGTGTTCTTTAATCCTTAATTTAATTGTTGTAATTTTAGATTGGGCAGTCTCAAGACATCAAGCATGTAAGGCATATGATAGTAAATCTAAACTACTTTACATGACAATGATTTAATGGCCAGGGTAAAATTAGGGTAAGTTTGAAATATCATTATTGAAGTTGTATAGCAATATAGTTTATACTCCTGTCAGACTACTAATTGGAAACAATTTAATGTGTTGCATTTGAGTTTTATGACAAATGTAGACAAGGAATTAGAATTTATATTTTTTCCCTGCTTTTTTCATGACAGACTATAGGAGAAAAGAGATCCAGTTTTCTAACTTTTATTCCAAATTCCGTAATTGTCAATTCAGACTATTTTTCACAACAGTTGGCTAGTCTATGCATATCCCTTTTACGAATGATTAAATAAGTATTCCTTTTCTAGATACCCTTTGAGAAACTTACTTCACAAGAAGCCAAGGACTTAATTTCTTTAATAAGAACAAGGGTGCATTGTAGCACCTAAATCTTGATGGCCAGAAAAATTTGAAGTACCGTATATTTTAGGGGAAATTTGAAGTACCGTATATTTTGAAGTACCGTCTCTTTTCTAGTGCTGAATGATATTAGCAAAAGTTTATTCATTCTTCCCTCTTTGGACACTAGAAAACTGATTGGAAGGCTAAGATGGAAACGGACTCATTATTTTGCTGCTACTTGTTATTTTTTAATCTCTCTCTAAAAGTTTAAAACTGCTGCTTTCATGCATCCTTTTTTACTTTTTTCCCCCATTACTATCTTTCCAGATCTTATTAGCAGCAGCAGTGCTAAAGAACATGAGTAGTTGCTACTATCATCTTTGATCTTGAGAAGATATTCCTTCTAGAATCTTCCGGCCAACAAGTTCCTGACATTTAATTACAACTGCAGATAGTTTTTTTAGAAGAACAAATTGCTTTACTTTTTAAACAGATAATCTTGCAAGATTACAGATGTCAAAAGGAAATTTCTAATTTCCTATTCTTCTCTAATTAAGCATCTGTTTTCTTCTCCCTGCAGCCTTTCTCCATTTCCTAACATCATCTGTAACCAGTTTTTCCCTACCATTTTCTATAGAAAAAACAAAGAATCCAGTCCCATTTTTTTGTATTTTAAAGGTTGTTAAGGAAGGAGAGGCATTGCTGGGGAAAGCAGAACATTCTGGGGTGGAATTTGGAGGGAAAGAGGAAGAATATCTTTGAAATCTGTAGTTCAATATAGATAATTGCTGATTTGAACCTCACAGGTGAAGTTGCAGCAATATTCAGTTTATAGAAAAAGACATGCAACCAATTCAAACATTTGGAAAATTGTAATTTGTGCTATTAGTTGTTTTTAATTATTTTTATCCCACCTTTATTATTTTTACAAATAACTCAAGATGGCAAACATATACAACACATCTTCCAACTCATGTTTTCCCCACAACAACAACAACAACCCAGTGAGGTGGCTTAATCTAAGTCAGAGTGATTGGCCCAAAGTCAACTAATTTGCTTTCATGGCTAAAGTGGGACTTGAATTCATGCTCTCCTGCTTTCTATTCTGGTGCCTTAACCACTAGACCAAACTATTATGGTGAATGTAGGTTAGAGGGCACACCAGTATTTATTGGATGAAAAATGTAAAGTACTCTGCATATTTTTTGAGATACTTTCTGGCTAGAATAAATTATTTTTGTTTATTTAGCTCAGCAATTCTTGTGGATCCTTAATTTGATGAACGGTAAGCTTATGCTGCTTCTGTTGCTTCAGAAAACAGTAATTTTAGATTTAAGCAAGCGTCAGCAATACTTCTGTTGCCAAGATCCCATTTTTTCAAAAGCCGAAGGCGTCCATCACATGACGGAAAGGCCTGATGCTGAAATTACATTTTTTTTTCTTTTCAAAACTCAAGCAATTAGTAATTTTGCAAGATAAAACTCAAATACTCTATGACTTGACATATGCACAGAAAGAAAATGTTTTACAAAGAAAGAATCATACCTTTTTCTCCAATTGAGGTAATTGTAACTGGAGGAAAAACGAAAGGAGTGTGAGTCAATTTTAGAAATCAAGCACATTAATAAAACAATGTATTCAAACATATTAAGTTAATCGAAGAGAATGTGCATTTTGTCATTCTCCACTCCAAAAAAACTCAATTTATTTACATAGGTATTAACAAAACAATTGAAGGGTGGTGCCCATTTTTCCCTGGGGAAATGAAGGAATTATTTTGTTTGCCTGCCACTGGCAAACAATTCCTCATTTGTCTGTCTATAGCATGTATGCTTCTGACAAACAAACATGCTGAATCGGTAGTTTATTTCATGCTTCCTTCAAGTGATGAAGATTAGGAAACTGAAATGATAAAAGTTATATAATAGCAGCAGACAAAAATTCAGCCGAAGGACCCCATTTTAAATGATCACATCACAGCTTAATCAACTGAAATGATAACAAATCTAAGACTTCTCCCAGCTCCATCTTTCTTGGTGTGCAATAATCAGTTATAATTTCCTCTTTAAAAATGTTAGATTCTTATTCCACTGATCAGCAAGAGTTCAAGGTGGCATAAACTACACTGCCTGCTCAGGGGTGAAATCTATTTACCTTCATTACTGGTTTGAGTAGTGGAGAGGGTCAAAAACAGGTTACTTCCTGGTTAAAACCAGGAAGTAATGACATCCGGATGGGTGGGCGGAGCCTTGTGCTGCCGCTACTACCGGTTTTCTGAACCATGTGCTTATGCTGCCGCTACCGGTTTGCCTGAACCAGAGCGAACCGGTAGCATTTCACTGTGCCTGCTCCAATTTTTCCACAAAACCACCTTGGGAGCAGGGGTGAAATCCAACAGGTTCTAACAGGTTCTGGAGAACCAGCAGCGGAAATTTTGAGTAGTTTGAAGCACCGGCAAATACCACCTCTGGCTGGCCCCAGCGTGGGGTGGGAATGGAGATCTTGCAATATCCTTCCCCTGCCACGCCCACCAAGCCAGGGCCATAGAACCGGTAGGGAAAATTTTGAATTTCACCCCTGTTTGGGAGGTAGCTTGGGCTGAGAAAGAACAGTCTAAAGACACCCACTAAATCAGTGGTTCTCAACCTTCCTAATGCCGTGACCCTTTAATACAGTTCCTCATGTTGTGGTGACTCCCAACCAGGGGTGGGTTCTAAATTTTTTTACTACTGGTTCTGTGGGCGTGGCTTATTTTGTGGGGATGGCTTGGAGGTCATGTGACTGGGTGGACGTGGCTAGCTGGTCATGTGACTGGGTGGCCACGGCTATGTGTATAGGGACTACTCAGAGGGCTGAAAAAAGTCATTTCTGACAGGTCCTTGGACTTTTGACTGGTCCTCACACTTATGACCATCCTCACATTTATGTCTGTACAGCATTCTTAACAACCGTGTCACTCATTTCACAACTGCTTCTCTTCACCATGGTGACAAGATAGAGCAAAAACGTAAATTGTGAGGACAGTTGTAAGTTCGAGGACTGGTCAAAAGTGCGAGGACCAGTCAAAAATAACTTTTTCAGCCCTCTGAGTAGTCCATATGCATAAAAGGATACAGCAATAGAGAGGGATGAAGGAAGGGAAGGGAAAGGAAATTAGAGTAGGAGTGAGGGTAAGAGAGGGAGGAAGAGAGGAGGAGAAGGAGAAAGGAACAGGAAGTAGGGAGGAGAAGAAGAGGGGGGGAACAGAACGTAAGAAGGAAAGAAAAGAGAGAGGTGATAGGTTTGAGGAGAAAGATTGCTGTACAATAAAAAAGATGAAAGGGAAGAAAGCCAACCCCAAACAAATATAAAGATATTAAGATAAAGAATGAATTGTTAAACTTTAAAGAATAAAACAAACAGGAATAAATAGCAATAATTAGAAACACACAAAGAAACATACAACGTATTTTCTTTGAACAGAGTATTTGGTCGGTTCATAAATTTAAACAGTTGTAGGAGGTTAGCACCCACCCCTTTCCTAGAAGAATGAAATATTTTGGGAAATATTAAAAAGGCAGAATATTATATTTCCCTGGATGAGAAATGGAGAAGCATATTTTATAGACAAAGCAGCTCCCACCTTCCTGCCCCCCATCCTTTGTTAATGGGCCAGAGGCAGAAGTCAATCCTTTGTCAAAGGACATTTGCAACACAATAGCAACAGAAACTAACACAATGGGCCCCATCTAGCAACCGAAACTCACCACATGTGAACTGGGAAGCATGTGACCTGGGAAGCACATGTGACCATCAGCCAGCAAGGCTAGCTAAGACCCCCACCCCCTGGGAGTCTGACAACCAATCAGGATACTCTTTCGGGGCCCCAAGAAATGCAAAGCCAGAGAGAGCATAAAAACCCAAGGATTTACTGTATCTGCCCCTTTTCTGTTCAGGAACTCAAGCCATGTGATCCTGTCCACCATTAAACCATCTTTCCAAGCAGTCTCCATGTTTCCAGTGTCTTTTTCCCCACTTGGAGCAGAACCCAGAAGGATATTCCAACACTTCCAACACAGTGTTTAGTCATTTCAAATAAATTTACAATTTCTATATTTCCTTTTTACCATATTTATTCCTCATCTATTTTTTAAAAAAACCAATATTAGCCTTCATCCTCATCTCTAATCTTAATCAAATTCAATTGTTCCCTTCTATTCTATATTATACCCCTTCACATTGTCATCTATTTTTATATCCATCCTCACATTGGTTAATTTTGTAATTATGTAATACAGTTGTTTAATACAAATTCAACATTTTAATATAAATCAATTAGTTATATAACTATCTTTTTTGTATATTAATCAATATGAACATGAATATTCCAATTATTTCCATGCAATCCAATTTCTTACAAATCAATTAATTATATTTACCAATAATAATTAACCAAATAATTTCCCCCATATATTCCTCCAAACCACAACTTAACCATTTCTGCTTTCAACACAATATACAATTAATAGTATCTCAATTATTACAATTTCCTAGTTAAATAGAGCTTTTTTTTTTTCTGTTTTAAAATCTTGAACCTCCTCTTTTGCCCTAAATTTCCCATTGTTTGCAGTTTTGCACCTACCTTTTTTGGTGAGGAAAAAGAAAAAGAAATCTCTCTGCCTCATTTTGTCACGTTGCAGCAAAGACCCTGCTTTACTTTCAATTTCGCTTTTTCAGCATAGCTAGGGGAAAAAAAATCTGTTCCAGGAATTTACCTCTTTGCAGCTAGCTAGCAACAGAGCCCTCCGCAAAACAATGGAGAGCAAATCAGTTGAGAGTCTGGAGGCTGATCAAATCAACTTATGATAATTAACCTATGCTGAAGCTGAAAGGGCTGTTTTTTCTATTTTTGCAGGCACCGGTCTATTCATTTGTTTTCTTTTAACACTGATCAGCTGTAGGGCGGCTCTTTGAAGCCCCGCAGCAAGAATTTAAAGTTTTTTTTCCCTCTAGCCATCAGCTGGGACTCCGGAGGCAGCAATAGATTGGGAGTGGGCGGGGTAAGCGAATGGCGACTGGCGATCCAACAGAGGCAGAGGGTGAGGGTGAGTGAAGGCGTGGGGGGGGGCAAGAGAGGGCTTTGGCGATCCCTGTGAAATGGCCGTTCGACCCCCAAAGGGGTCGCGACCCCCAGGTTGAGAACCGCTGCACTAAATTTTCATGCCAAGAATGGACTTGAAGCTGCATTTCCCTGGACTCAGCATAGACCTTTAATCATTGCACCAGACTATGGTTTTCAGATTCAGAATAACCTAATGTTTTAAGTGGATTTCAGATGTCACACTGTCTTTCCCTAAAAAGGGTTGAAGGGTTGAATTAAGCACCGAAGCTTTATTAGGGCAAAACGATGAAAAATGATATTCATACCTTTCATTTTTTGATCTGTGGGGAATCACTCAGTAAGTCATTATATGATATTTTGAAAAATAATACAACAATGGGTTTGTAATCTGGTATTTACTAGTAATTGTATATATTCCTGGATAAGCCTATCTGTGGATAAACTAACTCTCGAAGTTTGAACCAAAGTACCATGAAAAATACACCACCAGCAGATAAATTGACTCTCAAAATTTTCATATGCCTTAATTTTTACAATTGTCCTAGGTTAGTGATGGCTAACCTTTTTGCCATTGCGTGCCAAAAGCGGGAGTAGCGCGGGGGAGTCGCGTGCACATGTGCCCACACCCATAATTCTATGTGTCCCGCCCCTTGAGCATGCACGCATGACCCCCCCCAGCCTCTGGGGGGTCTCCGGGGGGAGGCCATTTTCCCCCTCCCCAGGCTCCTAGAGAGGCTTTGGAATCTGGGGAGAGCAAAAAACGGGCCTACTGGGCCCCCGTGCCATTGTGTGCCAAAAGCAGGGGGAGTGCAGTGGGGTCATGCGTGCATGCTCAAGGGGCGGGGCACATAGAATTATGGGTGTGGGCACATGCGCACGCGACTCCCCCGCACTACCCCCGCTTTTGGCACGCAATGGCAAAAAGGCTAGCCATCACTAACCTACGACAATTGTAAAAATTAAGGCATATGAAAATTTTGAGAGTCAATTTATTTGCTGATGGTGTATTTTTCATGGTACTTTGGTTCAAACTTCGAGAGTTGGTTTATCCACAGATAGGCTTATCCAGGAATCCACCCACCCACAGGCTCTCTGGAGGCAGGAAACAGCCTGTTTTCCTACTTCCGGTGGGCCCAGAAGGCCGAAAATCAGCTGGCCAGGTGCGCATATGCGCCGGAGCTGAGCTCATATGCCCACCGATATGGCTCCATGTGCCACCTGTGGCACGTGTGCCATAGGTTTGCCATCACAGTCCTAGGTGGTGTATTTTTCATGGTATTTTGGTTAAAAAAAATTGAGACCTGGTTTATTTATAGGTGGTCTTATCTGCGAGTATATGTGGATAATTTTAAAAAGTATTACTGATAATACTTTTTATTATCAATATTGTTGGTGCAGTGGTTAGGATGCAGTATTGCAGGCTGACTCTGCCCACTGCCAGGAGTTTGATCCTGACAGGCTCAAGGTTTCTCAGCCTTCCATCTTCTTGAGGTTGGTAAAATGAGGCCTCAGGTTGCTGGGGGCAATATGCTGACTCTATAAACCACTTAGAAAGTGGTGTAAAGCACTATGAAGCAGTATGTAAGTTTAAGTGCTATTGCTATCATCATTAATTTTCTTTCCTTTAAATTTATCTGAATGGAAATAGGTAGAATGGCATTGAATAGAATCAACTTTATATTTGCGTACATAATGAAAATAACTGAAACATTAATTGATATGTTTAATATTTAGCCTTGAAATTAACACACATATTCAATAAGAAGTTTAAATACAGCTAATTCTAACGTTGCATTATTTGCTTGATAGCTTAATCCCATCTATGGCTATTCAAAACTTAATATCTGCAAGCTCAGTGTAGCTTAACTCCATTGGATATAGGAGCTCTTAAATAACGTTTCCTTCTCAGATAATGATACCATCTTAGTTCAGCCTCAAAGAATGCAATGGCATTTGAAAAGTACAATAGAAAATTCTACATTAGAGCCAGTGTACTGTAATAATAAAATATAATAATAGTAATACAAAATCTGCCTTTATTACTTCATAAGTAACTCATAGCAGATCTAACACCTTCTCCTATTTTTTCCACAGCAATAACCTTGTGAGCTGGATTAGACTTAAAGAGAGAGGTTACCCAACTAGCTTTGTGGTTTGTTTGTGTGTTGGGGCCTGATGCCATTTAAGTTTTTGAATATTTTGTGTCTGTACTATTATTTGGGGGTGGGGGGGGCATTTCCCTGGCTATAAGCCACTAAAACTCTGTTAGATTGAAGCAGGATATACATTTTACCTCACAAACGTATTTTTAAGCCAAAGACAATATTAGCCAGAAGTTGTCATCTACTGCAACAGGGATCCTAAATGTAGTAAGTTACGATTTAACAGTTCCCTAATTGACAGTTTGGATTGCAACTGGCAGTATTTGTGTTCAGATATCTTTCCAAAATAACAGACTGTGGTATTTGAAGTAACCCGGACAGTTCATATACATATATGTTATGTCGCTTCCATATCAAAGGACACAAATTATATATTTACATTCAACTGACATTAAATGACAGATATAAATGGCAGCAACTTGTCACTAATAAACATTCAGGAAAATCAATTCACCGTGGTCTTTCCCTTAATCTGCCATTCTCCATCCCACCCCCATGACTTGTGAAGAATCATGTCTGGGGTCTTAACTTGCTCTCATCAATAGCAGAGTTGCCTTGTGGCAAGATGAGTGGCCAATAAATTTAATAAACAGATAAATAAATAAAAAGGTAACATTTATTTTTGCAGTAGCATCAGGTCCAATAGGTGACTAAGTCATTATAACACAAAATACTATGTACACTATTTGAGAGGCAAAGCAGCCAAGTGACATTGTACAATGAAGAAAATGTCACTACCGTCCCCATCTGGCATCTACCTGCACAGAGATAGGAATAAATCTCTCCTAGTGACAAAATAATGTCTCTCCGGATATGATTGAAATGTACTTCACCACCAGCTCCAACCCACCTGATCAATAGTGAATGATGCTGGAATTGTATTTTAGCTGTTTTTGGAAAATAAATGTTGATTAACACCTTGCCCTTGAGCATTTTGTTGGCTCTTCTTCTCTCTTGAAATGAGGGATACAAATACAAATTGCTTAATAGATTTCAGTGAGGTTTACAAATGAGACTATCTTGAGGATTGAGCCTTTTATGATCCTTCAAATCCAACATGGATTGAAGCCAGCAATGCTATTGTGAAAACCTTGGCATCTTTTTTACCCACCCTGAATCATCTGTACTCCATGTGTTGGTACTAATAAGTTCTGATTTATTTTATAATAACAACTTATTTTGGAAATTCAAGCTATTGGCTGGCTCACTGATTATTTCTAGGAATAATTAAAAGCATTCCAAGTTGCTCAGAAATCTGTCATTTTTACATCTCTTTCATTATGATAGTTTTTGCTTTTCCCTTTATAATATACAGGTGTGAATATGTATGTATGTATGTATGTATGTGTGTGTGTATGTATAAATATATATGCCAATTATAGAAAGAAAGTATTTATTTTGTCTGAATCTGACTTTATCTTATCTTACAGTTTCAAGTTGAATGAGTTTGTTTGAGCAAACGATTGCTACTTGGAGCTTGTTTTCAAATTATGTAGGAATAATTTCTAATACGATGCTGAGACAACGAGGATCACACAACTTCCTATAACATTCCACACATGCAATCTGAACAGCATGCTACACAATACTTTAGGAACATTTGGAGAAACAAGTTTTCTATTTCAAAACACTTTGGGTCAGGATATGTAGCAAACTGGGATCTTTAGTTCTAAATATGGAACCCAGGAATTCCAAGCAGAAGAGTTTTGAGTAAGATTGTAAGAGTGTTTTATGAAAAAGTGAATGGAAAAAAGGCTGGAAACTAAGGGGAAGCCAGCAGGAATTCAAGGATAGAGAGGAGTGAGAAGGCACTAGGGCAGGGGTGTCAAACAGGTGGCCGGTGGGCCAGATGCATCACGCACAAGCCACTCCCACCCCAGCTCCGCAAAGAGGGAAAACGTCGCAAAACAGCAATGTGATGCAGTAAGTTTGATGCCTGAGCACTAGGGAGATGGTAAATTGGGAGAACCATATGATATGATAACTGGGACCACTGGAAAGGAAGAAGGAAGATGGAGTAATATGCCCCAATCGTGTCCTATCTATCCTGTGAAATCCTTCCAAAGCTCCTGTAAGTTTTCCAGCCCAGAGTGAAAACAAATATTCCACGTTTTGTTTTTGCTGAATCACAGCTGATCTGGAATGACTTGCCAAAACTTCCAAAAGAAAAACAGTTTGTTTGGGGTTCAAAACTAAACAAATGTTCTCTTTTGTGCACATCTCTACCACTATATATTGTATGAAAATAGACAACTTACAAATTATTGCTAACGAAAGAAAATGGGGAAATAATTATCAAAAAATTACAATTGTGTAAAGCACTATAAAGTATACTTTACATACTGTAAAGTGAATATTGGGCTTATCCAGATAACCTGTGACCTGCCGGATTATTGTTTCCATAACTAAAGAGAGAAACAGAATGATCACAGGTGGGCAAAAAAGCAGTGGCAGTGGGAACAACTTCTAGTTGGCTTCCCTATTGAGTTTCCTTGGGGAAAGCTGGCAGGGAGCATTGGAAATTTCCCTTCCCTTTCCCCCTCCTCTAATTCCTGCTAGCTCTCCTAATTACTTTGCTTGTAAATAGGGGGGCTTGTAAATAGGGGGGCTTGTAAATAGGGGAAGTTTGCATGGACAAAGTCAGTGGGAAAGTCAACAGGAATCTGCAAGTCCAAGGGAGGGTATGAGGTGCTCAAGAGATGCTGTTAAAAGTCAGGGAGGGAACATGGGAGGGTGGTTGGAAAGGATGCATAGAAGGGTGCATGAGAAATGCTATGCAGGTTGGGGAGAGTGCATCTGGGACAGCATGGGTCACGAAGAGTGGATAGGGATCTCAGGGATATGTGAGAGGTGCTTTGAATATAAGGCATTGTACTGAGCATAATCCTCTCTTGGCTGGGAAATATAATGTGGCTTCTAAGCAATCTGTATCTGGTTTTAAAGGTTCCTTGTATATTGATCACTAGCTGCCTTCCTCAAGAAACCATTAACTTCCATAAACTGTTTTTAGTATCTGCTAAAAATGAAATTTCACCAAGCCTGAACAGGAAAACAATGATCAATCTTTAATCTTACCAGGCAAGCTCAGCACAATTAGGATTGCATGAGCCCAAACTAAAGTCATTAGAAGAACATGAACCTCTTCAGCTGATAAGGTGCTTTTTTGAAGTGGCTACCATAATATACTGCACAAGATACTGAATCATCTCCTCTTGACATAGCCAAATGAACTAGCACAGTATATTTGGGAAGCTGCCATGCCTAGAGTAAGTATTGCTGATTCAAGAATCTATCCACACTGATGCTTCCCCTTCCTCTGGCACTGTAAACTTTACTGATTCACTTCCCAGAGAAAAGCAACCAGTTAGCTACCTCCCTTTCTACTCTTTTAGATGCTCAACAATGAACCTTCTTCTGCACTAATCTTTGCTACCATTTCCTACAACGTACAACACCCTCCTTCATTTGCTATCTTGATTTTAATTTTGTCCAGAATAATCAGAACAGGTATGTGCTTTTTCCAATCTTGAAAATGCTCCACTAATAATGTGCTTTTGCAATAATAAAATGATAAATATTTGGGATGGAAGAATGTCTACAGAGATTCTCAATCATCAAGGTCATGGTTGTCCTAAAGGTGCTTTTCAAAAAACAACTGGAGTTTGTTTTTTCCCCTTGAAAACATCTTGCTTCTAATCCTAGAAACTTTTTCAGATTCTGAAGAACTGAAGAAGCTTCTTGATTGAGAAGCGAAACAATTTCAAGGGAGAAAAAAGCAAGGTAATACAATTGCCTTTTGAAAAACTCCTTTGGTGCATTTTGGATGTGACTTAATATAAAGCACTAAGATATTTTACCGTGATCCTAATTAGCTAAGTTAAAGAAGCCTAAATTGGCCTAAAATTTCTTGTCTAAATTGCCAGTCCCTAATCAATGCTATGCTTCCATCAAATGGAGCCATCTATGATGAAATGCAGCCACCTCCCTCCTGGGAATCCAGCCTACATTCCACCACACTTCCTTCTATACTATTTGCAGGATATGTTAGAGAAAGGGGTTGGTCAATTTGTTTGGCCTCATCAAACATTGCCACCTGGCAGGAAATTACCACTCTGGGAATGAGCAACACACATATTTTTACAGAAGATTCTTCAGTTGTCCAAAGAAGAATGGCTTTGGGGACAGGGACTGGAGATGTAAAGTAGCCAACACACTGGGATTTTCCCAACCATCATATGACTGGGGTACTGGCCAAATAGCTCCTGTTGGCTTGAGGGGAATTAATTAACTTTATACCAGAACAAGTAGGAGTTGAGGATAAGGCAATACAGACAATTTAGTTTCTTGTTTTATTTTTATTTTATCTAAACATTTTATTGTTAGTATGCAGGATGCATTCTGAATTACTTAGTCTCTTTAATTATGGTGGAGATAATTCCAGTAAACAAATAAAATCAGCATAGCAGAAAAAAAGGGCTCCAGTGCATGCATATACTATGCTTCTGGCAACAGATTGGGGACAGATTAAAAGATTTAAATCTCTCATGGTCGTAATAGTTCTCACTTAATGATCGCAACTGAATCCAAAATTTTGGTCATAAGTCACTGTAGTTAAATGACAGAAACAGAGGTGAGTTTGTTGTGAATGCGGTTGACCGGAGACTTGTAAAACACAGGAACTAGACGAAAACAGATTTCACACTACAGGGCCAGAGAATTCAACCCCAAGGTCTAATTAGGCAATCATGCGAGACACTGGAGGTTATTTTAAGTGCTGTTTTGCTCAGTTTTATATTTTTCAGCCTATTTGCTCAGATTGATTACAAATTATTAAGCATTAATATTAAAGTGAAGATCACATTGCCGTGTGATTTGTTGCAATTAAACTCTTTCTAATCTGAGGTCTCCAATCTTGGCAACTATAAGAATTGTGGACTTCAACTCCCAGAATTCCCATGTTGGCTGGGAAATTCTGGGAAGTGAAGTCCACAAGTCTTAAAATTGCCAGGTTAGAGACCCCTGTATTAATGCTTAGTTTGATGTTTGTATTAAAAAACTGCCTTTTTTATTACTTAAAAGTTTGGTTTGAAATCTCACCCCAAAAACTGTTGAGATCTGGCAACCTTGGGGTGGGGGCGGGGAGTAGAAAACTGGAACCAATTATATATAAATTTTTCCAAGCAGGCAACATTTCCTGCACTGCCCACTTCAAATTCCAGAGGAGAACGCATCTCCCTATTCAAGGAATGGTGTTGTTGTTGTGTGAGTATTGTATATAAGAGAGAGGGGGCTAAGTGAAATTCTTTTGTGGAAGAGGCAAATAGCTCACTTGCTTTAAAATTCAGAGACAAGGGATGTGAACAGGATTTCCCATGAAAGGGATTGGCAGGCTGATGTAGACAATCCTGTTATGTCCCACTTGCTAAAACTATTCATTTCATTGACAAAATACCAATCTATACTTAATCTATTATATACCATTCACGATAGTGTTCAAAATAAAGTATAGTAGTAATCAAAAAAATTGCTGTAGATCTTTAGTTATCTAGAGAAGAGGTGGAGAACTATGGCCCCTTTATGGCTTGTGGGCTTCAATTCCCAGAATTCCTCAGCCAGCATAGTTGGTTCTGGAATTCTGGGAGTTGAAGTCCACAAGTCATAAAAATGCCATAGTTCCCCACCCTTGATCTAGAGCAGAGGTGTCAAACTTGATTTCATTGATGGCTGCATCAGGGTTGTGTTTGACCTGTGGTGGGGAGCTGGGGGGCATGGCCAGGGTCAGTTTAAATAAGACATTATTAAATTTCAGCAAAATAAGAACCTATCTCGGGTCCCTGTTTTGCAAAGAATTCACATTAATCAATCTTTGCCTTGGATTCACAATCATATCAAAATGTCAAATACATATTATAAATTGGAGATAATCTGATCGTGGTTCATGTCACATAAAAGGATTTTTGGCTGCCAGGAAATGAGAATAAAAAAACAAAGATAAGTTTCCCCTTTTATTAAAGGTCAGAATTTTTCTTCCCAGTAATATTGTTTTATCTCATGCATAAGTCTCAGAAGATGTGAAAATAAGTTTTTATCATTTTAAAGATCTCCAACAGAGAATCTGCCTGGGGAAAGAAGAATCCTGACTTCTTAATGAGAAGCTAGAAGACACAATGATACTAATGAACCTTGTAATAGTGAAAAAGTATTTTTGCATAGCATGTTAACTGTCTCAAGTCTGTTCATTCAATTTGGGTCAATAACATGGATGAGAAGGGACAATATATGTATTTTAATTTCCTGAGATATGACTGAGATAATAGAACTGTTTTAATTCTATCAATTTTAAATCAACCATAAATTTCTGCATATAGAAGCTTGTCAACATCAATTCTTGACACGTGATGTGCTTAATGCAAGTTCGGACAGCATATTTTCATGTTGAGGATTCAGCTTTAAAATAAAGGACTGGACTAAGTAACTTTCTCTCTTCTTCCAAAATTAGCTAATCCAAAACTAAAACTATTCTAGTAAACAGTGTCAATGTACGCTACAATATTTACATTCGAAATGTAAGGGCATTACAAATTTCTTGAGAGGACGACTCCTAGAATTCTAGGTACCGGTAGGTATCCAGCATGTGAATTTTGAGGGTTGTCTCAGCAAATTTTGAAGCACTACCTTGGACAAAGCTTTTGTACATATAGTGAAAATGTTTACTTTAAACATTGATTTCCCCTCATATATTTCATACTACAGTACTTCCTTCTTTCTACTTAACTATAACAAAATCTAATATTTGCAATATTGGTTACTCACATTTATTCAGGGCTATTCATATTTGTTCATATCATATCTCTTTCTGTTGTCTTCCTTAGCACAAAATGTAATCCAGAAAACTCCATGAGGGTAAAGTTTAGGGTTATTTTGTTTAAGAAGTCTTCTTTAGTACCATAAGCATAGACAGTGCCTTCTATGTAATAATAAGATTCATATCTTATGCACCTATTGTAGAATTTGCAATCAAAATAGTGGATAAATAAAAATAGTATCTACTCTGGACTCTTCTGATCAAATTCAGACCAGTCTGAAGTCTTTTCAGTAAAAATCAAGTCAATCAATCTTGACCAACCATATGCTAGTTTCCTGAGGTTAATGGACTACATTTTTATTAAATTTATACGGACAAGAATGGAACTACATTTTACCGAAATACCTATTACAAACTAATTGGAACTGGGTATGCAAAATGTTTTGCACAAGTAATATATTACAAGTTAGATTTAATCATATTGATCCACTAAATCTCAAACCTAGGATCAGATCCTGCTTTAATACTTTGGTTTCTATATGGACTTTAATTTATATTTTCCTATTTTAGATGACATCAGAAAACTGTTTTGAAAAACCATAAAATGTTTGCAGAAACTGAGAAACATGTTAGATTACATGTGGTTGGAGACCATTGTGTCTGGACATGGCTTAGATAGCAATTGCTCAGTTTCTTTGTATGAAAAAAGTAAGAGAGAGAGAGAGAGAGAGGGAGGGAGGGAGGGAGAGAGAGAAAGAGGGAGGGAGGGAGAGAGAATATGAAAGTTATTCCACGTTATTGGTTTCTGTGTATTTCTGTGAAGAATCAAACTACTCTTTAAAATGTACCTAAATCAATACTTCAGGAGCTCTCCTTTCAAGAGATTCTTTGAAAGTGTTTTAAACATTAGTATATAATTAGTAGACCTCTGCATACTTGTCAAAACCCTTTACTGTATATTCTTCAAGGAGGATACCTGGTATATGTAAGTTGCTACAATTGTAAATTAATCATCATGCAAGGGAAAGTCATTTTCATAAAAGACTGAGTCCTGGTGATTTCAGGGGTATGTATATTCATGCTTTAAAGTTCAGAGTATACTAGCTCAGTTCAGTTGTTAAAATCACAGAATATTCAAAGCACGAAGAAGACACTGCAAGAAAAGGGTATCAATGCGTCAAGATTGAATATAGGGAGAATCCTCCTCTACTTCCAGCTTCAACATTTTCATCTGGCCACATGCAGGATATTGAAAGCTGTATGTACAAGCTTTGTCTGTTACAAAGCTTTGTCTGTTACAAAGCTTTGTCTGTTACAATCTGTAACTTAATTGTCTATTTCTAATGTTTTCAGCAAAAGGATATAAATTATAGACATAGAACAAGTACAGCTTAGATAAAAACATGGAAGAATAAGTCAAAAAGGTGTTATTTAAGACCTTGTGCTTAGAATAATGTCCCTTTTGGATACCTATATAGAGCTACTACATTTGAATCATTTTGCAGAGCTCAAGAATTGATGCTAAGAGATGGTACATTAAAACAAACCATTAATGGCGTTCAAAATGAGATAAGCTTTAATCTTTTTCAAGATTTATACTGAAACTACAAGGAGTTTAGCTTTGCTCAGGAACAGTAAGTTTTAGTACCTGTAACCTTTTGGGACACTGTTACAGAAATACTTCTTTACCTAAATAGACAAACAGAATGACCACAATGGGCAAAAAAATCAATGTGAGCAGGAGTGACTTCCAGGAATGAATTCCAGATTCCGGTCTACTTCCCTGTTGAGTTGCTAGTGGGAAAACCAGCAAGAAGCATCCTTCCATCCTTCCTTCCTTCCATCCATCCATCCATCTAATTTAAACTTTGTACCAGCTTCCTCACTGACATAATAAAAAATAATACATGCCACACAGGTTGAGAAGTGTGCATGAGGGTGTGTGAAAGGTCCAGCTTGGGATGGGAAGACAACATAAAGTGTGGTGCAGAGTTGAAGTCCACCAGGCTTAAAGTTGCCAAGGTTGGAGACCCCTGCACTAAAGCAATGTTTTTCATCCTTGGCTAGGTTATTCTGGGAGTTATAGTCCGCCAGGCTTAAAGTTGCCAAGGTTGAGAAACACTGCACTAAATTATTTCTCTTCCCAATCACCCTTTGGGACTCAAATGTTGTCTAGTTAAAGGTAAGTACATTCTGCCGTTAGTCAAAACATTTATATTATATTATATATTTATATATGAGTGGCAGGCTCATAATTAACCCAACAACAGTAAAAAGAATCAACTACAGAGTGGGCATTATATTCTGATTTCTGAATGTAGACTTAAACTTGCAGTAGGAATTCAAAAATTAAACATGAAGTACATCTTTAAAAAAAAAAAGTGACCGCTCAAGGATTTTAGCACAGTCCGAAAAATGAACTGCAACACTTAGGGACAGGCACACCTCGGTTATCAATCCCAACCTCGGGATGAAAGACAGACTCTAAAAAGGATTTAATGCCCATGATTCAGAGAAAGCAAACAACTTAGCAATGCTACCCACACTTTTCTTGGAATATACCCCTCTAATAAAGAAAGAGGTAGTTCTAAGATAAGGCTACTACACAAGAGGCATTTTGCTCTTTCTTACAAACACCCTGTTTGTACTTTCAAGTCAAAGGGGTGATTTGCCTCATTTCAATTCCTCTCCTCAAACCGCAAGCCTTGATCCACAGGAAGGATTCAAAAGAGACTCTGTCCGGGGCTTGACAACACGAGGATGGATTGCTATTTTCTCCCAGATTAAGGCAAATGCCCAGGAGTAGTTTTAAACACGAGGTTTCCCGATCCCTCCACTCCTTCCCGTTCAATCGTATCCAAATCTCGGAGACTGCCTGAACAAAGTCTGCGGTGTTGGTTTTTTTTTGGGGGGGGGGCAAGGTGTTTTTTTCCCTCACCTACCCAAAAGTGGTTTGCCATTGCCTCCTTCCTGGGGCTGAGAGAAAGTGAGGCGGCGGCAGGCAACAGGTTAGACCCCCCACCACCACTACCAAACCTTTGAGAATGAATCACCCCTGGACTTTTTTGCGCAAGAAGGAGGAAGCCGAAGAAGCCGGAAAGCCGACAAAGTAATTTAGGGGGGAAAGGAGAGCACCGTTTCCCTTCCCGCGGATCCCGCCTCTGAAAGCAACGCAGCGAAAGTACGCCCTCCCCGCTTATGGGGCAGCTTCTTCTTCCTCCTCCTCCTCCTCCTTCTCCTTCTCCTTCTCCGGGCAAGGCGGAATCTCCCCGGCAGGAGGGCGGCAGCGAAACCTCGTCGGCTTACTTACACACACAGAGCTCCACCACGTAGGCGTAATAGGACCAGGCCACGACCAAGGCGATGAAGACCACGGGCACCCACGCCAGCACCTTCTGGCAGCACTTGAGGACGTGCGAAGGCGCCATCTTCCCCGCCGCTGAGCTACCGCTACCGCCCGCAGGAGCCATGGGTGCCGCAGCCGCTTCTCCGCCCGCCGCCTTCTCCGCTCGCCGCTGCGGCGATGCCTGCCGCCGGCCCCCGCCCTTCCTTCCCTTACGCTAAGGGGGCAGGGCCTGGGCGCGCCTGCCTTGCGCAGCAACTCCCGAGGACGGAGAAGGTAGCGCGGCGAGCGTGAAGGGAGAAAGCGGCGGGCAGCAGCAGTAGCAGCTCCTCGCCGCTAAGACTGCGGGAGTTGGAGGGTGTGTGTGCGGGTCTTCTAGCCGCCTCGTCCGCCGTGTCTTGATCCGCCCGGCCGTCCTTCTCACGTAGACCCAAATCGCCGCAAGCAGCCCTGCCCTCGTGGCTGAAGAAAAGAGGCGGCTCCTCTGCGCGATGCCTGGCCGGTCGCGGCGGGTATTTCAGACCTTCTCGGACGCCATTCCCTTTGGGGATTGGCCGAAGGGTGGGGGATCCTCAAGAGCCGAGATCGCTTTCTTCTTCTTCCCTCTTGACTCGACGGTGGATCCCGTCCGGGAGAAAAAAAACCTCCCTGAGCGATCCTAGTGCCTTCCTCGAAAGGGTGTTTTTACTAGACAGGCAAGCTTGAGTAGGTCGGGATAAAAAGTCACAGGCAGGGTGGAAAGTCGAACTTTGGCTGATCCCTGGAGCTAAAGTGACTTTAGATGATCAAATAGATCACATTCGAATAATAAAGTCTGTCAATCCTGGGTGGGTCCCTTTCCAGGGGTGAAATCCAGCAGGTTCTGACAGGTTTTGGAGAACCGGTAGCGGAAATTTTGAACAGTTCGGAGAACCCGCAAATATCACCTCTGGCTGATCCCAGAGTGGGGTGGTAATGGAGATTTTGCAGTATCCTTCCCATGCCATGCCCACCAAGCCACACCACACCCACTAAGCCATACCCACAGAACCTGTAGTAAAAAAAATTGGATTTCACCACTGGTCCCTTCCCTTGGGAATTGTAGGGCTTTACGCTAGACTGGGCAGTCAAAGCGGGGTGGGGGAATCAAGGGCAAGGTTTTAGGTGATGTTGCGAGATGTCCATTTCGCTGTCTACCTTGATTTGTGAATGTGGGAAAAGGGCGAGGTCTCAGCGGGTGGTGATGCCTAGTTGGGCATGGCTTATCTTGACAGTTCAGTAGGATCAGATCTGGGTGATACTCAAATAGGAGACCCGTTCCTAGGGCTGCATGCTCCTTTTAGGAAAGAGGGGGGGATCTGCTTTTCATCCATGAACCCCACATGGCATAAATAGCATTACCCCCACTCCTATTTTTCTTGTGAAGTTGCCAAGAAAACTTATTTGGATACTTCATGAAGTTGGCAGGAGTTAACTTTAGGATTATGCCAGTTTGTCTTTATGAAGGCAGAGTGGATTAACAGAAAGCTAGACATGTCAAGAATCATTTTCTCAAACCTGGACTTCTCAAAAGTGCTGGTAGCCAGTCATAGTGTTAGATAGAGTGAAGCATTTGGAGGACAGTGCTGGTTTGGAAACCAGCCTAGTTCTGTGACTGTTTTGTTTTGTGCTTCTGCAGTCACACTTGGTCAGAAGGTACAGAGTAAGATATGCCATCCAAACATACCAATAGTCCAGCCATCTCATCTGCTGCCTTTCATCTGGTACATCAGTCAGCTACTGTATGTGAAAGCGAAGGCATTTTGGTAGAAGCTAGGTTACCCTTTTTGTTTCGCAACACATGAAACATTTAATTCATCTTTATGAACTACAAAGTTCATAATTAAGCTTCATCTTCATAATTAACCCAAGAATAAGATGTAAAACATGGTTCCATATAGGCATCTACTGATTAAAGTCTGTAACATTAGTGAATGATGAATCATACAGCTCTGTTATATATTGTCAAGTATTTGCAAGCCATTGGCACATGTGATACCAGTGGAGGCAGAGAGTGTCTCCACCCCTCTGTGGAAAGGAGGGGCTTACCCTGAGTATAAAACCCCCTCCAACGTTTTCCACCTTGCTCTCTCCATCTCTCTCTTTTCATGTTTGTTCATGAGACTTGATCTCTGTTGTACATAGTTAAAATGATTTATCATATGAATAAATACGTTTAAGACATTTATTTATGCATCTGCCTCTGAACTCTTCTATGATCCTGGGTGTTTCTACGATCCCAATTCCACATATATGCAGTGTGTTAGCCCTGATATCAAAATAAATGTTGGTTCGCGCTGCAACTGATAACTGCATCCTATAAAATTTAAATATAAAACAACCCATTTTGCAGGGCTTAGAACCTGACACAAAGTGATGATCCCAGCAATTACGGGCACTGTTGTTTAAACTACTAAATCAATGACTTAAATTGCCTAAGGTATCGTATTCAAATAAAGTGTGTACTGTTTTGTATTGCATCAATTCCCTTCCCCATCTCTCTGCCTTCAGAAAAGGCATCAAGGTAAATAATTTCAGTTTAACCTTTTGAATTACATTAGTAAAAGTCTTACTTTGTTATTGCTGTGATAACATAGCAATTGGTTCCAATTTGTTATTTTAATGTTTTAAATTATTTTTGTATTTATTTAGAACTGGAAGCCTTGTATAGTTTATTTGGAAGGTAAAGCAATATTATTCATAATCACAATTCTTTTTTAAAAACTTCATCCCATTATACAGTGTGAAGGATATTCTTGTGCAGTTTTTCAATCTTAGTAACTTTTACGATGTGTGGACTTTCACTGCCAGGATTTGTCAAGTCAATTCTGTGCATTCCTCTAATCAAAATAAATTTTACCAGCACTTGGGGTGCACGGAGTCTAACTGCTATAGATCATCATCCTGCTCCATCTCTCACTTCTTGTTGTGTTTATTTAGCCAGGTCTATTAATTTTAAATTTTTAAAATTTTTATTAATTTTAAAATTCTCAATACATTTGTTCAATTCAGGTAAAGGATGTGTATAGTCGCTCTTAACTGAGCTTACAAACTCAGACATCTTTCCAGAAATATTCATGTATTGTTATTTTCTTTTGGCATACTCACCTGCAATGCTATTATTGAAGAATGAGACATGTCCACTTATAAAATGTGGTTTCTTGTTATTGATCTGTTGGTGATGTCTTAGCAGACTGGATTAATGGAAATTTACAACCTGTTGAAATACCGTAGCATTTGTAAGAGCTGTATAAAGAGTGCCTACTTTCTCAGTATGTGCTTACCCTATAATCTTGGTCAACATTTTCATCTTGCAAAGTAGGGATGTGCTACGCTTTGTGGCTATACACATTACATATGTTGACATCTTCAACAAGGACATGCAATATCATTATCCGTCTACTTCTGAGCGTCTTTTCAGCAACCTAAGAAACAGCAACATTCAAGGATCCTAAAAGATATTCATAAACAAAATCCCATTGTAAGCATGTTATAGGACTGCTTAAAAACTCATTGCTTTGGTTAAGGTTGTTATCATCACAAGAATCAAAAAAGACAAGGCCCAAAAGAGAAAATTAAGACCTATTTAACAATCCAAAGGGATTTAGGGATTTATATTGAACTGTATATTTATATGTGCCTTTGATCAGTGCCTAAGGGGTAGAATCATAAAAATAATTTAGCAGTTATCTCATTATTTTAGAAATTGTCAATTTAATTTTTGCAAATATGGATAATAAACAATGAAGGGAAGATAAAACACAAGGCTCCCCCTTGTGGGAGTTTGTTATTTATTTTCAAATATACTTTAAGATGTTGGATAACCATTTATCTGAAGTGGTGTAGGGTTTCCTGCCTAGGCAGGGAGTTGGACTAGAAGACCTCCAAGGTCCCTTCCAACTCTGTTACTCTACTCTACTCTACTCTACTCTACTCTACTCTACTCTACTCTACTCTATTCTATTGTACTCTACTCTACAAGATTTGCTTGCCTCAAATGCAAGCATAGGAAATGAACACTGTGGGTCTGGTCCTTGAAACAATGTCATTGTTAAAAATTATGTAATACATACCGAGTATGTATTTTCAGTGGCAGCTTTGGCCTTTCGATGAGTCTTTCTTTTGATATACAGCATGTCTTTCGCCCTCTAGGCCTTTAGGAAGATGGTTAATATCTGGGTCTTTACCCTCAGCCTTCGGGCCAGAATGAGTACAGCTCCCATTTTCTGGAGGTATAGGATTTCAGCCATGTTTGCCATTGTCTGCCTTTTTAACATTATGTTTTATTATATAAAAATACTATTTATACTTTCTTACACTTGCCCAACCCCAGCTGAGTATCTAATAATCCCATGATATTGTTTGGGTAGGTTAATTTTAATCTTCCAAATTATCTTTTCCATGCAGTCGATGAAAATAAAGGTTTTGGTTGCTTTTTCAGCTATAAATCAATGAAAACAATAGCAAGGCACTTAACTTCTGAAGAAGAAAAGACATACTTCAAAACAATTACAAACCATGGAAAGAAATGTATCTCACTATTTTGAGTTTGGTTATTTCTCCTCTGCCTACTCTACTTTTCAATTTTTGTCTTGCTGTCAATCAAAATTTAGATTAAGACATCTAGTGTAGGGATCTAATGGGTTCCCTCCACCCCCAGCTTTTTGCTCACATTAATGCAGAATATAAAAGATTTGTGCTTACCATGAGTTATTTATGAAGTCACTGTGTCTCTACAGTTGCATTACATAGTCCCGAATTAAAATGAAATACTGTTTAAATGTATCTGGAAGCTTATGAGGGAAGACATATTCTTGGCATCTGTTGTTGATTTTCAGGTATTGACTGTGGAAAAGAATTCTTTTCCCAACTATGCCTAGTATATTAGCTTAGTCTGTTCCTAGAAAATAAAAGCCCGACGTTTTCTGTCCAAGTTTTAATAATATTTTTCCCAGCTTGATGCCAGATTCAAATCCTAGCATGAGTCACACTGACTGAAATTCATGAGGGCTGTAACTGAAGATGCATGCAAATGATTAGCGCTACCAATTCTTCTATGTAGATGTTGCAGATACTTTAGATCAGGGGTGTCAAACTGAAGGCCTGCGGGTTGCTTAAATCTGCCACATGGAGCCGGCCTGGAAATAGCAAAGGACTGGCCCACAGTGCCTCGGGCAGCCAAAATATGGGGCACGGGGGGGCTCCCCATTTTCGGTCTGGACAACCTGCAGCACTCTGCCAGTCAAAACAGAGCACGGGGAGCCACGTACACCCCCTATGCCCCATTTTGGCCGACAGGGCTGCAGGAGGCATCTGTCCCATCTCCCTGCCCGCCTCCTGCCGGCCCATGGAGAACAATGATCTAGCCCTCGAAGAAATCCAGTTTGACACCCCTACTTTAGATGCTGCAGCTTGTCAGCATCCAGGCTTCCACATCCAGGCTTCCAACTGGAATTGATCTAGGTGAGACTGTTCTCCCAGGTCTCAAAAGAAGATCTGGATAGAATTCTATGGACTGATTTGGATCCGTGTTCTGAATATTCCATGTTCTGTCTTCTCCATGTTCTATTACTTATATATCTGCAAAGGTTAACGCCATGGATAGAAAGTTTATTAGATGATAAGTAAGTCTAGTGCTTTTGTAGTACAGTTAGTTCTCAAGTTATGACCATAATGGAGCCTGCCTGTCATGGTTGTAAGTTGTGATGGTTGAAAATTTTAAAATTTTGCAACTTCTTTTGCAGAGTTAAGCAAACATCATGGTTGTTAAGTGAACCAATGCTGGGCTACAAGTGCGGTTTTGCCAAAAGTGCAAGTTTTGGCAAAAGCATCATAAAATGCAATCATGTGACTGTGGGATGCGGTAAATGACATTAAATTGCGAAGCACCTGAAGTTCAGTCAGATAACTGTGGAGGGGTGATGGTCGGAACTTAGAATCTGGGTCATATGGAGCCCCTCAGTATGTCTGTTGTAAATTTGAATGGTTGCTAAGTGACTAGTCATAAGTCAAAGAGAACCTGTAACAGTAACAGAGTTGGAAGGAATCTTGGAGGTCATCTAATCCAACCCCCTGCTCACGCAGATCTGTACTGGGGATTTGAACCGCTGAACTGCCGACCTTTCTCATCGACAAACTCAGTGTCTTAGCCACTGAGCCACCTAGTCAGGTATTATATACCTGTAATAATGTCTTAGTATTTACACTGAGAAATTAATATTAGGAACCATAACCATAATTTGATATTGTTAATCAGGAAACCTGAAGTTGGAACAGTTGCTTATTCAAACCATAAACCTCTGTCTTAATATTACACTGCTATCGAAGAATTTCAAGATAAACTAATAAATATTGTTTGGAATTTCAAGTTTAGACACAGCTGAAACTAGTAATGCTACTGGTGAGATTGATCATGTAAATACATATACTGTACCACTGTCTTGCAGAAATGGCTCTGCTGTAACATATTACATTTGAACTTACCAAATAAAGGAAGAAGCAATGCTGTAGATAATGTGTATGTACGTGGAGAAATAAGGGGATTTTAAAAAAATTATCATATTTAGGCCAATAATTGCATTCTTCATTCTTATCATTGTGTTTTCTGCATTCAAAGCTATATATAATTTTCTGTTGAAGATATTCCAGAATGGTAATTATGCAAGACAGAACCATGAATAATAACTTAACAATATTAGTTACATCTATTTATTTAATAGATTTATATGGCAGCCCAACTCACAACAGTGACTCCGGGAGTTTTCAAAACTCAAAAGCTTAAAATTCCAAGACCACCATCCCGTGGCCAGAACAATTATAATCACACTAGGCACTTAATTGGTTGTCTATCAGACTGGAATTCCCAAGCCCACTGACAGAACTATGGCCTTCCAGAAAGGTAACAAGGTGGCAATATATTTCAAGTAATCATAGTTCTCTGTAGGGGTATCCAGTGGTGGGAGTCAAGTAATTTAACAACTGGTTCTCTGCCCTAATAATTTCTTCCAACTTCCAGTTGGCCAAACTGGTCAGAAAGTTAACAACCGGTTCTCCCAAAGTGGTGCGAACTGGCTTAATTCCACCACTGAGGGTATCCAAATGTTTTCATCATTAAACAGCCTAGAAATGTTCTGAATCCTAAAGTTATTTCAAATCCAGAAATCCATTTAAGTTTGTAGCCTTCCAAAATAGAAACATCTATTTTGTTCATCTCTATTAATGTCCAGGTAGTGTCAGGCAACACTAGAAATATTTATAGCATGGCTGTAAATCTTGGTTCTCCAGACACTTAACTCCTATAATATCCACAAATCAGCTTATTCAAGTTTCTTTTTTGCAGACAAGAATGAAGTAGATTTTCCCACTGCAATATAAAGAAGTAAAAAAAAAAATCGATATATAGGCCTATGCCCCAATCCTATAAATCCTATGCTTTTTAAATATGATCATTCTTTTCATGATCTTGGAGGCACTTTGTCTATGTAACAGAATGGTTCTCTTGGGCCTCAAATTGCTGCTCCTGCCTTACTAATTTAATTCCTTACAGATAGTACAGCATTCTCTGATATGGCCAATTTATCATCACCATCATTGCAATCATCATTTCTCCTAAATGTTACATTTAGCTAGTGCTATTATACTGTAGTAAGACATAGAAATGGACTACACTTATCTAAATATTAAGTGCTATTTTTTGGATCCGCTTTTTCTCTGTGACAATGAGTAGGCAATAATATTTAACAAATAAGTCTTCCCCAATATTTTTTTATGATCAGCTGAATAAATTACAATCAGGTATAAAGCGCTTTTTTTAAAGAAGTAAAAACAAATCAGGAAATGAATCAACATCAATATTTAAAAGTAGCCGAAGCAACAGTCAAATTATACTGACCTCTGAGATTCTAGATAGTGCAAAATGAATACAATTAAATGACAATGACTTGAAGAATGCATAGCAATGGGATGTGTGTTATCCTAGTTACAAATAATGTTGGTATTCTAACAATATTTTTTGCTGTAGAACTATATGGGATCATAGCACTAATTAATGAATATGCAAAAGATTATTTATCCAACGTAGCACACAGTAATTGTACAGTTATGTTTCCTTCAGTTTCAGTACAGTTCATTGGCTTCAAAAGAACGAACATATTACAGAATCAGCAAAATCTACTGAAGTATTATGATGCTATAATTGGTGTCAATAAACGTTCAACATAATCCCATGTGTTTATTTAAAAATAAGTCCCACAAGGTGCAATTCAGCAGTTTTAGTATCATAGACTATCATTATTGTGAATTTTGATGCATCTTAATATAAAGAATCCAAGAATGTTCTTTGCATCCACTTCAACTGCCAGTCCACTTTAATATTTTCCAATTCCTTTAGGATGATTTAAGACATTCACCAGCCAGGAACAATGATCTTAGGATTTAACTTTAAGGCATTCAAATTTCTGAACTGTTTACTCTTCAAGGTTCCCATAACCAAAATATTTAACTGTTTGAAAAAAGGCCATTGTTTGAATGACCCCAGTGGACTTGCTAAGATCCAAATACAGAAGAACGATGGGATGTTACAGGACCAATTATCTAGAGAGTTAAGTATTTCTGGTGAAGAATGTCTAGGGATATTTTTGCGACAACTATGGGCTGAATGATTGAGAATCTCCATAGACATTTAGCCATGAAATTTCTAGTTATGTTTTTAATCATAGTATTTGTGGGGAGAATCTCATTAGAGGTGATTTGCATAGAGTAACCTAAAAGAAATAAGGCTACAATATCTGGGCTAGTTACTGCAGTAGCAAAAAGATACAGCTATAAATCACTCCTTGCTCATTTAAAACAGATTAATTTGAACTCTAAAGGCAGCCATGTTTGAAAACTAAACTTTATTCTGTGGCGGTCAGGCAGAAAACATAACTTATGTAGATGCATGCTTTTAAAAAATGAATTTTTCATGAGCAGCCTCGGGAAAGTTAGTGGAGTGAAAAACAGTCACTTCAACACGTATGTTCCTCTCTTTGCTCTGGGAGATGAAGAGATGACTCTTCTGTCATTTTAACAACATTGCAACTCTCCTATGAAAATGGCTGGCTTGAATACAAGTGATTGGCCCAAAGTTGCCCAATAAATGTTAAAACTGTGAATGAAGGCTTCCTTGGTCCTAATCCAACCTTTAGCCTATATACTACACCGGAAGTATAATATGCTATTAATATTCATTCATAGCTCAAGTCAAGCAATTATTACAGAGTGTTGTCAGGGATTTAAACAATGGATGTGATGGAACTTGACAGTAGGCAAATCAATATACAGTACCTATATAATGCTAACATTCATTTTCTTTTAATGACTTCACTGTGTTTAGCTTCTAATCTTTGTATATTTGTGCAATTTACAATCTTCCAGCTTATGTAAACATTTTGGTATTTCCAGCTTACAGTGAAAGATGCAAACCCCTGTGCAAACAGAATAAAGTACAGAATACATGAAGAATGTAATAAAAACTGGTCTCCAAATGCAAAAATATTTTCAAATGTCTATAAGGTACTGTGTTCTAAGAATACCTTTTGCTGACTAATTTCTTACCTAGAATTTATATTGGATATTTAAAGCTCAAAAACTTATAAAAATTCCATTGCATTGTTGTACTTTTCATACTTTTCTTTCCTTTAATTCTTAAAAATGGGGATGTTCCCATGTGTGCTATGAAACTTGCCTTTAAAAGATATTTCCTGATTTACAACCAGTGGTGCATTGTTCCCAGTTCACCCCGATTTGGGCGAACCAGTAGTGGCGGTGGCGGGAAGCTCTGGCCACCCATCAAAAATGCTCTGCACATGTGCAGAAGTGCCATGCACTTGCATGCTGGCACTTGCATGCCGATAGCGAACAGGTAGCGCCGGGATTTGAAACCCACTACTGTTTACAACATTTGTTTAGCAAGTATTCAAAATTACAATGGCACTGGAAAAAGTGACTTATGACCTGTTTTCACACTTACGACCATTGTAGCATCCTCACGATCAAAATTTGGGCACTTGGCAACTAGCATTTGTAATCTTCCCAGCTGGCTTCTGACAAGTCAAGTCAATGCAGGAAACCAGATTCATTTAAGAACCGCACAATTCACTTAACAACTCCAGTGATTCATTTAACGACTGCCGCAAAAAAGTTGTAAAATGGGGCACGATTCACTTAACAAGTGTTTTGCTTAGCAATGGAAACTTTGGGCTCAATTATGATGGTAAGTTGAGGACTATCTGTACAAAATTCCAGATAGGCTGGAAAACTATCCATCTGTGAGAACATGAGTACCATCCAAAATAACCCTAAAGCAAATTCTATTGCTGTAGGGATGTGCAAAGTGTTCTATGCATGGAAGGACTAGTTTCAGGTGGTCTGCCACAGGATCAAAACTAGCATATTTAAGAGAGAAATGCTTTGGGGAGAGACACAGAGAGAGAGCAGGAAAAGGCCAATGAGGTTGCAGGCAAAGGAGGCAAGGAAAGGAAGGTGGATACTAAAAAGTGGATTGATCAATTGCATATGCTGCATTTGAAGTCAAGCACGCTGGAAATGGTAGTGGCAAAGGGGAAGGGAGGAAAGGAAGGAAGGTATGGTACTGATTTGGGCTGGTGGTTATGTCATGATTGAAGCCAAGGACATCAGCAGCTAAGGGCAAGGAACAAGAAGGGCTGGGAAGAGCAACAGATGGGCCATTTGCTAGAGGAGCCATTTGCTAGAGGAGGGGAAGAGAAGAAAGCTCCTCCCAGTTTTGTTTCAGTTAAAATGCAGAACAACCAAAAGTGCTTTGGGGGTTTCAGTTCTTTCAAATTGCAGCACCCCTGAATGATTCCGAAACACAAAACGCATTTTCTTTTTCATGCCCACCCCTATTAAAATCAAATAATGGAAGTGTCCGATATTTAATGGTATTAAATGATTGCACTTCGTCTAGTATAGCCAATCTGTAAACAAATACATGAAAAACAAAGCAGAATCAGAAAGCTGAGTCACAAACGATCTTACAAATAATTTAAAAAGGACTCTTCCCAGTTTGCTTCCAAACTTCTTTTGCTCCTTTAATGGTTTCTCGTTTCACACATTTCCAGTAACCTTGGACTCCTTGTTGCTGAGGCACCTGTTTAAAAAAAGTAACAGTTACCAATCTATATTTAAGTTATAATTTTTTTAAGGCTGGCTACATTGGGTAAAGTCAGCTACTCAGATCCATCTGTCAGTTAACCATTCCTACTGGTCCAAACACAATTTACCTGATTGCAGGACACATTACTTTCGTCTTGGTTAATCATCTATAAATGAACCTATCACAACCACAAGTATTTTTTTTTGTGGTTGGAAGCTGCTGGACGTATGAATCCTCCTTTATGATTAGGGATGATCTATAAATCATGATAGGAGGGAGCAGTTCTAAAAAGATACTTCTGCAGTTTAGCTGTTTTATGATTAGATATGACATACAAATGCAGCAGGGCCAGCCTGCCCTACTTTGTTGGGCAGACTGGCACTATCCATTACTTGCCTCTTTCCATTTAGCCATTTAATTATTTTGTAGGAAGAGCTAAGACTTGAATAAAAAGAGCCTTGGTGGCGCAGCAGACTAAAGGGCTGTTAAGTAAAACCAGCCGCCTGCAATTACTGCAAGTTCAAATCTCACCAGGCTCAAGGTTGACTCAGCCTTCCATCCTTTCAAAAGTAGGTAAAATGAGGACCCGGACTTTGTATAAAAAAGAACACCGCTTAGGGGGGGCCCGAAAGCCCTACTAAGCAGGTATATACAAAAGTATGAAGGCTATTGCTTAATGCATTGTAAGCCGCCCTGAGTCTCCAGAGAAGGGCGGCATATAAATCGAACCAATAAATAAATAAATAAATTCGCTTAGTTTTGACTTTCTTCCCCATCATCTTAGGGCCGTGATGGCGAACCTATGGCACGCAGAGCCCTCTGTGGGCATGCATGCTGTCGCCAGCTGCTTTTCTGGTTTACAGCGCGCACATGCACATTGGCCAGTTGTTTTTTGCGCACACCGGAAACCTGAAGACCTGCTGGCCAGTGTGTGTGCAGGCACACACACACACACACACATTCCAGTTTGGGCACTTGATGCCCAAAAGATTCACCATCACTGTCCTAGGGCATGTATTTGGCATAAGTCATCATTTAAAAATGTTTTTAAGTACACAATTATCTACTTTCCTTTTATTCTTTTACTCATTACCATCATTAGAAGCTTTGGGATTAGCTGCCTTAAGCAATTTGTATACCAGCTAACCTCCTATTATAAACTGCTTGTTTTAATACAATAAATTTTATTTTATAAATGCATATTTATAAAGCTGATAAATTTTTTTAAAAAAGACTCTACTAGGTCATATAAGCTCTCTGTGTATAAGCTCTCATTTTATTAAAACTGAGGCAATTAGACATTTCTACTGAACATTTGAGAACAGAATTACCCTTAATCCACGATGCATCCGGTTTTTGAGGACTCCAAGGAACTCTGCATGGCTTAGGCAATTATCTCCATCTAAATCAAAGATCTTGAAGATGGTGTCCAAAACATTATCTGAGAGCTCCTGCCCTGTAGCCACTTTCACAGCTCTCTTGAACTCCGCTAACACAAGCAAAGATATTTCATGTTTCTATTAAAAATAATAACTAGATTTATAATTCTAAAGAATAAAGGAATCTGAGAACTTTATACTCGTGTAATTAATAGTGTGATCAGAAAATGGGTGTCCATAGCCATGCTTAAACAGCTATGTAGCACTGTATTTATTGAAGAAAAATTACTTCTATTTTCACAGAAGTGGAACCAGTTACTTTATGGAAAATAGCTAGCTTTTTACCTGAATCTGCTTTTTGAGCACAGAAATTTGCCCAATAAACAAAAAAAAAAATAAAAAATAAAAAATTGAATTACAATATTTTACCTGGAATATTGTAATTCCTTTTTACATTTCTGAAGGAATTGTTATTTTCCCCTCGAGTATATGTATTCTAAAAGATTTATGAAATCAATCTATAATTAAAATTTTATTGAGTTTGCTTTTCTTTGCCTTTGCCTTGTAAGGGCTTACACTAACTGCAACAGAAAGTCACTCCTTACAATCATGCTTTATGACAATATATAGAAGGCTGGGAAGGAAGATAACTAAAATGCAATGTAATTTTAAAAAATCAAATCCATATCAAATGGGGGGTTTTATGCATTTTTAAAAGGATATAACAATTCTGTACTAGCAATGGATTAACAACAGATGATGAGGGGAAAAAGAGCATTACTATAAAGCAAACCAAAGATGTTGTTCATTTTTGGATTCTATTGTCTTATAATTTCTTATTTACATAAATGGCAGCAGCAAATTGATCCCATGTTTACTTGTTAAAGGTTCAGCTTTGTAGTAAGGTTTATAAATGCTATTTCACATACTATACTTCATATATGCATTCCAGTTTGTCACTTCTTTTTTAAAGAGATTTTAAAAAAGAAGAAATATACTTAGTTTTTGATAGAGAAAACCCATATACAACTAGCCACACTGTATAAATATTTGTTTTATACAGCAAAAAGTGTGGATCTTTGTAAGAGCTTTTAAATGTTCTTTTTTTAGTTCCCTTTTTTAGGAGGGGTCAAACAAAGATTCTAAACAGAGTTTTTTGAAAGCTTTGATTGCAAGATATGTTTTAAAGGTAATGTTATTTATTCTGTTTTCCAAATCGGATCAACAGTTTGGAAGAGCCTTGTTCATGCTCAAGAGCTATTTTTCACTAATTAATTGAGAAAGCATCCATTGGTTCAATTTTCTAAATCAACTCAAACTGCTGAACTGGACCAACAGTCTAAATTGAATGGATGATTTGGACTGAAACTGATCTGCACACCTCAGTTCTACTATTATTCTAGCATAGCAGCAAAGCACACGGTACTATTTTAATTAAAGAAACTTCTAAATATATTTTATTACAGTTCATCTTAAAAAAAAAACAAAAGTAGGCATCTTCCAATAATTTTTTTTAAAACCTCCAAAACTCTTGGTGACATCATAGACACATCCATATATTTTTCTTGGCAGCAATGCAGAAAAAAGCTTTGTTTTCCTCTTCCTTCCAGAACCTCACTAGACCTGATGTTGTTTAGCTTCTGAGCCCAGACAAAGCCGAGGTGGTGTTGCCACCTACTGAGATTCCAGTTAAAAATCAGGTAGCAATATTGACTGGAAATCATTTATTTTTCCATTTAGAAACAATTTCCACTATTTTCCTTTGTGCGTGCTAAGAGATGGTGATTTGTCATCTCGTAGCTGTCATAATACATAGTGAGGGACTGACATATAATGCATAAAGTTCAAAACAACTTTATAAAGCAAAATTGACATAATGGGGACATTTTCAGAATCCATACACATTATCTTTTCATTTTGATTTCATGAAGAACGATGAAGTGGTGCACTTCTTACCCCGTTTAACTGGACGGCTGGCTACAGTAAACATTTTCAGAGCAATTGAGAAATCTTCTAAACGGTTTGTAAATTGGCAGAAAGTCTTAAATTCATCCATACTGATACTCTGGAATACCAAAACGGGTGAGATGTTTAGTCAAGACAGCAAAATCCAGGTGTATTCATAAGGGAGTTGTCAAATCACTATATAACTACGTATAAACAAAACAACTTGATTATATTTTGTTGTACTTTAGAAAGCTCTTCAGTTATATTATAAATGCTTAATTCAAGATGAGGCAATTTATACCAACCTCTCCTGCTTGGATTCTCTCTTTCACATTTTGCCAATAAATTTCATTATTTTCTTCATCAGTGAAATACAGCAACCACTCTACAAAATCTTCCTTTCTCATGAAGGTCAGGCCTTTGGAAAACTGATTGAATTCCATTTCTTGTACTTCTGCTTGTAAATCCTGCATAAATCTAAAATAAATAAACAAATAATATGACAGCTTAGTTAAATGCAGAAAAGGGCAACCAAAAAGATCAGGTGCTTGAGAGCCTTCTCTATGAGAAAAAGATAAAATGTCTGGAGCTCTTTACTATGGTAAAAGGTGATTGAAGCAGACATGATTGAAGTACTACCAGTAAATATAAAATCATATATACCATATACATACTGTACAAAGTAAAAGAGACTTTGTCTCACCCTCTTGAATCAGTCTGACCTGGGATCCTCCAATAAAGCTGAACAAAAAGAAACTTGGAACTGTCCAAAAGTATTTTTCAAAAATACTTTTGTGAAAAATAGAGTTGTAGAATTAATTACCATGAGACATGTGGATGGCTTTAAAAGAGAATTAGATAAATTCATGGAAGGCAGGCCTATCAAAGGCTTGGGAATCAGTGCTATTTCTGGGATGGGAGCAACATGTCAGCTTTAGGGGAGAAATGGTATGAGAAGGCAAAGTCTTCACTTCCTGCTTAAAAGCACTCCAGAAGCATTTTGGTTGCCAAAACTAAATGTTAGATTAAGATTTCCTTGGACTGATCCAGCAGAGTTATCCTTTTGTCAAGACAATTATTTTCATACCGCATTTTTAGCCAAATAATACTTTACTCTTATCAACTGATGGTACTGTGTAAATAAAGCGTATCCTCTTAGAGTCACTGTTGTAGGAGAATGCAACATACAGACTGTTAGCTTCCATCTCCTAACAGCAACAACTTTCATTACTTCCGTGTTGCAGAATAACAGAAATTATGCCAAGAGGGCAGAGTTCTGTGAGCTGTTGACTAACACAAGTTGAGTAAAAGAAATGACTAGGTTTTAAAAGTTTGCAATCTTAAATACACAGCTGGAAGAAATTAATAAATGCCATGAATTACAAAAATATTGTGCTTCAGCAAGCCTACCACTAGAGTGCTCTCTAAATTCATCTATGTTCATGAGTAACTAGGCTGAAAAAATGTTGGTATCTGCAATTTTTAAAAAGTTGCCTGAATGTGAAAGCAGACTTAAACATGAAAGTAGATAATGTGCACATATACTTTAATTAAAATCTGTTTAAAAAGAGACAAACTTTTAAGAGATGTAAGTAACAGAAATGAGAAATTGTTTGCTATAAAATACTCTTGTTCAAACAACCTAATGTTACTCTTATTCAAAATGTTGCTAACAAATGAATTATGAATTCAATGAAATACAAATTTGGTTATAGAATGGCCATCAGAGAAAAATCATTTATATCTATATTCATAGAGAGAGAGAGATCTAGGCCTGCATATCAATTTTTATTTATTTTTGTATCAATTAATGAACTACATAGTACACTTGCAGAGTGGGAATTTATTTATTTATTCAATTTCTATAGCCATCATCTTAAACAAATAGGAATAAATAGAAGGAATAGATCAGACATCCAGCCCTTGCTTATCATTGGAGACTGAGTGGAGCAATTGGCCAGTTTTAAGTTTCTGGGTGTTATCATAAAAGAGGACCTGACTTGGGCACTCACATTGCAGCACTGATCAAAAAGGCCCAGCAGAGATTATACTACCTGAGACTTCTCAGGAAATAACAACTGAATGGAAAATTGCTAGTGACCTTCTACCGCTGCACCATAGAGAGTATTTTAACTTACTGCACCTGTGTATGGTTTGCCAATTGCACAGTAGCAGATAGGACAGCGCTCTAGAGGGTTAACATCGTTGCCCAGAGGATCATTGGTTGCCCTCTCCCCTCTTTGGAAGAGCTTTATAGCTCCCGCTGCCTTAAGAAAGTTCAAAACATTCTTACAGATCCATCTCATCCCGGGCACCCTTTTTTTGAACTATTACCATCTGGCACAGGATAATAAAAATAACGGTACAGGATAATAAAAATAAGGACAAATAGGCTGAAAAACAGCTTCTATCCCAGAGCAGTAACTATATTGAATTCTACTGTATAGTGCAATATTAATGCAATATCAGGGGTTTCAATTCAATTGTATAGAACAGCGGTCATCAATTGGTGGCCTGCAGACCACTGGTGGTCTGCGAGAAAAATTTGGTGGTCCGCAGAAAAATGATTTGCATTTTTTATATTGCACTAAATACTATTTATCTTTTTTAAAAATTCGTATTAGTTGTCCACGGGATTTAAAATTATGAATTTAGTGGTCCCTGAGGTCCGAAAGATTGGTGACCTCTGGTACAGAATATGAAGGATGTGTGTTTGTGTTTTATTTTTATAGTTATAATGTACACTGAAGATGGCATTTAATTTCATTGTATGAGATACAATGACAATAAAGTAAACTAACTAAGTAACTAACTAACTAACCAATGACTCTAACTAAGAACAGGACAGGATGCAGAACAAAATTAAATACATATATGGCAGCCAAGAGAAAATATAATAGGTATCAATATAGCCAGGAAACCGGGTCATTCATAAACATGGAATTGTATGGATATCTGTACAATTGTTTAATTGAAGAACTTTTCATAAGACTGTTTCCCCAGTAGACTACTTTTGCATGTAATGTTCACAAGCTACACATGAACTTGACCTTTTTAGTAATATTTACTTGAAAAACAGAACATAAATTCAGAAAAGTATAATTGTTAACATTTTCAAATTATGTATGATTTCAGGATGCATGTAATAGGGAGTTCAGCGCGGAAAAATTAATTGAAAAATATTGTGGCACCTAGTAAATGAGGAATATGTAGGTAGGACATCTTCACGGTATCACACATTCCCATAGAATATACAATTGGCTGTTTTGTTTAATTAGGTTGTCTTTATCTAGTTTTAGGATTTGTGTGGAGAACATATCACAATTTAGCTCATATTTATGCAAGAATATTGAAAATTGAAGACTTCACCAACTTTTAAACACAAGTTTATCCAGTTTTCGGACTTGTTTAAAGAACATATCACAATTTAGCTCAGTTCACAAACTTTTAAACATCAGTTTATGCAGCTCCGGATTCAATGGAGTTCTTGGTGTTTTCTTGGTGCTGTTGGACATTGGGCAATGCCTGCAAAACGACTAAGCTCAAAAAGCACCAAGAACTCTACAATATTAAGCATTACCACTGTAAGACATAATCAACTCTTCTTACATCTTGAATTATAGGCCTTTCCAAAATATTTTGTGCTGCAACCCAACCAATTCCTACTTGACATCTACCATTTTCTTCATCTATAGCATTGTTCTTTGCACTTCTTGTTTATAGAGCATAGTCATTTCAGTTCCTTTTATTTTTCTTATGGCATTTTAGACACATCCTACAGTCACTAGTAGCCATTCTTCTCTCCCTCCCCACTTTTTTAAAAAAAGCCAAATGAACATTTGACAAATTCAAATGTTCCCTGGAGAGAACAAAACATTCCTGTTGCTTCTTGCAACGTAAGCCAACTGTAGCAACAGTTTGATTAGGTCGTTCTAGGTGGACAAGTTCTATATACCTTTGGCTCTCTTCACAAAAAGAACAAAACAAGAGTGACTGCATCTTTTGCTTCCTTTATCCACTAGTCTCCTGAGAAAACTGATTTTCTAGATTCATTTCAATCAGATTTCATTAGCAATTTGGGGATAGAAACTAACAGGCACCCTGTGGAGTTCTTGATGTGAAAGAAAACAAAGGCAAATGAGGATAAATGGGGCTGGAACATTGCATGGTCATCCGTTTTTAACCACGATGATGCCAAAATGGTGGTAATTGAGGCTTCAGCTCAACTCTGGTAAGACTAAGTGATTGCGAATTTTCTGACTTGAGTGACCTTCCATCTTTATCTCTAAATGGGGTAGCGTGCTCCACGGTTGATGTACAACTCGGGGATCCTTCTGTACACGTCCAAAAAACAGGAGACAGCTATAACTAGGAAGGGTTTTGTACAGGTTCATCTTGTGCACCAATTACACCTGGACTAAGGGACCCAATTTATGGTAGTTCATGCTTTAGTTACTTCTTGGGTGGATTACGTAACAAGGTCTACATAGGGCTACCCTTGAATAGCATTTGGAAGCTGCAGTTGGTCCAAAATGCAGCAGTATGGACTGTGTTGGGCACTTCATGAAACGGCCATGTGACACCTCTGCTTCATATGATGTAGTGACTCTCTTGAGAGTACAATTCAAGTCATTATTACTTATAAAAGGTTCATGGCATGGGGGTCAGGATAATGGGGAGCTGTCGGGCTTGATAATTTCTACCATTCTTGCAAACTTCAAATTTAGCCCTTCTCAATTTCCCTTCCTATTTTGCATATGCTTGAAAAAAACAACGCTAGTTTAAAAGCTTTACTGCCAGCATGAAATCGATAACATGCATATAAGGCAAATTGCCTTCTTAATGGTAGAGAATAAATAAAATGAATCAAGTGCACCATGAAGTAGAAGTCACAAACCGTGTAATGATCTGCTATACAGAAGACTTGCTGTGTAGCATGATTTAAAGTCACTTCTGCATGCTAAATTTAAATTATGTGTTGCAAAGAACAACAAATCAACAGGAAAAGTGAAGACTAAATAATAAAGCCTACATTTCATTTCAGTATTTTGAAAAAACAAAATCTCTTAAGCATACATAAGCACCATTAAGCCTTATGAATGAATCTTTCCCCCCTCCCCCATCCACATCATTTTAAGGAATGTAAATTACATAGTTAACAATATCTAAGCTTCTGTGACAGGTTTTAAAGCAGCCTAATCAAATGTAATCACTCCTGCTTTCTCTGGCTACTCTGCTGATCAATGGAAAGCCTTTTTAACAAGAACTTGGAAAATGATAAAAGCATTTACCATCATTTTCCCCTCTGCCTTTGACAATGATCTATGTCTGTACAGCTCATCAGTCATCTGTTGTAAAAACATCATGGCACTTTGATCAAAAAGCCAACAATAGCCTCCCATGTGAGGTAAAAATGTGAAAAACTATGAGATAGAAATCACATTTTTCCTGAACAACAGAACCCTAGAAATGATGTGCTTGAGTTACTTACAAATAAAATAATGTGAAAAGTGATATCTCCACAGAGCTTTAAAGAAAAATAGACACTGATCCTTTCATTCACCTTTCTGTGCATTAAAACAAACTATACTGTCATGTCACAATGCAGATGGATTGTGGATATATGTGGGCAGTGATAAGGAGACACATACCAAGTGCATGAAAAAGAAATGCCTCTGTTGAAAAATTACCTATATAAAACCCTATACTTATCCTAACAGCTCTAAGAGCAAAATGTGGGAGTCTAATTTTGATTACAAGCTTCTATCTGCGGTAGGCAAAGATCTTTAACCTACATTTGTTGAATGTAGTGGGTACACAGAATTATCAGTGTTATGCCTCATTGGATCAATGCAGGATTTTATCTAATTACCCAAGACATTCCATTTCACACTATAAATGCAAACAATCTTTCACTGGTGCACTCTGGATTTAACACAGTTAAAGAACCCACTGTACCTTGAGAAAAAGGAGCAAATTTAAGCATATCAAAAACTTATTTTCTCACAGAGCTGGAGCATCCTAAATCCATGGAAGGGCAAGTTTTTGTGGCATTAGGCATGGCCAAATCTGAATTTCTCCTTTTTCTTATCTTAACGTCATCTCTCCACTTTTCTCCATTATTTTAAAATCCAAGTTAGATACAATGATTGCATGATTTGCATGCATATTTTTCTAATATTATACTTCTGCAATTAAATTTCCATGTAAAATGCATTTCGCTACTTTCAGCAATATACATCTTTTTATGCCCATTTATCCAGCTTTGCACTTTGTTGCAAAGCTGTAGCACAACATTCAGAAATTTACAACTACCGGAGAATAACTAAATTTTGATTTGGAAAATTCTAATCAGATAAATTTGTACTGGAATGAGAACTAAAAGAATTTCTCATCCATTTCCAGGAGCTCCTATTTAGGTTTTAGCTGAGAGTAAAACATTCCAAATAGTAGTATATATCCACTAGGAAAATAACTTGATTATGACCAACTGTATTATAAGCTTTTGACTGTTCCAGATTCTTAGGCTTGCTATGTCTAAGCAAAAATATAACAAAATAAAGGAATGAGGGAACAGACATGATGAAAACCACCAGGTTTCTTTTTGTGAGATGAATGGAAGAAGTGCCAGTTTGCATGTTTAAAAGGGGATTGAGTAAAACTAATACGATCTGTTTCTGAATTCAGGATTAACCAGATGAATACTGTATGTGATTTGTGAATGTGGCTGCTTCTTACCCTAGCATTGATGTTCTGTTGATTGCAAAAGAAGCAATTGTATTATGAATTCCATCTAAATCAGGGGTGTCAAACTGGCGGCCCACGGGCTGGATGTGTAACGTGCAGGCCATACCCAACCCCAGCTCTGCAAATGGGAAAAACATCGCGAACATCACGTGACGGCAGCGTGACACTGCGAGTTTGGCACTTGTGATCTAAATTATTTAGGCTTAACAACAACAAAATAAGAGTTGGAAAGGACTTTCTAGTCCAGGGCTGTCAAACTCACGGCCCTCAGGCCAGATGCGTCATGCGCTGGCCTTTCTCATGCCCCGTTTAGCAAAGGGGAAAAAAGTTACGATATGTCACATGATGATGCTGTGACAACATGAGTTTGACACCCCTGTTCTAGTCCAACCTCCTGCTCAAGCAGGGAACCCTATACCGTTTCAGACAAATGGTTGTCCAATCTCGTTTTCTTTCCAATGTCTTGGCTTTCCAATATTTACATCTATAACATAGAAAGGAGCCAGTCTGCAGAGGTTCCAATGGCCCAAAGATACCATTGGATACATATAAGAGGAATCTTAAAGTGAAAAGGGCCAGTACTGAGCCAAATGCATGACGCCTCTCAACTGTTCTTTGGAAAGATACAACTGGCCTTTTATCCTATTCAGTACAATGCTTTGGCCAAACTATTTAAATTGTGAGCATTATCAATATATTTCATGTATTGGTGTAATATGGGCAACAATATGCTTATTAATAAGACAGTGACTAGACAAAAAGAATCCTCACTTGCATAGAATAAGGTAAGCAAATCTGGGATAAAATTGGACTGGGTTTCTCTCGGTTTGATGTTGGTCAGAATATGCCCAAACTGATGGGTATTGTTTTTACTGTTATGAGGGAATGTTGGGTGCTTTGGGCCAGTCACTCTTTCTCAGCCCAACCCAGTTTACAGGGTTGCTGTGTGGAAAATAGACAGGCAGAATGAAATCCTAAAGCCTTGCATCTGAGAATCAGAATTTTTGTATGATGATAGAAGGTATAGTAGACATCAATGGTTTGGAGCAGTTACAAGTGACTGTTTGCCATATTTTCAAAATTTACTGAGAATCATTTTCAGTCAGATCCCAAATTAGAAAGAAGGTGCTAGTGGAGTCTAAGAAAAACAAAACAACATTTTATTTCTTCATACAGTCATATTTTGTGCTTCAGTTATGAAGACTTGAGTGCTTTTTCACAAATGAACACTTCTTGATCCGAAATTTGGATGCCAAAGTATTCTTATTTTCTCAATGTATATCTAGATGACTGTATTTCACATACTTCTGCATAACCTGATATAAATATATCTCAAGCTATGTTTTTCAGCAGATGGTAACCGTTAAGAAAATAACTATGAATATTAGCATGTGAAGTAGTCCTGAGGAAAACATAATAGGATTCAAAATGAGGGACCCATTTGCAGAAAATTCCTCAAAGAAAAGGACCGATATTAAATTTATTTATATTACTAAGTAGGATATTTTCTTCAGCATTTTTCAAGGTAGAAGTCGCATAGCTTCAAGTCTTATATTTCCAAGAATACAGGGCTTTTTGTCTGCATTTAAGCAGTCTCTTTTTAAAAAAATAGCATTATAAGAGTTTATTCACAATACAGGATCAGTTAATGCTCATTTTAATTAAGTGTTGAGTAAGAAAACAAATCATATTACAATCCTGATCTGAAGCACAACATGACATTAAAAAGATAGAATAAAATGCAGAATTATAATAATCTATATAAAAGACAGATGAAGATAATCAGAATCTCTATTATTAGTTAAGCATGACTTGTTTTATTAAATGTCTAAAAGTAAAAATTTAGTCTAGGCATTTTCTGGGAATAGCACTATAGAAATTAGTTCTATTAAAGCATTCCAGAGGGAAACACTATCTTGACATAACATCTAATGCAATTCCCACAAGTGTCCCAAATATGGAAAGTTATTTGGGATCCTTCTGAAGTAAAAGATATGACAAATATTTTTAAAAGGCTATAAAAATCAGGATGAGATTCCAAAGTAACTTTTTACATCTTGCAACAAAGAACAGGATGATACAAAATCGTCCTTGACTTACGACCACAATTAGGACCAGAATTTCGATGGCTAAGCTAGGTGGTTGTTAAGTGAACCATACTCAATTTTATGACCTTTTTTGTCAGTGATTCACTGTTGTTAAGTGAGTCATGATGTTGTTAATCCAACTTCCCACATTAACTTTGCCTGAGGTCACAAATAGTGATCACATGACCTCAGGATGCCGCACTAGTCATAAACACATGCCAGTTGCCAAGCGCCTGAATTCTGATCATATGGTGATGCTTTGATGGGCATATGTTAAATCGCTTTTTTCAGTGGTATTGTAACTTTGAATGGTCACTAAGTAAACTAAGTTGTTAAGTCAAGGAGCACCTGTAGTTGACGTTAAATAAAAGCAACCTCATTGTGCATCCCAGTTTGTTGTGTTTTTTTGCCCCATGTGAACATCCTGGTTGAGTTACGAAAAATCTCAATGCAAACCAGAAAAGCGGAATGTGGACTTGAAGTCATCTATCAAAGATGTTCATGCTTTGAGAACTTAAATTATTAAATCCTTGGTTCCCCTTTGCCTTTAAGAAGTATTGGGTTAACCACCTGACAAATCTAGAATACGTTTTAAAAGAGTACTAAATCCATATTCTGTTTTGGCTTCATAAGCCTCTTTATCATAAACCTTATTCAGGTTTAACTGTTTTAAATATGTACGCCCAATTCAAAGATTTTATAATGCTACCTTTGGAATTCCGAATACTGAAGTTTATCTTTTCCTCCCTTTCCAAAAAAGTGGACCAGTAACATGGTGTTGATATCAGCACCTTCCATTTCTGGTTCCTGCAAGCAAGTAAAAACAAATCAGGAGTTAACATTTGGTGGAATAACTCCAGATGTATATGTACTTTTGTAATCCTGTCATAAAAAGGGACGCGGCGGTGTCTCAATGGCTAAGATGCTGAGCTTGTCGATCAAAAGGTTGGCAATTCAGTGGTTCGAATCCCTAGTGCCGTGTAATGGGGTGAACTCCCATTATTTGTCCATGCTTCTGCCAACCTAGCAGTTCAAAAGCAGGTAAAAAATGCAAGCAGAAAAATAGGGACCACCTTTGGTGGGAAGGTAACAGTGTTCCGTGCGCCTTTGGCGTTTAGTCATGCTGGCCACATGACCATGGAGACGTCTTCGGACAGCACTGGCTCTTCGGCTTTGAAATGGAGATGAGCACTGCCCCCTAGAGTTGGGAATGACTAGCACATATGTGTGAGGGGAACCTTTACCTTTACCTTTAATCCTGTCATAAATAACTGAAGCAAAAGATGTAATTGTTTACCCTGAACAATGCAAATTAAAATCCAGGATGAACTTTAAATGAAGGAAGAGGCCTTCGCAGAAATAAAGCAGTTTATTATTATAATATGAAAACTCTCAATTTGATCAGACCTCAAATAACAACTTTCTCAAATTCTATTTTGGTGTTAAAAATTGCTTTCTCTTTTATAATATAGGCTTTTGCTGTATGAACATATATGCAGTTCCCACGGACAATTTCAAAAGAAAGATCAGAATAGTTTAGCCCCATTTCCAATGGGTATGTGAAAAAAAAATATTATTAATTTTTAATGTTGATCACACAGGTTTCAAAGAGAGTTCTATTAGGAGTTAGTCAAGTCTCATTCTGAAAAAGAAACATTCACATAAGGAAGCACTGTATGACAACTGCAGGTACTTTAAAATATTATTTCTATTCTTATCAGTGAAGAAAAATATTTCAAATGAATCATTACAACAAATATTTTGTCAGTTATTAATGCAACTTTTTAAAATGTACTCCAGGATTCTATGCATTTAAAAAAAAAAAACCTCTTTAAATATTTATAGTGATACTTGCAAGTGAATATTTGCAGTTTATAAGTAGCACTGATTCCAGTAAGTATTTATCTCTATCTGGGAAAACTAGACTTACTTTAGAAAAATGTAAAATAAATAAATAAAGAGTTCTAAATTTATATATCAAAATTTTACCTAAGCTGTTAGATATGCCAAAATATTAACCTAATAGCTACATGAATTCATCTATTTCTTATTCAAGAGAAATAAATAATTCATATATAGTTGATTTTTCCCCTTAGTAAAAATGCTATAGAGAAATCAAGGAGTGTATTTCTGTATTTCAGTTATTCCATTTTTTCCTGAAGGTTGAAACTATGCAAAGTGAGGGATTTGTACATTATAATTTTCTTTCATCACTTAGACTAAGTGGCATTTCTTTGAACACAACAACACACTAAGCATCATGAAATCCACAGAGATTTCAACAGTACCCTCCTTATGACATCTACATGACCTCTGTGTCTTTTCTTCTGCTGAAAAAGAAAGATGAGACAGAGATCTATTCATGGATTCAAATTCTAGTGGTTATTTGAATTTTAGTATTATCTACAAGTTGTATTAGTTCGATGTGTATCATGCTTATTGCCCAAGTAACAACACACTTTATGGGAAAAGGGATAGCATTTATTTGTCCGATGTTACTTTCCACTAAACTAAGTAAAACGGGCCATGTTTAGGTCACTTGAAATAGCTTATTGTGCATGCTGTATTTTATCATTGACTTTTGTAACTGAAAATATACATATTAAGTTCAGTATTAATATGCTACACCTGGCAATGATGCAATTGATAAATTAAATATAATACGGTGCAACAGAGCGGGGAACCCTTTTGATTGGTAAAAATATTTGGAATTTTGAGAGAAACATTGTAGGTACTCTTGCAAAACATCTGCTGCTGCTGCTGCTGCTGATGCAGTCTGTCTTGTTATAAAATTTGCTGAAAGGCCAGCTGAGATGTTGTCATTCCCTTTCCTCTAATCTCCCAGGATGTGTTTTTTTCTTACTGTGTCCTTTTTGTGGACAGGGGGGCCAATTCTCAAACAAAGTCTGAGCTAGAGCCTCTAGCCCCGTGATGGTGAACCTGTGGCAAGCAGTGCCCTCTCTGATGGCACACGAGCCGTCACCCCAGTTCAGCTCTGCTGCGAATGCGCGTGTGCCTCCCGCCGGCCAGCTGGTCTTCAGGTCTGTGCCGTGCATGTGTGGGGGCTGTGTGCGCATGCACGGGGGTGTGTGATGCATGCATGGGGGCGTGTGTATATGTGGGGTGCGTGCAGGGGCCGCACGCACATTTGTGGGGTGAGGGGTTTGTGCTGGTGGGTGCGCACGCATATACAGGGGGTTGCACACGCATTGCATTTTGGGGCTTTGGGTGTGCACACACACATTCACGCGCACACTTGCTTTTGGCACTCGGTCCACAAAAGGTTAGCCATCACTGCTCTAGCCTTAATTTTTATTCACTGCTGAATTCAGAAATATTTACTTACTGCCACAAACCTTTGTACAGTGTAACCTCTAGCAAATAAGAAAGACAAGTTAATAATGTAAATAACAGGGATACTAGAGGTGAGAGCTTTGCTTACAGCATAAATGTGGCCACATTTATGCTGTAAATGTGGGTGGTTGAAAATTTGCTGAGGTTTAATGGCATTCAATTTACCCCTTGACTCTCTCTCTCTCTCTCTCTCCATAAAGAACTAGGCAACTTGCAAGTCTCATGCAGATCCCAGAGATGGCGGATGGAAAGAAATGTCTGGAATTTGCAAATCAGGGAGGAGAAACACACTGAAGCTTGCAAGGTGTTGAACTCCTCCTGGCTTTGCAGTTACAAAACCTGTAACCAGTTTCGATTGCAACAGAAAATGAAGCTGTTTTACCATGTTTTTAAATTAAGGAAAAAGTCAGTAATGAAATATAGAAACTTTTATTGAACGTAGTTTCTAAAGTAAAAAGAAAATACCTATAATAAATGTTATCCTATGGAGATTCCATAATGGAAAATGGAACTTCTGCAAATTTAGTACATTTACCAAAAAAAAAAAAAAAAAGACAATGTGATCACAAGCAGCATTGACCAAAGTCATGGAGGTCAATATTTATGGGCTCAACTGGTAACATTATGACATTAATAAATAGCAGTAATAAACAAAAGAAATAAAACATGTACAGTATATGGAGTGTCTGTAAAACTAAGACAGTGGGAGCACATAATGGAATTCTAGAATGCATTAGAAGAATTTACTAAACCCACTGAATGAAATTATGTCTCTCATCCTGCAATGACTGTAATACCATGTCCATATAATTGGTTACTGTTTTCCTGTGGGATGTTTTTTCAACTTCTCATGTAGACTAAGGTATGCTAGGATATGTTCATTGTCTCTCATCCAAGTATTAATCAAGTCCAGTGTTTTTTTTTAAAAAACATTAGCCAATGTTGTCAAGGTGCAATCACCTACTATGGACCCTTCCAACTTGAACAACTATAAGGTTTTTACTATTTTTGTAACTTTTATATTATTTATACAATTGTAACTGGAAAAATTTAAAATATATTAATAATATTAAATTTTAGATAGTTATAGTAGTTTGCTATAGTAGTTAAAGACATGAGGCTTGAGACCATTTTAGTCATGCCTGAGACACAAAGCCAGCTGGGTGACTTTGAATCAGTCACTCCCTCTCAGCTCTAGAAAGATAATCAATCAATCAAAATAGATCTGGAAGGGACCTTGGAGGTCTTCTAGTCCAACCCCTGTTCAAGCAGGAGACCCTATACCATTTCAGACAAGTGATTGTCCAGTGTCTTCTTAAAAACCTCCAGTGATGAAGCACCTACAACTTCTGATGGTAAGCTGTTCCACTGATTCTCCTTAACTTGTCCTCAACTAATGATAAACAACTTCTGAAAAATGTTCTAACAAAAATCATGAGCATGTCTAGTCATCAAGAGTGAAGAATGATAGAAGGCACCCAAAAAATCAAAACCAAAGAACTAGGCATTAATGCCTAATATACATTATCATAACATAATGTCTTTTTTTGTGGTGATGATCCATAAATCTTTTATCCTTATTATCATATTTTTCAAAGTATAAGACACATCTTTTTCCCCAAAAAAGAGGGTGAAAATCTGGGTACCTCTTATACTCCGAATGTAGTCCCACCCAGCTTCTCAAACGGAGGTTTCAGAGGCTGAAAAAAGCATCAGAAACGAAGCCCCCCAACAGAGCTTCAGAAAAGCCCCCAAACAGAGCTTCAGAAAAAAATCCTCCAAACAGAGCTTCAGAAAAGAAGCCTCAGAAACAGAGCTTCAAAGGCTTTTTTTCTGAAGCTCTGTTTCGGAGGCTTTCAGAGGCAGGGAAAAAAGTTTTTTCTGAAACTGAGTTTCAGAAGTTTCAGAGGCAGAAAAAAAGCAAAAAAAAGCAAGGCACAGAGCTCACAACCAAGGAACTTGTTGCTAAAATTCACCTTTGGGAACAGCTGATTGGGGGTATTCCAGGAGGCCAATCCACCTGCCAATCATCTTTTTTCTTATTTTCCTCCCCAAAAACTAAGGTGCATCTTATACTCCGGTGCATCTTATACTCCTAAAAATACGGTATGTAACCTTCACCTGAACTATGAATTTCCTCAGATTAGAAAAGTATTTTAGGAAAAAATGTCAGTCATTACTTTATTTACTATTTACAGAGACTAAATAAATAAGTAAACATCACAAATATTTTAATAGAGGAAAAGTTATATAGCTGCATCAGAAAATTCATATGAATCTTCCTTGGATTGGCACCTACCTGAGACAGGATGTCATCTCCTGAAGCTGTTTTAAACTCATCTTGCTTTCCAATTATTTTCTGAAGCTAAAACAAAAGGATGTATTTATTATCTTCTATTTTTCTGAGTGTGGGCAGGACATTCCCACAGCATACACAGAATATTTAATGAGGTTACAAAGATTGAGGCCTCCTTTATTTATTATGAAAGTCTCTACATAGAAAATCTTTTGTATAAGAACACTAAACAAGCATAGAATGTACACATTATACATGAATTACAAAGTAAATGTAAGGTGTGATAGGCAGCCTAAGTATAGAACTATCTATCACACTGATGGAAGGAGAGGGGCAGGAAGGAATGTTTTATTCCAGGATTTTCCATGAACAAATATGGTCACAAGAACACCTGCTCGCTCACTGAAATTAATTCTTTAAAACCACAAAAATTAGCTTTACACTCATCATTTCCAAGGATTATAGATTCAAGCTTCGTTTGAATAATCCCTGTTTGTGTTTTTCCCAGCCTTGATTATCCTCCTCCTTAACCCAGAGAACCAATCCACAGTCCACACTGTTTGGGAAGGTCCCGATTCTTTGGAGATGTGGGAGTGTGTGTATTAGGCATATGATGGGAAGAACCAGTTGCACAATGACTTTATTGCAAACATATTAAAATACGTACAGAAATATAAGTTTAAGCAGGACAGCATAGCTTCAGAGAAAAGTAAAATCAGATAAATGCTTTTATATAGCGTTGATTTAAGAGGTTTATCTCAAAGTTAAATGAGAGCTTACATAGAGAGAGCAGGAATTCTCCAGTTCAATTTTTTTTCTTCAAATAGTTTACTAAGCAGCCTTTTGAAGCCTAATTTCTCTTTTGCTTATTTTTCCTGTCTGAAATATAGGACAATACTATCAATTTGACTAGGGAAATTAACTGGCAAGCCACATTCCTTTGCATGCAGGAAATATTATTCTACCCCTGCCATTTCTAGATAAAGATTCTCAGGCAGTAGCAGTAAGAAAGGCCTTCACTAGATACCATGGACATCAACTCTAAATTAAAACAGTCATTACTGAATAAAATGATCTCACTTTGTAGATTGTAGCTTTTAAAAACTTATTGAAAGAGTGCATTTTAAACATTCTGCATAGTCAAAACACTGATATGTGTTTGATTCAAACCTGTGTTTTCTTTTAAAAAGCCAGAATGATTAAATAATCATGACTGTCTATAAAATAAAAACAGGTTCTGGATTCAAAGGTTTTCTATCAAAAGCTGCTTTTGCTTATTGCTTTAAATCCCAAAGTAATCATCCAGCAAACTCCTGGCAGGATTTTTTTTTATTTTTTTTTTGTAAAACATTTCTCATCATGTGAGCGAAAAGAAACTGAGTACAGTATTGCACTGCTAAGCCCCCCTACCTTTCAAAGATGTTAACACCGTTCCTCAAATGGATAGCAAAAAGAAAAGAACATAAAATTTATTATTTATGATAACGGCAAGGTTAGAACCAGAAAGTGCAGGACTTAAAGGTGCTTAGAAGTGCTTATGTTTATCATTGTGAGACAAGGAACATATGACCTTCTTTCTAAACGATAAAAATGATCTCTCCTTACATCTCCCACAGGTAGTTCTTGACTTACGACTGTTCATCTAACAACAGTTTGAAGTTCCAACCCTCAGAAAAAGTGTTTTATAGCCTGTGCCTACACTTATGACTGTTGCACAGCTCCCACGATCATTTGATTGCAGTTTGGATGCTTGGCAACTGGATCGCATTTACAAATGGCTGCAGTGTTCTATAAGTCGCATAATTGCAATTTGCAACCTTTTTTTTATGATTTCCAGTAAAAGATGTCTATTGGGAAAACTGGATTCATTTAATGACCACAGTAAAAATGGTTGTAATATCTGTCCAGTCACATGATGACTCAATTTAAAAACTGCAGCAACTTACAGCTGCAATTCTGATCCCAATTGTGGTTATAAATTGAGGACTACGTGTACATTATAAACCTTAAAATGTACCTTTGATTCCTCACATCCAATGTTAAAAGAAACTCTGACAGGTTAAGTTGGAAAAAGCAGTATTTTCCTAAATTTGTTTCAGTTATTCAGCTTTTTAGTCACTTCCAGCTCTGTGTGATCTGACGGATATCATCATAATGCCTGTTAGCAAAGGCTTCTTTTGAATTCTTGTGAGATCATGGTTGTGTTATAGTATCTAGGGCTTTATTCATTTATCACATTTATATCCTGCAGCAATTCAAATCAATTTTCACCAGTTTGCATTACAAATTTAAACACAGATAAATTTAAAACATCCAGTAAAAATTAAAACCTTGGCTTGTGTCAGCTTCTTTCTGATTGTTTTCAATTTTTCCAAGAGTCAGGGTCTCATTCTTTACATTATATGTCCAAAATGTTTAAGTTTTAGGTTCATTATTAGTTCTTCTGGTGAGATCTGTTTTATTTCATCTAATATCGAAATGCTTGTTCTTCTTGCTATACAAGTTATTCTTTCCAAGTTTTTTCCAAGTTATTCTTTCCAAGTCCCCACCCCCCACCCCACAGCTTTTCTGATGATCCTGCTTTCTTATCCACATGATACAACTGGGAAAACAATGCCCCTGACAATATATAGCTTTGCTGTCAGTGAGATGTCTCTGCACTTTGTCTAGATCTATCACAGTCCTCCCAAGGAGCAACTGTCTTTTTATTTCATGGCTACAGTTACCATCATTCTGAGTTTCTGAATTAGGAAGATAAAGTCTGTTATTACTTCAGCTTTTTCCCCACTTGTTTACAATAGGATGGCAATGACTGTTGATATCATCAACTGTCAAGAGCAACTGATCAATTGTTTCAAACCATACCTTAAAGAATTCTTTTTTCTCTACTTGTTCATTGCCATCTGCATCCAACATTTTAAAAGCAATTTGAAATCCAGTCTGTGGTTCTACAATAAATAATAGATGTGTTCAAAAAAAAACCTTTACAAGCAAGTGATAGAGTCTGATACTCTATATATAGACACATGCCTCCAGATTTATATACAAGAAATTTATGTAGTGTAATAGTTAAGATAATGAACTGGGACCAGGAGACCTTTGTTCAAGGCTATCCTAAACCATGGAAGTTCAATGGGTGACTTGGAATCATTCACACACTCTCATAGCAACCTACTCTCAGAGATTTTTTTTGTGGGGAAAATTGGATGTAGGAGTTTATGGATGCAATCTCAAGCTCCTGGAGTAAAAATGAGATATAAATTTATCACATAAACAGGTGGATGTGAAGCCATTTTTAAAACCATTTCTAGATTTGCTATCAGAGAGTATTGAGTATCTACAAAACCAAGTACAATAAAATGAAAGATTTACCCAATTTGATTGCTATTTTTAAGAATACATATTACAAATTCCATGCATAATATGGGAATGCCCTAAATTAGAGTTTGTGTTACTAAAAAGAAGCCTGTAAATCAAAGTTTGGAGCGTCAAATAGAGATTGTTTCAACTGAGCCAAAGTGATAGCAAAATTAAAAGGGAAAGAGATTCCAGCTATTTCAGTGACAATGTTAAGATCCTCTAAGAATATACAAAGAACCTCAGGGAAAATGAAATGTTCGTTTAAACTTTTACACACACACAAACGTACATACATAGACATACATACATTTCTAGAAATATATATATATATATATATACTACCAAGTTTAAAATTTTTAGTTAAAACTTTCAACTAAAATCCCTACAATTCTCAGTACATTCATGAATATTAATAAATATTTCACAAACAGGGTATCTACAGTCTATTGCTTAGGCCTTAGGGCAAGAAGCCGTACTGATTTAAGAACGGCCACTGAATTTTATTAAGTCGACATTTTGAGTCAGTAACACTGCATATGGGGCCTATTAGTTTATTGGAGGATAAAGCAAAACGATAAAGCAGTGAAACAAACCATATGTTGCAACAGGTTGATAAGGAGGCAGCCCCACAGAAGGTATAGGAGCTAAAGCAGCTCGTGCAGCTCACCAGATGACATTCTTATCTGATATGAGGCAGCTTTAATGGTATGTATTTATAAAATATGGGAGGTTCAAAGAAAAGCCCCCCACACTTCCATTTAATTACGCAGACAATATTTTTAGGATGAGAGTATCAGATATTCGCATTGGCTGTTAACAGAAATTATATTTGGGTGTTGGCCATAAAAATAACAGTTAACTTTATCAAACTAGTAACAGCCCATATTTTTTTTCTTTAAATCACCATGGGAAGCAGATGCCAAGACAGACAAACCCTACCAAAAGCTATTCAGCCAGAGAGATGAATCCTTAGGACTCTAAATAGGCTTCAGCCTTCGTCTTTCCTCAATTGACTTGGAGATACTGCTAGCAATTCTGAGAATTATAGTTCTGAGCCATTTGGAAGGAAGCTGGTGCTTACTCTCTTCCAACTATTCCCATGATCTGGGAAGGTGCTAACAGGTGGAATGGAAAATTGTGTATTTGAACACTGACTTCCCTAAACACCTTTTCTCCCACTCTCTCCAGGCTTCGGAAGCTCTTTTCAAGGAACAGAAAAGAGGCAGAGAGTGGCCATGCGGATACATAAATTGAAATTTAATCCAACCATCAAGGGCTTGCTTAATAGGAAAGTGGAATCAGGACACAAATATGCATTGTTCCCCAAAGAGGAAATTCACCATCTAGAAGTGATAATTGATTCCATAGATTTTGTGTACTCACACAAGACAGCAGTGTTAAACACTGCTTTTGTAAAAATTACATTAGTGTACTAGTACTGCATGAATGCTAGCTTGACTTGGCAATCATGCCTAAACTGAATTTATTGATTGATTGATTTAATTTCTAGACCACTCATCTCCCTCAAGGAATCATTGCAACAAGGAGCTACCTTTGAAGTGCACCCAGAAGTTTCTTTTAGTATAAAATATGATAGAGAGGACAGACCTCAAGAACTTATTATATTTCTATTAAAAGACCTTTTCTGGGAGCAATTTAAGATTTTGACTTTTAAAGCACTGAACAACTTGAGGCAACCTGAGGGATATTACCCACGCTCTTGGATTCTTCCAAGCAGCGCGCCAGAGAAAGGAACTAACAATAGTGATTAACATTTAATTAAATTGCAAAGTACAGTCACCATCAAAATACTTACTTGTGAGTATTGTCAGCAAAAAGAGGTACTCTGTGTAGGAAATCAATCCTGAAATACAAGATTGAAAGGTTAGTTTGGTAGTCCTCAGCAGATTGATGTGCTTTGTTTATAGCACTTCTTGCACGATTAGATTTTTATAAAAGTTCTTTAGTTTAATGCTCTTTACCTATTAAAAAAAAGCAATATCAATTAGTTTTCAGGAAAATCAGATTTTCCAGCCCCATTCTACTGCTCTACAATTCCCATCATGCTGATATCTTATTAAAAGACTTGGTTTATTTGGGATTAATAGAAAGTCTCTTTAAATCTTTTTTGAGTTTTTACAGAAAATATTCAGTGTTTATACAAAGAATGAATAAATTAAGTGTGCTTTGTCATATTTAGTATTTGGGAGGAGACCTTTGCTAATGTTGCTCTGAAGGATCAAAGTATTTCATCCTTTGGCTGTCTTCGAAATGTGAAGACCAGATTTTCTTTAAGTCTCAGGGGGAATAGAGCAACACAAAGCTGGCAAGCTGCTAGATTGAACTGATAGAACTGCTGGGCATGGAGCCAGGAACAGGCTCTAAAAAAAAAAAAATTAAAAACCTGAACACATCTTTTCTACAAGGTGAAAGTGTCTTTTCTTTCCCCTTTTGAAGGAAAATTCCAACATTTCCCTTTGAAAGGCCTACTGAAGAGCCTGAACAAACACAAGATGCAATTGTCAAAATACCAACATGCCAGCTAAAGATAGAGAAGTATATAAAGTCTATGGGTTAAAGAAAAGAATTTGAAGCATCCCCCCCAGTAAGAACACTTTTAGAATTTTTAAAAAGATCTTTTATAAATAACACATACACACAAAGACGAGCTACGTTTAACGTGCAAACAAAAAATAACCCCAACCCTTATCCTGTATAATGGAAGAAATGTTGCAAGCAAATGTTTGAATTCTACAATCTACTGGGCAAATCTTTTCTGTGATTTATATTTAACTAACCGATAGAAAAGGAGATTCCCCCACCTCCCCAACACACAGGATTCTCACATTAAATAATTCCTATGAATGGATTCTGCTAGTGATAGTTCATAACTGATGTAAAATAAGTATTGTTATGTTAATTCAAGGATGCATAAAACTTATATCCATGAAGTCAGAAAGATTATAGGATAAATATTGAGAGTTTTACTTAACAACTTACTGTGTGTTAAATTGCTTTCGAGGGCTACATAGTTTTTTTTTAAATTCTGTTTGAAGAAAGTGCTTCAGAGCTAGGAGGAATGTATACTACCAGTTGGAAATCATTAAAGCAGTTATAGCTATATCCCACATTGTAAGCTACCATAGAGTTTCTGCTGCAGCCATAGAAGAGATGCAGCTACTTCAACAAATAGCTGATAGATGCTGCATTTGTACTTGTATACAGTCAAATCCAAACCAGTGCATTGCTTTCACTAATTTTCCCCATCTTACTCAGCTTACTCATCTGTTAATGATTTCCCCCCTGCATCAGTTTATAGTTTGGTAATAAACTGTACACTAGCACTGAGAAGGTGCTCGTTGTAAACATTTCCCCATAGCACTGATATTGACAAATAAATGTTGATATTCAAAAATTATTTTCCGTGCTATCACTTCCATTAAACATAGGGGACACAACGTATGATAGAGACATTGGACATGGGTGTCAAAATTTAAATGTCACACAACGTTGTCATGTTTTGGAGAACAAATGCACTCAGATATCTTCTTCTGCTTCCTATTCAAACAAGGAACAGAACTTATTGAACTTAATTTGGTCATTTAGCCTTTGACTGATTATGTGCCATCAAGTCAGTGTCTACTCTTAGCAACCACATAGATTTTTCTCAAAGAAACTAGTGTACTGGGCTATGACAACAGCCGAGAAAGAGGAGGAATAGGATAGACTAGACTAGACTAGACTAGACTAGACTAGACTAGACTAGAATAGAATAGAATAACAGAGTTGGAAGGGACCTTGGAGGTCTTCTAGTCCAACCTCCTGCTTAGGCAGGAAACCCTACACTACTTCAGACAAATGGTTATCCAACATCTTCTTAAAAATTTCCAGTGTTGGAGCATTCACAATTTCTGGAGGCAAGTTGTTCCACAGATTAATTGTTCTGTCAGGACATTTCTCCTTAGTTCTAGGTTGCTTCTCTCCTTGATTAGTTTCCACCCTTGCTTCTTGTCCTACCCTCAGGTGCTTTGGAGAATAGTTTGATACTTGATACTAGTTTCCCTGAACCAAAGGCAAGCTACAGACACTCTGAGATATGATCATGAAGTATCTCCAAGAATGACCTGTGTTTTCCCACATACATTTCCAGGCATTCCAGGTTCCAGCAAAATTCATTTCCAGTCTCATTCTCCCTCCCTCTCTCTCACACACACTTTTTTCGGATCTTTGTTTCTGGAGCTAAAATAGAGTTTGAAATAGCTCCAACAAAATATTTAATTTAGCAGCCTAGGCATCAAGCAAACATTTCCATATATTGAAATCTCAGGAAAGAAGATTTTAATATTAATTACATCAATAACCTAAACGGTTACCTCTGTCTCCAAGATCTCTAAAAAAGGTTGGTCCTGGTCTAGCCTTCGTAACATTTGCTAGGGTAGAATCTATTTCCTTTGAACAAACCAAATAAATGACAGGTTAGTTGTGAAAGCAAAATCCATTAAAGCAAGTAACAGAAAGAACAAAAGTTCTTTTGACAAACAGCATCAACTCTTTGCCTACCTTTTTTGTCAGTTTCTTGGCCAAAGTTTTACCTGTCCAAAAAAGAAAAGAAAAAAGAAAAAACACACCAGTCAATCATCTGTAAGTCAAAGCTTTGTTGAGTTCTGCAGTTTCTTCATACTGTGTTTTTAAAAGAGAAATTGCACGTGACACTACCAACAGCTTAGAAATATTTAAATGTTCATAATAGTTAGAAAAAAACCTACTGTTCTAGAATGATAGGAACAATCTATTCAATACTGCTACAATGCGTAACAAATAGAATAAAATAAACTTTTAGATATTTAACTTAAAAAAACTAATATACTTTCTATTCATTACATTTACATATTGGCATAAAACTGAAATCACAAAAAACAGCTGTAATACAGCCTCCTTTCAGCCTTTTAGATATTCCAATTATAATCCCTAAAAATTGCAGTTAATATAGCCAACATGCATCTTCCAAACCAAATGGGCTGCAATAATTTTAAAACCTATTGCTATAAAAGACTACCACTAGAAACATTTAGGACATTAGTCCAAGTATGCGACAGGTGGCTATTATTGGTTTTCCTTCTTCTTTCTAGTTCTTAACTATCTCCCATGTGAATGTAGTGGAAATGAAACTGGTTTGAGTTCTGTCAGTGACTTTCTACTTGACAGTGATCTGCTGATGAGTTCTCCCTGTAACTCATGAATCATATTGGAAACCAAAATAGAACTCCAGTTTTATTCACACCCAAGAACCCTGAATACGGTCATTAACATATTAAACCATAACTTCATTCCCTGGATCCTTTGGGATAAATACATCTAGAATTTTGTGATCACATCTTAACTGGCCTTGGTGAACACCAAGGTGTGGTTAGCATGCATGGTGCATCATCTAGCAAGGAATTAGAAACCCACTTGGAACTAAATTTGTTGAATGACTTATCATGACATTGGGTGTAGTCTACCATAACAAAGCATCACACTTTTCACTCATTAAATATCTTTGATAATTTATAAATAGTAGTGGTGAAATCTGAACTGGTTTGCTACCAGTTCGCTGGCTGCACATGTGCGCCAGGTGTGTGCTGAGGACGCGCATGTGCAGTACACACCAAAAGGAGGCTTGGGAAGGTAAGTAGAACAGCAAGGGGGGGGGATCAGCTGTGCCGCGGGGTTTAGCTTCACTAGAAAGCAGGATCCCGGTTTGGAGTAGCTTTTTAAAATTACTGGTTTGATCGAACTGGTAGCTTTTTTTAACTACCGGTTCAACTGAACTGGTAGCTTTTTTTTACTACTGGTTTGCCTGAACCGGTAGTTTTTATCACTACCGATTCGCCCGAACCAGAGCAAACCGGTAGCACTTCACTTTAATAGGTTATATAAAGAACTCTATATTTTTCAGGTTTATAACTTTTCACTCTACGTATTGTAAACTCATGAACTGAATTAAAAACTTTATGAAGGTCTATATACGGCAATCAAAAGTAATAATAGTTTGATTTCTTTCATTGTTCTTTCATAAGAACGAACAGAAATTATTACAATTTAGGTCACAGGTGTTAAACATGTGGCCTGTGGGCCAGATAGCCCAGAATTGTCCTGTGGGGCCCTCCCGGAGATGGCGAGGGACTGGCCTGTGCTGCCCCAGCCCACTCGGCTTCACTCACCCACTCTGGCCCCCCAATGGCAAACAAAATCCTTATACAGTCCACGCTGGGATTGAGTTTGACATCCCTGGCTTAGATACTTCAAACTGCCAATGGGCGTTGGTTCAGACGTTGGATGCTTTTTAGCATCTTTCCACCTTTTAAAACATCAATTTACATAGCTTTTAAACAACAAACAGCAAATACACAAAGCACCAATGAGAAAAAAGCACATTTTTTTTCCAGGCAAAACATTATCCATAACTTTGCATGTATAAGAAACTGCCACCGGAATCAAGGATTACATCAGTGTTCTCTGTCATAAAAACAATTTTTGAATAGTTAGTTTTAGAGTTAGATACCAAATGAATGTCACACATTTCTTTGCAATCTAAATTTTATAAATTCAGAGCTTTGTAACATATATTTTACTTAGCTATTAGTTATCTGTTAATACCAATGTTCAGACTAAACCTGATGTTGGTATCTCAACGGCAATGAATTCAGCCCATGTTTTCCTGCATACAATACACTTAACCTATGCCTCTTTAGGAAGAACAGACATATAACCTTTTGTTATTCAAAAGTCACTACTTTATCATTTGTGATAATGTTGTAACGCAAAGGAAAAGTGCAGCATTAATAATGACCCTTGGCTAGGATTTTCCACAATTTGGAGTTGTCCTTTCTAATTGTTTAAGTAGAAAGGCAGAGCAAACCATCAGTCCCAGCTTTGCTTCCTGTTTTGCTTGGAAGTTCCTGCTGTCACCATTTATCCTTCGAGGGGCAAATGACTTGACATCCATACCCCTTAATGTTTTTCTGGCCATTAAAAAGTCAAAAAAACTGAAAAGACTGCAATTGGACCATCTCCTGACTGTAATGTAAAAGCATAGTGACAAGGGGATTCAGCATTTCTTGCCTTTTGAAGATAAATCAAACTCAGAGGTCACAAAATCAAATGATGTTATTAAAAAAAAGAGAGAGAGGATAAAACATTAAAAAAAATAAAGCATTAAAATGAGAACATTCATTATGAAAGGAAATAATTACAAATTTTACATGAAAAAAGAAAATCCAAAAGAAACCCCAGTGCTCCAGACAGGCCACAAGATGGCACTGGTCTCCAAAAAAAAAAAATTCTCTGCAAAAATATAAGAATATTCTAAAGGAAAAAAAGTATCTTCATACAATTAACCTTAAATGTGCTGAAACATCCAATTCCGTAACTTATATTCCAGAAAGATAAGAAAAATGAGACTTAATGCAACAACAACAAAAAAGCCAAAAATGAATCCTTGAGCAGATATTTTACCCTTTTCCATAAATTTAGATCCTGCAATGCACTCTACATGTGGCTGCCCTTCCAGGCCAGAAGTGGGGAGGGCACTCCCAGTCCCTTCCCTTAAACATTTATCATCTAATGGGAATTAGGAAGTGTGCCTTTTCCCTGCCCTACAGGACATTTTACCTTCTGAAGTTCAGCAGGCTTCTACCTTCCTACCCATCCATAAAGCCTTGGACTTCAACTCCCCGAATTTCCCAGCGAGCATGACTGACTGGGGAATTTTGGGAGTTGAAGTCCACCCATCTAAGAATTATCAAGGCTATGAAACACTGCATCAGAGGATATCAGGCAAAGCGAAGCCCCATTTTTCTACAGATTTCTTTGTTTTAAAAAGACCAAACTTCCTCTATATCTAGCAGGACAAAGAGCTGAGGTACCTGTGTATATGACCAAGACCAGGGGTCTTTTAAATACTCAAAGAGCCATTTGGACCCGTTTCCCACAGAAAAGAAAACATCAGGAGCCACAAAACCTGGGTGGGCGTGGCCAAATCAATGTCACTCACTTCCACCAGTCACATGACCACCACCCCCAGCCACGCCTACCCAGCCGGTCATTAGGGCAGAAAACCAGTTGTTAAAAAACACCAGGAACCACAAAATCATTTTGACATCTCTTTCTCTCCCCTCCCTCCCTCCCTCTCTCCCCCCTCCCTCTCTCTCTGTATCTCTCTATGTCTCTCTCTCTCTCCCCCTCTTCTCTGTATCTGTCTCTGTCTCTGTCCTGGCCACTTCTCCATCCCCCACTGTCGCCCTTACCTCCTCAGGCCAGGCGAGGAGTGACTGGGAGGGGAGGGCGAGGGGCAGGGCCAGGCAGTGGTGGGATCACCTGACAGGGAGCCACAGCAGAGGGCCCAAAGAGCCTCATGCGGCTCCGGAGCTGCAGGTTGCTGACTCCTGACCAAGACCAAATTCAGTTGTAGGAGTATAAACGAAGAGTCTCTAGTCTGTTAGTTGCATTCAGAATAAACTGCATCATTTAATTCAGTTTGTCTCATTTTTAAGTGATACACAAAGAAGAAGAAATTCTCCTTCCTAATTTCTCTTGACTAATATCAGAGAAGATACTCTAATTTGGCAAATGGACAAATCGGCATTCATTCAACAGCATTGTTTAAACTGAAAAGAAAAACAGCACTTACGCTCTGATTTGTCAAACATAACTGAGAACAGGAAATCTCTTGGAGTCATGTAATATTCTCCTCCATACTCCAAAGAAGCAAATTTCATAAAACGTTGCTTTCGAATGGAAAGCTTTTCTGCCATCTCTTCATCCACAGCATCCTCCTTCTGAAACACAGGAAATGATATAGCAAATACAGGTAAATATATTCATGGCTAGAATCACTAGCTATGACTCAGCAACAGAACAAGACCTGAAACTATATCATTGCTGCATGCTGCAAAACAAATATTTATTTTAGACTAAGGCAATTGTCAAAAGGATTGTTGGCATTTATGCACACATCTGTTTGTGGGTTTGTAGGCGTGCATTTTTTTTTTTTAAAAAAATAGTCCTGAATCTTACCCAAACTCATGGATAAGATGGAAGCAATGAGGTGTGATTAATTCTAAATGTAATTTCACTTCATTAGCTGGTGGCCAACGCCGTGTCATAAGGCAGAAAAGATAAAAAGACAATAGAAATAAACAAAAGACTAGAACAACTTCAAATAAGACAAGATGCCCGAGATGCTTTAGTTGAGAAAAATTGTGTAAGTGATCAAGGGAACAGGGAGAAAAGGCAGCTGTCACAAGAATAAATACTGCTGTGTGTGTGTGGGATGGTGGTGGTTGAACAAATGTTGGTGCACAAATAAATGTTGCCTCTTGGGACAAACGAATGAATGCTGTTGCATGAATGAAATGCTAGGGCTTGGGGGCAGCTTTTTGCCCCACAAGACAAGGTGCAGGGTGGGCGTAGTTAGGAGGGGAGATAGGCAGGTGGGGGAAGTTGGCTTGAGGCTCTGAGGGACAAAGTCCAGCATGGCTTGCATTGGGTACTTGTTTAATGATCTGTGATTCTTGGTTAACAACTGCAATGAAGATGGACAGGATTGGGGTCTCTAAATGATGCAGTCGTAAGACATCTCATTACATGACTCCATGACTTGGCAACTGAAATTCCTGTCCCAACTGTGGTCGTAAATTGAGAATTACCTGTACTCTTAGGAATTATTTTTGAAATATTAAACTGGAATCCACAGTCCTATATCTTCAGTTTCTTTTGTTATGCCTTAAATTCTGGAATGACAGAGAAATAGGTCTTAACTTTCTTCTGTGAGAAACTACTTCATGTATTTTAAGAATGTTGTATTTTTTCCTCACAGCCTTCTCGTCTCAAGGCTAAAATATCCATTTCCTTAATTTGTCACTCCAGGAGTTAAGTTCCAATCTTCTCTTAACCTTCATTGCCCTTTTCTGAATTCATTCCAATTTGTCTGAATGTTTTTAAAATTCCACTGAAAAATAGAAACAATATTTAAGGTGGAGGTCTAACCAATGTGAAATAAAGTGGAACTATTTTTTGCAGTCATTTGAAAATATAATGCTACTGACGCACTTATCTTTTTGGAATCACGTCACATTGCTGACTCATATTTGGCTTGCTAACAATTATAATTTAAGGAACCCTTTCACAAGCACTATTATGAAGCAGGCTGGTTCATCTGAATTCACACTTTATTCGTTACATAGTCTTTTCTATGTATTCTTTTTTTCTGTATCTCTTTAATCCTTCAATTCTTTCCTTCTTTATTATCATTAGTTGCATCCAGTGGTGAGATTCAAGTAATTTAAGAACCGGTTCTCTGCCCTAATGATTTCTTCCAACAACCAGTTTGCCAAACTGCTCAGAAAGTTATCAACCGGTTCTCCCGAAGTGGTGCGAACTGGCTGAATCCCACCACTGTTTGCATCACTTGAAAGTTGGAGGTCTGCAAAAGGACATTCCAGTGGTAGAGACAGAGATAAAGGTAGCCAGAATAGGAACACTGCTTGTTGTCCATAAAGGAAAAATTGCAAAAGACTACAGAAGCATTATGATGTAAGTATCAAGATAGCTAGATTGAATGTCATTGTTGCCTATGAAAATCAAGTTTCTGTTATGTCAAGTTTCAACTACTGTTGACTTCAGAATGATCCCCTCCCTTCCTTTTTAAATTCATTTAATTATTTTATTTTATTTCTTTCCCTCCTTGGTTTCCCTTTCTCTAAAGATATAAGGACCCAGCATTAGACATGAATTCATAAATATCCTGTCAATTGTACATTGAAATCCTTACTTCATCCTCTTATAACTGATCTGTACCTCAGTTCTAATTAACCTTTAAATCACAGAGGAAGAACTGAGTCTGAAGTCTCTCAAGCCCAGGTTGAGGGCTTGGTAGACTCTGAAGATCTTTAAAATGCCATCAAAAATAAGGAGGGTGTCCAGTGAAGAGCAATGCAATACTCTCTGAGTTTAGAGTGCACATCCAATTTCTACTTATTCTGATGAAAAGTGAGTTTTACAAAACCAGTGCTCTGTTGAACTACAGCATTTCAACAAAGACGAACATGAAGAATGTACCTATGGGCTTGCTTTCTGACATAAAATTTTGTGTCTGTCTGTCTGTCTGTCCGTCTGTCCATCCATCCATCATCCATCCATCCATCTCTGATCAATCTAACGAACAACACCAAGCAGTAGCTAGAGACAAATTGTAGAAGCCAAAGCAAAATTTATTTATTTATTTTTATTTTATTTTTGAACTTGTATACCGCCCTTCTCCCTGAGGACTCAGGGCGGTGAACAGGCAAATAAAAACATCAAATACAAATATTAAAATACAGTTAAAAATATGTATAAATTTGGCCCCATTAATTAAAACAATAAACAAAAACAAAAAACAATTAAAAACATTTAAAAAGAGTTAGGCCAGCCCAGCTTGTTGGAAAAAGAAGGTTTTAAGGGCACGGCGGAAGGCACTGAGGTCCTGGATTCTCCTTATCTCTGGGGGCAGCTGATTCCAGAGGGTAGGTGCCCCCACAGAGAAGGCCCTCCCCCTGGGGGTCACCAGCCTACATTGTTTGGCTGATGGCACCCCGAGGAGGCCCTCTCTGTGGCAGCGCACGGGTCGATGGGAGGTCGTCGGTGGCAGCAGGCGGTCTCGAAGATAGCTAGGCCCTATGCCATGGAAAGCTTTAAAGGTGAGAACCAACACCTTGAAGCGCACCCGGAAGACCACCGGGAGCCAGTGCAGCTCGCGCAGGAGCGGTGTTACATGGGAGCGCCATGCTGCTCCCGTCACTACCCGCGCTGCTGCGTTCTGGACCAGTTGGAGCCTCCGGGTGCTCTTCAAGGGGAGCCCCATGTAGAGAGCATTACAGTAGTCAAGGCGAGAGGTCACGAGGGCGTGAGTGACTGTGCACAAGGAATCCCGATCAAGAAAGGGCCGCAACTGGTGGATCAGGCGGACCTGATAAAAGGTCCCCCTGGTTACAGCCATCAGATGTTCCTCCAAAGACAGCTGCGTATCCAGGAGGACGCCCAGATTGTGAGCCCTCTCTGTGGGGGCCAAAGACTCGCCCCCAATAGTCAGTGATGGAGTCAACTGACTATATCGGGATGCCGGGAACCACAGCCACTCAGTCTTGGAAGGGTTGAGCTTGAGTTTGTTCCTCCCCATCCAGATCCGTACAGCCTCCAGGCACTGGGACATCACTTCAAGGGCATCGTTGGGGTGGCCTGGGGTGGAAATGTACAGCTGAGTGTCATCAGCGTACTGATGGTATCTCACCCCAAAGCACGGATGATCTCGCCCAGCGGCTTCACATAAATGTTGAACAGGAGGGGCGAGAGGACCGACCCCTGAGGCACTCCACATATAAGAGGCCTCGAGGTCGACCTCTGCCCCCCTGCCAACACGAACTGCGACCGGTCGGAGAGAAAGGAGGAGAACCACCGTAACACAGTGCCCCCCATCCCCAACTCTTCCAACCGGTGCAGCATGATACCATGGTCGATGGTATCAAAAGCCGCTGAGAGGTCTAACAGGACCAGAACAGAGGAACAACCCCTGTCCCGAGCCCTCCAGAGATCATCGACCAACGCGACCAATGCCGTTTCCGTGCTGTGCCCAGGCCTGAAACCAGACTGGAACGGATCCAGATAGGATGTTTCCTCCAGGAATTGCGGAAACTGTCGCGCGACCACACTCTCAACAACCTTCGCCAGAAAGCGAAGGTTGGAGACAGGACGATAGTTAGCCAATATTGCCGGATCCAGGGACGGCTTCTTGAGGAGAGGCCTCACCACCGCTTCTTTCAAGGCCGCGGGGAAGTGACCCTCACTCAACGAAGCGTTGATAACACCCTGGAGCCAGCCTCGTGTAACCTCCCGGGAGGCCAGTACCAACCAGGAGGGACACGGGTCCAATAAACATGTGGCCGCACTAAGTCTCCCCAAAATCCTGTCCACATCATCGGGAGTCACAGCGTCAAACTCCTCCCAGATAACATTCTCAAGACTATTCCTCGTCACCCTGCCCTGATCTACCCAGTCAGAGTCCAAGTCCCCCCGGATCTGAGCGATTTTGTCATACAGGTATTGTCCGAAATCCTCCGCCCTGCCTTCCAAGGGATCCTCCCGCACTCCCAGATGGAGCAGGGAGCGGGTTACCCTGAACAGGGCTGCCAGACGATTCCCTGATGACGCAATAGAGGCGGAAAAGTAATTGAACTTTGCCGTCTTTATCGCCACTAGGTAGGTCTTAATATGCGACCTTACCAGTGTTCGGTCAGATTCAGCGCGCCTGGCCCTCCAACCGCTCTCTAGGCATCTTTTCCGGCGTTTCATCTCCCTCAGTTCCTCGGTGAACCAAGGAGCCGTAAGGGATCGACACCGGGTCAGAGGCTGCAAAGGCACGACTCGATCCAAGGCCCCACCAGCCGCCCGATCCCAGGCAGCTACTAGGTCCTCGGCCGAGTCGTGTGCCAGATCATCGGGAATTGGCCCAAGCTCCGTCTGGAACCTATCAGGATCCATCAGGCGCCTGGGGCGGACCCATCTAATTGGGTCCGCCTCCCTGCGGCGGGGTGTAGCGGTACGAAGGTCCAGACGAAGGAGTGAGTGATCTGACCATGACAAGGGTTCCATGTCTATATCCCCTATAACAAGATCACTCAACCACTGGCCAGAGACGAAAATCAAGTCTAGAGTGTGTCCCCCCCCCGTGAGTGGGGCCATGAACTAACTGGGTCAGGTCCATGGCCATCATGGAAGCCATGAACTTCCGAGCCATCCCAGACGTTTCACCAACGGATGGCAAGTTGAAATCACCCATGACCACAAGCCTGGGTGTATCAACTGCCATCGTGGCTATCACGTCGAGTAGCTCAGGCAGGGCTGCTGCCACGCGGCAGGGAGCCAGGTACGCAAGCAGCAAGCCCATCTGAACCCCAAGACCCCATCTCACGAAGAGGGATTCACATCCAGCAATCTGAGGCACAGTGATCTCCCTCGAACCAAGACCTTCTTTAATAATAACCTGCCTTTTCATCCTGCCTTTACTCTTGCTCCGGGTGAAAGTTTTGTATGCCTTTACTGATTCCTTAAAACTCTTTTAGCTTAAATTTCATGGACGTGTTAAACAGAATAGTGTATTCAGCTTTATTCTCTTTATGACTCAGGGGTTTTCTCTCCCTACATCATTGACAATGATGACTGAAGCAATGAAAGTGCTGGCACTCTCAAGGGAGGCCCTTCAACCAGCAACCTAAAAGTGAGTCATGACTGCAACTGAGTTTTTGTACTTGCTACAGAAGAGCTGGTGGGGAAAAAAAAAATCACAAGGAATCTGGTAGCATTTTTCTAACAAATGTTATTGAATGTAAGCTGCTGAGGTGAGCAGCTTATACCTTTCAACAAATGTGCTAGAAAAGATGCTACCTGATTCCTTTTTATTCTTGTTCTGTAATTCTTCCCTTTGGTGAGGAAGTTGAATAAAGCCAGCTGAGCTATAAGTGCAGTCCAATATATGATAATCTTTTCAAAGATTTTCTGCAAATCTTAAGAACATTTTCAAATTTTACATTCTAAGAGCAAACAATTAGATAATGCTAGTAGTTCCTTTACTTTAGTCTAACTAAATTCAGTAGGACTTACTTCCACTTAGGCAAACCTGGTACTTTCAAGATATGTTATATTACAATTTCAAAATTCCCAGCCAAGCTATTGATTATGATAGCAAAAAAATTACAATCCAAAGACTGGGGAAAGCTGATCTGATATTAATCACCAGAAATATAAGCAATTTATTTTGAAAAATGAGTCAGAAGCATGGCTTTCAACTAGACTGAAGAATATCAGATCTTTTGGCTATTGGTATATGAACACTTATACAACTATCCAAGAAAAATTACTGCATTTTGGCTTTCTATGAGGAACATTAGTTGTCATAGCTGACATAACCTTCCTTACTTTTAAAATGGTTTTGCCAGAAATTGACATTTACTTCCAGTTTCTGGTAAATAAGGCACATACAAACAATGGGTTTGCTTAATGTTTGACGCAAAATAATAATAAAATCTCACTCTTAATTGACACTGACTGGAACTGGCCTCGAAGAAAGGGGGGAGGGGAGAGAATGAGCACAGTACCATGCAACCCCTCTCAGAAGCAAAATCCAGAACAATACCATGAATAATGGCATCAAAAGCTGCCAAGAGATCAACTAAAACAAGAATACATGCACTACCTCATTCTACTCCCACCAGAAGTGATCCAAAAATGTGAGGAATGCCATATTTGGGCTACAACTGAAAGGGGTCTAGATAATTTGCTTCATCCAGGTATTAAGTGTTAAGAATAGATCAACTAGAACACGGATCTTGATGTTTCACAAGTGATATACTGGTAACTAAGAGAAAAACTGCAATGGCAAATACAGCAAAGTTTATGTTACACTGATTTGAATAACCTAATTCCTTTTAAAAAATCAGAATTAATGATGCATTCTAATTAAACTAAGTCCATTTAACAGAAAAAGGGTTTTGTTTAAACTGGTTATGTATATGTATATGTATATGCATATGCATATATATGTATACACACACACATGAATGTGTGGGTCTGAGTGTGTGAGAAAGAAAACACATTTTTAGGCATAATTGAATGGTAAAATGTATTCGGTTAATGTTTAGTTATTTTATTGCAACTACAGACAGTAGGAATTCAGGAATTCTAATATATCATATATGCCACAGTAGCAAGACATCAACTGAAGTAACAAAGAAAAACATTTCAGCATTAATTATGAATATAAATGTTCCTGTGATTTTATGTTAGACCCCTTCTCATGGTAACTGGAAATATTAATGTTAGATCTCTAATACTTAGTGGAGAATTAGACTTGAATGACTTCAAAGACCTCTGCAATGACGCAAATCATTTCTCCTTTCATTGACATACCAAGTAATCAGCTGCTAGGAAGCAATTTGTATCTGAACATTATTTACACAGACACAATCTGTTACTTGCAGGCAGACAGGCTTCAACACAGCAGTATTTTCTGCAAGCTAATTTTTAATTTGTGCAAGAAAGCATCTTAAATTATTTGGAAAGAAGAAAGACATTGATTTTTCTCCTTCTTTTACTCTACACAGAAGAACTAGCCTGAGGCAGTTGTAACCATACATGTACAAAGTACCTACCACCAAACCCTGTAAAGCTTAATTCATTTATCTCAGGAATGAATAATGGGTCTTAAATTACAGGCAGTTAATTCTAACCAAAAAACAGATGAGAATAAAAGGTACTACGCATTTCTTCAAATCTTGATATCATAAATAATGTGTTACCTTTCCTTCATTATTAACTTTCAAACTTTTTGAATATTATCTAGTATGTGAAAAAATGTACAGTTGTATGCAGTTTAGAGTGTTTACTGAAGGATCATTTTTAAAAACTTGGTTCCTTTCAAAATGAATTGTTGGTTCCAGATTTTTCCAGTATAGTACAATTAAATGACCTTTCTTGCTCTTTCTCACACATTTACACACATTCCTTTCTTACAGTCTCTTATTCCCTCTCCTTATAGTTATAATTTAATTCTAGCTTCTATTCTACTTAGATACCCATTTATCATCAGTCATCAGTGACTGGTTCAAAGGACCTGTCCATGTTGGCTCCTGCCCAAACTCCATGACTCATCAGATACCTGCATTTGGGGATACAGTTTTCTGAACATTCTGGTGAAATCTCAGTGTCCAGTTCTATACAAATTATTCCATTCAGGGATTTAATCTATTGGGAATGACCATTTTTCAGGAGTCACAAACCACAGAGAAATTCTTCTTAATGGCCTGGAAACTTCCAGCTGTTCTTTAAGTGCTTCCCTGTCCTTAACTCAAACTACATCCTCACATTTTAAACCATGAACAAACTATGGTACAAGACATTACTAAAAAAAACACCCAGTAATAAAAACAATCTGGAAAAGAAGGCACCACAATAACACATTTGACTAAAATCTGGGCAAAAGATAAGTCTTAAGGTGAACCAAAAGTTGAATGGAATGAGCCCAGAGGTGGGTTTCAGCAGGTTCTGACCAGTGCTGGAGAACCGGCAGCAGAAATTTTGAGTAGTTCGGAGAACCGGTAGTAAAAATTCTGACTGGCCCTGCCTCTCTGCCTCCCAAGTCGCAGCTGATCGGGAGGAAATGGGGATTTGCAGTTACCTTTCCCTGGATTGGGGATGGAATTGAGATTTTACAGTATCCTTCCCCTGCCACGCCCACCAAGCCATGCCAACCAAGCCAAGCCACATCCACCAAGCCACGCCACGCCCACCAAGCCATGCCCACAGAACCGGTAGTAAAAAAAATTGAAACCACCACTGAATGAGCCCCGTAACTGAGGGTTTGTATGAAAATGTTTGAAGATGGGCTCCAGCATGAGTCTGAAAGCTTGGAAGAGTAAATCTCTGATCCCAAATCATCATCTTCATTTAAGAACCTCATAATCCCTTGCGGGGTGGAGTCTGGACAACTGAATGGAGCTAGCAGAGTGTTTTAATGGCCGGATGCCCTTCTTGTCACCAATGTGGAGTTTCGTTCAGCAGATATATTCTCAGTGTTCCCAGAGAGAGAAATATCTGCCTCTATCTAGGATCGAACTCTACCTCTAGGCTACCGCACCACTCCAAATCTCTGATCCCAATGGCCGACCCAAATTCAATCTCGCATCATTATCCTGGGACATGTATATTCACCTTCATTCATGAAAAAAATTCCCTCCCAATATCCTTTGTTCCCAAATTTGAGACACTTCATAGGCTCTCAGTGGTCAGTTTCTGAAAAAAATCCAGCAAGAAAAATAAAAATTGCAAGGTTTCAGATTTTTTAAAATTGCTTTACTTTTGGCAACACCATCTATATAGCTCCTAAAGGTGATGCAGTAATATATAGTTAGTTAACATACAAAGATTTGTGAATGCAATACTGGTAGAAGGTTTGAATTCCATTAGAATAATATCTAGCTACCTGTATCTGAGGAGTCCCAATAAGGATGAAACTGGTTACCCAGACCTTCCAGGTGAGTAATGTAACTAATCTTTGAAAAATAACTTGTGATCTTTCTTGGCAGCCGATATAGTCTCTAGTAACTCTCTCTTTCAACATCACAAGTCTGTAATCCATTTTTGCTGGATTACATAAAAAACCCACCATGGTTCCATATAGCTTGCTGTAGATTATTCCATCTTGTCTCCCATCCCCTCAACCTAATACTTTAACTACTACCAGACACTGAGGTGAAATGTATGAACTATTTAATGAGGCATCCTAGGGGAGAAAACCAGAGATTGCCAATTCTCTGATGAACGTGAATACATCTCAATCCGTCTAAGGAAATTTTATGGTAGTTCATCAGGGTGGTTCCCCCTAAAGACTTTAATCCAAACAACAAAATCCATGAGATTAATCTAGCCCTCCAAGGCTTAATCCCCTTTGCTTCCATCACAAAAAGATGGAATGACTTGAAATGACTTCTACTAAATGATTTCTGGATATTCAACGTAATGTTCAGCTGGTCTCATGGAATATGGTAGGCTGGCAACCTTTTTTTAGTTGCCTACTAAAAAATTTTGACATTAGATTCTTTCTGGAAGAAATATGAGAACAAAAGTCTGAAAAGCTGGAAAACTAAATATTCTTTTCTCTTCACACAACCTCTAGTCTGAAAGGTGGATGTGCCACATAAGAATTGTTATTTGAATTCTTAAATTAGAAGTACTGTATGTCCATTTAAAATTTTAACCCCATTAACTATAATGCTCTATTACCAGAGAGCTGAAATTGGAAGCCAAAGGGTTTGTTAACTAATGTCTACTTTTTTCATTATGGAGGAGAAAATAATGGACCAATGACTCTTGAGATTTGGTGGAGAACTACCTTCTGAAACTGGTTCCTAAATTAGAACATATTTCAGCAAGAGATTCCTCCAAAGAATTAATTATGGAGGGTGGAGACTGATTCAACTGGTCATTAAATTTGACCGACTAGTTCTAAATGTTTTGATTCCTAGTAACCAAAAAGGTTAGCTTACTTTCTGAGAGGCATTGGCATCAAGACACTATGATTGACTATCATACTGCTTCATTCACTCACTATTGGAACTGATTTTAAAGTAGTTTTCCATTCTAATAAGTGATCATTCAAGCTTTCTGCAGCTTTGCTCTTAATACTCTGGTAGATGGCAGGACTGTAATGGTCCCAACATCATAATTAAGTTTGTTAGCTGTAATAGGAACAAATTTATTCTTGCAAGAAATTATGAGGGTTGCATGAAAAATAATGATCTACCTCTATAACCTCAGTTTAAACAATAAATGAAGCAGGCAAATAATCCTTGAAATAACTTTTTTTGTTACCTGCCTTTACTTGGCTACACACTTTTGCCAAAGACAGACAAGCTTCTTAAAGCTGTCATGAACGAATTCCACATTTTGTCTCTTCAATCATTTTTTTATTAGTGATTATTTATTACTACACTTTTTATTAGTGGACTGAAATTCTGAATTTCCTATGAAAGTTGTTACAGCTGCTCAACTGTGTTTCCTAGTACAGGAAGGTGGTTCTGAATTATACTCACATTTAGACAATCTAGTTCTTGGGTGTCAAATTTGCGTTGTCACATTGCCATCACTTGACATTTCGTGATGTATTTCCCATTCGTGGAGCTGGGGTGGGTGTGGCCTGCGTGTGACGCATCTGGCCCATGGGCCGCCAGTTTGACACCCCTATTCTAGTTATTTATGTGTTGTGTGGAATGTTATTAACATTTATGTTTATGTTGTTGTTTATGTTTATTAGACTTCTATACCGCCCTTCTCCCGGAGGACTCAGGGCAGTGTGTACAGCCATATTAAAACACATATAAATTTACAAAATTTAAAACAATTTAAAATCGAATATATAAAAATTTGGCCCACAGATTAAAACAAACATACACCCATTATAAAATTCGTATTAGGCCAGCCCAGCTTGTTGGAACAAATGGGTCTTCAGGGCATGGCGAAAGGTATGCAGGTCGGGGATGAGAGGGGCAGCTAGGGGCAGCTCATTCCAGAGGGCTGGTGCCCCCACGGAGAAGGCTCTCCCCAAACTCTCTACCAAGAGTTTGGCACTAACTCTTGTCACTAACAAACTAATTCATGCTATTGCTTTTTTTTAAAAAAATAAACCAAATCTAACATCCTAACATGTCAACTGGCATTTGAGTTACATGTTGACATAGTACTATGAATGTAAAACCATATGGCACAATCTCTATGTTGTATTATTATTTCAAATTAGAAACTGAGCCCAATTAAAGTGAATTTGAACGATGCTCTGGGAAGTCCTGACTCAAATTAGTACAGGTTGGATTTATGTGCATCCAGCCAAGTACAAGTAGTCCTCAATTTACGACCACAATGGAGCCCAAAATTTATGTTGCTAAGTGAGAAATTTGTTAAATGAGTTTTGCCCCATTTTACGACTTTTCTTGCCACATTTGTTAAGTGAATCACTGCAGTTGTGAAATTAGTAACCCAGTAGTTAAGTGAATCTGGCTTCTCCGTTGACTTTGCTTGTCAGAAGGTGGCAAAAGGGGATCACATGACCTTGGGACACTGCAACTGTCATAAATATGAGTCATTTGCAAAGCATCCAAATTTTGATCACATGACCATGGCACTGCTGCAATGGTCGTTAAGAGTGAAAAATGTTCATAAGTCACTTTTTTCAGTGCTGTTGTAACTTCAAACGGTCACTAAGAGGACTCCCTGTATTTCAATTCTACTTATTCCAAGCATACACAAACACACACACAACATATCTACGTGTGTGTGCACACCCACACTATTGCCTCAAGGTCTATGTATGCATGCTGCATGTATTCCAACTTTTTACTTCTTTGGCTTTCCATGAAACTTTTTATGATGAGTAGGACTATTCTTTGCTGCGCATCTTCCAGCTACAATGTATATTCTTGAATGCACTCACTCACCTTAACTTCAAGAGTCTTATCTCAGGCTCTCCTAGTAGTAGTAACAAGTCTTCAACAGCTGTTTTTACCCAGACTCCATTTTGGTTTCCCAGCTATGTTAGGGGTCTCCAACCTTGACAACTTTAAGACTTGTGGACTTCAACTGCCAGAGTTGAGGAGTTGAAGTCCACAAGTCTTAAAGTTGCCAAGGTTGGAGACCCCTGAGTTATGAGGCTCCTCCTCCTCCTCCTCCTCTTCTTCTTCTTCTCCTTCTCCTTCTCCTTCTCCTTCTCCTTCTCTTTCTTCTTCTTCCCAGAAATGTTTGTCTCCAGCTTTCTCCTCCTCCTAACCAATTTAATTTGTTATGGATAATAATATATTATTTCTTCTACCCTCATGGTCTGCTATCAGCTAAAACAACACTTTCTAGTTGGGTGAATGCATGACACAATAGCAGGGAATTCTGGATGGCAGCATGCCTTGCAACTTCAGTTACACCAGGATGGAACTTTTTTCTGCACCCACTTCAATCAGGATTTCGTCTGGCATATGGTACCGAGACTGTTTTGCCACATGGCTTTTGCTAGAAGCTAGATGGGGAGTGTGGGTTGGGAATGTGACCCTGCTATTTTCCTCAAGTTCTCAGCAGCTTTCAATAATGTTTATTATGGTATTTCTGGCTGTACTGGGCCTCGGGGATAATGTTTTCCAGTGGTTTATGTTCTTTTCTGTTGGGATGTGTCCAGAGTATGCCAAAGGATCACTGCTTGATTCCTAGGTCTCTTCAGGGTTCTATCTTGTCTCTTATGTTTTTCATCATGAAAAAAAAATTCTTGGAGGGTATAATTTAGAGCTTTGAAGAGGTCTCCCATCAGTTTGCTGACAGCACTCAGTTCTACTTCAGTTTGCTTTCTAATTCCAAGGAAAAGAATCAGCGCCCTTGAATGCTGCTCATTGATACAAGATACGGAGATCACATAATACCTGCACTGAAAGATCTGGGCTTGTTAATAGTTGCTTTCTAGGCACAATTTAAGATTTGGATATTCAAAACCCTTAACAGCTTTGGATCTGACTAATCTTCTGTTCTTCCTGCTATGAACTTAACTAGTTACTTTATTAAAAAGGAGACTTTTTCCTCCTGCATGCATATGCAGAACATGGAATAACGAGTTTAATTTACAGATAGGTATTTGGAATGTTAGGATAAACTTCCTAAGAGTAAAAACAGACCAACAATGAATACTAAGGGTAATTGTTAAATTGGATAGACTTCCAAAGTGGATGCTTTAATGTAGATACTTGCATTGAGCAGGCACTTGGGCTTGATTTACTAAAGCATCTTTTGTAATCTTATGATTTCCACATACTGATCAAATTGTATGTCTACAGCTGAACTATCTTCAACAAGAAGAATTGGTTTAAATTCAATACGTTGTTGTACCAGCCAGATTTTAATCTTGTACCAATAATTTTTTGCTTCGGGACAAGTCCACCACATATGGTAATAAGATCCTGGTATTTGATGACATTTCCAGCGTTTAGCTGATTTATCTTTAAACTTTTTTGCTAACTTCTCCGGTGGCATATGCCATCTATAAAACATCTTATATTGATTTTCCTTATATGCTGTGGACATTGTTAATTTATAGTTCCTTTCCCATAGTTGTTGCCATTTTTCAAATTCAATTGGATAACCAAAATTTCTACCCCAGGCTATCATCGTTTCTTTTACTTGCTCCTCCTCCAATTCAATATACAACAAAAAATTATTTAAAAAAATTATTACGTTTTCTTCTGTTCCCATGAATATCTTATCCAGTTCAGTGTTCTCCATATAAAAACCATATAGTTTAGCATCTTTTTCATATCTTGCTCTTATTTGCATATACATGTACCAATCTATCTCAATTCCCTGTTGTTCCAATTCTCGTTTCTCTTTCAGTTCCCCCTTATCTGTTCATAACTCATTATATCTGACAATATTTCCAGAATTAAAGACATTTGGGTGTATCAAAGCTTCCGTTATTGATAACTATGTTGGTATTTTCACATAAAATTTATCTCTAACCTTCTCCCAGACCAATAACAATGCATTTCTTATATAATGTCTATGAAAGTATTGTGTATCTTACTTCTACCATGCCATAAAAAGGCATGCCATCCCAGTTGTAAATCATGCCCTTCCAGTGTTAACAACCTTGTATTTCTTAATTCAATCCATTTTTTCAACCATGTCAACGTTGCCGCTTGATGATATAATTCCCAATTTGGTAAACCACATCCCCCTCATAATCTCGTATCTGGCAACATTATTAAATTTATTCTTACTTTTTTACTTTGCCATATAAATTTCCTCATTATCTTATTAAGATATTGAAAGTAAGTCTTTTCAATTTTTATTGGCAGAGTTTGGAATAAGAATAATAGTCTTGGTAATATATTCATCTTTATCAATGCGATCCGACACATAAGTGATAGTTGAAGATTCTTGCATTTTTCCAAGTCTTTTTCAATTTGTTGCTTTAACTTGTAGTAGATTTCTTCTTTTATTGTTGCACATTTTGAAGTTAAGTATACTCCCAAGTATTTCACTTTTTTCACCACTTGCATGTCTAGATTTTCTTTTATCTCTATTTTGTTTTTCTGTTGTCTTCTTCACCAAAATTTTTGTTTTATCTTTGTTTATTTTCAAACCAGATACTTTTCCGTAACCTTCTATCTGTTCTAGAAATTTAGGACCTGTTATTTGTGGTTCCTCTATAATAAAAACTAAGTCATTGGCGAACGCTTGTAATTTATATTCCTCATTTTTGACTTTCATTCCTTTTATCTCATCACTCCGTCTAATGTTTCTGTTTAAAACTTCTAGAATCAAAATAAACAATAATGGTGATAAAGGGCATCCTTGCCTGGTGCCCTTCATTAAATTAATCTTTCCTGTCATTTCTCCATTCATCATTATCTTGGCAAATTGTCTGTCATATATTGTTTTTATAGTATTTATAAATCTCTCCCCAAAATCTCTGTAATTGCTTTATCATAAACTGCCAGTTCACACTGTCAAAAGCTTTTTGTGCATCTAGAAACATCAACGCCATTTGTTTTTCAGGGTGAGTTTAAACCAGAGTTGTTCCTACTGGGTATCTTTCCAGAAAAAAATAGTAAGGAAAATGTATATTTGATTATACATATAATAACAGCTGCAAGAATTGTGTATGCTCAAAATTGGAAATCAGAGAAAATACCTTCGGAAGAAGAAGTAAAAAATTTTTTAGACTGCAGAAATGAATAGATTAACTTTGATGATTAAAGATAAGGAGGAATCAGAATATTTTAAAACATGGAATTATTTTTATAGTTGGTTGGAAAAGAGATATAAATGATTGATACCATAATTGTGTACAAATGATGATTATAATATTGATTTAGAAATGAAATGTTAGAATGGTTCGGATGAATATGAAGATAGAAGAAACTTATGGAAGATGGAAAAGAAGATGGAAAAGAAGCCTAGAAGATAACACCGAGGTGTCACAGGGAAGGGAGGATTGATGTATTAAATGTTTATCTGTTTAAAAAAAAATATTAAAATAAAAAACAAAAAGAATGTGGAGACTTTCATGAAAAAAACAAGTATAATTAGAAATAGCTTCCATACAAATAGACAGTTCAACCTATTATGATTTGTTTTGGGGACTCATCAAGATGTTGCCTTAATCTATAGTGATTTTAAATCAGGCTGCTAAACATGGTGCTCAAATTTAATGTGGACCAAGTATTAATAAAGGGATTATAGGTTTGTTTGAAACAATACATTTATATGCAAAATAAATTTGACTTTGAATAAATGTACACTTTTTTGGCAATGTATATATTTTCTGTTTAAAATGGGGAGGTATATCAGTATGGCACCTTTCCCAACAATTACTATATATTTCATGCTGCAGACTGAAAACTGCAGCTGATTCAAGAACATATTACTTCTGGAAATCTACAGGTGCTTTAACAATGAGACGTTTTGCTGAAATTGTAAATGTTTTATTAAAGGAAATTAACCCAATAAAATTTAATGCCTCCTTTGAACAATTTATTTGTAAAATGCACACTAAATAGAAAACCATAGTATTCTCTTTTGTAATGACAATAATTATATTAATAATTTAATATACATTCTAAAATTCTATTATATTTTTCCTATATTTTCTCATATTCAGAAGTTTCATATAATCTTTTTAAATCGTCTCCTGCATCATTTGTTTTTAAAAAATCTGGGGGTTTTCCCCCTGCCAAATAAATTTGGTTATTGCTTGATTTAGATCCATAAAGAATTTTTTTTGATAGATTTGCTGGGGCAGTTTGCAACAAAAAATTAAACTTCGGTAAAACATAAGATTTTATTGTTGTTACCCGTCCCAAAAGTGATAGTTGAACTGTACCCCACTTGTCAAGGTCTTTTCTTATTTGGGTTAATAATTTATTATAATTGTCTTCTTGTATTCTCGAGCATCTGCTGGTTAACCAAATTCCCAAATATTTAATTTTATTGATTACTCTTAATCCAATCGCTTCCTGTAAATCCTTCTTATCTTCCTCTGAAACGTTCTTGATTAATATATTTGTTTTCTTTTTGTTAATTAATAGGCCTGCTACCACTCCAAATTCTTCAATTGTCTCTAATAGGGATAAACCAGATTTTATGGGATCTTCCAAAATAAAAGCCATGTCATCTGCAAAGGCCTGAGTTTTATATACCTGGTGTCCAATTTCAAGACCTTTTATTTTTTCCTCGCTTCTTATTTTATGCAGTAGTGTTTCTAATGATAATATAAAAAGTAAGAGGGATAGAGGACAACCCTATCTTGTGCCTTTGCCAATAGAAATTCTTCCATCAAGTCCCCATTTATCAGTAATCTAGTCCTTTGTTTGGAATAAATGGCTTTAACTACGTTTATAAATCTTATTTATCTTATACTATTGGTCTGTGTATAAATTTGACAAATAAATAAATAAAAATTTACTTATGATTCTTAACAGATAAGAGTTAGCCAGACCTCTTGGTAACTGCTCCTTTGATATTAGTGATAGCTTCCTGCTTTCTGCTGATCTATTGCTATTGCCTTCAATTTCCCCAAGTATCAGTCTCCTCCAAAGATTTATGCTTTATGTCCAAAGTATTTAACCTGCAGCTGAGTTATTACTTCTTCCAGTGAGCAGTCAAGTTTTATTTCATCTAGTTTTGAATGATTTATTCCACTTCCTGTCCAAGGCACTCTTAACAATTGTCTTCAGCATCCCAGTACAAAGGCATTAATTGTTCTATGTTCATCTTTTCCAGTGGTCCAGCTTTCATAGTCATACATTGCTACAGACCAGGCTATGGCAATACAGGATTAGTATTTTGAGATTTCTCCACTTTCATACAGGCAGTCTTTTGAGTTACAACTGTAATGTAGCCTGCTCTTTATGGTCATAATTTGTGAGGTTGTAAAGCAGGTTGGCCATGTGATTTTACACCCTTTTAATCCTTTTTTGCAGCAGTTTTCAGCGAACCAAGGGTTTGCTACGGACACCGTTTTGCTGATAGCCAGAAGTAAAGGCTAGTTTTCAGTAAAACTGTCACAAAATACAGTCACGTGACTGTAAATACAGCCCGGTTGCCTGACAAGCCCTCCCTGACCATCGGAACTTCGAATCCAAGTCATAAGTACCCCCCTTAATGACTTAAGGACAAGGACATGCATTTTATCTAAACATCTTCTCCCAAGAAGCAGGTGCCTCCTTTCGTCATGTTTACCGTAACCATTTTTTTGAATTTTTGAGCCAAGAAAAATAACATCATCTACTTTTATTACTTGTTCATTGTTTTTGCACTTAACTTTCACCTTTAACGACCAACTTATTAAGTCTTCCTCACTTCCAAACCTCAAATTATCAGCATATCATACATTGCTAAAATTTCCTCCAGCAATTTTAATTTAATTTCTTTTAGCTTGCCATTTCTAATTATATATTTTGCATATAAGTAAATTAGATAGTGCAGACTAAGCTATGCAATGGGCACAATTACATATATGGGGCCATTTGGTTTTTGCTGGTAGCAAAAACAAAAGGTTGTTAAGCAAGATTGAATAAAAATTGACCTAGTTAAAGAAAACGACATCTTATTCGAAACCTGGTTTCAAAAATTGCTTGATATAAAATTCTAGCCTGTCTGAGGACTTAAATTCTGTCTCAATTCTTTTTCAAACTTTTCAACTGGAATAACAATTTCAGACCTCTGCATGAATGGCCATTTTACTGGAATACAGACTAGTGACGTAGTGATCGTCTTTATATTGTTTTAAAGCATATAGTTATTTCAAAAACCTGATCAGACATCATTTATACACCTCTTACACAAGAAAGGTCACAAACTATTTAACTACATTGTTCAATTGTTCTGTTGTCTGGAAGAACAACTTAAGAGTACTTCTGTGGTTAAGACTTGTGCCAGAAATCTAAAATGTGGTTTCCCTACGTTTCCCTCCCTCTCCCAAACTTTGTTACTCCCTTTCCCTATTAAATATTTGCACCACTTAAGCTTTTGCTTAGATTTTCCCACTTTTAAAGTTACGTCTCTTTTGAAAGGAGTGGGGAAGGCTTTTGAAAGGAGGAGGGAAACACTGTTGTCAAATAATTAAAAAAAAAAATCCTTGAACATGTTTAAGTAGATGTGTCAGTACTGTAATTCTATTATACAAGCAAAGAGAATGCAAGACAGCCTCTCATTCATATAGGACAAATAGCTGTGCCAAAAGCACAAATTACACCTAATTATAGGGTATAACTCTGTCATCTCTCTTTTTATAACCTAGTCGTTTACACACTTTGATTTTTTTTTTTTACTTCCATTTGAGTTTATTAACATCAAAGCTTTGTCATCACTTATCTGTTTCCACCAAGTTTTTACTTGGGGCAATAAAGAATAAAAACTTTTTTACATTCCAGCTTTTTGGATGCAAGAATGGTTTAGCCTGCATTGTTCTTATGATGTTTTATACAAAGGTTTTAATAACCATGTTGTTAAATTTATTGCCCTTGGCGGAGAAGTCTTAAAATACACTATAATTTAACCTACTGTAGCATTAAATACATCAGTAGAGTGCTCTGAAATTATATTCATATTAATACTATTCCCATAAACAAGACTAGGTATTTTATGAAGTTTTGAATAAGAATATGCCAGACGGTTTTAGATTTTTTAAATCAATATTGTATGCCAAATATGTTACTCATATTTTCATCAAATTCATCAGATATACTGCATCACATTTTTCTTTTACAATTTTTTTTAAAATTTTATTTATATGCCGCCCTTCTCCAGAGACTCAGGGCGGTTTACAATGCGTTAAGCAATAGCCTTCATACTTTTGTATATTTATACAAAGTCAGCTTATTGTCCCCACAAACTGGGTCCTCATTTCACCTACCTTAGAAAGGATGGAAGGCTGAGTCAACCTTGAGCCTTGGAGAGATTCGAACCAGCAGTAATTGCAGGCAGCTGCGTTAATAACAGAGTGCTTAGACCACTGTACTATCAAGGCTCTTAATTAAGAGGTATGATGGCTATAATGGGTTAATAGGGGGCAGGACTATTAGGTATTAGGGTATGTATGTTAGGTATGTTTGCTGCTCTGATAAGATATAATTTTATTATCTGTACTTACATATATACATACATCAGTGGTGGGTTCTTCCTGTTCGGCCCGGTTCTCCCGAGCCAGTAGCGTGACGATATGACGTCACCGAACCAGTTCTGCCCCCCGCGCTCCCCCATCCCCCGCGCCACCCCCACATTATTCTTACCTTTTATTTGGCCCCACCCCCAATCTATTGCTGCCTCCTGAGTCCCAGCTGATGGCTAGAGGGGAAAAAACTGTTTAAACTCTTGCCGCGGGGCTTCAAAGGGCCGCCCTACAGCTGATCAGTTAAAAGAAAACAAGTGAGTAGACCAGTGCCTGCAAAAATATATGAGTAGATCAGTGCCTGCAAAAAATAAATGGATAGACCAGTGCCTGTAAAAATACATGAGTAGATCAGTGCCTGCAAAAATACATGAGTAGATCAGTGCCTGCAAAAAATAAATGGGTAGACCAGTGCCTGTAAAAATACATGAGTAGATCAGTGCCTGCAAAAATACATGAGTAGATCAGTGCCTGCAAAAAATAAATGGGTAGATTGGTACAGCTCTGCAAGCAGTTAAAAGCCTGGTAGACCAGTACCTCTGCTAAATCCTAAATAATTGTCACATGACCATCAAGCCACGCCCACAAAATAAGCCACGCCCACAGAACCGGTAGTAAAAATTTTTAGAACTCAACGCTGACATACATACAATCTTTGTATCGCTGAGATGTATTGTGCATTTATTTTTTATTTCCTTCTTTTTTCAAACTGCAGGTCTCAAAATTTGAACTCGTTTTGATTCCAGCTTCCATCACACCCAACTCTGCCATTTTTAAAATATATTCCCTGCACAAGTGAAACAGAGACAGAGACAATACGTACCATCTTTATCTCATCCTTTGTTAACCTGAACCCTTCAGTTTCTCCAAAGTCAGATCTTACAGTAGTAGCTTCTTGTTCACAGTAAACAAGAACATGATTCCTCTGAAGGGTAATCAAGTGTTCTGGCACACCCATTAAATTCCACCTTTTGGCATAGTCTACAAAAAGGCCTAGATGTACTCAATAAAACAAGGACAAACCTTCTTAAATTCTCTTGATCTCTCCATTCTTCTTCTTATGTTAAATTATCTGATTTCATGTCACTCTGCCTTTTCTGAAACCTGCCTGTTCATTTGGCATTTCTCTCTCCAGATATAGCACTGTACTCTTTTCTTAAGTTAAGATCTTAAGGCAAAATTTTCTTTGCCTAAAGAATCAGTGCAATGATTTATAATTTGCAATGTCTAATACCGTGACGGTGAACCTATGGCATGCATGCCAGAGGTGGCATGCAGAGCCCTCTCTATGGGCACGGGCACCATCGCCAGCTGCTCTTGTGGTTTCTGGGACACACATGCGCGCCGGCCAGCTCGTCTTTGCCAGCACCAGAGCGTCAGAAAATGGCCTGAAAATGGTGAAAAAACAGGCTGTTTTTTGGGCTGTTTCCAGGCCTTTTCCAGGCTGGTTTTTGGACTGTTTTCAAGGCCGTTTTCTGGCCGTTTCTCAGGCTGTTTTCTGGCCGTTTTCAGACAGTTTTTTGGACATCATGACTGTGATGGTGAACCTATGGCATGTGTGATGGCACCTTGATGGCAAACCTGTTCTGTCCCCATCCCACACACGCACCCCCACAGACGGCCCGGAATTAATAAGCCACACGATAAAGTCTTTGAAGATAAAGCTGGCAGCAACCCAGTGGCTAGCTGCCAATTCAGACTTTACTCACACAAAACAAAGATTAGACTGCAAGCATTCCAATAAAGCAGGCAAAGTTTCAGCAATACAAGGATTAGTCCAAATGCAGTCCAACAAGGCAGGCAGAAGTCCAGTAACGCAGAGATCATGGATTATTTCTCGTTTTTGCTTGTCACAAACTGAACCGGCCACCACACCCACATTTATATCCTGTGGGGTGTGGTCCAGTGACTCAGTTAATCTCTGGCACACCTTCCCCTCTGCTGCGCATGCTTCTCCCTGCGCCGCTGTCAAGGATCCAGCCAGGACTTATCTCCTTCGTCGTTGTCCACCTGTGGCTGTGCGGACATGCTTGGCTTTGGGTCTATCTCTTGGCCTTCGGTGTCCTCCGGAGGCATTGCCAGAGAGGAGGGTCCTGGAGAGGGAGGCCTTGCCAACTTCTGTCGCTCACTCTCAGAGTCTGCATCTGTCGATAGCCCAGGCTCAGGCAACGGAGCCACAACAAAACCTATGGCACCACCTCTCTGTGTGCATGTGCGCTGTCGCCAGTTGCTCTTCTGATTTCTGGCACGCACATGCGTGCTGGCCAGCTGGTCTTTGCGGGAGCCGGAGAGCTGGAAAACGGCCTGAAAACAGCCCGAAAAAAGGCGAAAAAACAGGCAGTTTTTCAGATCATTTTCGGGCTGTTCAGGCTATTTTTGGCAAAGACCAGCTGGCCGATGCACATGCATGTGCTGGGAACCTGAAGATTAGTTGGCTGGCGCACACATACATGCGCATTCCAGTTTGGGCACTCAGTGCCGAAAAGGTTCCCCATCACTGCTTTATGAGTCTACATTGATTGAAATACTCAGAAATTCCCAAATAGTTGGGGTGATTGCTGAAAATCTCAGTAGCTAGTGATCAAATATCGCAATTATTTAAATGATAAAGTTCTCATTCTTATTAATGCCTAACTCTGTTGCAGAGTAGCGAGATGAAGAAAATATTCTAAAATTGTATTGTATTCTAAAATTACTATAATACTGTGTGCGATGGAACAATTCAGAAAACAGTAGGAATACAAGCAATTCAAACAGTGGAAAATAGGAACAGGTTTAAGCCCAAAATTGCAGTATATGGTATGCAAATATTTCATTTCATTTCATTTTTCATTTTATTAAATTTGTATACCACCCTACTCCCGAAGGACTCAGGGCGGTGAACAGGCACAAAATAAAACACATAAATACAAAAGTTAAAACATAATTAAAACCCAATTAAATAATTTTTGCCCGAGACAATTAAAAACTCCCAATAATTTAAAACGAATTAAAATTTCAGTTTAAAAATTTAAAAGAAGGGGAAAAAATTAGGCCAGGCCGGCCTGCTGGAATAGGAGTGTCTTCAAAGCACGGCAAATATTTATTTGTACATTAGCATAAATTTCTAAGTGAATTATTTGATGATTTTTAAAGAATGATTGGCAAATTGTTTAAAAGGAATCTAGAAGTTGGCCATATTGAGTAGATGGCTATAATAGCTTTGGGATTCATATTGAGTAGATAGGTATAATAGCTTTGGGATTCTTTTTCAATTTTTTCACTGCCTGAAGGAGGAACAAAATAATAGTAAGTTAAAATACAGTCAGATCTCTACCATTTGGCAATTTTACTGAATTTATTAGCAATATGCAACACCATCATAAACCTAAAGCTTGAGCTAAAAATAGCTCTTGCAAGTGGAATGCCAATATCCTTATTACTGCACAACAGGATACCTGGTCTACCTCTTCAACTATACAGTTTTCTAGTAAATAGCTGTCAACAAGCCTGTGCATGACTGAAATCAAATTACTAATACTATGGGAATAGGCTTTTGAACTTTGTGCCAACAAAGTATCACGTATCTAATCTAAGAAGGAATTACAGACCAAAAGACTGCTATTATTTTATTAGCCATACCACCTTCATTTTGATCTGCTCTACTACGCTCGTTTAAATCTACTTGTCAGTGGGATGGCAGAGAAAGTACAATACATTTTATGTTCCAGAGCAGCTATAATTCTGTTTTGAAACTTCTGGCTTTTTTCAGGTTTTAAAGAGTTTTGAGCAATTTTTACAGCATTTGATCTAGAATTAATGACATAAAAAGAGATTATAATGTATCTAAGCAATAATTCCTATACAGTTAACTAAATCAACTCAGTAATCAACTCAGACATAATGTCATGCTTACCAGTCAAATAATATGTTATTCTTGATTTCAAAGTATGAACCCAAGTCATTTAGGCAAACATTGTAGAGTTTTCTCTTTTAAATGAATTCAATCCAATTGTATTTATAAGTAGTAAAAGTTTAAACTTCTCAAATATCCATATAATAATGTAAAACAACTTTTTCACACAGGTCCGAGGACATTTTTTATAATAAGATATTGCATGTAATATCTTGCATTTCTATCTGATCAACCAAGCAAACAAAGAAAAGGAAACACACAACTTTCTGAGCTTTCCTTTATAAAAATTGCAAGAATCAGAATGCTGGCTAACATAACACACTGAAAATTAACTTATGAGATGTGCCACAATCTTCTGCTCCTCCTCATCTATTCTCTTATACTTCGCATAATAATGCAAATTTAAAAAGTTGAAAACTGAGGATTAACAATCCCTTCCAAAAACAAAACTTTATTCATTAGTTTCTGCTGCGTCATCATTCACTCAAGTTCTTGTATTCAGATCTTCTGCTACAACCATGGAGCTAAATATCAGATAGGTAGGATATACGTATGTATATGAATAAGAATGTGTATGTGCATATGTATGTATGTATGTATGTATGTATGTATGTATGAATGAATGTACATACTCAGTGTACATACTTATTATATGACAATACGTAATATTATATGCTCTCAGTGTACACTTATGTACACTGAGAGCATATACACCAAAGACAAATTCCTTATGTGTCCAATCACACTTGGCCAATAAAGAATCCTATCCTATCCCATCCCATCCCATCAGAATGTATGTAAGTACTGTGTTTCCCCGAAAATAAGACCCTGTCTTATATTTTTTTGAACCCTGAAATAAGCGCTTGGCCTTATTTTCGGGGAGGTCTTATTATTTTGGGGCACATGGAGGAAAGCAGAGGAAATGGTGGGAACCGGCTACGCATGCATGTAAATATTTTTGGGGAGGGCTTATTTTCGGGGGGGGGGGTATTTTAGTTCATGCGCTCAAAAGCCAGATTGGGCTTATTAACAGGGGATGTCTTATTTTAGGGAAAACAGGGTATGTATGTATGTATGTGTTATGTTTATATACATACACTTTCAGGTAGTCCTCAACTTACCATAACTGAGGCCAAAATTTTTGTTGCTAAATGGGATAAATTAAGTGAATTTAATCTCATTTTATGACCTTTCTTGCCACAGTTGTTAAGTCAGTAACAGAATTGTTAAGTGACTCTTTCCCCATTGACTTTGCTTCTCAGAAGGTAACAAAAGGTAATCAATCGCATGATTTGGGGACACGACAACCGTCATGAATATGAGTCAGTTGTCAAGCATCTGAATTTTGATCACATGACCATAGGGATGTTGCAAAATAGGTTGGAAAGGGGTGAAATGCTCCCGGTTCGGACCGGATCGCCCGATCTGGTAGCGATGGAGACGGGAGGTTCGGAGAACCGGTAGCAAAAATCCTTGCCTCCCTCCCCCCGTGCCCAGCTGAGCCACGCGATCATCAGAGGCTTTTTTTCTTTTAAATGGCTCTGACGATCCAAGCTCTGACGATCCCAACTAAGTTGCCTGATAGGCAGAGGGTTTTTTAAAAACCCTCTGATGATCAGGCAACTCAGCTGGGATCGTCAGAGCCTTTTGAAAGCATTCTTTTACAACCTCTTCACCAAAGAGGTTGTAGAAAAATGGTTTTAATTTTATATATATATATATATATATATGCCACGCCCACTCAGTCACATTACCCCCACCAAGCCACGCCCACAGAACCGATAGTAACAAATTTTAGATTTCACCACTGGTTGGAAGTGTGAAAAACAGTTGTAAGTCACATTTTTCAGTGTCTTTAACTTGTAACTTTAAATGATCACTAAATGAACTGTTGTAAATCGACTATCTGCTATTCTTGTAAGTATTTGTTTGCTATGTTTTACTAGGTATAAATATTAAAAGTATACAGGTAAAGAGTCTGTAATGTGAATTTTTACTTGCAACTAGCATTTCATTCTCTTTTTTTTTTAATGAAGATACTGTCAATAAGGAAAGCCTCTGAAAAGCCTTAAGATATTCACTGTTAAGAATGGATAATTATAACAGTTTTATTTCCTTCCTGAATAAGGAATGAAACAACCTAGCTATTGTATAACCAAGGTATTGTACAGTTGTGTTGGGAATATTGTTCCTTTAATTTAGCAGATTAGTCAGTCTGTTTCAATTAATAGATGGGACTTAATGGAATGTGGAAATATTGCCCAGCATCAAGTTACACAACTGAATCAACTCTATTTTTCTTCCATTCCCATATCCTGAACTTCTGACTACAACTCCTGTCGTCTTTAATTTAATTTAATTTAATTTAATTTAATTTAATTTATCGCATTTCTATGCTGCCCAACTCCCAAGGGACTCTGGGTGGCTTACAGCAAAAATAATGCGAAAATAAAAAAATTGTTAAAAAATATTGTAAAAACATTTTAAAACATTAAAAGCCCATTCATGGCCAGATCTCGCAAGATTGCAACAGCGAGATCAACGGCCCCAGGCCTGCCGGAAAAGCCAGGTCTTCCACTATCATGCAGAATTATGAACATGTTACTCCATAAATCTGGTGCGTATCAAATTTAAAGCAAGTTTAGCTTCTCTAACAATTCAATTGTTATACAAATCTTTTTTTAAAAGTTATTTCTCCATCTATTTAGGGAAAGTTCAAGTTTTATTTTTGACATGCAAAATATCTAACTCTTTACCATTATCAATTTATCTCCATGATTTATATTTGTATAAGACCCCCCCCCAAAAAAACCCTTCAAATGCCAAGGATAGGATTATTGATAGCGAAAAAAAATGATTGATATTTATTATAAAGATCCTTGATGCTACTTAAAACCCAAGATCATAATCAAGTGCCAGGGATTACAGGAGTGACAGAGAAACTGATGACTAATGACAGTACAGTCATTTGGCTTGTACTATACTTTTATCTTAATGAAAGCATCTTCTCGGTAATCTCCGTGATTTAGAAACCATGTACACTGATCAAACTACAGTTATTAAAAAATAAAGCCTTGAATATTAGAGAACATTAGAAAGACATCAAGAATTCTAAAATTCTAAAACTTCAGCTACCTCAACCTAGTGGTGAAATTCAATTTTTTTTACTACCGGTTCTGTGGGCGTGGCTTGATGGGTGTGGTGTGGCTTGGTGGGTGTGGCAGAAGGATACTGCAAAATCTCCATTCCCACCCCACTCCAGGGGAAGTATACTGCAAAATCCCCATTCCCTCCCCACTCTGGGGCCAGCCAGAGGTGGTATTTGCCGGTTCTCCAAACTACTCAAAATTTCCACTATCGGTTCTCCGAACTGCACAAAATTTCCGCTACCAATTCTCCAGAACCTGTCAGAACCTGCTGGATTTCACCCCTGACTCAACCATACTTGCTTTGGTCACCCGGTACCTCTCAAAGAAAGCCATCTCTATGATCATCCTGACTTGACTTAATAAATTACATCTACCATATATAGTTCAAGAGGCAGCAAAGTTTAAGGACCCCAAGTCTGCTAATCTTTCCACAAACAGATTTTCTTTTTTCACATCTTACAGAATCAATCAAATCTGACATAAAAATCAATAGTTTTAACATCTTCACAACACAGAGGTACTTAAAATTCCTAGCAAACTGATACGCAGATTAAAAAAAAAACCCTATGTAACACTTCACTGCACACCTTCCACTAGCCTTAATGAAACATTAACACAAACCATGGATGTGTGAGTATATTTTCAAAGCCAATGCTCAAGATATAAATACCTTGCATTTACAGGCTGTAAGTGATACTGTGTTGTGAAACAAATGCACACCCTTAACAAAAATCCATTTCTAAATTTAAACATAACATTATGGCCTTACAGATTCCATACGGACTATATTATTGACTGTTTTAGTCACTCAGCATAACAATGTCTGCATTTCAGTAATGCAAACTATGATGCTCATGATATATTTAATGCTTCAGTTATTTAAACTTCAGAGATATCTGAAACTTGAACTAACTTAACGCAATGTGATATAAAACCCATGCAATGTTGGAAGTTTAAATAGTTTAATTATACTTAGTACAGGCAATTAGTGACTTTTGAGATCAAACTGAACAAAATTGCAAAATAATGTTTCTATGCCACTGTATTCTTTGCCCTGAAATTCAGCACTGCTGTGGATCAGGGAAAAAAAAAAGCAAATAAAATACCAACCCTTAAAGATTTTATATTATCTTTGTCAATAACAGCTGAAAGGGTATGCCTTTTCTGAAAAACACTATATATTTCTTCCACAATTATTTTGTGGGAGGAGATCCTTGCCGCGATCACTACAAACCCCTCTTTCTTGCCTTAAATCCTGGTCTTTGGTCCAACAGAAAATGGAAGATCTTCCTTTGCTGTGATGGGGAAGAAAAAAAGCTGTCTAGGTGTTTGTGCGTGTGTGGCAGGAAAGAGCTGTGTTAGCACATTTTCACAGGAGTAAGCATTCTACAGAATGACAAGGCAGGGGTGAGTTGGCATGCAAGAGAGCAGCCTGACACTGAAGAGTTAGGAACAGTAAGGTGATGGAGCCAAGTAGGATATCACACTAGTAATTGCTGAAGCAGAGGAGTGTTAGTGAATTGTTGAGCAGCAGCAGCAGCAGATCCAAGCCTCAGTGTAGTAGCTCCATCAATTATAGGTAGTCCTCAACTTACAACAGTTCATTTAGTGACCATTCAAAGTTACAACGGCGCTGAAAAAAAGTGAAATATGACCATTTTTCACATTTATGACCATTGTATGGTCATGTGATTTCCATTTGGATGCTTGACAACTGACTCACTTTTATGACGGTTGCAGTGTCCCGGAGTCATGTGATCTCCTTTTGTGACCTTCTGACAAACAAGTCAGATTCGCTTAACAACCGTGTTACTAATTCAAGAACTGCAGTGATTCACTTAACAAACCTAGCGAGAAAAGTCGTAAAACGGGGCAAAACTCACTTAACAAATTTCTCACTTTACAACATACATTTTGGGCTCAATTGTGGTCGTAGGTTGAGAACTACCTGTAGCCAATGACCTTTTTCTCCATTTCCAGGAATTTTAAGCAGGATCACCAATGATGGTTCATGCCAGAAGCAACGGAGTCTAGCTGTAACTCTCAAAACAACAATCCCAGCTTAATTTAAAAATCACTAGGATTGGGATGAAAGAAGAAAGAACCTTAGTTTTCTCCCTATTCTACAAGCAGGGAAAATGCCCAGACCAAGACAAACAAATTGTCAGCAGGTAGAACTATCAAAGATTGGCTGCAGGAGAAAAAGGAGGAACCCAGAATGTTACAAAAATTAAAACCCATCTATAAAGAATATAAAAAGCACAGCTGCACAAGCATAAGAATAAATAATGTGAAATAGGATATAGAAATAAGACAAGAATAAGACATAGATAACAGTATATTTTTATTTGGATCTTTTGAAAAATACTTTGTTTTTGATAACACATATCAAAACTCAATACTAAAACCACCATGAAAAATTAATTTGCAGAATGTTCTGTTGCTTTTAAAAGGGGGCGAAGACAAAGCTATACTGGGGTTCCTCAGAACATTGGTCACGTTAAAAAAATCAATAAAAGAAAACCATAGCTCTGTAATTAAATGTGTTTTATAAATATTGATCATTATCATTTTACAAGCTTACTGGTACTTAGAATTTGTACTCATGTATTTTCCGCAGCAGCATCCAGGAAATTTGTTGCATAAACTCTCAAATTTGATATGTCAGGCTGGGGATTAAAAATGGAACTCTGAACATCTCCCACATGAGTTCATGCAAGTGCACTAACTGGGAAAAGCTACTGGCAAAGCATCAAACGTGTTTTACAACCCCACTCTTTATATCTTATAAACACAGATCTTGTGTTTGAAACTGAGGCTGGATAGTGCTCTTTCAGTCATAATATGATGTTTAGGTCTGGAGGACTAAAGATTCCTTATCTCTGATTTCTTTCTTACGAAATATATTCCAGCATGAAATAGTTCTATATTAGCTTGGCAGTTATCTGCTATTGTCCCCTTTATTTCTGGATTGTAAGAGAACTATCCATATTACTGGCAAGTAAAAAGGGAAAAAGAGAAATACATTTTATGGAACCTTTATAAAGAAACATCTAGTGCACTGGTTATGCCCATTTCTAAATTGAGAGGCCTTTCTCATGATCACTTGTGCCTTAGTCATCTCTCATTTTGATTACTGCAATATAGCCTACAAGGGGCTACCCTTGAAGACCATTTGAAAGCTACAGCAGGTATAGAATATATGGCTTGAATCGGTAAGTACCTATCTCATTTTGCCCCCATGGCGCAGTGGTTAGAATGCAGTCAGCTAGTTCTGCTGACTGCCTGCAATTTGGCAGATCGAATCTCACCAGGCTCAAGGTTGACTCAGCCTTCCACCCTTTCAAGGTGGGTAAAATGAGGACCCAAATTGTTGAAGGCAATATGCTGACTCTGTAAACCACTTTGAGAGAGCTGTAAAAGCACTGTGATGCAGTTTATAAGTCTAAGTACAATTGCTATTGCTATATCAGTTAAGCCTGTTTAAATTATTTATTTTTTATAGATTGCCTTGCTCCGGTGATTGAGGGACTAATAGATAGATTAAATAAGCAATATTGCAAAATTAGTAATAATGTCTACAATGTATTCAATGAAAAAGAATGGAATATTTTTTAAAACATGTGAAAAAGCAATAAAACTATAAAGGCAGAGCCTTATTTTTTCAACTTCTAAGTTTTGATCTTTTAATATCCAGAGAAGAAAACTGGAGACTGAGTTTGATTTAACTTGATTAGAAGGTGGAGTTGATACACACCTTACAGAAAGGCTGTTAAAAAGCAAAAACAAATTAACAGTAGTGAAGAACAGGTTGAGCTCAATACTTAGGTTCAAACAATTACACCATAAAGACAAAGCATTCAAAACTGAGCTTGGTTAATGAGAGAAGTACACTTTGGAGTGGTATGTTAATTCAGACGATTGCACGCTGTCTGAAAATAAACATTAAGTTAAAGCCAACAACAGATGTTTCACAGAAGTGTCCCATCTCAAATTTTTCTGCAGTACATTACTGTGACTCCAATATTGGAAATACAGTGCTAAAGATAAAGTATCACTATGTTTGGTATTTAGCAATACTGGAAAATGACTGTACTTATTGCTACACAGTATCCACAAAGAAGAATAACATTTATTTTGAGCATCCCAGAAGACACAAAACTCGAAAAAAGGGTTTTTCTACAGGTCATTAAAGAAAAGGAAAGTTAGTGAAATTTTCATAATTGAATAATTCAGGGCATAAGTGTACACTTTAATAAGTTTGATATCATTACAGTGATATGGAAACATTAGTGTATTTAAAGTGTTCAATATATCTAATATACGTTATCTCAAATATCCTTTCAGGAACTTTAGAAAAACCAATTTCTTAAACAATCTAGAGCAGTATTTCTCAGCTTTGGCCAGTGTAAAATGGCTGGAGTTCAATCCCAGAATTCCCAGCTCTGGAAGTTGAAATCAACCCATCTTAAAGTGGCCAAGGATGGGAAACACTGCTCTCCAAGTATGAAGGATGAGAAAGAGTAGCTTTTTATGGCCTTTAGGATCTGAAGCAGCAGCTTCCCATCATTCTATCTTTATTTCTTATGCAACCAGACTCTATTATTAGTGAGTGTTTTAATGTGCTTTGGTGAGATCCAGGGTCTCTCTTCGTTGGTGAGAGAGTTTTCTATTTTATTTTCTCAAAGAAATATTAATGAAGCCTTCAAAAGTAACTTCAAATGTTTCATCTTTTTAATCAAAGGAGGAAAAAATATTTTTTGAAATCAAAAATAGCATGTTTCCAAAACATTATACATCATCTTGTACTAGAAACATTTTACTTATAAATTATTCCTGCATAAGCATATTTCAGCAATCAATTCAATTAATTTTACAGCCACCAATGCAATAAAACTGCTTTAACATGATGTAAATCAAATAGCACAATTGACAAAGTGTTTACTTTTATAGTAATCTCATTACAGTATAGTACAAAATCAAATCAAGGAAAACATAGTTTTAATGTAATATTCTTTTGCAGTGTACCTGTACTAAAATTAACCTTAATGAAATGTTTTGCTTACAAATACTTTGCTTAAATCACAAAGTTTAAAGAGAACAACAGTCAGGGTGAATCTGGTCAAATCTTTTCTGAGCAGTCACTAAACATAATAAATACAAATTAATCATTCTTCTTAAAATTGTGTGCAAGAAATTCAAAGTAAAACAAGAAGGAATGGTATATATACAGCTGGCCCTTGAGTTATGCTAGCAGTTCGGAACTTCTGTTGGATGGTGTCCATAAAGCATGATGTCATGTGATTACACCACTTAGCGTAGGCAACCCTGGAAGATCTGATTAATGTCATAATTGCAGGGCTATGTGGGTTGTTAAGTAGGAAAAGGTGGAAGACCAAAACAAGGACCATGGACATGCCACTGGCAGATGCTACAAAGAATGAGAATGGATGGTGCCACAGGCAGGAGATATGGAGTGTATGTGGGTCAGCAAGGACTGCAAGCAGCTGTGGAGTGCTGTGTGTGTGTTACAGCTAAAACTTTGAGGACTGGACATAAGCATACTATAACTTATAGTATAACTATAAGTTCAACACTGTCATAACTTTGAATGGTCCAGAATGAATGGTCATAACTTGTGGACTACTTATATTGTCCAGACATACAATCATTGTGTGTGGATTCCATTAGAATTAGTTTTTCATTTTTATCTAAGTCTAAATTTTATAATATACCATTGTTCCTCCTTCAACACATTCTGATTTAAATGACCACATTCTGTATAGCAAACCTTCTGTCTCTTGGAAAACATATCAGCAGGTCCCACTGTAACCTTTTTACATATCACAAAAGTTGACAAAGTGGGGGTTTTAAAATTCAGTGGGACCTGCTGATATGTTAGAACCTAGATAAGAGACCACTAGGAAATCCTAGTATTAGAGACAAAACTGGGAGCTAAAACTATCCTGGAAGATAACAATTAGGAAACCACTTCTGTATGGTTGTCAAAATTGCAGGTGAACACACAAAGCTCCATTTGCACATGTGTGGGATTAAGTTGCACACATGAAACCATCCCCTCCTCCTGCCACCATTCGTCCAAAGAGCCTGAAAGGTTAGGGACCACTGCCATGCAGGATCCAAGGAAAAGGCCTTCAAATCACATGAAGACATATAATAGAGAAAAAAAAGACGAAAAACGTTTTCCTGAAATTAAGGCACAAGCAGCTTTAGACAAATGGGAATCTGAGAACATTTCATTGTCTTCATAAGAAATTTACATACAAGTCAGAAAGCCACAGCAGAGATAGAAGATGGTGAAAGAGACTGGCTCCAAGTTTGCAAAAGAATGTAGCAAGAATGTATATGTTCCCCTTATTTATTCGTTCTGTATGCTGAATATATACTGTATTAAGGGAAGCCGGTTAGGAAGGAAATGAACATGGTTTTAAAACTGGAAGAAGAAACAACAATAATCTGCTATGCTGATGACACTTGGTAGCTGAAAAACGGAAAGGATCTGCAAGGAATGCCATGAAAACATAGAACTAAAACTAAATATAAGATCAAACTAACAACAACAGACACAATGACCAGGTTTATAATTGAAAATGAAGGTGTGGGTGTGGATACCTTCTGCCTTTTAGGATCAACAATAAAAGAGCAAGTAATGAAGAAATATGTACTTGGCTGAGCAGCCACAAAAGGCTTTGGAAAAGATATTCAAATGCTATGATGTCTCTATACCTATGAAGATCAGAATTGTGCAAGCCATGGTATTTTCCTGTGACACTCTATGGAAAAAAAGTTGGACATCAGAGAAGCAGGCTAGGAAAAGTATTGATGCTTCTGTATTGGAGAAGAATATAATATGGGCAGCCAAGAAAACAAACTAATAATTATTGAACAAATCAACCCAGAGTTCTCCCTTGAGGCACTAGTGACCAGGCTCAAATTTTCCTACTTTATGGGAAATTGTGGGAAGACCCAGCTCTCTGGAAAAGGCTCTAATGATGGGAAAGTGGAAGGAAAGAGGGAGAAAAACAGATGGACTCAATTACGGCAGTGATGGGAGTACCATTAGAAGACCTGAAAGTCCCATTTAAGGACACATTGTCATTAAAGAAGATCCATGTGTTCTCTAAGACTCAAAAAAGTCTTCAGCACCAGAGGGCAGGACAAGAAGCAATGGGTGGAAATCAGAGGTGGGTTTCAGCAGGTTCTGACCAGTTCTGGAGAACCAGTAGCGGAAATTTTGAGTAGTTCGGAGAACCGGTAGTAAAAATTCTGACTGGCCTCACCCCCATCTATTCTCTGTCTCTTGAGTTGTCTCCATCTGATCGAGGAGGAAATGTGGATTTTGCAGTAATTTTCCCCTGGAGTGGGGTGGGAATGGAGATTTTACAGTATACTTCCCCTGCCACGCCCACCAAGCCACACCCACAGAACTGGTAGTAAAAATTTTTGAAACCCACCACTGGTGGAAACTGATCAAGGAGCAACCTAGAACGAAGGAGAAATTTCCTGACAGTTAGAACAATTAATCAGTGGAACAACTTGCCTCCAGAAGTTGTGAATGCTTCAACACTGGAAATTTTTAAGAAGATATTGGATAACCATTTGTCTGAAGTGGTGTAGGGTTTCCTGCCTAAGCAGGGGGTTGGATTAGAAGACCTCCAAGGTCCCTTCCAACTCTGTTATTCTATTTGTGACTTTCCAACCTAGTGCCCCGCTCCGTATGTGCTACTACTCCAACTCCCAGCATCTGCACACACACACTACAGCAACCATAAAATAGAATAGAATAACAAGAGTTGGAAGGGACCTTGGAGGTCTTCTAGTCCAACCCCCTGCTTAGGCAGGGAACCCTACACCACTTCAGACAAATGGTTATCTATTTTGTTGGTCACGGATGATGGGAGCTGTAGTCCTTCACATCTGGAGACAATAGGCCAACAGAGAACTTGAATAAGAAATCTCCAGCATATTAAACATTATTTAATATTACATACATTGACAGCAGCCCGCATAAAAAGAGCCTTGGTGGCACAGCAGACTAAAGTGCTGTTAAAGTAGCACTTAGCTGCCAGCTGCCTGCCATTACTGCGAGTTCAAATCTCACCAGGCTCAAGGTTGATTCAGCCTTCCATCCTTTCGAGTTAGGTAAAATGAGGACCAGGATTATGGGGGCCAATAAGCTGACTTTGTATAAAAAAGAACCCCACTGGGGGGTGGGAGCAAAAAGCCCTATTAAGCAGGTATATACAAAAGTATGAAGGCTATTGCTTAACACATTGTAAGCCGCCCTGAGTCTCCAGAGAAGGGCGGCATATAAATCGAACCAATAAATAAATAAATAAATAGTCTATGCACAAAATTGGAAGAAGGAAAATTTGCCATCAGAAGAAGATTTAATTAGAAAAAATTTAGAATGCACAGAGATGGACAAATTAACAAAAGAACTCAAGGAGAAAGAGGATACAGAATATTACAAAGTGGGGTGTCGATGGTATGAATGTTTGGAGAATAGGAAAAATGAGAAAGGGGAATAAAGGAAGGAGAGAGGGGGAAAAATGTTGAAGATCAAGTTACAATGTAGACGAACTAAAGAAAGATGGAAAATAATTGTTGCATAAGACAAAGTTAAAATATGTGTAAATGGATGTAAATAGCAAGAAAGGATCACTTCGAAATAGCTGTAGGAAAAAGTGATATGTATATAAATGTTGTGTGTTTTGTGTCTTGTTTTAATGTATTCAAAATAAAAAACTTCTTAAAAGGAAAAAATATCCAGCATGAAATAACCCCTCCCTCCCCCCCATCATTCTTCCTGCAAACACTAATAATGACATTTCAATAGCAGTTTCCCCACTCACCTGCGCCAGGACCAGGAAGAAGCCGCCGGTCCCCTCCCGCCCGCTCCGTCCTCTGCAGGAGCCCACCAAGGCGCCTCCTCCGAGCAGGGAGGCGGTTGCGAGCCACGGTCCCGTCCAGCCTTTGCGCCCTCGGAAGCTGCCAAGCACGAGCGCCCCGCGCCTCCCGCAATTGCGGACCAGAGCGGCCCAAGCGGCACCCCACGCCGCCGCCATTTTCCCGGAAGTAGAAAAATCGTTGACATCAATCCGTAAACGTTGAGTAGTTAGAGAGCCACCCACAGTTCTCAGCTTCCGGGTTCGCTTTGGATATTCCGTATTCTTGTTCCATCAAGGGCTGTCGTCGGGAAAAACAGCCACAACGGAGGCACACAATAAAGGCAGATTCTTCCTTTCTGGCATAGGTCTTCGTTGCTGGTGAGGACGAGTTTCAAAAAAACTCGCCTTTTCAATATTTTAATGGTCAACCAATCTAGATATGTTTTGCAAGGTGCATTGAATGCTTTGGGTATAATTTTGAGTTGAGGGGTTTTGCATAGGAAAGAGGTTTGAAGCAGTAGTTTAAACAGTAGTTTTGCTGGAACCTGATTAAAAACAAGAATTAAAATGCCCAGCTCAAACACTAGCAGCGGGCGATTTTACAGGGAGATGGTGAAAAAAATGGAGCAAGTCTGACCAATAGTAGTGGAATAAGTTAAAAAAAAAAAAGCGTGTATTCATTATTATGGTGGGTTGCATAGAAAGATGTTTGGACTGTCTTTGGCATTTTTTTCCTACCTTATCGAGTCCATCCCAAGGACCTGGAGTAAATCGATGTTATTTAATAATATTAAAGGTATCATCGCATGATATAATTATTATTTTGGAGCATAAACATCTAGGTCGATGGGCTCCATTACCACGTACATAATAGAATTATTCTAGAGGGAGGTTGTTAAAATGGATTTGGAAATCAACTTTGTGGAACAAAAGGTTACCTCTAATTTTTCTAGCTCTTTCGGGGGGGGGGGGAAACCAAAACAAAACACACGTTCTCTTGCTGCGCATGCGCTATTTCAAGAGCGCGTGCAGGTGATTCTAAGGCTGAGCTAGATGCTTAATTAGGCCAAGTAAACAGCTGCTGATCTCCAACATTAAGTTTAGGTTTTTTTAATGGCTTAATTTTTTTGTGTTAATGCATGGTTCAATATACTGAATAAATCTAGTAAGTAGGGATTTCCCCCCCCAATAGCCAAAATAAGCATCTGTTGTGCAGCAGCTATACATTTTGTGCATGCAGATAACTGTGGTCTAATGGCATTGTCTTCACCGATGTGAATGCCAATTTTGAAGTACTACGAGAATTAAAAATCACCCCGAGGGGTTTCCCTCTGCTGCATGGAATTGTTTGGTCCCTCTCCTTGAGTCGCAGAAAGCTTGATCCTTGATTTCCTTCCAAGATGATAAGCCACAACACCTAACATTATTTACTGAATAGCATTGGAATGAAAAAGGAATTACTGCAATTAAGCTTGTCTTACTCGTGGACTAGGATAAGTTAAAAGTAATATGATGGGGACTTGGCAAAGAAAAAGTGTCAGGCAAATTTGTGCCATCATTGACTGCAGGTGGGGACATGGCCTCTCTTAAATTGTTGCTCTCCGGGGCATCAGGTTTGAATAACTGTTCAAAATCACATCTTGCCCAGTTAACCATAGTTTATTTATTTATTTATTTATTTATTTATTTAATTTGTATACCGCCCTTCTCCCAGAAGGGACTCAGGGCGGTGAACAGCCAAAATTAAAAAACATACAAATACAAAAGTTAAGATAATTAAAAGAATTAAATAATTGGCTACCCAATTTAAAACCCCAAATCCATAAAATTTAAAATCCCAGTTAAAAACCATTTAGGCTAGGCCAGCTTGATGAAATAAAAACGTCTTCAGGGCTTTACGGAAGGTCCGGAGGTCCGGGATCAATTGTATTCCGGGAGGCAGCTCATTCCACAGGGCGGGTGCCCCCACAGAGAAGGCTCGCCCCCTGGGGGCCGCCAGCCGACATTGCCTGACCGACGGCACCCCAAGGAGGCCCTCTCTGTGAGAGCGTATTGGCCGGTGGGAGGTTATCGGTAGCAGCAGGCGGTCTCGCAAATACCCTGGCCCTAAGCCATGGAGCGCTTTAAAGATGAGAACCAACACCTTAAAGCGCACCCGGAAGACCACCGGGAGCCAATGCAGCTCGCGCAGGAGAGGTGTTACGTGGGAGCGCCACGTCGCTCCCATAATCACCCGCACGGCCGCATTCTGCACCAGCTGGAGCCTCCGGGTGCTCCTCAGGGGGAGCCCCATGTAGAGAGCGTTACAGTAGTCCAGGCGTGACGTAACCAAGGCATGAGTGACTGTGCACAAGGAGTCCCGATCCAGAAAGGGGCGCAACTGGCGTATCAGGCGAACCTGATAAAAAGCCCCCCTGGCCACGGCCGTCATATGCTCTTCTAAAGACAGCCGTGTGTCCAGGAGGATGCCCAAGTTGCGAGCCCCCTCTGTGGGGGTCAGTGACTCGCACCCAATAGCCAGCGATGGCACCAGCTGGCTATACCGGGACGCCGGCATCCACAGCCACTCGGTCTTGGAAGGGTTGAGCCGAAGCCTGTTCCTCCCCATCCAGACCCGCATGGCCTCCAGACACTGGGACATCACTTCGAGGGCATCATTGGGGTGGTCTGGGGTGGAAATGTACAGCTGAGTGTCATCAGCGTACAGATGGCATCGCACCCCAAAACCACGGATGATCTTACCCAGCGGCTTCACATAAATGTTGAACAGGAGTGGCGAGAGGACCGACCCTTGCGGCACCCCGCAAGCAAGGTTCCTCGAGGTCGACCTCTGCCCCCCTGCCAACACAGACTGCGACCGGTCAGAGAGATAGGAGGAGAACCACCTCAGCACGGTGCCTCCCACCCCCAGTCCCTCCAGCCGGCGCAGCATGATACCATGGTCGATGGTATCAAAAGCCGCTGAGAGGTCTAATAGGACCAGAACAGAGGAGCAACCCCTGTCCCGAGCTCTCCAGAGATCATCCACCAATGCGACCAATGCCGTCTCCGTGCTGTACCCAGGCCTGAAGCCGGACTGGCACGGATCTAGATAGACGGTTTCATCCAGGAACTGTGGGAGCTGTCGCGCAACCACACTCTCCACAACCTTCGCAACAAAGCGAAGGTTGGAGACTGGACGATAGTTTGCCAAAACGGCCGGGTCCAGAGAAGGCTTCTTGAGGAGGGGCCTCACCACCGCCTCTTTCAAGGCGGGAGGCAAGAAACCCTCTCTCAAAGAAGCATTTATGATCCTCTGGAGCCAGCCTCGTGTTACCTCCCGGGTGGCCAGTACCAGCCAGGAGGGGCACGGGTCCAATAAACATGTGGTTGCGTTTAGCCTCCCCAGGATCCTGTCCACGTCCTCAGGAGTCACAGGGTCGAACTCATCCCAGATAACATTCTCAAGACCAGCCTCAGTCACCCCGCCGGGATCTACCCAGTCAGAGTACAAGCCTTCCTGAATCTGAGCGATTTTATCGTGCAGATACTGTGCAAAATCCTCAGCCTGCCCTTGCAAGGGGTCTTCCCGCGCTCCCTGATGTAGGAGGGAGCGAGTCACCCTAAACAAGGCGGCTGGGCGGTTATCTGCCGATGCAATAAGAGCGGAAAAGTGGTTACGCTTTGCCGCTTTTATCGCCACTAGATAGGTCTTAATATGAGACCTAACTAGTGTTCGGTCGGATTCGGAGCGACTGGCCCTCCAACCACTCTCTAGGCGTCTTTTCCGGCGCTTCATCCCCCTCAGCTCCTCGGAAAACCAAGGGGCCGGGCAGGTTCGGCATCGGGTCAGAGGCCGCAAAGGCACGACTCGGTCCAGAGCACCGGCGGCTGTCCTATCCCAGGCAGCCACCAGATCTTCAGCCGAGTCGTGAGCCAGAGTTTCAGGAACTGGCCCAAGCTCTCTCTGGAACCTATCAGGATCCATCAGGCGCCTGGGGCGGAACCACCTGGTCGGTTCCGCCTCCCTGCAGTGGGGTGCAGCGGTCGAAAGGTCCAGTCTCAGGAGAGAATGGTCCAACCATGACAGGGGTTCAATAACTATATCCCCTATATCCAGACCACTCCGCCACTGACCAGAGATAAAAACCAAGTCCAGAGTGTGTCCTCCCACGTGAGTGGGGCCATGAATTAATTGTGTCAGGTCCATGGCTGTCATGGAAGCCATAAACTCCCGAGCCATCCCAGACGCCTCACCGGTAGATGGCAGGTTGAAATCCCCCATGACCAAAAGTCTGGGGGTATCAACCGCCACCCCAGCAATAACGTTGAGAAGCTCGGGCAGGGCCGCTGTCACGTGGCAGGGAGCCAGGTACGCGATCAGCAGGCCCACCTGCATCTCATGGCCCCACTTCACCAGGAGAGACTCACATCCGGCTATCTGAGGTACAGTGGCCTCCCTCGGATCAAGACCTTCCTTTATAATGACTGCCACCCCCCCACCCCTGCCCTGGGCCCTTGGCTGATGGAATGCGCGGAAACCTGGTGGGCACATCTCTACGAGGGGGACCCCCCCTCTTGGCCCAACCAGGTCTCTGTAATACCTGCCAGGTCCGCACCCCCCTCCTGTATTAGCTCACAAATGAGGGGGGCCTTATTAACCACGGACCTGGCGTTGCACAACATCAGTCTAAGGCCTGGGCTCTGAGACTCTGGACAGCCGGGGAGACGAGAAGAGTCATGGGGGCCGAGGCATGCCACCGCTTGGAGATAGTGGGTGCGTGCCCCCACCACCTGATGTGGCCCCCTACTCCCGCCATATCTGCCCCTCCCAAATAGTTTAGAGAGATAATTTCAATTTTAGGGATTCACACAGCCCACCAAATAAATCATAAATTAACCACATGAATAGCATTTAAACAACACATTTAGGCTAAAATGTGGTTGGCTAGCTTGTAAACTTTAACTTCAATTGGGCTCTCTAAATCAGTTTACTCCTTCCTTTCTCCTGAGAAAGGAAAGCACTGAGAAGAGAAGGAGCTCAAAAAGTACCTGCCTTTTTGCCAATAAATTTTAACTTCATTTTTCCACAGAGGAACATTTCCCATTAATCCTCTGCAATCAGCTCACTGGGCCAACCTTATCATTTGATAGAGTAAGATCAGCAGTAGAGCCTGCTGAATGAGACTGGTAGCTGCTCCACTCTAAATCAGTATTTCTTAAACTTGGCAACTTGAAGATGTGCAGACTTCAAGTCCCAGAATTCCCCAACCAGCATGGCTAGCTAGGGGATTCTGGGAGTTGGGAGTCCACACATGGATTTCAAGTTGCCAAGGTTTAGAAACACTACTCTAAATAATCCTTCTTGTCTTATCTATTGAGGACAGAATTATATGTACCCTGAAATATCCTAGATCTTCTAAATAAGTCTGCTATCTCAGTTCTAGTGAGAATTCCTTTCCCAGGATTAATAAAAGATTCACCCGCCAATCTAGTTTGGAAGAGGTGCCTTCTTATACTTTGTCTCCCTCTCAAGCAAACTAAATAAATGTAGGTTTTCCAGCATGTTTGCCAAGGCAATATATAGGTCCAGCTTTTTTCAAGTTTCTTAACTTTAATATAGCCAAAATACTAATTTAGTTCACAGATCTTACTTAGCTTAGTAAATTGTTAGGTCTACAGTATATCCTGACAGGGTTTACAGTTATGGCTAAATGGCTAAACTAAATTATAGCATATCACAATGTCTGAATCCAAAAATCAGACATTTTCAAACATCAAACTAGCAGAAATCTAATAAAGAACGCCCCAATAATGTGGCTCAGATTGAATACCACTCTCTTGCTTCTGAGAAGTTATTTCCATCTATGGAAAGCTTTTTCTTGGTAGAATACTCAGCTTGAAAAATATTCCTCTGCTTTAATAATTTTTTTCTTTTTGGCAGTCCTTTGGACCATGAGTTGTTACTCCCTTGTTTGTTTTTAATTTGCTAAGCAATTAGTCAATTAAATTGTTTTAAAGACTTGCATTTTTATAATTTTAGTCAACCACTTTTAATTCCATACAATTAGTTTATAACTTGATTTCATTACTGTCAGTAACCTAATCATGTGAGGAGATAATGCCCAAAGACAAATATTACAAATATAATGTGTTGCAAAAAGCAAAACTAAAAATTCCTCTGGAACTTATAGAATATTACAATTTTCTTCTGTTGTCTATTTCCTAATATTTGCTGATGAGCTACATTTTGAAATAGAAGAAAAAAGTTGGATTATACATAAGTATAATATGATTTGTTTGGTTTTGGTTGAAGACGGGCAATCTAGCATTAAGATTTATAAAATATAGTTTACGGCTGAGCATGTTGTACAAATCTAATGGCTGAACCATGGTTAGCCTAATGACCCTTATCATAAGTAAAGCTAGCTATTATTAACATGAATAACATTAATGGATTGGGGTATTTACAAAAAATCTACAATTATTATATATATAACTCTATTATTATAATTGTAACTCTATTATTATAATTATTATATATATAACTCTAAAAGTTATGCCTAAATTGATTAATTTTCATTTAAGAACCTATGAAGGGGCCCATTGGTCAGGCTTGTGGCCCATCTAATCTAGTCTAGTCATGGTATTTTATCAGGTACTTTACAGGTTTACAAATATGGAATGGGGGTGATAATTCTATTTAATTGTGCTCTCTAGCAACTGGTATTTAAATTCCTAGCACTTGGATTCCTCTAGCAAGATTACCCTATGAGGTAGTCTAGATAAGAAAAAACACAATCAGCAGTACTACCTCTATATTGTAAGGTTACACTTACAGAAGCTTGCAAGACTTAAATTATTTCTCCCTTCTCTCCTTTTACTCACCAGAAAACTAGGAAAACTCTTCTGAAATGTTTCCCATACCTTCCCTTCTTGTGTGGGCTGAGATATCTTTTACATTCAGGTTGATCAGTCTGTGGCTCTCCCTCCAGTCTCCCAATCATTACATCTGCCCATTTTGGGGTGACCAATTCCTGGTTATTTCTGCTTTTGGGCAGGACCTTGGTGTGGCACAAGGCAGTTACAGTAATCCGGGTTAATCTTCAGACTTCCTTCCTTCTTGGTAAAACTCTTGGGATGTTTGTGAATCTCAGTAGTGTCTACTAGTAGTGTATACTAGTTTGTACATAATAATTTGATGTTTTAGACTTTTGTGTATTTGAATCTCGTTATCGTTGTGGCTCATTATGGTCACTGCTAAGTTGTTCATGGTCTGCATAGTAGGCCACCTTGCCTCTGAAGATGCCAGCTGCAATTGTCAGTGAAATGTCAGGAAATCTGTTGTCTAGACCATAAGCATTAAATCCTGAAACAGAACACTTCCCAATGTCCAATCATCTTTTTTCTAAAACAATAAATTGCTGGCTATCATCATATTAAAGGGCAGCAAATTTAATAGTTGTACTGTTGCTGAATGAAGAAGATCTTCCTTTTTACCAGTCTTGAATCTCTTCATACAGTATTTAGTTTTAATTGACAAGTTAAAGGTTGAACTTTGTTGAGAGAAAAAAAATACAATTTATAGTCGCACTTCCATACTAGCGGCTACATTATTCTTTTTTCAGAAGTGATGACCATGGCTGCATGTAGTATTCAAATTCTATAAGCAATCCTTATTTTATGATATTTTGTTCAGTGACCATTCAGAGTTAAGATGGAACTGAATGAAGAGACTTTGACTGGTCCTTGGAGTTCTGGCCATTGCAGCATCTCCATGGTCATGTGATAACAATCCGGACATTTGAAGCCCAGGTCACACTTATGATGTCACAGCAAGCTGTGGTTATATGATTGTGATATCTGATGTTCCCTGATGGCTTCCCACAAGCAAAGTCAATGGGGAAGCCAGTAGGAAATCACAAGTCATTCCCACTTCTGTGTTTTATTGCCCACCATGGCACCCCTGACAACATGTCTTTGCATTCTGTATCCTGCCAGTAGCATCCCCCTGTGCCATCTGCACATCTGCCCTTGCCCTGCACCTGCCCATGGCATCCACCCACCCCAGTGCTACCCATATACTCTCCCACACTCTGTAGTGTTTTCCAGTGTTACTACCCCATTCCTGCAGCACCTGCACACCCATCCACGCTCTGGAATACCTCCCCATGGCACCTTCTGCCCCCTCACAGTAACTGCATGTGCTCTGGGATGCATGCCTGTGACACTCCCCACCTGCTTATAGCTCTCACCTGTAGCTTTGACCTGGCACCCTGCTTGCCTGGGAATCCCAACTCTTGCCCCTTAATAACCTGCATGATCCTAAAGTTAGGATGGCAATTGGGGCTGTGTGATATGGTTGCTAAGCTGATTTCTCACCATGATTTCAACATTTCTTTTCTGATTACTTACTCATTGATAGCTCAGATCTGGATCTATGCAGAGTTTGGATTTCTTTCTTTCTTTCTTCCTTCCTTCCTTCCTTCCTTCCTTCCTTCCTTTTTCTCTTTCTTTCTTCCGCCTTCCTTCCTTTTTCCCTTTTTCTTCAGCTACTCAGTTTTCATTATGTCTGCATACTAGGACTTTCCTAATGGTAAATGACATGCTAGTGAAATAATGCTTTCCATAGCCTAAATTACATCTCCATAATATTATCATTACATTATCATTATATTTTTAAAGTTTCAGAGTTCATTGCTTCGGCTTTGTTTATATTGTAGCAGTACTCACGTTGGGAAACATCCAACCTGGCAGAGAAGAAGGATGAAGCACAGATCTGTCTAGAATCACTGCACAACCATAAAGGGGCCAGAAGTGGCCCTCCCTGAATTCCTTGGAGCCTTATCTAATTGTTCCCAAGGGAGAGCTGCCAGACCAGAGATTCCTGTATTATAGGCAAAACATAATAAAGTAATTAGTTCAAACTCTACATGTGTGGGTCTGGTTATTTGTGCTTCACCACTCACTAACCACAAGTTGAAAAAGTATCACCCTTCAGTTCTGATACTTTCTGATTAGTATTTTCCCCGACTTGTTACAATTATTGAATTACTTTTAAGCAGTTTGGGAGTGATAGAGCAATTAAAACACAAATATTGGAAAGGTTGCACATTTCTATATACATTATATTTGCCAGTGAATCACCTCTGCAAATTATGCTATTATAAATCACTACTGAAGATGAAGAACTAATCTATTTTTTTTCCTTTTATGCCGTTTATTAAATTTGTAATGGCTACTTACGCTATCTACCATTGATTTAATAAGGCTTTGGTAGCTGTCAATAATGAATTCATTAGTGTTATTAATAAATACTATAGGGAGCAGTCACAAATAAATACTTAGTATTCTAATCCTTAGTATTCATATTTATTTTCTTAAATAATCTATTTTACCTCATCGCCTGCCTCCAAAAGATGGTAAGATAGAATTTGTCTAGTTCTTATAGTGGTTGAATCTGCACAGTGCTTAAGACTGTAATGTGGTTTGTTTTGATTTGGCTTAGTATCATGTAAATCCAGCCATTGTGGCTTGTAAACCATATGTTATGGCTTCTTGTGATCTAGCCATCGAGTAACTGAAGAGTAATCTCTTCTCTTTTAAATAATGGAAACTTCAACTAAAGTTTTTTTCCCCCCTGGATAAAAATACTTTGTTGTTGAGGGTGTATGAGAATTAAATGAAAAATGATGTTTTCAAATAATCATTGAACACCCCTCAAAACTTTGACACCATGATTACGCAGAACGCAGAACACAAGAAGGAAATTTTACTGTATTATGAATGATTTGTGAGCTGGGCTTCACAAGCCACCCAAGAAGCAATTATAAATTGGATTTCATTATCTTACCTCTCTGCCATACAGTCCAGCCTTGGTACATTGTGACCATCTTTCTCAAGACTGAAAGAATACTCAGGAATGAAGGCGAATATATGTGTCCCAGGATAATGTTGCAGGATTCAATCTGGGTCAGTCACCTGGACCAGAGATTTTGTTTTCTGAGCTTTCAGACTTGTGCTGGAACTTCTCTCTAGAGAGAAGTTAGAAAGGTTAAAGAGAAGTTCCTTGAAGATTGGCTCAACCACGAGCCCAAAAGCTTGGAAGACAAAACCTCAGGTCGACTCAGTTGAAAGGACTCTTATGAGTGGAGTTCTTTCATGAGAACTTTAGAAGCTTCTCTATTGTTGGCAGAAGTATGTAACAACTGATGGTGATTATGAGGAGAAGAAAAGACAGATAACAAAAGACCCCATTATAACAATTATTTTCCTGTTTCATTTATTAAATATCCCATATTAAGTAATGGAGCCGGATGCATTATTTTTCATTCATTCCTCGTGTGTCTATTTATATTCACATTTTAGAATTAGATTTTTAAGAGCACAGGAAATTCTTACACTTGACTACAATATCTAGCCCAATATATCTACTACTAGTAAGAAAGGAAATGATAAAACATACCTCTGTAAATGTAGCTTGCACAATCTGCCAGCTCTGTCAGTCCATTCCCAAGATAAAGAACAGCCCTTCATTCCAGATTGTCAATACACATCACCAAACCATATTTCCCACCAAGGAAATATGTGCTCTATACATCATGTACTGAGTCAGCATTTTCTGGCTTTAGAAAAAAATAGTTGATTGGTCAGAAAGTTGTTGTACCAATAATTTAAAAAATGGGGCCTGAGGTTCGTTGCTTCAGCATCTGATTGGGTTTGAAATTCCCAAACAATGGGGAATTCCAGGAAGAGTGAAACAGAAGAACAAATGGTTCAGATAGCGTTATTTTAATGTATTAACAAATGCATTAAACAATCTAGTAAGGAATGGTGCATTAGGTTTTTAATGTCAAATGCTGGGGAAATCAGGAGATTCAGGCAATTCAAATGAGTATAAAGATTTATTGCAAGCTTAAGCTCTCTACAAGAATCTGACCAACTAACAGGCAAGAGAAATGAGTGGGAGATAAGAAAGGCTTTCCAGCTGGGCTGGACTTAGATCTCTTGTGTGTGCACAGTAACTTGTGACTTATGACACATTTGACCCTTCCCTTGAGCTCAGCCTGATCATTTCCTACATCAACTTTTTTTTGGGGTGTGTGGTGTGCTAAAATCTCACTGACTCACTATCTCTTTATATAAATTATAGAACTGGGGAGTATGAACATCAGTTCATCTTTCAAGTTGGGCACGAATATATTTATTTGTAATGTTTTGTGTCTGTGTGATTTGCAAGAATATCTTAATGCCTTTTTACATAAATTCCTTTTGAGATCTTGGCAGAAAGCATTCGTTTGTAGCAAACCAGCACCATCTTGTGGTCTGCCTAAATTTTTATATTTTCTGCTGGATTTATCTTTAAGCAAGTTCTAATTGATCTGCTCAGCTCTGTAATTTAATGTTTACAACAATGGATGATTGTATCTTAAAAAGGATTGTGATATTTTTCTTTTCATTTGTTCAATAAAATCTTGTTAAAATTAATTTCATTTTGTTTATCTCCTGTGAGATTGATCTAGCCCCAAATGAAGGACTGAATCCTCCATCCATATGCCTCTATGCCACATAGCCAAAAAGTGGCACTACAGAAATTATTTCATTTTTTTGCATTTTTACCTTTTAATCAGAAGTAAGGTACTACTGGTTATGAGAGCTTATTTCTCTCACACAACAAAGTCAGGATACAAGTTACCCCCTGCAAGATAGGTTGTGACATCCACAAGCTCAAAGTAGGAGATGAAGCTCCAGAGAACTTCTGGGAGAGTAGGTTTTTGAGTGTCCTTTACTTGACAGGCCATATAAGATGGTTTATATGTCAGAAAAATGCCTATTATTTTTGTGCCTCCCCATTGTGTGAGTACAGTACACAAGATCACTGCAACAAAACTTCATGAGACCAGTGCCTTCTCCCCAACCTTCATTACAGCTCATCTGCTTTACTTATTATAGCATGTATGCTCAGAACAAAAATGGCTATATGGGGATTTAATTCAGTTGGAAGACTGGACAATTTACAAGTTTGACAGATTTGTAAAAATGAGAAACAGAGTAACCAAAATTGAGAGATTTGCCCATCTTTAAATAAAAAATACAAGAAATTTAATTGAGTGTGTTCTTCTACATATGTTTCAGTGCCTTCACAATATGAGGACTATAATTATCACTAGTTAATGCAAGATATGTGCTACCAATTAATGTTTATGCCTGATCATAGAAGAGAAATGTGTAGGAGCAACTTCAGGCATTTTTGGCATGTTTAACAAATGCTTTCTTCCTTATCTTTCTTAGCATATACACTACAGATATAAATTACATGAAATCACATTGGTAGTTAGAGCAAGGTACTGAGGTCAGGCTGATTGATAATGGGATTTCTATCCTTGTACTTAAGATATGATACTTGTAATCATATAATCACTTCATTCCAAAAGACCAAAATAATTTTGTTTTTCCCTGAGAACGGGTGAAATGTTCCATAGGTTATGCCAATTTCTAGATATAATAAAAGGCTATGATTCATGGTATAGTGAGGCAGAAAATGCAGCTATAAATCAAGGATAATGCTAACAATGACGAATTTGACTTGTCTTATATTTTGATAATGAACCAAATGCATGTCTTTTAAATGTAAAATAGGAGGTTTATGCACATATAGAAAATTATTCAGAAGTGCCTTGGACTTGGATAAGCAAATCACTTCTTTATTCATTAAGGAGCCATGTCTTTTTCCACACTTCCATGCAGAAAGGATGTTGCTGCTTTAAGAGTCATTTTAATAAGCTATCTTTCTAAACCAGCTGCATTTCTTTCAGGCACTTGCTTTCATAAAAAGCAGAAGGTACTGCTTTAGCATAAGGTCAGAAAGACTTATTCCAAACCATCATGATACAGACATAGCCTTTTAATATATATATTTATTTCCAAAAATAAATGTGTATTTATAAAATCTAAAGATATATATTTAAAAGCAGATTTACAAAAAAAGATGTTTTCTATTGTACAAAGTTAGCACCCACCCCTCTCCTAGAAGAATGGAATATTTTGAGAAATATTAAAAAGGCAGAATATTATATTTCCCTAAAAAAGAAACATGCTCTTTGAAAGCAGCTTTCTTAATAGCCCCAGCAGGACTGAGCCAGCCTATCTACAAGACAAAAGACCTTCAGCTCCAGGGTGATGGGATTAAGACATCGCCCTTTAGGACATAATAGGACCATTTAGCAGAAGACACAGAGCTCACTGCATTGCACAATCTTCTAAGGACATTGCATCACTCAGCAAACTTCAACCAAACCTGAGAGCTCAGACAAACATGACCCCATAGGAATCTGACAACAGCCAATAGAATACATGTTCTTGCACAGGAACATGAAGTTCAAGTTCAAAGCCCAAGAGAAGGTATAAACCCCCCCACACTCTCAACGCAATGTGGTCAGCTGCCCAGAACCATGTGCTTGGTGGTTCTGCTTCACCATTAAATCATCTTTCCAATCAATCTCCATGTTTCTACTGTCCAGCTTGGAACTGAACCAGATGACTATTTCTTCTAACACTTCGCCAGGACATTATTATTTGTTACAGCAAAGAAATCTAGTTTTCCTCTTCTTATTTGATTCACTTTTGTGCTATTTCCTTCCTTACAAAATAATGCAGAGATATTTTAAAGTCAAGAAATAGGTGAAACTCTTTGGCTCAAATTGCAAAGTGAAATACAGGTTTACTCAGAAATATGTCCTACAACATTCAGTGAGGCACTCCCTAACACAAGAGTGTCCAGTTTTTGTGGGCTGATGTGCACAAGTGGAATTTTGAAGAACATGAGTGGCATAACAACACTTTTGTAAGTTGATTAGGATAGTGAGGCATCTGGAGGAACAATTGATGTTTCCTATGAAAGAAGATTAAGAGGAGCAATCTTGAAATATCTGATGGAACTCTCCTGCAGAAGATGTTTTCTGCTGCTCCAAGAGTGGAATTGAAATCAACTGGTAGCAACGCAGGCCAAAAATCAAGATTTCCTTAAATATTACGAGAATCAAACTGAAGGCACTGCTTAAAAAAACGAAGCAGACCTGCCTATGGAAAATCTATCTTCTGCCAACTTGAAGAGTTTAAAAGTACATTAAAGGGGAACTCCCTTTAATGCACATTCCTTACTTAACACTGCTAATTCCTCTTTCCCAATGTGAAATTACTTTGCAAAGAGCAAAGGAAGAATTTCCATAATCCCGTCTTCCATCTCATGTACCTTGGCTTGCTTCTGGGAGCATTAGTTACCGATATATTGCTGTGCCTTGTGAATTTGGAGAAAAGAATTTTTTTAAAAAGTCCTATTTTAAGACCTCTGCAGTAAATGAGAGTGTGTGTACTGGTTTGGATCTTTCTGTGTGTTCTGGAAGAATATGAAGAATTTTGATATCCCCGTCAAGGAATGAGGCCCAAGTGTCTTTATATAGAAAGATTATGTTTACACGATAGCTATTATTGTCAGGCCAACCCTAGCTATTTTGGCATTGCTGGTAAAATTAGTTTTGCTGTCTTTCCTCCCAGAGGCAAAACAGTGTAGCATATGTCTTCAAATTTTCAGCTGAAAAAAAAATCAACCACCTGGATAGTATTATTTTTTATTACTGTGTAGTTGAGATTTGTGTGTTGGAAAGAAACTAGGGGAATACCAGCCAAGGTTAACTACTTTAATTTCAGAGACAGGAGAAAAGTAACAGACTTTGATATGCCTTGACTTGGACTGAATTTTACCCAGAGAGAATAAACTAATTGTCTGTATCCACTGAGGTGTTTATATTGGATATGATATGGAGTTACTTTAGCCTTAGTTACTTTGTAGAACAAGTTATCACCAAAACTAGATGGAGAAAGTGGAACCCTATAGGTTTTTGAAGCTTTAAATCCATCAACAGTGGAAATCTCCTGGGCTCTCTGTGTGGACTGGCCCTTGATCCTTAATTAGGATGCACTGAGAAAGTAGTGCTGGTAAATGACTGTTGGATACCTAGGTTGTTGATATATGGAGATTTATGCCTGTTTTTCATACTTACGACCATTGCAGCATCCCCATGGTCATGTGGTCAAAATCTGTACGCTTTGCAACTGACTCATATTTATGATGGTTGCAATACCCCAATGTCATATGATTTGCGACCTTCTGACAAGCAATGTCAATGGGGAAGCCATATTTACTTAGTATGGTGTAATATGTTGTTATAACAATAATTAGTTAAACATGCACATATATTATGAAAATTTATCTACACACACACACCCCTACATAACTACTGTAGTGGTTTTTTTTTAAAACCTACTGTATTTTGCATAAATGAGTCCCATGTTTCACTAAGCACTTTTAACCAAATTCCAGGGCTACTCCTTCCTATGAGGCCTTGGGTTACCTGAAACAAGGTTGCTGGATAGCTATCCCTATAAAGGTGGAGAAATATTGACATTTTGTCCCCTTTACTCTAGCATGTCTAGTTCATGGTTCACTCCTTCTCATCTGAGCCTAGAGTGCTCTAAGCAAGTCCTTTCCTACTTCATCTCCCTTAGCCTCCCTGTAAACCAGGTGGAGTTTCAGGATCCATGGCAGCAGAGAGATCAATTGAGTGCAATGAGATCCATAGCTCTAGCTGGCCCTTTTGTAGCTGCAAGGGCTTTGGTTGAACCATGCAACAGACCTTCCATAACAAGCTGACGTTCCCATTGAAACCTAATTGGGCCCATTAATTGCCCAGGGTGGAACAATCTAATAATTTTCTGTGGTTGCTATGACACACTGAAACAAAAGCTAACTTTGTGAGTTTGGTTCACATAACATAGTAACTAAAATGTGGTTGTCCACTTGGTGGTTTTGTATGTGATACAAGCGTATAGCATAAACAGTGAACACAGATGGAAGTCACTCTCTGGAATGAGAAGACATGGTTCTGCCAGTGGGCCTGGGGAACCCAGAGTGGGATGGAGCCCATTAAATGGCTGGTATGAAGGTGTGTTGTCACCAGGGTGGGGTTAATGTTTTATTATTTTTCTTACTATTTTTCTTTCTTTTAAATGCGCTTTTGTCTTTGTAAGCCGCCTTGAGTCGCTATGTACAAGTTAGTGGCAATATAAATTTTCTAATTAAATAAATAAATTTGGATGTTCCTACTCATGAAAGCATGAGGATAGTGATCTAATGAATGTTAAAAACAGGTTTGCAGGCCAAAGTTATTAAAGTATGAGATGAATGTTTCAGATAAGGTGCATTTCTCCGTGGGTCAAAGGCAGGATGAAATTAGCCACAAACCAGGAAATCTTCACAGTTGAATGTGAACAAGGGATTGAGTTAGTGTTCAGCATCTTGCACAAATCCAAAAGTAAAAACATAAAGATTTCAGATTTCATTCACTTATTAAATTTACTTATTAAATTTGTGTGCTGCCCAACACCCAACAACTCTGATTATTGCAGCCATGAATTTTTCTTGGCAGAATTATGGAGGTATCTTGCCGTTGCCATCTTTGAAATGTTTTTTTTTCAGCTTCATGGCTTAGATGACAGGCAGGCCTACAATTTCCAGGCAGTTCTTTATTCCAACGTATCTATTTTTTGATTCATTATGTGCCTCTATTTGTTGTTCACTCTTAGTGACCACATAGATAGACAGATCTTCTCCAGGCCCATCTGTTCCTTTCAGCTCTTCCAAGTGTGCATTCACTGCCACTGTAATTGAGTCTATGCACCTTACTATTGCTGTGTCTACTTTCTCAGCATTAGATCCTTCTCTAGAGAGCTGGGTTTGCATGATGTGTCTGAAGTAAATAATATGAGCTTGTTCATTTGTTTTTCACATGAGAACTCTGGGTTGATTTGTTCAATGATCCACTTGTTTGTTTTATTGATTGTCCATAATATTCTCAGGAATCTTGTCCAACAATAAAGTTCAAAAACATTAATACTGTTCCCATCTTGCTCTTTCAAAACCCAACTTTCACTTCCATAGAGATGTCTGTCAAATGGGGAGTAGGTGGGTGAGGTAGAAATGATGCAGTACACTGCATTGTCAAATGCAAACTTTGTCCCCTGTGCATTGTAATGTTTGCTGCATGTACAAAAGAGGTTCAGATTGAATCGGACCTAGCTTGATATAGTGTTTAAGGTGCTGGAGATCATAGTTCTAATGTTCCCTTAGATATGAAAGCTGGTTGGGTCATTTAGGCAAATTCCCAATCCACCTTATATGGTTATTGTGGGGAAAATAGGAGATAGGAGCCTTATCTTGAGCTATACAAAATAAATGCAGAATATTCTAACCAAAATTCAAGTTGTGGGATGGGCAAGGACATATCCATAGGAAAGAGACTTCTATAAAGCTATGTGCCTATTTAGTATGTTGCAAAATTAATGCCAGAAAAATTGTTAAATTGTTAAGATGATTCCTTTCTTCCTGTTACTTAATGTCCATAAAGTAGTTGAACAATGCATTTTTCTGTTTTTCGCCTTTGCTCTGAAATACCTCATTAAAAGAAACACACCTGGCACCAAACCTGCATTAGAATAGTACTCATGATGTATTTAAGCAGCCTTCTTCTGGATTAATTTATACAAATCAAGGGAGAATCTAGAAAATGATAGTTTTAATATTTACTACACAGCCTGTATCCTGTTGGGTCATCATTTTAGAGATATTTTCTTATCTAAACAAAGAAACAGATTGACCAACGGCAGGCAAAAGGAGTGGCGGGAGTCCAACTTCCTTCGGCTTCCCCATTGCATTTCCTTGTAAGAATATGGCAGGGAGCAGTAGAAATTTCCCTTCCCTGAGAACAAAGTTTTAGTTGTATATAGATTTATTAAATCTTTCTCCGAGCAGCCTTTTGTTTTTTAAATCTTAAAAGAGTAGTATGCATTTAACATAATCAAAACAATTTATACAACAACAGACAGTAAAATACTAAAGCAAAATTATTAACTGCAAGAGCCCTGTAACAATTTAGATAAGGGAATGATTTATAGTCCATTACTACCCTTAGTCAAAAATAATTCCTATGGGTTTCAGTAGGATTTAATTTCAGGAAAGTAAATACCGGTAGTAGGATATGGATGTTGTAGAGAGAATGGGCCATTCCAGATAACTCCAGAACATTCTATTTCTTTCCAGGTGGAATTCTCTGGACCACGCCATTCCAAGGGGACAGATCCCAGAAGTAAATACTCTGAAAAGGATGCCATATGACAGGTTGTGAGCATAACATTCTTAATAAAGCAAGTCTGTGAGGCTCAGACCACGCTTCATAATAACTTGAACTACTACTTTTTTGAAGGGTTTGCTTCTAGAAACTGCCAAAATGTCCTCTCTCCCTCTAGAATAGTGTGGTCTGGAATGAAACAGAGTTTTTTTTCTGGATCAATGAATTTTGCACATTCTAAGTAGAAACTGTAATTGTAGCCTTAAACGAATCAGGGTATTCTATAATGTATTGTTGTTTAAAATTATGTCTTTATCGGTTTTTAAACATCTCCTTAGTCTGATATATTAAACGATTTAGATGTCTTCAGTGGGATTAAAAAAAAGAAGGAAAGTCAATATAAAGTGCCTTGTTTTACATGATTCTTGGGATCAGGATGGCAAAACAAGATCTCCTGGGCATAATCTTATGGAACAAAGCAGAAAAGAGATTGGATTAATTCCTACAGAATTACCTGATGCTCTGCCTTTGTTCAGGTGAATGCAACCATAGAAATAACCGCAGGAAGCATTGCCAGTCCAACCCACTGCCTACAGGCAGGAAAATGAAGCAGTATCTTGACAGATGCTTATGTAGCCGACTTCTTTCAAATTTCCGGTTATGGAGATTTCATTTGAAAGAGCATGTTTTTTTCATAGTTAAAGCAGAACAGAGAGATACTGAAGCATGGGATTAAAAAGAAGAAATCTTCATTTTTCTGGAATTCTTTGAAAATGAAATAGACCATAATGGAATTTAGAATTGCACTTCCAAAGCAATCTATTAAAAACATGATTAAAGATACTGAATACAGAATTTCATTAAGAATTTGACTGAACTGCTACCTAAGAGTCAGACTGTCACCTTAAAACATTTATTGGGGTGTATGCAGTGGTGGGATTCTGCCGGTTCTAGGGGGTTCGGCCGAACCGTTTGTTAAATTGCTGGCTCGCCCCGCCCCTTGCCCCGGCCCTCTGCACCACTATCTATTGCCAATAAATAGTGGTGGGCGAGGGGTGGGCGAGCCAGCAATTTAACAAACGGTTCAGTGTTTTTTTGTAATTTTATTGGCCCGCGGAGCTTCAGCATAGGCTAATTAGCCCTTGATTAGATCGGCTCCCAACTCTCAGCTGATTTGCTCTCAGCTGTTTTGCTCAGGGCTCTGCTGCTTGCTGGAGCAGATTTTTTTTCCCCTAGCTATGCTGAAAAACTGAAAGTAAAGCAGGCTGTTGGCTTTGCTGTTGCTGCAACGTTGGAAAATTAGGCAGGCAGATTTCTTTTCTTTTTCCTCACCAAAAAAGGTAGGTGCAAACAGTGGGAAATTTAGGGGAAAAGAGGAGAGTTCAAGATTTTAAAGCACAAAAGAAAAAAAGCTCTATTTAATTAGGAATTGTATTAATTGAGATACTATTAATTGTATATTGTGTTGAAAGCAGAAATGGTTAAGTTGTGGTTTAGAGGAATATATGGGGGAAATTATTTGGTTTATTACTATTGGTAAATATAATTAATTGATTTGTAAGAAATTGGATTGCATGGAAATAATTGGAATATTCATGTTCATATTGATTAATATACAAAAAAGGTAGTTATATAACTAATTAATTCATATTAAAATGTTGATTTTATATTAAACAACTGTAATATTACATGATTAACCAATGTGAGGATGGATATGAAAATAGATGACAATGGGAAGGGGTATAATATAGAATAGAAGGGAAAAATTGAATTTGATTAAGATTAGAGATGAGGATGAAGGGTAATATTGGTTTTTTACAAAAATAGATGAGGAATAAATATGGCAAAAAGGAAATATAGAAATTGTAAATTTAATTGAAATGACTAAACACTGTTTAAATTTGTGAACTGGCCAAATATTCTGTTCAAAGAAAATACATTGTATGTTTGTATGTGTGCTTCTAATAATTGTTATTTATTCATATTTGTTCTCTTTTATTCTTTAAAGTTTAACAATTCATTCTTTATCTTAATATCTCTATATTTGTTTGGGGTTGGCTTTCTTCCCTTTCATTTTTTTTATTGTACAGCAATCTTTCTCCTCAAACCTACCACCTCTCTCTTTTCTTTCCTTCTTACTTTCTCTTCCTCCCCCTCTTCTTCTCCTCCCTACTTCCTCTTCCTTTCTCCTTCTCCTCTTCTCTTCCTCCCTCTCTTACCCTCACTCCTACTCTAATTTCCCTTTCCTTCCTTCATCCCTCTCTATTGCTGTATCCTTTTATGCATATGGACTACTCAGAGGGCTGAAAAAGTTATTTCTGACTGGTCCTCGCACTTTTGACCAGTCCTCGAACTTATGACTGTCCTCACATTTTACGTTTTTGCCCTATCTTGTCACCATGGTGAAGAGAAGCAGTTGTGAAATGAGTGACACAGTTGTTAAGAATGCTACAATGGGCATAAATGATGACCAGTCATAAGTGCGAAGACCGGTCAAAAGTGCGAAGACCTGTCAGAAATCACTTTTTTCAGCCCTCTGTAGTCCCTCTGCAGATAGCCACGCCCACCGATCACATGACCAGCTAGCCACACCCACCCAGTCACATGACCAGCTAGCCACGCCCACCCAGTCACATGACCACCAAGCCACACCCCAACTAAACCACGCCCACAGAACCGGTTGTTAAAAAAATTGAATCCCACCACTGGGTGTATGTGTGTGTGATCTCCAAAGCTCAGTTTTCTTCTGGGCTGACATATTGTGTGGCTTCTACTGAGAACCTACTGTCAGGACATTTTCACAAATGATGCTCAACATCAGAATACAAAAATAATTTTAAGACGCTGATGTGAAACTCAATATGTTAGCTAAATTATACAAACAAAACACCTTTGAAGTCATTTAAAGCCAATTGATTTAAATGGCAAAGTAGTAGATTTTTAGTTGGATATCAGGAAAAATATCCTAATGAGAAGACCTGTTCAACAATGACATGAGCTTTTTAAGAAGGTGTTGAATTCTCCTTTAATAGAAGTTTTTAATGAGAGACTAGGTAGCCATCTGTGGGGGATGCTGTAGCTATGGATTTCTGCATTGGTTAGGGAGTTGAAACAGGTCATCTCCAAGATGCCTTCTGACTATTAACTTCTGATTCTATCATTTGAGTTTTACTCCTGTGACTACATGAATTCTTATAGGCAAAAATGGGAAATTTAACAGTATTTGCCAATGGCTTCTTCCAGAACCTTTTGATTTAAGAAATAAAGGATGAGGAGTCTAGTTAGGACTAGGAGTCCAGCCAAAGTCTTCGAACTTTCCAGTGGTTTCCTATTCCTGTCCTTGCTTAGCTTTTTGAGACCAGAGTAACCTTGTTGCATCTTGTGGTCCTCAAAAAACACAGTTGCAAGCTATTTTAGCTGAATTTCTGTTTCACAATAACATCACTGATGGGTTTTGAACATCATTCTAAGTCATCATGAGGTTGGCTTTGGATATTGTGTGGACACAAGCATCATGCTGTATAGATTGTGGTTTAAAGTTAGGTATGAATACAATCAATTGAAATTCAATCAACAAACCTTTAGTTTAGCATGTCTTGTTGCATCTTAAGATGTATTATTTCAGAAGCTTAGATGGAGAACAGATATTGCATCAGGCTGCTGCATATGTTATCCCAGTTTAAGAGGATATATATGGAGGTGAAATCCAGCAGGTTCTGACAGGTTCTGGAGAACAGGTAGTGGAAATTTTGAGCAGTTCGAAGAACTGGTAGTGGAAATTTTGAGTCATTCGGAGAACTGGCAAATACCATTTCTGGCTGGCCCCAGAGTAGGGTGTGAATGGAGATTTTGCAGCATCCTTCTCCCAGAAGTGGAGAGGAAATGGGGATTTTGCAGTATCCTTCCACTGGAGTGGGGTGGGATTGGAGATTTTGCAGTATCCTTTCCCTGCCACGCCGACCAACCCACACTACGCCCACCAGGCCACGCCCACAGAACCGGTAGTAAAAAATTGGATTTCGCCACTGGATGTACATTTATATATATAATTGTGCAGGGCAATGGCGATTTTATTAGGTATTTGTGACGAACTGAAACACTAAATATACAGGCAATGCCTCTCACATTTCAAGGCAACTTAAAAAATGTCTGACATCCATCTTGCCATCAAATTAAAGGTGGCATTCTGCTAATGCTAGGAGGACAACTCCACGCTGGCTGCAAATTACAGCCCTAGCAAAGTCTGATTCTGACATTACACGGTTGAAAACTGTACCCTGACACGAAAAAGCAATCCTGTGGCTGAACTTTTGATGTTCTTTGATAGGGGCGCTTACCACACGAGGGAGGGTCTTCTTCACAACCGAGCCCGGAACATTTTCAAGAGCTCCAAGTGTGTCTCTTGCCTGGGTCTTTTGCTCAAACCGTTTGCATTCAAGCATTCAACCAGCCGTTTAAAAAACACCACCATTACCCAGGTTCCAGATTCCACGTGGAAAACCGCATCCCAACCTCCGGGCAGGGGGAAAAACTCCAGGCGGGGTTTTTGCGCCCCGGCAAATAATAATAATAATAATAATAATAATAATAATAATAATAATAATAATAATAATAATAATAATAATAATAATAATAATAATAATAATAAAAAACTCGAGCACGTGGCCCCTTATCAAGGCCACCTCGCCTCGCGGCCGGTGCGCCTAAGCAACGAGGCTTTTCCTGCTTTCCCTCCCGCGTGGGTTTCTTCAGCAGCCTGCTGTATTGCTGCAGAAGCGATGGGCGCCCGCCTGAATTCGGAGCTGCTGGAGTGGGAAACGGCTAAAGATGCTAGAAAAATGAAGAACTCTCCAAGGAGGACAACAACAACAACCCCCACCTCAGGCGCCCTCAGAAAAACGCTCCCTCCGCATTCGTGGGGAGATCCTTCTGAAGAAGCGTCCCTAAGTTCGGCAGCCTGATCACTCCAGATCCACCCCACACCCCGGTCTTCTGGTGTTTGGACTTCCGGGTAGCAAATAATAATAATAATAATAATAATAATAATAATAATAATAATAATAATAATAATAATAATAATAATAATAATAATACCCTTCGAGCCTCGTCAGGTCTTTTATTTATTTATTTATTTATTTATTTGGGAGCCCCAAAGGACCGTTCCGTGCGCGAATTCTGGAGACGCGTGGAAGTTGCTTCCCAGGGAAGTTGTGAACGCGGACTTGCCGCTGGGAGAGAAAAAAAAAGAAGAAGAAAAAAAAAAAACAGCGCCTGCGTTTGCAGAGCGCGCCTGTTTCTCCCACCATAAAAAACTTCGTCCCAAGTAAACGCGTTTAAAGCTCAAGCTGCCAGCTTTGGGTTTTTTAAAATAACCACTTAGTCTCCTGGGAAAACTAGAGCCGGGCTGAATGCAGAACATCAAGCTTTGGAGGGGGTTTTTTGGGGGGGGAGGGGAAGGCTCTCCCTTTTACATACTCGGCGAATTCAGTGACCAAAAGCTAAAATAAAATAAAATAAAAATCCCAACCAGATTTACTTTGATCTAAGGCCGTGCTGCTCTTCCTCTCCCTCCCTCTTTCTTCCTCTTCCCCTCCCCCCCACCCCTTGTGTGAGCTCCTGACTCAATTGCGGCTTCAAAGTTTCTGGTCCGCATCGTTTTCTGCCCTACTGCATACCCACGGACCCAGGAGTGTCGCAGACCAGTAAAAAAAAAAAGTGTGTGTGTGTGTGTGTGTGCGCGTGTCGGTCCTGGTGAGAGAGCGGCGATTCAACTGCCTGGAGCAGGCTGGGGGTGGGGGTAGCTTCTATTGCAGCAGGTAATGTTGAGCGCTAGGACCTGGGAGAGCCCCTCCGCCGCCCGCAAGCTGGACTACCTTAAACCCAGCCCAATGCCTCTTCCTGCGCCACTTTTCCCTGCGTGCTTGGATGGGAGAGCCACACAGACGAGAGCCGCAGCAGCTCGGGGGGCTGGAGTACAACATCGCCCGGCTAAGCTCTGCCGAAGCTACACCTGTTCCGAGGCAACTCGAGGAAAAGATCCCCGCACTTGGACGGAGCTGCCTTCCCCTCTTGCCTGGGTGGTTCGAAGCTGGAACGTCGGCCGGGCTGGAACCGAGGAGCATCCGCGTAGGATTCTGGATAATAGATCTGGACGTCAAAAAGTTTTTTAAAATATTATTATTTTAAGAAATCCCGTTCTCCTTTCGGGGGGAGGATTTACCTCGGCCAGCAAATGTGAATGTCCCCCCCTCCCTTATTCTTCTCCCCTCCTTTTTAGGATTCATGCTGATAGATGCAGTCTGGTATAGACTTAAAAAAGAGCGCATGTCTTTGGGGAAGCAGAACCCATAAAAAAAGAGCCTGGCGTCGGCCGGGCATCTGAGATGCCATCTATCGATAATGTATGTCCCCACTGCCTTCTGTAACGCCTAAAGCGCCGAAGTTGCTATGGTCATTCCGCTCCTAAACCCCATGGAGAAACTACGGATTTTTATTCTTTTTACGGCTGAATGGGCAGAAGATCTCACCGCCTGCTAAGAGCCCCGGGAACATAGACCTCGTCCGCTGCTTCTAGACCCACAACCCGAGGGGGCCGAGAGCTATGTCCCGGTGCGGAGCGAGCGCGCTGCTTTTTTCAGACTGAGTGGCGATTTGACCTTGAACCCGAGGCCAGCCAAAACAGCGGGCTATTTTATTCTGGTGTCCTATTTTTATTTTTTAGTTTGGGATCCGTGCGATTATTGATGGATTAAAGCAGAAATCTTTTTTTCCCCTCCCCACCTTCCCTCAATGTAACTGCAAGTGGAAGGGGGAAGAACGGAGTGGAAACACATTCTTTAAAAAAAAAAAAAATAAAGGAAGAAAAAAAATTATCTTAGGTTGGGCACCAGCAATTACAATTTGCTGCCAGTAAAAAGAAAAAAAAAGCGCTTACCTTCCCCCCCCCCCTCCTCCTCCCCTCCCCGCTCCTGATGGCTCCTTTAGGTGAAGTTGGGAACTATCTCGGGGTCCAAGACGCGGGCCCCTTTGGGAACGTGCCCGTGTTGCCGGCGGACAGCCCGGTTTTGTTAAGCGACCACCTGGGGCAGTCCGAAGCAGGTGGACTCCCCCGGGGGCCTGCGGTAACGGACTTGGATCACTTAAAAGGCATCCTGAGGCGGAGGCAGCTCTATTGCAGGACTGGATTTCATTTAGAGATTTTCCCCAATGGTACGATCCAAGGAACCAGGCAAGACCACAGCAGATTTGGTAGGTATATGGGCAGTTAACCCCCTGGTGGCCGTGGGAGGGCTATGCCAGAAGTCATCCTGACCCCTTTCCTGCGCAATGTGGGTGGGTAGGTGGGGGGTGGGGTGGGGTGGGGAGGAAAAGGAGTGGGCGCTGCTGGTGGATGGCATTGTGGTGAAACCTCAAGAATTTGCGACCCCTTGCAAGTGTCCAAGTAAGAGTTGGGGGGTGGAGCAGTATAGCGTGGTAAAAACCACAGATGTGTCCCGCGCTCGCTCTCCTTCCTTTGCTTAGGAAGTAAATGCAAGCGTTAATAACGGACAGGGAAGGGTCCTCTCCGCAGAGGTGCTGCCCGTCTTTCAGTGACTCAGTTTCCAATCAGGGCAGGAATTCTCTGCCTGTTTAGCCCGGGCGTCTCTTTTAAGTAAGCAGACGTGCAGAGAATTGGGCTTTTCACTTTCATAATTCTGTAAAGTGTTTTCGCGATCTGTTCTTCCTACCCGCCTTTGCTATCTGCTCCCATCCACCTGCTTAAACTGCAGCAGAATGTCTCGTCCCTGCACTAGCTCTTCGCTGCTGAAGGGACCCCCCCTTTTTTTTTTGAGAGAGAGAGAGAGAGAGAAGGGCTGTCCGCACACAGCGAGACCCGCTGTCTGTCGGTACCGGCATAATAAACCAAGACGTTTTGGTCCCGAAATAATTAGCCTTTGCTTATCTTGGCGTTTCTACTGCATGGGTGGATGTCCGCATGCTTAGATATCCCAGTGTCAAATGAAAGACCCGAGCTGGCTAGCAGCTGAATACAGACTTCGCTTAAAAGTTTTTTTTTTTTTAATTATTATTTTAAAGCCCTCTCTCAAGAAATCTCTGTGACTCAGCATAGACAGCCGGCGAACTTGTTCAGCCTTCCCCGACCCGCCGCACTCCAGAGGTCCTGGAATCGCAAATGCCTTTGTCCCCAAAATTTGGGAATGATGGGAGTTTTAGTCCCTATCTCTTGTTGCAGGGAGGATGCTATGCCAGGCATTCAATGGGACCGTCCGCGCGTTTTGATTTATATCGCTGGGTTTTAAGTCGAGGGGTCTTGATTTAATTGTACGGACTGAACTTTGGGAAATGGAGATGATGAAGCAATCCCACTTAAGAGAGCCGGGCTCCAAGTGCTGTTGGTAGGACTTGATTTGCGAGGAAATCCACCTGACTGCACTTGGCCCCGATCATGCAAGTTAAAAAGTTCAGTGGGGATTTCCCTTCCCTTTCCCCGGTCGTGCTTTAAAACCAGTTGTTAGTGAACAAAATCTCCATTTCGTGTCCTTTACTGCTTTCGAGAGCCAATTGGAAATGCCGCAGTTCTGTAACGAAAGGATGTCCTTCGATGGGGAAACGTGAATCAGATCTTGTTATAACCCCCCTCCCCCCAGCCTTCTTTTATTCTTGCCTGAATTGGGTTTCCTTAGCTCCGAGGACACACACCCGCTTTTCAGTCCCCCCACCTCCACCCCAACGCGGTTTTCGAAGAGAACCAGACTTGCGAAGCTCCTAGGAACCCTTTTCCTTAATAAAAGGTGGTTTGAAGTGTAGACGCGGGGGCGTGCGTGTGACATTGAAAGGAATCTTTTAAGAGGCGGTAGCAATTCCCGGAGGGAAGAAAGTTGGGCGATTAAGCAGGAATTGGGTTTTTTGAGCCTGCTCTGTCTTCCGCACGCCCCTTTTGCTCCGAAATGGCTTTGCGTGGCCCTTCTGCAGCGGTTTGAGATCTGGTGCAGGGTGTGATGAGTATGCATGCATGTGTCTATATAATGCATGCATGCATGCGCGCGCTCAAAGATCGGGCTGGAAGCGTCACGGTACATTTTCGGGCGCGAGGTAGGAAGTCGGAAGCGGCGGCGTGTTAAAAGGCGAGGTCTGCAATCGGGTCTAACGCTCAGCACCAGTCCGCGGGCTCAGCCGGCAGCAGGTGTACGGTGGCCGAGCTGAAGCTGAAGCTGCTGCTCCCTCGCGCATTTGCGCGGCGGCAACAGCAGCAGCTCGAAGACAATGCCGCGGGGTCCTAAGCTCCGCCAGCTCCTCTGTTTATCTCCACTCGCCTGAATTGAATAGCCCCCCCCTTTACAGGAGGACAGCACTTTAAAAAAAGAAGAAGAAATCCAAAGGGCACTGGCTATGCCAGCGGTTCAGAGCAATGCATCATTTGCAGTTAAATTCAAGATCCTTCCTTTTGATTTAAATGGCTATCCATCTTACCTGCTACAACTAGGGGCTCTTAAAAGTGGTGAAGGAAGACCTCTGTTGATTTTGAAGTCTAAGAAAAGTGAGAGTTAAGTAGTAGTTGGATGGGAAGCATCCAGAAAATCCCAGCAGAGCAGATCAGATGGCTAAGAAGACAAGTGGCAAATCACTTCTGCATTGTTATCAGGGAAACACTATGGGCTATCCAGGTAGAGTTGACTTTGACTCAAGGAAAATTTAATTAGGGGATTGCTTATTACACAGAATGGGGAAATTATGCCAGCTAATATTCTGTTTTATAAATCAGAAATACTGGAGGGTTGGTGGTGGGTTGTTTTTTTTTGCTTCTTTTAATGTAACAAAAATTCAGTTGTTTTCTTCACTTGAAAAGAATAGCTTTGGAGTGGTGCACAAGAAAATCTGGAATCTGGAAGATGAGGTAAAGTTATAAGGGCTGGATGTGGTGATATCCTCTTTTCTAGGAGGATGTTTGCAGAGTAGTCAAAAAGTCAAGGGGCATCCACCACCATGCGATCCAACACCTTCCTTATCTTTTAAATGTTTATCACAAAGCACCCTGAAAAAAAAAAGGCAGTGCTTAGATTGCAATACATAGCTCTGAACACCACCTTCAATTTTTTTTACACCCCCTGCCAACCTCCTTATTTTCTACTGGTATTGGAATTCAGATCCAGTAACTTTGGGCTGGGTAATTGTGGCTGCAGAAGTCCGAAATGTATTGAAAGTGCCAGTGTGGTCAATGTCTATTAGTAATAAGTAATAAATATGGGTTTTGCTTCATCACAGCAAATTATGCAGTGAAAATTATATGGCTGCAAACCCCTCATGACCACCCATTTAGGACAGATTCCACTGAATTCAGTAGCTATTTACATATAACTTGTTGCTCCATCATTAACTGAAAAGATCCAACTTCCTGAGTTGATAGGCCATATTTTCAGAATGCACATTGTGTGAAGCAAACCCACAGGTGCTATTTCTGAAGCTGTGCAGGCTGCAAGCTGGCTTACAGTATGTCCAGCTGTTGCAAAGGAATCCTGATTGTAGATGAACTAGATTAATAGAGCGATAAACATGAAAGAAAAGCTGCGTGCACAATTCAGATTCCTGGAATGGCACCTGCAGAGCACAGGTGACTCCAAAAGAATAAAAACCACCTGTGGTATACATTATATCTTTTAGAGTGGGGGAAATCTAGGACTGAGCCTCACTGAATATCCCTGGCAAGACATCAAGCTTTATATATCTTGACTTCTTTTATACCTAGTTTGGTTTCTAGATTGTACAGAGACCAGGGTAGTTATGAAGTTATATAAAAGCTGTAGAATATGCTTTTTTAAAAAAGTTTGCCTTTTTATTAAGATCAGTAACAGGAATTCATTCAGTACCATCCCTAATTTATACTTGCACCCACTCTTCTCCTCAAATTAGCTATAGTTGACAGGAGATTTCTATTCAATCCAGAACACTGTTCTAGTATGTTTGGGGATTGCAGTTAGTAGTGCAACTAAAATATTCATAATAGCTTCTGAAAAACTCTTCCCCAGTGCCTTCCAGATGTGCAAATTCCAAATTTCCAGCATATCTAGAAGACACTGGGTTTGGAAAGGCTGTTCTACAGTCTATCTCTCAATGATTGTATATAGTTTTCAGGTTATTTACTCATTTATTTAGGCTGCCACCAGAAGTGTACTGCAAAAATTCAGGCTATTAATGGTTACTAGCCAAGAAATATAGAAAACTCTGCCATTGTCCAGCAATTACATTGATTTTTTTGCATTTGATTTTAAGTCCATTGTAGCTTCATGCCAAAGAATCTAACATATAGATTCACTGTGGTGTTTACACCCTCCTCACATTAGTAAATCTGTAGAGCGATGTAAAAAAAAACACCTATGTGCCAGTTTTATCTTGCTGTAAAGTTTACATCTTTTCTGCAACATTTTTAGTCTTCTGGACTTGAAAACCCTGTAACGCGATTCTGGGTGACCAAGCCCGTTGTTGTTTTGTGTGTTTTTTTTTAAACCTATCCACTATACAAAGTATCGCAGTCTCCCAAAATTTGGCCACCGTGATCTCTAGAATTAGTGTGGTGGAAAGGCGTGCCTATTGCGTTGGCCCTACTCTCTAGTACTACACGCATCCCTCGCGGATTTCTCTTACTGCCCCTCCCCTTTCCGCAGTTAGCTGCTGGCAAAAGCAGGAGAATGAGAGAGAGAGAGAGAAAATTGACTAAACCGCAAAGTAACCACGGTTTTAGTTGTCCAATAAATTCAGCCCGAGTAATTTAAAGGCCGCGGAACCGAGACAAGAACGCACGCGCCATTGGGAGCCCGCGCGCTCTATCTATCCAGTGAGCTCTTGTCTACGCAATAGCGGGCAGGGGAAAACCCGGCAGATGCGTGACAGGACGGTTCGCGCCTCCCGGATAAAAGGTTGGCAGCAGGGCCAATTCTGACGTAGGGAAATCGTGGTGCAAGGATATGCCCACGCGCCGTCCCGAGTGGGGGCGGGGGCGCACATCTCCGTGAAGCGCGGAACGTCCTCCGGCGAGGTCTTGGCGAGGTCCTTCAACCGCCTGGCAAGACTGCAGTGCACCCACTAAAAAAAACTAGGGAGCTGGGTCACAGGAATGCCGCCAAGGGTGTGTGGCAAGGAGAGCCACTTGGAGCCCAGCCCCCCCCCCGAAACTGGTCGTCCGGAATTGTGCAGCGCAAAGATGGGAGCCTTGATCTCACGGCTCCAAACGGCTTTCAGGGTCAACCCCCACCCCCTTTTTTTTGCAGTCCGTCCCGCGGGGACGTAAAAGCCCAACTACTGCAGGTGTGTGCTCCCTTCCCTCCCCCGCCATTCATTATTTCACTCCACCCCCCTCCCCGGAGAGCGGATTAGGAAATCCAGTTGCAGTGAAATCGCTGAAAAAATGGAGAAGGGGGACCCGCAGTCACACTTTTGGGGACGGTGTGCGGAGGGAGCCCTTCTCTCTCTTTTTTGCCCGGGCTTTCCGCTGCCCTCTCCGGTTTGAGGCCTTTGAAGAGCAAGGTGGTGCCGGAGGAGAGAGGGAGAGAGACGCGCGAGCCTCTTCCCTCGGAGGACTGACCTCGCCTCGCGGCCCGCTTTTATTTCCCCTCGCTGCCTGCGGCTGCTAAACAGAGCTTGCTGCTTCAGGAGCTATTTTGGTCTTTTCTCGCCCTTTCTTTTCCTTCCACCGTGCAGCCGCAGAGCCAAAACTGAAATTCAGCCGCCAGGCTTGTTTTTAGTTTGTGCTCCCATGTATGTAGTAAACTGATGGTTAGGTGTATGTATCTGCCTTCCTTGTTTATTGTTTCTCCTGTTCTCTCTGCCCCTAATGGGCTGGTACAAAAGATGTGGTTCGAAGTATCCAGGACTTGCTCCTTCAGGAGATCGTCTTGTTTTCTACTGTTCAGAAAGGATTAGAAAATGTAATGATGGCAAAAATGTTCAGGACTTTTGGGGGGGGGGTTAATGCTCTGAAGAGAAAAGTTGTTTGACATTGGAACATCTGGTTGGGAAGCTGCCCTTTACACAATTGGAAAAATTTAAATGGAGACTGTGATGCTTATTTATCAAGGAAGTGGGTACTGAGGTGCCCTGGGTAGATCATGCGTTAAACAAGGGGTTATACTTAGTGTAGGTGAATTCAACATTGGTTCTGCAGTTGGTTTTGTACAGCATGCTAGGCTAAGGTAGAGTTGGACAGTATGTGGTTTTGTATGGAAGCCAGGTGATTCTCTTAACATGTTGGGTGAAGCAGAACATCTGGTTAAGCTATAATACGGATTATTATTTGGGCAAAGAATCTTTCTTATGTGACCTCTGGAGAAGGGTCTAATGCAGAGGTGGGTTTCAGCAGGTTCTGACCAGTTCTGGAGAACCAGCAGCGGAAATTTTGAGTAGTTCGGAGAACCGGTAAATATCACCTCTGGCTAGCCCCGCCCCCATCTATTCTCTGCCTCTTGAGTCCCAGCTGATCGGGAGTAAATGGGGATTTTGCAGTAACTTTCCCCTGGATTCGGGAGGGAAAGGAGATTTTACAGTATCCTTCCCCTGCCACGCCCACCAAGCCACACCCATAGAACCGGTAGTAAAACATTTTGAAACCCATCACTGGTCTAATGGTGAAAAAGATAGAAGAAAAGAATAGGACCATCAGCAGCACGGTCAATAGACTTTGTTATTGTGGTGATAAATTCAGTTTGGAAAAGCTGAAGGACCAGGTTAGGGACAGATCATCATGAAGAGGATATATCTGTAGTCACTAAGTAACATCTTGATGGTCTGTAATCAATCAAATCTAATGTGACCTTAGGAAATGTGTTCAATTCAAATTTACATTTTAGTGCATTGCGTAAATCCAACCTGTGGGGCAAGTTAAGCAATACAGAATGTTTGGGGCCATCTATTCTTTATTAAGACAATTTCCCAGATAAGTCCCAACTTCCATAGTTTAATGGAAGTCCAGTCCATTCAACTATACTCCATATCTGAAGTGCTTAATCAAACATGTAAAGGATATCTTGACTCTCCAAACAGGAATTTAGCAGCTGAGGATGCAATTTATTCAAAGAACAGAAACAATAGGAAGGGAGGAGAAGTTGTGTTAGAAGTATTTAACCTGTTTAAAAATCTTCAAGAATCTTGAGGGGGGAAAAAAGAAGCTTTGAAAATGGAATAGAACTCTAGGAGGTGATGTGACTGCATCCATGCAAGGACTTGGAGACGTGGCTTATCGTTTACTTCTTCAAAGATATTTTTTCAATATGGTAATATTCCTGGAATTTTCAGTTGGTTCCTCACTCAGGCAAACCTTAAAACTTCCTGAATAATAGACTGTTGGAATGCCATAGACATAATTTGTCTTTTTTTGACAATATAACTTCTGACCTTCTAATTAGCAAGCTTTTGAAAAGTTGGTTGGAGTACTTGGCACTTAATTAGATATGACCATTAAATAGCTAACTGTTAGATTGTTCCATCTCCACCCCGCTGCCCCATCCCAGGACTCTTTCATTGCTAGATTTGACAATGTGTTAGATTATGCAGGACCTATCGGAAAAGTTTGACTTCTGACAAAAGTTGGGAATAATATCTGTGAATGTGGCTTTATTGAGTGGTATAGATTTTATGCCCATGAACTGTCAGGTGGATTGATTGGATAGGCATGCTAGCTGACAAGATTGGCGTCTCCTGAGAAGAAATGCTAATCCGTGGCAGAACTCAGTTTTGTCAGAGTTGTGCTTTTCTGGCAGTACAAGTATGTAAGTTAGTAGAGACTGACATAACATTTGCTGATAAACTTGAAATATTAAATAAAAGTTGGCTGAATAGAATAAAGTTTAGCAGAGAGAAATGTAAAATGATCTTAAAGAAAAATAAATGAAATCTACATGTATAAGATAGGAGTTTTCTGGCTTGGTAATGATTCTGGTGAAATAGGAATAATAGCTTATTGAGAACTAAATATAAGTCGATGTGATGTGGCTGCCAGAAGGACAAATGCAATTTTAGGCTTCAGAACTATAGCTTTTAAATTACACAAAATAATGTTCCAGTTTATTCTGCATTCTGCTTACCATATTATAAAAATGATTTAGACAACAGAGAGAATTAGGAGTCTAGGAATTAAGTTCTCTGAAGACAGGTGGAAGGAACAGAGCATGTTTAGCCCTGAGAGGCTATGGCAGGAGCATATGGGGGCACTTGGTAAATACCTGAAAAGATATTGCCTAGAAGAAGGTTTCCCATGACATGGAATAATGCATTTGAGGAGAGCAGGTTCCAACTGAATATTAGAAGTTATTTTCCTTGTAATAAGAGCAATCCAAAGGGGATGTATATGTATGTACACCTTCGAATTAGTGTGACTCCCTGCAGTTTTCTTTCCAAGATTTTTCAAAAGTGGTTTGCCATTGCCTCCTTCCAGGGTTTAGAGCAGGGGTCTCAACTCACGTTGCCACGGCGATGTCACATGACGTATCGGGACTTCCCCCCCTTCACTAAACTGGGTGTGGGTAGCACGTGATGCATCTGGCCCTTGGGCCCGGAGTTTGACAGCCCTGGTTTAGAGTGTGTGACTGGCCGATGGTCACCCAGTTGGCCGATGGTCCCCAGTTGACTTCATGCCTAAGGTGGGACTAGAAGTTGATTTCCCAGTTTCTAGCCTGGTATCTTAACCTCTGTACCAAACTAGCTTTCAGATCAAAAGTAAAATCAAGTAACTAGAGAAGTGGTGAGTTCCCATTTACTGATTTTATTCAGGTGAAGGTTGAACAATCATCTGTCAAGAGTGCTTTAGTTGGATTCTTGATCTGAGCAAGTTATTGGAATCAGAGCTTCAAGTAACTCTTTTCATTCTGTTGTCTTTTCTGTACTTGAGTGGTAGGCTGTCTTTAGGCCCAATAGGCCTTTTGGCATTTTTGGATCTCTCAAATAGCTGGAATACAGGATAGTTTATCTGTTACCCAAAATGGCTACCATAATGTCCTCCTGGCTACTGACAACTTTTCCACTTACCTAAAGGACACTGTTGCAATTGCTTTGTCTTGCCTATTTAAGTCCCTCAAATACTTTTCTACTATTCAAGTTAACTCCCCCCTCCCCCTGGGAAAGTGTGCATAGATACAAACTGTGGGCTATGGCAAACTACCATTTTTAATTTTCCAGGTACAGATAGTCCTGGATTTAACAACCATTCAGTTACTGACCATTCAAAATTATAACAGCACTGAAATGGGTGACTTATGACTAGTTTTCATACTTACAACCATTGCAACATTCTTGGGATCAAAATTCAGGCACTTGGTAACTTGCATTGTCCTGGGATCACCATTTGTAATCTTCCCAGCTGGCTTCCAACTAGCAATGTCACCAGGGAAAGCCAGATTCACTTAATAACTGCATGAAACAACTAGTGATTTGCCTAACTGGCAAAAAAGGGCAAAACTCATTTTTTGCTTAGCAACAGAAACAAAAACATATTTTGCTTAGCAACAGAAACGTTGGGTTCAGTTGTGGTCGTAAATTGAGGACTACCTGTATATCTTGCAAAGACCCCAAGGAAGTGACATAAGATTTTATGCCATATCATCAGTTTTTGGCACCCATGACATTTATTAACAGACTGTGTGTCAAACTGCAGAAGTAGGGTATTCCCTCTATATTACATTATTTCCTAACTTCTCACAATAAATGTATGAAACAGTAAACACTACATATGTTGCCCTGAGTTTGTTGAAGGAAAAATGAGATGGAAATTAAATCACATGTCTTGATTCTTAGAAGTTCCTGCAATATATAAGCCTTCCTGTCACATACACACCTGCCTATTTTAATGATGGGCATTTTTTAAAAAATGAAACATTTGGCAGGTGTGTGGATTTTCCCTTTTCTATAGAGTTATAGATTCCTTAAATAAAAGATGCCTGTTAACTTTTATTATTTATGCTGTTCTGGAAGCAGAGCCAAGACTTTGAAATGGGAAGGCATTTGGCAAATACATTTCCCATTACCTTCAGGGAGTTTTCTTCACATTCTCCTCCAGGCAAAACAATTTCTGAATGGAAGATAATTAATCCTCTTAGATGGAAAGACAGCAAATTAAAAAACAAAGCAAAAACATACATGTTTCTGGGGAGGGTCTGAAGAATCCTTTGGTTTTTTTTTTTTTCCCATTCTTCTGCAATCTGTGACCTTACAGTTACATGCATAGCTTGTAACTCCAGCTCACATTGGTGATGATGCAGCAGTCAGATCTTTGCAAGGACCAGGAAAAGCTGCAGCTGTAACACAGTTTGGATTTTCAGAAAGACTGCAGATGGAATGCAGTAACTGCATATTCTACATTCAACTATATTGCCAGCTGTTTTATAGAATCTGATGGGACAATTGCAATGGGCAGAATATTTTCAGGTCAACAGATAGAAGATACCTGTATTATTAGGCTGGCCCTCAAACCTACATAGTCCTAGTGGCCTGATATATTAATTCCCTTGAAATTGGATGTTTTCATTAGTTCTGTGGGTGCATTTGGCTGATGCAAGTATTGCTTTTGAACAAGTGAGGCAAAATGAATAGATTAAAGGGAAGCTAATTATGAATCTAGGGGATGCGGTGGCTCAGTGGCTAAGATGCTGAGCTTGTTGATCAGAAGGTCGGCAGTTCAGCGGTTCGAATCCATAGTGCCATGTAATGGGGTGAGCTCCCATTACCTGTCCCAGCTTCTGCCAACCTAGCAATTCGAAAGCACATAAAAAATGCAAGTAGAAAAATAAGGACCACGTTTGGTGGGAAGGTAACAGCTTTCCATGCGCCTCTGACATTTAGTCGCGCCGGCCACATGACTACGGAGATGTCTTCAGACAGCGCTGGCTCTTCGGCTTTGAAACGGAGATGAGCACCGCCCCCTAGAGTCGGAAACGACTAGTACGCATATGCGAGGGGAACCTTTCCCAATGAATCTAATTTAATAAATACCTTCATATACTGTTATAAATAATGTAGTGTTGGTTATAAGAGGGTTTTAGATATCCTCCCCTTCTTAGGATATTGTTTCCCATCATGTGTGTATGAGAAGACATTATTTGTCTTGATTTCTTTTTTGTGTGGAGTTGGGGGGAGGGATTTAATTTCTAGCTTCTCTAATACCTGCAGCAACTAATATAGGGGTTTGCTCTCAAATTGTGCTTTTGCATTTCCTTGTTGGTCAGTTGCAGGGAATACAGATCAGATCAGAATGATTTGGTGAGTTCCTTACTTTTTCAGGCTGCAGCAGTTCACACTGCTTTGGGGGTAGTGCAAGCTGAAAACAGTTTGGTATGAAAGTATCATCTCTTTTAGGGATTCAGCTATGTAGCAAACCATAATTGGGTTTGTTTTGTATTGGAATAGCATGGTATGTGCTTGTCAGTTTTTATTTATTTATTAGATTTCTTTGCTGCCCATTTTGCCTTGTGATTTTTAAAGAATGATTTATGACTTGGTATTTTACAGATCCCCCTATTAAGTTGATAAGACTATCCAGCATATGTCTTCCAAGCCAACATTTGCAAAAATTCTGATGTTCATAATTTAGTGATTTAAGCATTGTCAGTCTCTGTTATAGAAAGTACAATGTCCCTGGATATCTCTCATTGCCATGTCCTACTTCTTGATGTACTGATTGTTACCTCATTGTATTTCTGAGTCTGAAATTTCTCCTTGGTACTTAAAATTCTCCTTGGAACTTGGAAGTATTTCAATTTTCAGCAATTCTTTCAAGAGTGCAGTTAGTTTTACATGCTAAGAAACATACATATGAAACTTAGCCCAATTCTGAGACTAATACTTTTGGCCTTGAGTTCTGTTTTATTTTGTCTTGAGATTTTTTTTCTTTTTGAATAAGTGATGCTTGGTTTAATATTACTAAGTTGAACTATAGCCCTATCACCTTCTACCTTGTCTCCATTTTCTTTAACCTAAATCCTAAACTGTGATTAATTATAATTATAGGTAGGGAAGATAGGTTCAGCATTCAGTATGAAATTGACTTGTTTGAAATTAATCATAGTTAACTGTAGTGTGCCATGATCCATTGCAAACTATTAATCTAAAACAAATCTTTAAAAATCTATTGCCATAAATATTGCTGATCTCATTGCTAATCCTTATTCTCTCAGTAAAGATGCCAAGGAATTGTAGTTCGTTTTTAATGTGGAAAAAGTAAGAAAAGCAAATGATAAATCCCCTGGCATGTTTTTCAACCCATCAAGCACCACCTACCTACTAGTAGCAAAAACAATCACCAGTTAACTTCATTAATGTCTCTTGTGGGAAGAGTGTAGCTAAATTCTTTGAACCAGCTGGATTAACTCAAGTTGCTCATTTAATACATCATAGGTATAGAGGTGCCTCTCACTTGTTATCTCTTAGGCATGTTAATTCTGAATGTGGGTCTAAGCATCTTCTGGAAAAATGCTAAATCCATTTCTCAAAACAGCTCAACTGACACATTGCAGTCAATTTGCCATCACTTGGTGAATCCTCAGATGCAGCTCAGGAGTTCATGCCTTCCATGACAACCATGGACCTGACCCAAGTAGTTCAGGATCCGACTCATGGGGGGGACACACTTGACCTGGTGTTTCTCTCGGGGCAGTGGAGATATGATCTGGAATTAAGGGGTATAGATGCTTTTCCCTTGTCGTGTTCAGATCATTTCCTGCTGAGGTTAGACTTTAGGACACTACTACTCCATCGCAGGGAGGCGGAACCAATTAAGTGGTTCCGCCCCAGGTGCCTAATGGACCCTGAAGGGTTCCAGGAGGAGCTTGGGGAGATACCTGACTCCCTTGTCCACAGTCTGGCTGAGTCCCTGGCGGCTGCCTGGAATATGGCGGCATCTGGGGCACTGGACCGGATTGCGCCTTTGTGACCTCTCCAGGGCGGTGGATCCAGGAAAGCTCCCTGGTTTACTGAGGAGCTCCGGGAGATGAAGCGCCAGAAGAGACATCTAGAGTGACGCTGGAGGACCAGTAACTCCGAATCTGACCAAACAGTCTTAAGAGCCCTTATTAGGACTTATTTAGTGGCGATACGGGCGGCAAAATGTTCACATTTTTCCGCACTTATTGCATCCGCTGATTCGCGCCCAGCCACACTATTTAGGGTGACTTGCTCCCTCCTTAATGTAGGGGGAGTGAAGGAGCCCTTGCAGGGTAGAGCTGAGGAGTTTGTGCAGTTTCTATTGGATAAAGTCGCTCAGATTCGGATGGACCTGGACTCTGATTGGGCAATTCCGACCGAGATGACGGGGGCAGGTCTTATTGTGTGGGATGAGTTTGAGCCGGTGACTCCTGAGGAAGTGGACAAGGCTGTAGGAGCGATGAGTTCCTCCACTTGTTTGTTGGACCCATGCCCCTCCTGGCTGGTTTTGGCCAGCAGGGAGGTGATATGAGGCTGGCTTCAGGCTTTAGTTAACGGGTCCTTGAGGGAAGGGGCCTTCCATTAAAGGAAGTGGTTGTAAGGCCCCTCCTCAAGAAGCCTTCCCTGGATCCAGCAGAATTAAAGAACTTTTGTCCAGTCTCCAACCTACCCTTTGTGGGAAAGGTTGTAGAGAAAGTGGTGGCACTTCAGCTCCTGCGGTCATTGGAGGAAACGGATTATCTAGACCCTTTTCAGTCTGGCTTCAGGCCTGGCTACAACACGGAAACTGCTTTGCTCACGCTGATGGATGATCTCTGGCGAGCCCGAGATGGGGGTCATTCCTCCATCTTGGTGCCACTTGACCTCTCAGCGGTTTTTGATACCATTGACCATGGCATCCTTCTGCGACGACTAAGGGAGCTGAGAGTGGGAGGCACCGTGTTACGGTGGTTCTCCTCCTATCTCTCTGGTCAGTCATAGTCAGTGTTGGTAGGAGGACAGAGGTCGACCCCTAGGCCCCTCGTTTGCGGGGTGCATCAGGGCTCGGTCCTCTCCTCCTATTTAACATCTACATGAAGTCGCTGGGTGAGATCATCCGACGACACGGGGTGAGGTATCAGCAATACGCGGATGATACCCAGCTGTATATCTCTACCCCGTGTCAATTCAGTGATGCGGTGGATGTGATGTGCCGGTGCCTGGAGGCTGTGAGGGTCTGGATGGGAGTCAACAGGCTCAGACTTAACCCAGACAAGACCGAGTGGCTGTGGGTATTGCCTCCTAAAGACTATATTGATTGTCCATCCTTGGTTCTGGGGGAGGGGGAGAGAAATTGTCCCCCTCAGAACGGGCTCGCAATTTGGGTGTCCTCCTAGACTCACAGCTAAAATTAGAGCAACTTCTGACATCTGTGGCTAGGGGGACCTTTGCACAAGTTCGCCTGGTGCACCAATTGTGATCCTACTTGGATCAGGAGGCTCTCCTCACAGTCACTCATGCCCTTGTCACGGTTAGATTATTGCAACACGCTCTACATGGGGCTACCCTTGAAAAGTGTTCGGAGACTACAGTTGGTCCAGAACGCAGCCGCGCGAGCTGTCATGGGTGCACCTAGGTACACCCACATTACACCAATTCTCCGTGAGCTGCACTGGTTCCCTATTGGTCTCCGGTCACAATTCAAGGTGTTGGTTATTACCTTTAAAGCCCTACATGGCTTAGGGCCAGGTTATCTTCGAGACCACTTTCTGCCGCATAGCTCCCAGCAACCGGTAAGATCTCACAGATTTGGTCTCCTCCGGGTCCCGTCAGCTAAATAATGCCGGCTGGTGGGCCCCGGGGGAGGGCCTTCTCTGTGGCTGCCCCAGCTCTCTGGAACCAGTTACCTCCTGAGGTCTGGACCATCCCCACCCTATTGGCCTTCCGAAAAGCGGTGAAGACCTGGCTTTTCCGGCAGGCCTGGGGCCGTTGATCTCGCTCTTGTGATCTGGCGAGATCCGGCCATGAATGGCGTGAATGAGTTTTTAATGTTTTTAATTTTTAAATGTTTTTTATAATGATTTTTTAAAATGTATTGTGAGCCGCCCTGAGTCTTCGGAGAGGGGCGGCATATAAATTGAATTAATTAAATTAAATTAAATCAATGGAGGAGATCCACAGTGTGAAGTGGGAAAGGAAAGGAGTTTTCCTGAAGGTTGTGCTCAGTATAGACCAGGGGTGTCAAACTTGCGTCATCACGGCAGCATCATGTGACATATTGGGACTTTCTCCCCCCCTTCGCTAAACCAGGCGGGGGCGGGGCTAGCACGTGACGCATCCGGCCCGCAGGCTGCGAATTTGACACTCCTAGTATAGACTTTCCTCTTTGCTAGTGTCCTGGAAGTCAAGCTTTTTCTGAAAATGCTCTAGCACTCTTTCAAAAGAACGCAATAGACCCACGTTAGAAGAACTTGGCTCACATGCTAATGTGATACTTTTGGCTCAATATGAAACAGGAGGGAGCAGCCAGGAATATGAGAGTTTCATCCTCAGCTAGTTCTAACATGGAATAACCAAACTGTCACAAAGTGTAGCTGCTTCTCATCCGCCCCCTCAAAAGCACAGATGATATGACCATGTGAAAACTCTTTGTCAGCAGAAACATCAGAAAACCTATAATATCCCTATTGAGGATAGAACCAGAACTATATAGATAGTAACAGCAATAGCACTTAGACTTATATATCAGTTTACAGCCCTCTCTAAGCAGTTTACAGAGTCAGCATATTGGCCCCAACAATCTGGGTCCTCATTTTACCCACCTCGGAAGGATGGAAGGCTGAGTCAGCTTTGAATAGCTGAGCTTGTTTCTTTCCTGTTTGAATTAACTCGTGCACCATTGAACTCACATGTTCTCAAAAACATCCCCCGTCCCCCCAAAAAAACCCATTAAACCCATGTAATAAGGAAACTTTATTACATTAAGATTTGGCAAATGCTTTGGAAGATGCTGATCAGGCATCAGGTGGCAGATGTCTTCTGAAAACAACTGTGCTATGCAGCCAAAACCAAAATGGCCTTGGAGGCCAGTGTCCAGTGACTGGAGAGAAGAGTCATACCCGAAACAGCCTAAAGTAGCCAGTGAGCAACTGGGAAATTCCAATCTCTAACCATATCGGTTGATTAAGAGTTCTAGATTGTATTCATTGTGTAGTAAGAACAGAGAAAACACAATTTCAGAACTGGAATGGGTGAATATGGTTTTAAGTTAAATGATATAAAGTTAAGTTAAATGATATATAAGTCTAAGTGCTATTGCTGTTACTATCTATATAGTTCTGGTTCTATCCTCAATAAGGATATTTTAGGTTTTCTAATGTTTCTGCTGACAAAGAGTTTTCACATGGCTATATCATCTGTGCTTTTGAGGGGATGGATGAGAAGCAGCTACACTTTGTGACATTTTGGTTATTCCATGTTAGAACTAGCTGAGGGTGAAACTCTCATATTCCTGGCTGCTCCCTCCTGTTTCATGTTGAGCCAAAAGTATCACATTAGCCTCTGTTATGGGCTGGGGGTGATTTGATGGTCTGGGATGGCTGAAGATTACTTTAAGGTACAGGTAGAAACGTATAAGGAGAGGCATTCTTTCAGATTCTTTGACATCAAGCTGCGAAGTCATCACTTCTATTGATAGGTACTATCAACAGGGGGTAAAGATCATAGGTTTTTAATACAAACAAAGCATTACTTTTATGGATGCAATTGTAATTTTAAAACTATAGTGGTTTAGTGAATTGCATATACATAGCATATAGGTTTATTATTTTGTTAATAACATGTTAAGTCCTCAGTGCTAAAGGGAATTTTGAGGTACCTAGGATTGTGTGCTGGTTTCAGGATATCCCAAAGTATTTACTGCATTGCTTAGTAATGGAAGTTCTAGTTCCAATTGAGGTCATAAATCGAGGACTACCTGTAAGGTGGCACAGCAGGATTTGAGGGAGATTTAAACATTTAGGGTGATGTCATCTTTATTCCAGTATTAGAAGAACTGCTTGGAGAAACATCCTTCTATGGGACTTAACAATAAAGTAAGTCACAGTAGGATAGATTGCATTGCAAAATGTTTAGTTCTGCTGTTGTGGAGAGTAGAACAGATGTGCAACAGTTTTATTTCAAGAAGCCGTAATTCAGACCTCAGTTGCAGATTCTGGATTGAAGAAAAGCTTGGATTAAATTTTATGTCCAATTCTGGGTAGAGTAAACATAAATCAGAATGTAGACTTCCTGATTTTAAAGATCTACCAGTTATGTTTATAAATGGCCTAGCATATCATATGAACCCAGCTATTCTGGTTATATTCAATAAATGATGATTAAGCAGATCACAGTTTAGCATGTTTTGTAAATATAGGTGACTTTTTGCTGATGAAAAATATGTTTGGTCACCTACCTTTTAAATGTCTCAAGGAGAATTGCAGTAAACTGCATACATTCAACAGCAGAATGAAAACAGTTGAATGCAGCTTTAAAAGAATGTTGCATTATATCCAACAGGAAATGGCCATATGCAGCTGGCATGATGATTTATAAATAAATATCTTTACATTCTGATATACAGATTGTATGTATTACAGATCAGTAATTCAGGGCTATTCTTCATAGCCAAATTTAGTGCTACACTCATGCCAGCAGAAATTTATAATGGTATAACTTTCACTATCCCATTGGTGGTCCCTAGCCAGGGTGGATAAAAATTGATGATGAAAAAAAAATCAGATTTTTTAAAATTTAAATCGGATTTTTTAAAAAATCAAATTTATTTTAATAAAATGCTTTGGGAGTAAAAATCTATCTAAAGATAGTTTCCTTTTTAATATACATTAATAATTTAGTTTATTCAGCATGAAATGGACCTTAGTTATGTAGCATGAGGCTGTATATTCTGCAATATTGGGACTGTTGGTGAGTCAATAGCGGGTCAGAGGAGGAGCCGCTGCAGGACAGAGATGACAGTTGCTCTTTTAAAATTATGATTTAAATCGAGTTGATTTCAATCAAGCCTTTTTACTAGTGATTTAAATCATGATTTAAATCATGATTTAAATTGACTTGATTTCAATCAAATCCACCCTGCCCCTAGTTTAGCAAACATTGCTATCTATATACCATAATTCTCTATAAAAAGCCATGGTGGCGCAGTGGTTAGAGTGCAGTACTGCAGGCTACTTCTGCTGCCTGCCAGCTGTCTGCAATTTGGCAAATCGAATCACCAGGCTCAAGGTTGACTCATCCTTCCATCCTTCCGAGGTGGGTAAAATGAGGACCCAGATTGTTGGGGGCAATAGGCTGACTCTGTAAACTGCTTAGAGAGGGCTGTAAAAGCACTGTGAAGTGGTATATAAGTCTTAAGTGCTATTGCTATAGAGGACATGGTGTGGTTGGGGGTGAGGATTCTCTTGGCTTCATTTTCCTTCCATTTCACCCAATAACACCAATTGGTGATATTCTGTAATTCTGTTAGAATAGATTGGGCAAGAGGTAAATTTTGACAGATGGCTACGCTAGCAAGTTTAATCATTGTTCAAACTCATTCTGTAAATGTTTTTTATGAGTATATTCAAAGGGAATAGTGCTTTCCTGGAATAGTTCAAAAATAGTCCAATCAACAACTGAGTTCTATTTTGAAGCATCAGAAAGAGAGCTGGGTTTCTCTGTCCTACTTCCCTGCTTAGCCCTCCCTGCCACCTTTGATGGGCAGCTGCTGTTCAGAACAATCCATGCCAAATTATGCAAAAACATAATTGGTCTCATAGCTTTTGTCATTAAAGTCATGGCTTCATAAGGCCTAGCATTAGAACATCAATTGGACATTCAGAACAAGCTGACTGCATTTTTATCTGGGCAATTTCCCTATCCTTTTTGCATATTTTTTGCATAATTTTGCATCGATTGTTCTATTGATTATTTTGGCTTGTTTATTATTTGATAAAACTGTTATTCTACTGGTAATAATTTTAAATATTTGGACTCCAGTAGGCCACTGTCATCCAAGTTGTAAATCCGATGCCTTTGCAGTAATGAATAATATATAAAGCAAAGCTCAATAATAGTTGCATAGAACTTTACAGGACAAGTTACAGAACTTCACCTGTCAATTTTTTCCTTATTGCTGGATTTATGATGCTGAGATAGGTTATTGCATCCTGCAATAACTTTTTATGAAAGATGTGCAGTTATTATTATTTTACAAAATCTAGTGTGTGCTTTTCTATTAGTCACATTTTCCTTATACATTAGTAGAGATTATGACTTTATTCCCATCGATTAAAATTCTCTCTCCTTTCCCATTCCACTCAATCCTTGCCTAGTCTCATGTACATTTTAAGCCTGTACCTTTGCTGTAACCATTTTTGGGGGGGATGTTTTCAACATTTCAGTCATATTTAAAATGGATGTTCAGGAAATGTTTTGCTTAGACATTTTGGGTTAAATTCTGCCATGTGTTTAACCAGTTTCTGAATAATCTTTCATAGCTGTCACATAAATATTGTTGTGCTTTTGCCCTTTAAATTAGCCCTCAAGTGTTGTTTCCAACCAATTTGTAGGTTCTGGCATGTGAATAGTTAGCTGAGTCATTGGATCTGCTGAGGCACTTCATTAGAAGGACTTATAAAAATATCTTTGAACAGTAACTTTTTTTGAAGGTCTCAATTTTTGGTTTGACGTTCATATGAAGTTGCATAATTTCAGAAAATAAGGACAAGTCAGGTAGTGGGGGAGTGGAGGAAAAGATGGGTTGGCTATGCAGATGCAGGTAACATATCAGATTACAAATACCTTATCAATTGACAGTTGTATGTGTTAAAACTTCTTGTCTTTATTCTTGTATAATGATTTGTTCTTCCGCAATAATTTGAGGAAAAGCTCAATACTGCCTTATGCATTAGAACAGAGGTGTCAAACACATGTCGTCATGGCAGCGTTACTTGACTTATCAGGATTTTTTCTCCCTTCGCTAAACCAGGCGTGGGCATGGCCAGTGCATGACACATCTGGCCCGTGGGCCGGGAGTTTGACAGCCCTGCATTAGAACTTCCTGAAGCTCTAATAACTGCTGATGTGTTGACATTCTTCTTTTTGCAGAAAAACAGCTGCAATTTTAACAATACATCTGAGTCAATTCAAAGTCAACACAAGTATATTAAAACAGGAGAATTAAAGTTGTTAATACGCTTGCTTTATATATTTTGCAGGTATCCTGGAATTTATCAGTATAGCAGTCGGCCTGGTCAGCATTCGAGGGGTAGACAGTGGACTTTATTTGGGAATGAATGAAAAAGGAGAATTATATGGTTCGGTAAGTATTATGCAGTTAAAAATTTGTCTTTACCTAGTCAATTTTGGTTATTTTTATGTCTAATAGGCTTCTTTTAAAATACATTATTCAACCATATCATTAGCAATTATGTAACATTATTAGGAAAATACCCAAATCTATCAATGCTTATTTTTTGAATTTTATTTAATTCAATTTTGGTGAATCTTAGATTTCATTTAAAGAAAGTGCACATTTTTGTATGCATTTCTTCTGTGCTCAGAATTTGATTTTTGAGCACTATTAATGTAATCTGCTTTATGTGTAGATAATCTACAGTTAAATTCACAGTCTAAGACTGCTGGAAATTTAACAATTCAAGTACTACCTAAGATGACTTCTTCTTCTTCTTCTTCTTCTTCTTCTTCTTCTTCTTCTTCTTCTTCTTCTTCTTCTTCTTCTTCTTCTTCTTCTTCTTCTTCCTACTACTACTACTACTACTACTACTACTACTACTACTACTACTGTTGCTGCTGTTTGTGTTATTTCATCTACAGCAGGGGTGTCAAACTCAAGGTCTGGGGGCCAGATCCGACCCACAGGGTGTTTAGATCTGGGCTGGCAGGGCTGCCCTGGAAACAGTGAAGGACTGGCCCTGGTACAAGTGACATTGAGCTAGCCACGTCCTCCTGGCCACACCCTCCAGCTCCCCCGAGGTCAAACACAGTCCTGATGCATCCCTCAATGAAATCGAGTTTGACACCCCTGACCTACAGTGTTATATTGGCATATCACTTGGATAGCATCACATAGCAGCTATCTTTCTTAGGTGTAGATAAAAACTTCTATAAATCAAAATTAATTCCTGATGATTATCTGAAAATATGCCTGTAATTCTCAAAAATAATAAGGAGCTGTCTGAGCTGCTTTTCCAATTTCCTAGTATTGCCTATAATCCTGAGTTTTGCTAATGATTGATACCTCAGGAAAACCAGACTCAACCTTGTTTGCTTTTTCAAGAACAGCCCAGAAATACAATAAATGTTTAATTCCTGTGCTGTTGGCAAAGCTTTTATATGGCATATAAATAAACAGTGGTAAGATTTGATATAGCAGAATACTTAGAAATTCTAAGGCATTCCAATCCCTATGGAACCATTATAGGTTGAATGGCATCTTGATAGCTATACTGGAGCATGTTGCATTTGGTGGACACAGTAGATGGAAACTGCATCTCCAGAATCCCATCAGGACCATAATCTTAACTTCAAAAGCCTTACATAAGCAGTTGCTTAATATTTTTGTTACAGTTATCTGTCTTCCTTTCAAGCTTCATAACCACAGAGAGCAAGTGATGTCACTGGCATACAGCCATAATAAATGATCCTTGGGGGGAATGCTCTTTTATTCAGAAAAACGGGTCCCACTTCATCTTGTATCTTTTTCTTCCTCAGCTTTAGAAGGTTAGTAAATATTTATAGTTGGAGATGAACTGTCAGTGTATATTACAGATCAGAAAGGCACAATGGGAAGGAAAAAAAAGTAGAATGCTGAAGCGAATTACTTATTACTGATGTGGGTGAGATACCTCTCTCTCTACCCTCTTCTTCCCCCCTCTCTCACACATACAAAGACTGCAAGCTATTAGCCCCACAATATAGCTATGTGATATTTCTGAAGATAAACGGGCTTGCAAAATAACTTTTTCCTCATCCTACCAACACAATTAAGCAGTTAGAAGTTATTAAATGTAGGCAGCAGGCCATGTAAAAAGGGCAGGACATACAGTGCAATTTCCCACAATGGGCAAAATCATAATTGACCATGCTCTATCTAGAACAATAGGGAAACACAATTATAGAACACTAGTATAGGTGGCAGAGAACCAAATGTACGTTTGGAGAAATTGGTATGGCATGGAAGGGACATTGGAAAACTAACTGGCTGAATTGAAGGTCTTCCATAGACCAGCTGTGTAATAGCATGGATTGTGTTCCAGTTACTCTGGAGACCAGTACGAAAGATTTCAGTTTCAGCTCCACATTTATGCTCTCAAGTCCAGTTGAAACCAAAAATTGGGCTAAAAGACCTGAGGTCTGATTCAGTGTCTTTTTTCCACAATAACTGAAAACCATATCTGAGGAAATATGAGGTCTAGTCCCCTACCATTATAAATGATTATGGCAACAGACATATGGCACTTACTTTTCTACTAGTAAAAATAAAACTGTGTTAGCAATCTTACGGACTAATGAAAGTACTTATTTGTTTCACTCCAAATAGAAGAAGATTTTAAAAATGGTCTCCAGTACTTAATGGCCTTGATTTGTTCTATGTAGATCTCATTTTCAAATAGTTATTATGCCCATCTTACTTTTGAATAACGATCACTGTTTTTGTCTTGGAATGCTGATTATTAGGTTGTGATGTCTATGTTATGGGGCCAAGGCTTGGATTCTCTGCCTTAATTCTACTTGTGTTGTAGATGAGATGTTGGGTCATTAGTATAAAGAAGGACTGCTAGTTTAGTGGGATGTAGTTCATTGTTAAAGTGTGGCTCGTGGAGTTAAAATGGAAAATGTGGGACTAGAATGAACGTTTGCCTCATTCCTCTCTGAATAGGAATTAGTACAGGCAGGCAGTCAGAGGAAAAACTGCTTGTGCTGGCATGAAGTTATGTAATTATGTCATCAAAAGTAGTACTGTAGCATTCAGTCAATTGAGGAGAACTAAATCAATTGAAGACCACTCTCAGTCTCTGTACAGGTAGTCCTTGACTGCAACAGTTCATTTAGTGACTGTTCAAACAAAGTTACAACGGCACTGGAAAAGTGATTTATGACAGTTTTTCAGAATTACAACCTTGCAGCATCCCCATGGTCATGTGATCAAAATTCAGACACTTGGCAACTGGTTCATATTTATGACGGTTGCAGTGTCATGTGATCCCCTTCTGCAACCTTCTGACAAGCAAAGTCAATGGGGAAGCCAGATTCACTTAACAACTAAGTTACTGACATATCAGCTGCAGTGATTCACTTAACAACCGTGGCAAGAATGGTTGTGAAAGGGGGCTAAACTCACTTAACAAATGTCTCATTTAATCACAGAAATTTTGGACTCAATTGTGGTCATAAATCAAGGATTATCTGTATTTCTCTCTCAATTTAATGTGGCCTTTCCTAACCTAGAGTCATTCAAATGAGTGGAATTCAATTCTCAAAAATCCTATCCAGGACAGGAACATTTACAGGTATAAATAAAAGACAATAAATTTGTAAGAACCGAGTTCTACATTCCCCTACGTTTCTTCATATAATGGTATACCCCCATTTATTTCTGTATTTGCAAATTTTATCAATACATCTGAATTTCTGGGATCTTTTAGAATGTGAAACAATCAAAAGAGAACTCCCCAGTTGTTCAGGTGCTTTTAAAAAATGGTGTAATTTGAACGAGGGAAATAAAATGTAAGTAAATGGAAGAAATGTTAAATGGGGCCAAATCTCCATTCCTCTTTTTGTAGAACCATATATCCCTTCTAAATATTTGATGATTTGAGGTGAGAATTTTAAGAATTTGCAGGAAAAAAAAGCTTACACTTAAAGATAGATATCTTTAGCTTTCTTTTTAAAAAGGAAAAAAAAAGATCTGTGGAAAAATTACCAAACTGAGGTTCTATTACAGCATTATTTATTTATTAAATTTATTTGCCGCCCATCTCCTTTTGAAGCAACTCTGGGTGACTTGCAGCCGAGTTCCAAGAGTCCTTCTAAGACAAAACAATGACACTGAAAAATGCAACTGTACGTATTTAATATATTCATTGTTTCATATTAGAAATTGCCTTACAATATAACATATTTAAAATGTGTAAATTAGCATAACATTTGCTAATTGTGTAACAAGATTGAAAACAACTATTGGCTGTCTGAAGTATTTTAGTTCTGAAATCAAGTTTGCATAGAAACAAGCTAGCACTCAAATTTAAAAAGACAATGTTACTTAACAGCTACTGCAGTGTAAAACAAATATTTAAATGTATCAAAACCAAATGCTTGATACTGGTTTATTTCACTAATAAAATTGGTTTGGTAAGTAACTGGTTTTGAATCTGAGTGGGTATCTTTCCTTCCTCAGTTAATTTTGCAATAGGTACCTATGGACATTTTAATGCCATGTTGAAGTACAGAAGCTTTTTGTTGTTGTTGAAGATGAAATGTACACAAAGCTTAATGAAATACTTGGCAATGGTGTGTTTGGCCCATATGCTGTGGAAATTCTTATTTCCACTTGTGGGGCTTGCATAGGAAAAAAATGCCTGGGGCATTGTCCCCCAAGGCTTGAAATGCTGCTAACAGAAAATGGGCTTTACTTCTAAACTGCAATGCGATGAAAAGTGGCTGTAGTGTAATTCCATTAGTTTCAATGAAATGTATCATCTAATATTCATGATCCTTTAGGGTCTTGTTGACACTGGCATAATTAATACCTACATTTTAACAGCTGCCAGCAGTGGCACAAATATTCTGGTTATGGTCTGGAGTCAGTGTATATTTTCCTATACTCCTGGGTTCTTGAAGCATATGCTAACAAATAGTGTTCAAGGTACTGGCTTATTTTAAGTACCATATTGGTACAGGGTTAAAAAGCTGGGGGCGACTGTGGTATACTGGGTGCCAAAGCTGTAAAAGTGTGGCTGGATGCTGACACTGCAGACTGACACTTGCCAAATGACACATGCATCCATTAGCAAATATAGCCTGTGCTGAAATAGTTTATTGTTGTAAATTCCTTCTTCCAGGGTGACAGCCATGCTAGACTTTTAAAGATCTACAGACGTTCAGAGAATGTGGTTATGAAAGTCATGTAAAATGTAGGGAGCCATGGAGATGACCTTGGGGGAAAAAGATTCAGAAACCACTGCAAAAAGAAAATGTGCAGAAACTTGCCCTGAGCTTTGAGAAAAGAGAAAGTATTAGGAAAAGACTCACACTTACTGCTCCCTAATTCTGAAGGGTATAAGAGGGAGGGATGGAACAATATAATCAGCCTTGCAAGAGTCTGTTGCTATAGTCTTTTTCAGTAAAATAGAATTTTTTGATTCATGATATCAGATATTAGATTTATGAATTAAAAGTTTTTGATATTTTGGGCAAATATGTTTGATGACATACTGATTTTTTGGGGGGAAGACCCTTCCTGACACACAACCCATGCTAGAAGGATTTTTAAAAGACTCCAAACACAAGCTTTTTGCTACATTGGAGAAATGTGTGTTTGATCTACAACGAATGGATGATTTCAGTTACAGGATTTCTGCTGAACACATACAAATGGGTTCTTTAGAACTACAAGCCATACTTTCAGAGCAATTACCTCAAAATGTGAAGGATTTTATGGTTTTCTTAAAAGTTCATAAATTTGCAGACTGCATAAGACTCATCTACTAAAGATAGGACATACATCCATATAGTCTACTCAAAAGCAAACAGCATTTTAGAAATAGAACTTTTCTCATTACAGCTGCTACTCAGTTGTCTAAACATCACTTTCCAATTCATGATGCGAGCTAATGCTTTAGAAATGGTGGCTGAAGTAGTTCTCCAAGCACAGAATGAGGGCAGGATGGATCTCTTGTCATATGCATTTTATTCTAAATTGCTTCGATTAGCTGAATACAATTATATGAAGGCAGCATTCCAGCAATGGAGACACTTCCTGGAAGGGCAGGACACCTAGTACAAATATGCACAGACCATGTGAATTTGGAAGTTCTGCAAAATGTAGAACTTGGAAGATCAGGTGGGCACAATTCTCCCAGTTCAATTCCCGTGTCTTATTTTCCCTGGTTCACAGATTAGGCTATTAAATACCCTGTCACATAAACCAGAACATGATAATCTTCCCCTGCTGTAACTTTGCCATTGCCCAGGAGTTAGGCCCTCCTGAAAGATTGGTGCAGAGAGGCAGAATGTTGGTCTTTTAGATCAAATGAAAACGCAGGAACCATAGGATGCTTACTCTAGGTCTTGGATGGATAATATCCAGGAGCCTTGCAAGATGGTTTTTCACCCTACATGTCTGAAAGGATGGTATCTCAATAGCCATTTGTAGGTTCCCCTTTAAAGAGAGAAAGGTTTATAACACTGTCGTGATCATAGAACTGCTGGACATTGGGATGTGTTTAAAACTGCATTGGGTTCTCAGATAGTTCTCATGGTCAAGTGTGAGAGTGATGACAGAGATTACATTTCATCTCGTCATGTTTGATGCTGAGCAAAGTCTATTCATGGAAAACCCATTGACTTGCTTCTCCCTCTGAGTTCTTGTTTATGACCTGGGATTACACTTCCACACTTCTTGTAAGATTATACTGGCATTCTTGGGGTTATAGATTTGTTTACAAAAATGACTCATTTCATTCCTTTGCAAGAGGTCCCATCATAGGAAAAAGCACAATTTTTTAAAAACATGTTTTTAGGTACAGAAACCTAGTCAATCATCATATCAAATTGTGGACCTCAATTTACCTCCAACTTTTAGAAGGCCCTCTTCCAGTTATTAGGCATTAAAATCCATTTGTCATCTTCTTGACATTCAACCTTTAATGGTCAAGCTGAACATTAGAAACAGATTCAGGAACAATATGGTGTTATGTCTCTTGTCTAATAGACAATTGGACTGCACTGCAGAATTTGCTTACAACAACTTAATACCTTATAATTTGCACTTCTATATTTTAGTACCTTATAGTTTGCACATGCAATTTATAGTTTGTACTTCTATATTTTGTTCCCCAGAACCCCAACATCTGCAGTTCTTCACACTTCATGCTTTCTGCATCAGAGCTTTTCTTAAAGGAAAAGCTGGTTTTGTTAAAGGCTTTGCACAATCAAACTGCAGACATGCACAGGCAAGAAGGTACCAAAATTGCAGAGGGGATTTGACCTGGATTTCAACTAATTTTTTGTCTTTAGTATGACCCTCAAAAATTTTATTGGTCCCATCCTAATAGTACAATACATTAATCAATGGCCTTTATCTGAAGTTGCCTGCATCAATGAAGGTTCAACCCATCTTCCATTGTACACAGCTTAATCTGTAAGAAAATTTACCCTTCCCATTTTGATGGGTAGAAAAGAGACATATGAAGTGGAAACTATTCTGTGTTCTAGTTGCAAGGAAAATAATTGGAATATCTGATTCACTGGAGGGCCATCCAGATTTGGAGAGATCATAGGAGAACAGGAGAATGACAGACATTCATGCCTATGCTTATAGGTTTCATCTATAATTCCCAGGAAACCTTCATCTCTACAAAGACAAAAGACCTAACAAAGAAAAAGGGGTCAAACTATTTTCCAAAGCACCAAAAGGCAAGTCAAGAAACAATATTTGGAAACTAACCAAGGAGAGAAGCAACCTAGAACTAAGGAGAAATTTCCTAATGGTGAGAACAATTAACCAATGGAATAACTTGCTTTCAGAAGTTGTAGATGCTCCATCACTGAAGGCTTTCAAAAATAGATTGGACAACCATTTTTCTGAAATGATATAGGGTCTCCTGATCAAGCAGGGGGTTGGACTAGAAGACCTCTCAGGTCCTTTCCAACTAAACCCCCATGATTTGCCAATGCTACAAAATGACTGTGAGTCTCAGGATGAAGTAGGCTCTTGTTTGCCAGCAAGATATACTCCCTAGAGCAGATGAGTATGTAGCTGAGGGTAGGAAATGTTTCCTAGCTCCCATCTTCTTCTGGGTTGCAGGATTTGCTGGATAGATTGGGGAAGCCATCAGAAGGAGGCACAGTCCAGACAACAGAAAGAGGGAGGTGCCCAGTTCTTCCACCTCTGCATTGCAGGACTACTCTAGTAATCTTGGGAGCTGCTGAGTGAGGAATATGTGTATGTGTGTGTGCATTTGAAATTTGTTCCCATAGTTTTGTTCTGGGTTTTTTATTCCATATGGACAAGAAGATTGAATGTAATGGAGGAGGTGATGTGGAGAAGCCATAGAGATAACCTTGGGAAGGAAAAAACCAAAACAATTATAAAACCAAAAACTGCAAAAGGACATTTTGAATCCAGGAGAAAGAAAAAATATTAGGAAGAGACTCGGACTGCCTCCTCTTTGACTCATTGGGTATAACAGGGAAGGAAGGGAAAACTGAATTGGACTTGCAAGATTTTATTTCCACAGCCAATCTCAGTCAAGAATAGTTCTAGTTTTCTGGAGTTCAATCCCTAACTTCATATTTTGTAGTATTGGAGTCTTTTTCAAGACATTGTATCTTAATATTCTTGATACTTTTATCAAGAATATCTCAGAAACCACCAACAGCCTACTGCAACCACATGGAATCAGCCTAGCACACATGCCAACTAAAAGTCCTTCAAAACATCCTAAACAAACCAAAAGACCCAGCCCCAGAAATAGAAGTAATCTACAACATACAATATAATGTCTTCAACAATCACTATGTAGGACAAACAGGCAGAAGACTATCAGAACTCATCCATGAATAGAAACTAGCAGTCAGAAAACTACTTAATTTCATAACATATAGACAGACTTGATCATAGTTTCAATTGGGAAATTGTGACCATCTTAGACCAAGCCAAGTCCAAAAAAGCCAGGGAATTTCTAGAAGCCTGGTACTCTTGACAAATTAGCCATCAATAGACGCATAGTCATTAACAACATCTATAGACTATGCAAAAGAGACAACTATAACCAGCCAACAAGGGAACAAAAAGACTCAAGCACCTCTTCACCAGCAATTAGCACCTAGATCAGGATAGAATAACTCCAAAATTAACATCAGACCAACTTTACTATTCAGTGTTCTGTTATTGGGGAAAACAATACCCCAATCAAGAAATTACCAAAGAAGCTAACAATAAACAGCCCAACCAAAGAATCTCTTAAGAATCCTCACCAACACTGAAAGGACAAGCCACTAGAATACCTTATAAACTGACAGCAATACACATTCCTTACTAGCACTGTTGATGTTACCTATTTTGGGTAATTAAATGTCTGCAAGAAAACAAACTCAGAGAGCACCAAGGACTCCTGGAGTCTTTTATGTTCTGGACAGCCTCCAAGGGCAGATATAAAAAGAGACATCCAAGCATCTCAATTTGTCCTTGTTAATATTGATAATAAAAAAATCCACCCTGGATTTCTTAAAGCCCATCATGCACTATATCCGAGTCTGTATTCTTATGAATGAGCAGGAATGCTCTGATCATTCCAGGGAGAGGATTATCCAACCTTTGCTTGCAAGCCTCCACCAAAGGAGCATCTATGATCCCAGGAGGCAGGTTTTCCATCCACTGCTTAACATGTAGAACGCTCAAGAAGAAATTCAATTATTTATAAGTAAGAATAATTTCACCATCCTTTGTTCTCCATTTTCAATATAACATTCCTTTTGAATTCTCTTTTTTTTTGTATGTAGAATAATATTGTATGTGATAATATGCAGTGTGTATATGAACTACACAAAATGCATGTGACTACTAAATCCTGACCTTGAATTGCATGAAAACTAATATCATCTAGTATTCATAAAACCTATGAATGGAATATTTTAAAACATAATTATTCCAAAATATCCAGCCAGCATGGTCAGGTATAGAGTTAAAAATAAAAAATAAATGATCTCGAAAATACCTCTTGCCTAATTTCTTATATTTTCAAGCAAAAACCTATTTCTATATTTTAGTTGTACTATAATATTCAAGACAGATTTAAAAGTGATGTACCATTCAAAGCAATTAAGCATGAGGCTGGTGGACACAAAGTACAGCTAAGCTGCATTTTGTGTATCTTCATCAGTGTTGTATTTTTAATAGGCAAGACATACAACAGGACCTCAGATGACTGCAGATTATTGGCACGTTTATAAAAGAAGAAAAATACTGGCCTCAAACCAGAATATTATGCAGGATGACAATGTTCAGTGGTCTAAAGCTGGCTAAACTTCAACCTTTGAAATTATAGTTAAGGACGGTTTTGATGCAACAAATAATTGCAATTCAAAAATAGAAATGAAAATCATATTAGAGAAGGAGGGAGGACTTCAATAGGGTTCCTATAATAAAACATTTTAGCTTAATTTGGCAATAGCTATAAGGTTATTTGGTTGTGTTGAATCTGCTGGATATATGGAAAAATCGAGTATCCAGAAAGGTAGACAGTCAAATCTTTCTTTCACAGGCTGGTTACATTTATTTTAATTAAATTCAACAGTATTCATTGGGTTTATTTCCTAGCAAGCATGCACACATTTGGAAACAGGAGCGAATTGGAGTCTTTTTGTGTAATAAGGACTTAATCCTTTTATTCTCTATTTTAAAAGCAGAATTCCAAATCCCAGGCCTTGGATTGCCTTTGGGAAGTGTTTTGACAGATTTCATTTGTTCACTGTATTATGAAACCTAGATTTCAGTATATTATGAAGCCTTAACAGGACAGAAAAGTGATGATCAGGTTGTTAGCTTTGATAGCAATGTTTTTAAGTCTGTCTTGTAGAGTTTCAACAGCACCATATTTTAACAGTTATAGTTCATAGTAACTTGGATTGTATTTACACACTATACTGAATACTATAGCCTGCAGTACTGTATTTACAGAATATCCCACAAGGTGTTTTTTTTTTTGGTCAGAGTCAGAAAAGATGCTATGAAGCCAAATGAGTTACCAAGCAATAACAAGTCTCTTTGATCTCAGAGCTTCAACTTTTATTACCAGATATTTGTCAAATTCATCTTTTTAGATATTGAAGGTAATGTGAGATGAAACTGCTAGGTTGGCAGAAGCTGGGACAAGTAATGGGAACTCGCAGAGTTACGCGGCACTAGGGTTCGAACTGCTGAACTGCCAACCTTTCGATCGACAAGCTCATCGTCTTAGCCATTGAGCCACTGCGTCCCTATTAAGGAATCCTTAAATTAGTGGCAAAAGAATGATCTGAACAAGAGATGGCCTTTTCACAGATCAGCAACTGTATTACAGCACAATAAAAATGTTGCCAGTATCTTATTAGGTACCCGTGACAGAATTTATACATGAGCAATTTAATTCAGGTCAAGGTAAGGCAGAATGTAAAAATACATATTCAGGAAAGTTGATTTCCTGGTTCTGCTATGACAAAAAGGCCCAGGGTTAATAAAAGTGCATCCCCACTTGAGAGGTGGAGAGGTGACATTTGGGGGGTGGGGAGCGTCGATTCGAAAGCACGTAAAAAATGCAAGTAGAAAAATAGGGACCACCTTTGGTGGGAAGGTAACAGTGTTCCATGTGCCTTTGGCATTTAGTCATGCTGTCCATAAGACCACGAAGACGTCTTCGTACAGTACTGCCTCTTCACCTTTGAAACGGAGATGAGCACCGCCCCCTAGAGTTGGGAACAACTAGCAAATATGTGCAAGGGGAACCTTTATCTCTACCTTAAGGATTCCTTAGATGAATTGCCCTTCACATGTCCACCAAGCATGGTAGGGATTGAAATAACACATGCTATCCACATCATTGGTAGCCCCACACATACATAGTTTATGGGACAAAGGCTCTAAAAATAAATCTGCTTGACTTAGTTTTGCTTGTAAGTTACAAACCTGACTATTCTCAAATACCTACAGTGTGACAGTCAGAGAGTACCTTGATGGTAGAGGATATAAATAGAGCCAGAAACTTAACTTCCTCACCAAGCATTTGGGGGTAAGTGATAGAAATTAGAATAGCAGTAGATTTATTTTTATTTGATTGATTTTCTCCTTTCTGATCCTGTTCTTGCATTTCATATGATTATTAAATATGATTTTCTATTTGATTCATAAACACTGGATCTACATTGAAGTGCTTGCTTTGGTCTTCGAGAAAATCCTGAAGGCTATTTAATGAGGAATTGCAGGGTGGGATCAGATTGTGTGTGTGTGTGTGTGTGTGTATTATATGGTCACTGATCTAAAAAAAAAATGACACTTTCTCCTACCTGCTATTCTAGTTTGAGAAATAGTGCAGTAATTGCAATATATGTTGCTATTCAGAGCCTGAGTGCTAAAAAATTCTGGGCTCAGGAAAGTCTAATGTGATTTCTAGCAAGATGGCCTATTCTCTGATATATTCACTTGCCAGTTCAGTTAAAAATTGAATGCATACAAATTATTAAATAATTGACATAAAACGTCATCCAAGTTGAAATTAACTATACAGAAGATGAATATGCATGTGAGAAAAACATGCAGCAAAGCATTGGTGTCTTTAAATTTAGTTATTCCTGAACTGATAAATAAAGCAGGTAACTGTTGCTAGCCTAGTTTTTAGTTCTATGGATATTGGTTTTTTCGTGTTGTTGCATGAATAGAGATGATTGTTAAATTAAAACTTGCAGAAAGCAACTCCAGCTCACTATAATTATGACTTTAAAATAGCATTTTCCTCCCTGGTATTAGAAATGCTAGGAATTCTGTATCAGTTATAGCCATTGTAGTCCCAGCACACCTGAAGATTGGTTGATGAGGGGATGTTGCTTTAATATGATTTTACAAGGTAAATAAGGCAGAAAATTATGATGAGCCATGTTCATCAGTTGGTGGCTACTTTTCCTGCCCATCGCTAATGGATAACAGATTAAAGATAGCAAGCAATTACCAGTCACTGCCCTGAAACCACCCTGACTTAAATTGTGTATTGGTAGCAACATTAACTGGCATGATTGTTGATAATGTAGGCTGCGAGGCAGTCCTTTTTCATATACAGATGTACTTTACTGCTGAGTCAAGGATGGGAGGAAAACAAATGAACAAGACTATAAAGGATGTGTTCTCTCTGAACTCCAGACTTGAAAATGTAGCGATATGATGATGTCTAAACCATTTTAATATAAGAATAAAGCTGCAAATAATGAAGACAATTCAGATCAATCTTGGGTGAGTTTTAAACTGACTTGACAGGAAGTGGAAAACAGAAAGCCTGGGGGGTCTGCAAGAGTTCTTGGTATATTGTCTGTTTAAATATGAGAGATGCATGGAGGTAAAACTAGAACATTACACATGGATCTTTTACTTGCTTTTTCTTTGCACCAAGGTCTTAAAAGGCATTAAGAGAATCTGCAGCCCAAAAGAAGGTGCTATGGGTCAAAACCAATGCAGCATCACTAGATAGTAAAGAGTACCTTATTTGAAGAAGTAGCTATTTTAAATATAGCTATTGGAAATGCTCAACTGTGAAAACAGTTCAAATATCTTTCCCAGAACCTTATTTTTGCTTCCAGGCAATGCATCAACAGTCATTCTTAAATTGGAGATGACTTTCTGTTTGATGATATCTAAAATTAGGTGTACAGTCTTGATTTACTGGCCAAGATTAAAATTGGTAGAGGGTATGAAGCTACCAACATTGCCGGCCTGTGTTATCCATCCACATTTCTGCTTAGCTCCTGTGCATAATTTACTAAATAGGTATGGATTTTTCTTAGGGCAAGGCAATTCTGAAAATTAATTGTTGACAGTTACTAGATTAGCCAGCATTAAATTTCAAGAAGCCTTAAACAAGTCACAAATCTTAAGACCTTTCCATACTGTCATGCATTTGAAGAAGGAAAAGCTTTGTCTCAGGCAGATGATTGTAATACTCTCTGCACGAAACTGATTTTAAAAAATAATTTGTTATAAAATGCAGATGAGAAGATACTGATCACATGTAATTTTAAGGACTATATTATCTCTTCCTGTGCCAGTATTCTTCAAGTTTGTTTAATGATGGTCTGGAATTATGTTGGCTTTCAGCCAACTCACTTAGACAAGAGGGAGCTGAAATAAGATAGAGACGGAAGAGATGGTAAGGCAGTAATGTAAGGTGTGTGGGGTACCTCAGGAAAGTAGGGGAGGCCCTGGAAGGCCTGGTGCAGGACACAAGTGAGTTCTCTTCACTCAGCTGAAAATCCTGCTTGGATTTCAGCATGGAGGATTTTCAGCTCCTAAATGTAGCTTCCCAAGTTCTCCCCCAGCCCCCATGAGGATCCCCCTTTCCTTATCTGGGACTCTGTTTAGACCTGTGAGATCACTTTAATTATCACAACCAGGAATACTGAGAGGAGAAGTCATGTGGGCACCTCAACTTAAAGATTGCTTCAATCAGCAGCTGAGATCCAATCCCAATTGTGGCTTCACTGCCTGTTTTTTAAAGCCTTACCAGATAGACCGGATAGAAAATATGATCAGATAAGCTAATTCTACTTTATTGTAAAGCTATAATAACGGAATCTTGCATGTCTCCTTTATAGCTCAACAAACTGGGGAAGGGTCCCTTCTGAATCTCTTTCCCTTTCTCCACTCAATATCCAGCTATGGGCTATTTGACCATTTCTAAACATAATCTCTTCACCCCATCTCCCAGATACCATTAGAGCCTGTTTCCAGATATATCCAAAACAGAAAATATCATTTATACACTTCTTTATTTTCCTTATTTTGGATGCATTTTTGCTCAGAATATGTATGAAAAGCCAATATGAGTATTTTTAACACATATTTATGTGCAATAAAGCATCTTTTACATACAAACTTTGGAAAATTACCAGGAACATTATTTTTATCAATACACGTGATCTTCATTTAAGTACTGCTGGTTCAGTGACTGTTCAAAGTTATGACACTATGAATGAGGGATAGTCACCCCTCAAATTTAGGGCCATTGCGGTGTCTCATGAGCATGTGACTAGAGATTGTGACGTTTCTTGCTGACTTCCCACAAACAAAGTCAGTGAGGAAGCTGGCAGGAAATTGGAAGTCGCAATCACATGAAATCCTTGTTTAAACAACACATATGGTCCTTGCTTAACGATTGCTGGAACTGTGGATCCTAAACAGCATGATCATACGGTTTTTTTTTTAAATAATAACCATATTGCTTAAAGATTGGAGTTTTTGGTCCCAGTTAATATTGTTACTACATGTATACATACCAGTATTTATATGAGCACTTCCTCACTACACAAAGCTTTTCATTTGAAAATTGCATTAACATTTTGGAGAACTGTATCAAATTTTATCAAACTATCAAATTATTATTCAATTCCTATAATGGTTGAAAATTTAAATAGTTTTAAAACTTCAACGTTTTATATAGTTTTCCTGATAAGGTTTCATAAGTAGTTTGTCGCTATCTTCTTCCTATGGTTAAGAGAGAGCGAGTGGCTTAAAGTTACCCAACTGGCTTTGTGTCTAAGGTGGATCTAGAAGTCACTCTCCCAATTTCTAGCCTTTTGCCTTTAACCACTACCTTGGAGTTATACTCTTATTAAAATGTAATGCAGGTTAACTTACCTTCCATATCTGTCTTAGTTTTTTTTTCACTTAAGAGTAAATTAAACAAAAAATAATTATTTTAAAATTTATATATCTTAATAGACATTTAAGAACACAAGGAAAAGAAACAAAACAAAATAATAAAGAAATAGAAAAGAGATTTATAAGCAGAGACTTGTAAGAATAAATAAAAATGTTAATGTTAGATTAGTGCTACATATTTATAGTATCTTTTGTCAATTTAGAACTTCACACTATTAAAATTAAGTTGATATAGACTGATTAATAATAGCCTATATAGTATGAATTATATATCAACATGAAAAATTCCAAACATTTCTGTTTCATAGGAAATTCTCTCCTTATTTAGTAAATCTAGCAAGATAATGCTATACAAATCTCTACACTGGATAGCTGGGTAGGTATTATCCTTCTCAGTAGATGAGGCAAAGTTGATGGGAACAAGAAAAAATGCGTTCCCCGGTTAATACTAGAGTTAGATGATAGCCCTCTCTTCTTTATTTTACTTACAATCTTTCATGGCCATGTTGAAAAAAAAGTATTATACATGCTATTTCTCAGAGAGATTTAAGTCTCTGTATTATTGAAGTTTTACTGTATTTTTGAAATTGTTCAACTTCAGTGTAACTTGGCCAGTTGGAACTTGACTATTCCAACAAGAACTGGTAGTAAAACCGGCGGGATGCTCCGCCCACTGACCTGGACGTCATCATAGGTGATCTGCGCATGAGCAGAAGAGCTTGCGCGCCCGATACAAACCGGTAGTAAAGGTAAAGGTAGAACCCACCCCTGAACTGCAACCTGTAAAATCTGCAGTTCTGTGGTGTCTATAGTATCTAGTTTCTCTTTTCACACCTTTTTCAAAAGATTTGCTGAATCATTCTGGGTGAGTATAGAACAGCCTCAGTAAATATATGACCTTAAAAGTAGGTTATTTTAATATTCTAGTGACTACCACTTAAATATGACAGGACACTGACAGTTATTTGCAGATGACACAGAGCTGGAAGAGATAGTTAATACTTTTGAGGTGGGGGGGAATCTAAAGATCTAGATAAGCTTCACTTATGCACTGATATGAACAGGATGGAATTTAACAATAGAAATGTAAAGTTTTGCATCAGGCAGAAAAATGTAAGGCACAAGTCTAAGGTGGGGGATATCTGGCTTGGTGGTACAGGTAGTCCTGAACTTACAGCCACAATTGGGGTCATAATTTCTGTCATAAGTCATTGAGTCAAACCTGATTTTACAACAATTTTTATGGTGGTCATTAAGTGAATCACAAGCTTGTTAAGCAAATCCCAGCTTCCCTAATGGATTTTTTTTGCCAGGTTTTTTTTTGCCCAAAAAAATTCAACTGGCAAATCATGATCATGTGATCTGAGGCCAGTCACAAGTTGTAACCATGAGCTGATTGCCAAGCACCTGAGTTGTGATCATCCTTTTCCACCAAGCATCTCTTCGTAATGGGAAAACACTCATTAATCATGCTTCTTAATATGGAGTGAGGTGAGTTCACTTCTCTAACTAATCATCAGACCTACCAAGGTTCTGTCTAAAGAAAAGAAAAGGGGGGAGAAATTGATCATAAGTGATCCATGTCCCTGATTGCAGACAAATGCTAGTGCTACCAATAAATACCCAGGGAATCCAGTTTGTGTATCATGGCTGGCGGCATCTGAAGTAGCCAAGAAATGGGCATGGAGAAGATATACTAGAGCAGACTTTGGAATCAGACAATTGTGATCGTCCCATCTGTAATAATAAGGAGTGCAAAATGGTTACTGCCAGATTTCAGCAACTGGAAGGGGATTGTGAAGTTCCCACAAAGGTGCTCTTATGGGGTGGGGAAGGATCTATAGGAGGATCAGAAAAGTCAAGTTAGCATCCACAGCCATTTGGAGGCCTTGCCTTTTAAAAAAGTGTCAGTTGTACAATGCCTATGTAAAAGGGTGTGGGCTTTAGCTGCACAGGTGAAGCCACCAATTCACCATTCCTGCAGATGTCCCTTTGTTCAGATGCGAATAGAATAGAATAGAATAGAATAGAATTCTTTATTGGCCAAGTGTGATTGGACACACAAGGATTTTGTCTTTGGTGCATATATTCTCAGTGTACATAAGGAGAATAAAATACATTCATCAAGAATAAAAAGATACAACACTTAGTGATATGGAGCTTGGCCTGGCTATCCTTCTTCTAAGACGGATGTCAAACTTGATTTCATTGAGGACCGCATCAGGGTTGTGTTTGACCTACTGGGGGAGCATGTTCAGGGTAGGTGTGGCCAGCTCAACATCACTTGTGTTGGGGGTTCCTGTGGTGGCCCAAGCGCTCTGCCAGAGTAAACGGACTCCCGAGCTCTGTTTTCAGCTGCAACGGCCTCCTGCAACCCTCTGCCAGTGAAAACGGAGCTCGAGAGGGCTGCTCCATTTTTGCTGGCAGAGGCACTGAAGACCAGTCCTTCGCTGTTTCCAGGCGGCCTCGCGGGCCAGATCTAAGCATCTCTTGGGCCAGATCCAGCCCGTGGGCCTTGAGTTTAATACTCCTGTTCTAGGACATGCTTTTTGATATACCTCTGATGCATATGTACATATACTTAGTAACTAATTGTTCTGGACTTTCTTTTTTATTCCTACTCAAAGACAATTTTCAAAGATACCTTTAATTGACCTACTTATAATTGGAGATACTAATTATTGATATGTGGTTATGTATTTTTGTTTTTCATCCAGCTGATTCATTCAGATGGACTGAAATATATCATTCCTTATTTCAAACTATTGCTAATTTGGATTTATTTATCTATATGCAGTGAATATATTTGTTCCATGGCTATGCAATTAATAAAATTATTACTCAAATGTTTTATACGTGATTGTGTATATATGTTTGTATGTATCTGTGGTGTATGTGTATGTGAATTTATATATATTTCAATGTCTTTCACTGTAGGCATTAAATTGCTTGTCCAGCATAATAATCTTGATGCTGTAATGATGGTTTTTAAAACAGGAAGAAGTTTAAAAGAATAGATCTTCTGATAGATTTTCTTCCAGTTTAGATGCTAATGGCATTAATGGGATGAAAGGTTTTCTTAGATTGTATTAGTTCATTTAATTAAAAATAGGATCAGCCACTCTCAGGCTATTTATTCTGCTGAGTGATTCTGTATTTGTGAACTAAAGTCTTTGACTTGATTATGTGGTTATCTAGCTCATAAAACCCAGAGGCTATCATATGTCTTTAAAGAAAGAATGTTGTCTTGCTGCATAATCTAAATAGATTGCATTAATTTCTATTATATAGCATATTGATTAATACACCTTTAGGAATATCCATATTCTGGCCATTCATAGTATTAAAAAAATTTAATTCAATTGTCAATGTGGGATATATTGTCCTTGGACTGACTGAAGCAAAATGTTGTGTCCATAGAGAAATAGCAGTCATTCAATGTCTGCCATCCAATTTCCCACTACTGTAGTGCTTCCGCAGTATAGGGAGAATTAGGGAGGGGCACAGTGGTGCAGCTCATTGGTGATAGGGCAAGTAGAGATTCTTCGGAACAAAACATTTATTTGGCTGCAAATAATTTTTAAAAATATTGTACCCTATGTGATTATTGTATAATTCTAATATTGTTTGCAGTGGTGGAATTAAATTTTTTTTACTACCGGTTCTGTGGGCGTGGCTTGGTGGATGTGGTAGAGATGGATATTGCAAAATCTCCATTCCCACCCCACTCCAAGGGAAGGATACTGCAAAATCCCCATTACCTCCCCACTTCTGGGGGAAGGATATGGCAAAATTTCCATTCCCACCCCACTCGGGGGCCAGCCAGAGGTGGTATTTGCTGGTTCTCTGAACTACTCAAAATTTCCGCTATCGGTTCTCTACAACCTGTCAGAATCTGCTGAATAGCACCCCTGATTGTTTGGGAACTGACAAAATGTTTAAAAGATGGAAAGCAAAACATGGAATTCAAAGGTATTTTTTTCCTAAGTTTTAATTTTGTAAACCTTTATTATGGTTATATCCCATATTTATTATGACATATGTAAACTAACCTAGGCATGTCCAACCTGTGGGCCATATGTGGCTCTGGATAGCTGGTAATGTGGCTTCATAATAATAATAATAAAAAATATTTTTATCTTTATACAGTAACTATACTATATATTTTATATGTAGCCCAAGACAATTCTTGTTCCCTCAGTGTGGCCCAGGCAAGTCAAAAGATTGGATAATCATGAACTAACCTCTTCATCTGATGCTATGTCTTATCATAGACCATCCTGTTGTGTATTCTGTTATAATTCTTTATAGAAATAATCAAATTCTCTCTTCAAAATGGAAGCCTGCTACTATCCTTTGGTGTTTATAATTAATTTAAGTTTTTCAGAAGAACAAATAAATTATCTTACAGATGCAACTTATTTTCAAATCATGGCATCAAATATGTATAACCGAAAAATGAATAACCGACTCAAGAATAGACTGAGAGGCATTTAATATCATGCCTCTTTTTAATATCAGAAGCCATTCTGCAGTGTAACTCTATATGATCTAATTTGCCTGAAGAAAATAAGAATAAAAAAAAACCATTAAGTTTCTTGCCAGTGCATTTGACTTCTATACAGCATCTGGATTTACAATTGAAAGAACTCAAAGTAATTTTAAAAATTGTTCAAAGAACCGTTAAGACAACAAGTGCTGTATTTAAAGACTATTCAGCAAATAAAAAGAAGAGATTGATTACAAAGCTGCTTGCATTCTTCTTCTTAGATAAGCTGTGGGAGGCTATTAGAACACATTCAACTCTTACCTATTGTAGAATACAGTAAAATTGATGTTGCACAATGAGGTTGAAACATCAGAGTTGGTTCTTTTTCTCTATTAAAAAAATTTGGTTGAAGTAGATCTAATAATCACTATGGGTAAAGTGCTTATCCATTCTAAGCCTTTGTAAGGATCTTTCCCCTCCATACTGATTAATATGTATGTTTGTTTATAGCATATGATATTAAGGCTGTTTTGAGAAATCCATGGTGAGGGTTACAATGATTAATTGATTATATGAACAACTACTTTGGTAGTTAAAATTGCAGGAACAATGGAAAATTATTTACAGTATTTGTAAATTTAACATAAAGGTAAAACATCCTAAACTCAAATTCAGTTAATGGTGATTACATGGATATCACAGTGAAGGGTGGGGGTTTTTTTTAATACAATGTGGAAGAGGTTTACCATATCCTTTGTCTGTGTTTTTTTTAATTTTCCAGTTGAGCCTACAGCTTTGTGATTTCCTTGTGGTTTTCAATCCAAGTAATAACCAGGCCTACCTCTCTTTAGTTTCTTTCGAGGTCAGCCAAGCTTGCTAGGAAGCCAGAGGGGGGAAAAGTTGAAAAAAGACATGGGATGGCAAATCCTCCCTAAAAAAACGTACTTTAAATTTAAGAGCACAATAAAAATCAGTGTGAAAAGATTTGTGTACACCATAAGGTCATATCTGGAACTGAGAACATCTGTCTCTCATTGGGCCTTTGAAGGACATTTCCCACTACCAAAAGGGCAGTTTAAGACCATAGTAAGAATAATTATTATGGCCAAATATGTTTCAATAAAACTCTCTTCCTTCAATGAGTAACTTTCAGGAAATTCACATGTAGAGTGTGAGAAGAATGATATCTTCCACTTGGTTGTAGTACTGAAATCTCTAGTCCTCTTAATACATAATCTCTGTGTGTGGTGGGAATGGTGTAGTCATTCTCACTAAATATGTTCAGCTTGTAACTATCACTGCCTAAACAGCTCTTGAATTCATTATGGGAAATATAAGTGGATGTTTCCCTTTCAGATAAGCCCATATGTTCACCATCTGCAATGCAATATAAACATTTTTATTCATCATTTTATGTATAAAATTTCTACATTGCTTTTCCTTTATTCAAAATTCAAAGCAGCTTCTTGACCAGCTTGAAGGAGTATATATAGACACTGAAATAATTACAACTATCTGAGATTACCTCAAAGCTATACATTTGCTATAAATGAAACTGTCCTGAAAAGAAAATATATGGATTATAATTGTGTTGCACTGTACATTTCATATAGAAATGTATTGGAAACCACTTGATATTTTTTGATGGTATGTGGTATAGTAACTGAGTTTTATTTTAAAAAGTTTTTCATTGTATGCAGCCAATGTAGTGTCAGAGAATGTGTCATCTGGCAAAGCATGGTCTTGCATTTAAGAAGTTGTATGTGGAGCATATTATTAGCATTTGAGCTAAAGAGTAACTTGAATTTTGTTTTCTTCTTTTCACTTCATTAACCTTTCTTCCTATTACATTCTTAATTCCTTGATAGTAGAGGTTTCTTTTAGTTGCTACATGTTGTTCTTAAGATCTAACACTTAATGAATGTAGAAGTGTTGTCTTATTCTTTCATTGTCATTCAATGGATTTTTAAAATATCTATTTTAAGCCAACTTTAGGGAGCAAGAATCTTGAAGGTATATAACCCCTCTTAAAGAGTATATCTCAATAAATGTGTTGGTTTAAGGGCCCTGTTGTTAGTTGCAAAGTCATGTCCGACCCATCGCGACCCCATGGACAACGTTCCTCCAGGCCTTCCTGTCCTCTATCATCCTCTGGAGTCCATTTAAGCTCCCGCCTACTGCTTCAGTGACTCCATCCAGCCACCTCATTCTCTGTTGTGGCCCTACAACTTGCTATTTTACAAACTACTAGATTATATGCTATGTGTAAACAGAGAAACCCACCCTGTTACAATATTGCATCATAATATTATCCTATTATTTTATTCCGAAGGGTGTGGTGGCTCAGCAGTTAAGGACGCTGAGTTGTCAGCTGGAAAGCTGATAGCCTGGGTTCAAGACCGGAGTGCTGTGCAATTGGTGAGCTCCCGTTACTTGCCCCAGCTCCTGCCTACCTAGCAGTTCAAAAGCATGCAAATGCGAGTAGAAAAATAGATACCATATTGGTGGAAAGGTGATAGTGTTCCATATGTCTCAGTGTATAGTCATGCTGGCCACATGACCATGGAAATATCTTTGGAAAACACTGGCAGAAATATATTCTAAGCATTTTTTAATATATATCTTTATAATTGTAGCAACACTGTTCAAATTGGACAATCCTATTTTTTTTAAGCAAAAGATGTTTTTATTGTTAAATGTTTAGGATTTAGAAATTACTGAAGACCTAGTTAATTATGCATCCTAATACTTTAGCCTTCCCACTCAGGTGGCGTTTAGATATGATTTTTCCTGGGAGATTGCTGAATGAGAAATGCTGTAATCCAATAGATTTGAAGGGCAGTAGCTGAGAAAAAAGTATAGTAATAATGTAGAGCTATGAGCTGGTCAAAGATTCAGATGCTTAAGAAATAAATGAATTAGAAACCAATAGGAGGCACAAAATATTTAGGTTAGTTACTCGCAGCCCAACACAACTTCACAAGGTTGTTGTTATGGGGAAAATCAGAGGAAAAAGGAGTATTGAGTGTGTTCATCACTTTGAGTTAAAAATAATAAAGGGGGAAATAAAACTTTTATTCATCTTTGTTCTAAATGCAACACCCTTGTGGGAAAATAATCCACTCATGACTTTTTTCTCTCTCTTATATTTACAGGATAAATTAACCCAGGAGTGTGTGTTCAGAGAGCAATTTGAAGAGAACTGGTATAACACATACTCATCAAACCTATATAAGCATGTGGACACTGGAAGACGATATTATGTCGCATTAAATAGAGATGGAACTCCCAGAGAAGGGACCAGGACTAAACGGCATCAGAAATTCACACATTTTTTACCTAGGCCAGTGGACCCTGAGAAAGTCCCTGAACTATATAAGGATATTTTAAGCCAAAGTTGACAAAGACATTTCCTTCACTTGAGCCCTTAAAAACCAACAACCACTATAAAGGTTTCATGCGGTGGGTTCTTAATTGATTAGCTGTGTCATCACATCAGCTCCACTGTTGCCAAACTATGTCGCATGCATAATATATGATGGAGGCTTGGATGAAACTTGCTGATGGTGTACTGCACTTAAAAGGTTTGTCTTCTGGAAGAGAGCCTATGCCCATCGCTTGATTTATTGAGTGAGAAAGAAAGAAAGAGTGAGAATGTTTGAGAGTGAAAGCAGAAGCTGAAGAACGAAGGAAGGAAGGAAGGTGGGAAAGGCCTGATGCATGCTGGGAAATAGACACGCTTTTAAATTTTTTGGTCTGTTGTATACTTCATCCTAGATCAGCATAGCTGCCATACTTTGACTCATGAAGAATTTTGGCTGGTGGCCTGCTCAAGTGTACGCTGCATTTTTTTTTTTTAAGTAAAGGCATGGAGGGTATGGTCTGTCTAAAATCCACACAGGAAAAAAAAGAGACTTATTTTCAGTTTGACTGCTCAGTTGAGAGTCACCCCTTAATGAATTTCAAGTAAAGACCTCTTAGTAATACAGGATTTTTTTTTTAAAAAAAGTTAAATTTATTTATAGAAATCCAAAGGCAACATTTTATTTATTTTATATATTTATTTATTATATAGAGTTTATTTTTAATGACATATGTACAGGCCAGATAGGCAGATTGGAAGCTATAGGCTCTGGAAAACATTTCAACAGCAAAGACCGCTACAACGGTCATACAAGTCAAACATAAAGATGCATGGAGGCAAGGAGGAATCTAGGGATCCTAATGTACTAAAGGCAACAATATTTTTTGTGCCCATATTATTGTAAAATTATGCACACCACTCATGACTCTTGAGTGCTTACTCTTCTGACTGCTTGTTTCATAGCTTAAAATCTCCCCCTTTCCTCTCCCTCTCTTACTGAGGATTAAAGATAAAACTGGGTCTTCAAAACTTTAATTCTGTGTCTGTAGTATTTCCTCTTTGATAGGCAACTTATCAAACTTAAATCTACAAACTTCCCAATTGTGGAATATAAAACACAAGGAAATAAAACAAAGGGTTGGTATATGATATATTCTACTTGTTAAACCTACTGCAGTTAATACCAAAGCTACATCATAAATATGTATGGGTTTGTTTGTTTTTTTACTTAAGCAGAATATCAGAAACATTCTAATGTCTATTAGGATATTTTTGTACCAATTAAGGTTCTCTCACACAAGTAGTAACAAAGGCCAGAGACAAGGCTCTCACTCTTGTAAACTTGTTTAATTGTGCACTTGATTATCTACTCTGAAATTACACAAGTTCCATGGGGGTTATTATCTTTCATGGGAAAAATGCTTTCATTGTGGTCTATCATAATACATATAGGACTCTTGCAGATGACTAGAGTACATTTCTATTGAGAATTACAATGTGGGTGAAAGTACTATACTTAAATTATGTTTCAAATGTTCTTAAAGCATATTGTGCTGGCTGCACTGCATAATGTGTATCAGTGAGGATTGTGTAACATAATGAGTGCAAGCATATCTTTTGTTAGTAGCTATAATTTGGGCTTACCCATAGAGGAGAGGCTTTGTCATAAAGCCCTAAGATCAACAGAGGCCGCAGAAACCTTGACAATGACTGCAGTTCATGCACTTACATGTACATACCATTTCAATAAAAGTTGGCAGAGGAAATGTAGGGAGTTTAGACTACAGTAATACAGTCAGCTCAACATGGTTCTGGTTATAGCCTGGATTCTGTGTAAAATGGAGTGCTCTTTTGTTCTCTGTAGCAGGATTTGCACATAACACCATGCCATACAATAAAGATTAGTGAATAACATGCATAATGTATAATATACAGAATGGCCCCAATAAATAAAGAAAATGTATTTTTGGGGGGCAGCAAACCTCAGTCTAAAATTAATATTGCTGCTGAGTTACAATAAGATCTGGCTTCTGTTCATTATACTTTGTCATAATCCTGCCTTTTTTGTTTGTTTGTTTTGGGGTTTGTTTGTTTTTTTCAATCAGAAAAAAAAATGGAGGAGTTGGAAAACAAATCATTATATATTTTTCAGCTGCAAAACTGATTGATGTTTAATGAAACATGGTTAAAAATTCTGGATTAGAATTAGATGCAAAAAGTAGTATACATAAGAAATGTGTGCTTTGCATTATAGTCAAGCCTAAAGGAATTGTAAGAGGATACTATATGCATTGATTGTGCTGCAGTGCAAAATAATTTCCTAGAAAGTAAAGAGTTGCTCATTGTGAACTCAAAATCCATCTCGACCTCTGTTAAAAGCAGGACAGTTGTTCTACTGGAAGCTACTAGGAGCCCTTGTAGTGCAGTGGTTTGAATGCAATATTGCAGGCTAACTCTGACCACAGTCTGGAGTTCAATCCTGCTGGGCTCAAGGTTGACTCAGCCTTCCATCCTTCCGAGGTTGGTAAAACGAGGACCCAGATTGTTGGGGGCAATATGCTGACATTGTAAACTGCTCAGAGAGTGCTGTATAGCACTGTAAAGTGGTATATAAGTCCTAAGTGCTATTTCTATTGCTATTGAAGCTATATTGCTATTGAAGCAATCTCAGAAACATATATTTATACCCTGACTTTCCACAAGAAGGTCTTCTCAAACAGCAAGCAGTTTCAGGTCTGAAGTAGCAATCAATTAGGAATAAATCTTGATGTATGTGCTTACGAATATACCGAAAAAATGGTTAATATATTCAAGATGAATTAAATATCTTTTAATTGGTTGTATGGTCATCTTTCTTTGGAAAGAAAGATGACAAGAAAATGCAGTGAATTCATACGATCAATTTTAGGTCAGAACAATTTCTTATTTTCTACTTGTTCTGCTGAAGTATTAAAACCATCTCTACCCTTGAAGTCAGTGAGTTAAATGTTTTCCTGCCATTTCTAAAATAATCAATGGTGCAAGGCTGTAATTATGAAGACACAGACATACATACTATGGGAAATGGAAAACAAATATGGGACTATTGTTTTAGGAATAAGCTTGTGTCAAATGTATCCATAGTGTTAGCTAATCTACAACACCTAGTCTTGGGTAATTTTTAGATGTGATAAGATGCAGCTATTCATGATTAGTTTGTTGGAGAGCTGTCCCATATAATTATTAGCTGTATTGGTGTGAATGCCATAAGCAGCATCCACAAGGGAGAAGGGCCTCAAAAAAGTCAAGATGAGGTCATGACAGCACAGTAGAAACTCTACCCTTTGTGTATATCTTTGAATTTGCATGTGTCTCTTGTAATGCCTTGATGCCATCTTGCCTTTTTTTAAACCGCCTCCACCCTTTCCCAAGACATTGCTGAATGTCCTAATATGTACATTATTCATTGCTGGTTTAGCACCAAAAAATGTTCATTGTATTAGGGTCAATGAGAGCTCTCCATGACATTAAAATGAAAAGGCTATTATCAATCTATTTTCAGTTCATATTATAACCAAATGTAAGACTTTCTGAATTTAGTTTGAATTGCTAAGAAAATTAGACTAGGATCAATCCTTTCAAACCGACACCTAGATTGACCCCAAGAAACACCAAACATAATTACAGAACAATTAAGTATGACCAGGATTGAACTGTTAATTTTTGCTCAGAGCCAATTATTTAAGAAGTTTATTCTATTTTGTAATAACATTTTTTATCACCACTTGTCAGTTATCTTTTTTAACCTTTGCTTCACATTGAAATAATGAATCAGTTGCATCTTTATCTATAAAGTAGGCACATGCAATACAGTATTAAGTAACAAGATCAAAGCTCATTGGCAGCGCATGAGCAACCCATCTACAGCTTTATAAAATTGCCTGCCAGAGACTGCAGACATAGGTGGCATGTCAAGCACCTGATAAGCCTTAATGCTGGTCTGTATTCAACTTGATGGTTCACAAGTTGTACAGACCTCTTGTTCTAATGGTCAAACCACTTTCATTGGAAAAATGATAAAGAGTTTTTAAGATGACTTTAAATATAAATTACTTTTTAACTGTATCCTTAAAATTTAGACGGTAAATTGACCATCTTACGAGGAAGTGGGATAAAAGACAGTATGTTCAACATCTAGTAGCAGAAAGATGTACACATGTATATCTATATGGATAAAAGTATGTATATGTATATCTATCTATATGTATGATAGATATAGGTATGTGTGTATGTATGTATGTCTACCTGTGTAGTTGCATAAAGATGGATTCAAGGAGCAATAAGCATCCAGATTTGCACTATGTCCACAAAAATATTAAGGACACCCATAAACAAGGTCAGCTTTGCCACAACTGACCAGAATAAACAAGTCCATATTTTTAGCCTTAATGTGGAATTTGCTGGGGGGGGGGAGGGAGGGATTGATCACAGACAGATCATTAATATTACTTAATGTGTTTTAATTTATTTTTTTGTATTTTTTAAAGAAAGGACTAAAAATAAGCAAGAAAAAAATGTTATGACTTTGTGGCAGTTGATACAATAAACTATAACCAATATATTCAAATAACCCATAGTGTTGTGTTGGATATTTGAATATTTAGAGATCCAGAATTGTAGATATTTTATTGGACATGGATATTTCGACTCATAGCAACAGACTTCAGAGCTTTTTGTACCATATGAAAAACAAGTAAAACCAAAGACACCAATGACTTAACAATTTCTATTCAGCAAGACACTGTTTTTCACGTATCACTCTTATCCATTCATTCCTCTAAGCAGAATACAATAATTCCAAAATAGGGTTTAAGATAAATGTTATCTTCCTCCCCATAAGGCATCAAGCAAGTAAATACTGTATCAAGGGTTGCATCCTTTACTGACCTTTGGTCTATAGATATTTGTTTTTATATTACTGGTAATTGTGTGGCCTTACAGATGATGGTTTATTCCAAAGAGGACTTGACAAGGCTACATCTAGCACTTATGCATTTGGAAAAGGAAAAGAAAGTGCCTTCTATTAGAGAGGGTTCTCCAAGTATGGCAGAAAAAATCAAGATGGTATATGTGTTTTTTGGGGATCTAAAGTTAGTGTTGGCTCCTTTTGACTGCCCGTTGAGCTCTAAAAACAAAGAGGTGATGAGGTTTTTCCAAGCAGTTTTTTAAAATGGTTCTTGGCCTATAGACTACTTCCACCATTAAACTCATACTCTGAGAACAACTATAGAGGAGTGGTTTTAACTCAGAGATTCCAGATTTGCTCATCTGGAATGCTCTCTTTCCCTCCCGGAAATCTGGACTACATTCCATCATAACCGCTTGGAGTAAATTTTTTGGCTAAATTTCAGAAATCGTTTGCCATAGTCTCCTTCCTAGGGCTGGAAGCTGAGTGACTGGTCCAAGGTCATCCTACTGTCTTTGTGCCTAAGGCAGGAGTAGAACTCACCGTATCCTGTCCCAAAGGTGCTTTTTCAAAAGGCAAACTGGATTTTCTTTGTTTTTCCTTGAAGATGTTTTGCTTCTCATCCAATAAACTACTTCTGTTCTAACTAAATGGTGGAGAATGGAAGGGTTTATATTCCTGGCAGTCTGGGCTTTTGAAAAAGCACCGTTGAGACAACCATGACCTAAATGACTGAGAATCTCCATAGACATCAGTCTCCTGGTTTCTAGCCAGGGATATATTGTTATAAAGAGCAAGCTTTAATGACACCACCACAGTCAGTATCTTGATTTGACTATAACCTACTGATTTTAGAGACACATTTATTTATTTATTTATTTTGTAATATGAAGAAACCTTTATTGTTGTTATTTAGTTCTATACACAAGTAAACACATAACACTGGCACTTTTTAATAATCCACACAGACAAAAATGCTAAATCCGTTAATGTTACCTGATTACATGAAACTATGAAGACAAAAAAGATTTGCGCTTTGTACATATTTATTGTTAGGATTTTTTGCCATCAAATTGTACTCACAGAATTGCCTGTCATGTGAAACCTCTTAAATTTTGTGGGGCAATTTTGTGTTCTTTAGATATACTTTGGAATCCATGGAGCTACTCATGATGCCTAACTTTGGTTTCTATATGTTATTTATCAGATATTAAAGGACCAATCTCTTCTCATGGAAATCAGTGAGATTCTCCCATTTTCCATTAACGAATCAGCCTTATGGCAAAAATATTTGGACCATTTCTGCAGAACACAGACGAAGCTAACTGACATAGTAAATTCTTCAACATGCCATTTAAGTAAAGAATCTATATGCTATTTTTAGAATAGATGAATTCACTTCTTCATCCTTCCTTTTGATATAAGGAATAAGGATGCATATTCCTGTTCTCATTTCAACTGCTAGACTGAGAGCTGCTTTTGTATTCAACACAGTCTTTATGTAAAGGGTAAAATTGTTTATTGCATTCAAAACACTCTTTTTTGATAAAATAGGCAGATTTCACATCTACCTCTATTATAATTATGGATAATAGCATTTAAACCAGTTTCTAGAGATTCACCTTTTCAGTTGTTTAGAACCAAAATCTCCTTGATTCATCTTCCTGTCACCACTTTGGAGATAAATTCTTGCATATAGAACACCAATTAATCTCAGTTTACAAGACAGACAGGGTTGACTTTAATTCACTCATGGAAGCTAACAAAAGTTTTTGAATATTCTGTAACAACATTTTATTCAGAGCTGCCTTAGTTTTGGATTTCACAAAAACCCACTTTTTAATAGTCATTGAATGTAGTAAATTTCTCCTCCCCCTTCTGTCCCATTCATACAAAGCACCCAATTTGCAGTTATAAAATTATTAAGGGACAGTAGCATAATTAAAATACTAAACATCATTAGAATTCCATAAAAATCATCCAACTGCAATTTAAGGCAATTCAGATCTTACGAACTACAGCATTGGAGCATTATTATATCATAGAGTACATCTCTTAAACATGAGAAAAAGTCAGCTGCATTGCTTTTTCTAGGTAGGTGAAACTAGATGTCATTATTCATCTTTGTCAACATCTTTGTCAACTTAAACCAGTAAATTGTGTTTAAATCTGATAGCATGACAGAGACAGAAACTTAAGTCCTGCTGTTAGGTAGATCCCAGTAAGTCTCTAATTATCTAAAAAATTATCCAGGTCTGGTCCTGTTAAAGTTTTTAGGTCTCATTTTCAGAGGCTGTTAAACTAATTTATATCTCTTTAAGTTAGCTACCAGAAGTAAAGAAGACAAGTAGTTTTCCAATAAGATTTTTACCTGACCTACTTACGGTAGTATTTTTTTCAAGGAATTAATTTGTAGAGCCCCTTAGAGTTTCTCTCTCTTTATGCAACAAGGAAGATAAACTTCCTGCTTGTGCTCCTGAACTTAATCGTTGTTTCAAAGTTTGGAATGTTGCGATCTAGCACCCAGAGTTGACAGTGGTGCCAAATTCAAGGCAGTCCATGTAAATACCACCATCTTGATTCCAGAAAACAGTAATCATGACTTTTCCTGTCAAAGTATAGTTTTGAATTCTCTCCCCCCCTCCACACACACACAGTTAAAACTTGGTGACATCCCCATAGACTTACACAAATTTTTTGGGTCATAATGATAAACCAATGTTTCACTGGCTATAACAATAGTATGAAGAAATTCTTCAGCTTCTTATAGCATGACAACAATCCCTGGCATATTTTGATACTTAAAGCTTTCATCTGCTCCATCAGCATGTAAGAAACCCGTCTTGTACAACTCTTCTGATATTGGAAAAAAATTGGTAATGTGACCCATACATTCTAGAAAATGCGAGACTTGAAATAGTTTCCCTTTAAGTAATTTTTGCAATTGTCCTTAATCAGATCATCAACTTTTCTCACTTAAAAATCACTACCGGTTGTCCCTGTCACAGGCCATCCACATCATTCTTGATCACATGAATCAGCTCTTCCTAGTTCCTGATTTTTATATATTTTTTTGCCCCAGTCATGTCAACAGTCATTTACCATAAATAATCTGCATTTGGCAATGAATTTAAATTCTGGAGATGTCTTCAGCAGTCAAAAAGCATAAAGCATTGCACTGGTAAGTTCTCACTGCAGATTTTCATTTCACAAATAATAAAACTTATTCTCAGAGCAACTTGTCAACAACTGAAAAAATAAAACGCCAGATACTAAATAATATGCCAGACCTTTTAACACATCAGTAGTGCATATCAGAGTATCGTGATTTATAACACAGAAGGCATTATGTTTCATTTAACCCTTGGCTGGATGGATAAATGGATGAAATATAGATAGTTAGATTTTGCAGAATTTTCTAAACATACACAGAGGAAAGGAGTGGCCACATCTAAGACCATACATCTATATTCTGTAATGTAATAATAATATCATAAAGTGACATATTATATGTAATATACTGTAACATACTCCTATGCACACATATGACTATCTAGAACTTGTGCATAGCTATGTTCACACAGTTGGATATCCAAGAAGAAGCATAATCTTTTTCATATATGAAGTCTGTATGTGCATAGGGAACAGAGTGAAGTCTTTATGTGAGACATGGTGGTGCAGTGGTTAGAATGCAGCATTGCAGGCCAACTCTGCCCATAGCCAGGAGTTTCATGCTGACCAGCACAAGATTGATTCAGCCTTCCATCCTTCTGAGGTCAATGAAATGAGGACCCAGAATATTGGGGACAATATGCTGACCTTTGTAAACCGCTCAGAGAGTGTGTAAAGCACTATGGGTCAGTATATTAAGTCTAAGTGCTACTGTTAATGTGCCACTGGTGTAATCTCACTTTTTTTCACATTCAAAAAACACTGAACAGTGTACTGTTTAATTTGACCAAACAATGGCTGAGAATTTTCAGACCTGCAGATTTAATCTGTATTGATGAAATCAGTTCTATAATTTATCCAACATAAACAAACAGAAAGCATCTTTTTATGGATGGAGAAGAAAGCTTGCCATGTCTCAATACTTTGTCAAGAATATCAGTTGTTATAGCTAAACCTAGAACCATAAATAGTATACAATTTCAATTATTGTTTCATGTAACCTTTGATATGCACAAAATTAATCAAACTAGAGGCAGGATTGGCCTGTTTTAGGGTTCCCATGGCAGGGTAGAAGCTATAGGCTGACAATTCAGGGTCAAAACTAAGGAGGCAATTATAGTAAAAATAATAGGAAAAAGTACTGCTCCTAATCAATTGCAAGTTCAGTAGTTTGGCAGGAAATCATCAACAAAGGTCAAATAAATAATAGTGAAAGACACTTCAAAATGCAGAATGTTGAAATCAGCCTGCCACAAACAGTAGAAAGTGTTCCAACATTTAAGAGTTCTAAACAAAGAGTTTTATACTGGAAGCTCTTAGCCTCTACCGAAAGATACTGATCAACAATGATTACAGAAAATAGGCTACTCAAATTACTCCAGGAAGACCATTATTCAAGTCAACCTAGCACTTTGCTTTTTTGCCCTTTAGTTCTTGGCATGTTTGATTCTTGGCCCATTAAATGTCTACACTGTTGTGGACATGAAGGCTATATGTCAGCATTAGTCACTGCGGCCACATGAAATTGATCTTCTTGCTATATTTCAGTTAATCCTTAGCTTCTTTCTTTTCCTTAGCAAGGATGATGTGGGGATAGTATATGACAGTATAGAATTAATGGAGATCTGATTCCCTGTATTATAAATATGTAAATTTATGCATTAAAAAAGCTGATTCACAAGTCATTTTGGCAGATCTTGAGTTTTATCTAATGTGCTAATGGCTTTTTTTATGCACGTTCTTTAAAAAAAATATCAGTGCTGCAATGAGTCAGCAAAAGTGCAAGAAAATCTTGCAGTAACATCTGTCAGTTTGCAATGGAGAGGATTTCACATTTTTATGCCAACAACTGTGCCTGTCTGCTGACTCCAAAACAAATTCAGTGAAGCATAATGCTTACTGTTGTACACAGAGTCGAAAATCAGAAAAAGAGCCATTTTCGGATCTACTTCAAAACATTCTCTCTCTTTTTAATGTAGACTGAGTTACTCTAAGTAAATTGTTAAGCTGGAAGCGTTATTTTGTCATAATATATTTGGTTTATCTCTGATGTTGTTGAATTTGACCTAATAGTAGGGATCACTGTTATCTTTGAAGAGCAAAATAATTGTTAGTTGCTAGTATAAAATGAGGGATTGGTGGATGTGAACATGTTTTCTTGCAACAGAGACATCCTGTGTCCAGATAAATGGTCAGTTGCCAGTACATTTTTTTATGCTGATGGAAGGTCTTGGGAGGAACAGGGAAGCACTGGACTTTGAATACATAGGACAAACATTATTTGACTTTACATCCTAAGCGATGCAAATGAAACTCTGGATATGGCACAGAATTTACTTTGTTATTCTCCTTGGTTCAGACCTTCTCCTGTCTCCTATTTTGGACAGCTCTGAGGATATTTTTCTATTTCATTAGATTTTCAATTTAAGTAATTACAGAAGTATCTACTAGAGTTGATGTGGGGTAAACCGGATTGTAACTAGAGCTCACTGGCAGATTCAAGGACCAAAGTCACTAAGAAATAGAAAACATGCCTGTCGCCCATCCTAATTAGTGCAAAGACCTAGTTCCTTAAGGAACTCCATACATTTATTTAGCATTGAGAATAGTATTTTAGATTGGTTCAGAAGGATTGTGCGCTGTCACATCTGTGTGCTGGGAGAAAAGGAGCATGACTTCTGCTTGTTACAACCACAATACACAAAAACAGACTTGACAACACAGAAGCAATCTTGTCCTAGACTTGTCTGCTGCACCATCAATCCATTGCATAAGAAAGGCAAACTAAGACATGTCACGCTCATCTCAAGATCAAGAATACAAAATAGAAGGTTTGCAGTGACAGGCTGGAGATTACTGTAAACCCAGATCCAATTGCAAAAAAAAAGGCAAAATTGAAAATCTTGACAAAAAGAAGCCTTGTTCACAATTGTCTGCATTACCATTAATGTTTTGCACAGAAAAAAGCAAATTAAGGTACGGAGTTAATGTGAAAATTTTCAGTTGAAAGAAAATGCAACTGGGGCTGGTATCTTTTAACTAAAACTGATGTAATTATATCTTTTTTTACTTTTAAAAAAGACAGGTTTTAATAAACTCCATACCGTGATAAGTAAAATTCTATGGAGGAGTAGCTAGTGGAAAAAGGAGTTCAAGATAGATGAAAATTCCTTTAAAAATTTGAGACATTAAAAGCACAATGACAAACAATTCCAGTGAGAGAAAAATGATGGATGGAAGAAGCATCAGCCATTGGGACTCCACAAAAAACTTAATCAAGACCTGAAAACTGGGCACATATAAGAGATGAAAAGGTAGGTGGAGTGAATGCATAGGGTGCTCTTTAAAGCAAGAAAAAGCAACTCTCAGAATGAGCTGAAGTTGGTAAACATGATATGAAAAAGCCTTGTCTAGATGTGCTTAAAATGCAAGGAAAGTATATCAATTATGGAAGAGTTACAGCTCATTTGCATATCCTGCTTGTCTTAATGCAAATACAGACACACCATATTTTTATTTATTTTTTAAATTTATATACCGCCCTTCTCCTGAAGGACTCAGGGCGGTGAACAGCCAAAGGTAAAAACACAAAATACAAAATTTAAAAGCAATCTAAAATAAATTAAATAGTTTGGCCCAACAGTTTAAATACCCCATTAAAATTCAGATTAAAATTAAACAATTTAAAAATTTTAAAAAATTAGGCCAGCCCGGCTTGGTGAAATAAAGTCTTTAGGGCCCGGTGAAAAGTTCTTAAGTCTGGGATCGTCTGTATCTCCGGGGTGGGGGAGCTCGTTCCAGAGGGCAGGTGCTCATTCCTTTGTTGGGGAAATGAACACGCATTGTCCTCAACCTGCTACCTTCATCAAGCAAAGGGCACTTCTATCATCTATTCTTAGTCTACTTCAAGAATGGTGATTTTCAGCTTCTGCTGGCCCAAGCTGTGCAGGAAGTCCTTTTGCAGCAAATGATTCTAAGATGACCTCTTCTGCTTGACACTAAAGATGGCAACCCGCATCACACCTTCTTCTTTAGGTGGGCAGAATCCCTGTTCAGCTTCATAGCCAAATGGGATCCAAAGGGAAGCCAACATATTTTTGTGCTAACTTTGGTGCTGCTGTACGAAACGTTTGAACTGAATGTCGTGTAATTTCCTCTTTTTATTTTAAAGGAGAAAAATAAGAACTGATGGTTACATCAATGCCAGATAAAATCTGTAAGTGAATTGGAGCTCCTATTTGTGAACTTAGAGAAACTACCAAACCTTATAGTAATTAAATACACAATTATTCTAAATATCATGAGACTGCACCCAAGATTGATCTTAACAATATCTACTGTTAATAAATGGTTTAAAAAAACATAATGGCTATGTAATGATATCTTGATAAACTCAAATGAACTTACCAAGAGACCAGAACTCTGAGACTGAGGTAGTATCACCAAAAAGGTCATAACATCCATTATATTCATTTTCTTCAGGCATGATGGCTGTGATAATTACATGCAAAATGTCCTCTAATGTGAAGTCTGCATGTTATAGAAACTAGTTTCTATAAACAGATAAATCAGCTATTTATTTAGACAGAATAATCCTTATTAATACTGAATAGGAAATTTATTTATTGTAAGCATTTATATATGTTGTAATTCTAAATACTGTAAAGCAAGTTCTTGTGGTTAACTGAAAGTCTCAAGCTATTTTTTTTTCCAAAGTAAGGGACAAATATTACTCTCAGGACAGAGATAAAACATAATTGTTGCAATCACTGCAACTTATAATTCAATTGCAGTGCTGCTGATAGTGAAGAGCTCTCCTCTATAGAAAACAGGTCATCTAGATATACCTAGCTATAACTGGATTTAAGTGGCAGTACTTTGTCCTTCAAAAGTAAGTTACTTACCCTAGATGTTGTGAAATTATGTTTGGCTCCTGGTTACTGCAGAGCTAAATGTTTAATATTTTGACATGGGTTTAGTCTTGGGTTGTAGTTCTTTCAGGACATCCCCTTTTTTGATATTGTATATCTTCTTCATTGTCTATCTCTATTTCTTTATATCATTATATCTCTACATTAATTGACAGGTATTTCTTGAAGTCCATGAGAGCCAAATTATCAACTATCTTGAAATCCATTATTCAAAAATGTTTATTTTCTCCCACTTGTTCTTTATCAGCGTCCAGTGTTCCAGTGCTATTGATAGGACCACTGCTATGTATTATTTGCAGACTTATGATTCAGTAAAGTTTGCAGCTGAACAACTTGACAGCCATGGATGAAAACTCATGAGGCAGTCTGTCGCTTGCCTAGAAAGGGAGAAAAACCCCACCCCTATCCAAAGTCTTCCCCATTAGGAAAAAATTCAGGCAAGTCAGGGATAAGTCCACAAGGTGCTAAATCAAATAGTTACTTCCTTTGCCTCTTGAAATTATTTTTTCAAGTGCACAAACCTGTTTTCTTTCTTTTTCTCTTTAAAAAAAAATAAAGTATCAGAAATGTGATTGGGTAAACATGCAAGGGCTTGAACACAAAGCAAGTAGACCACTTGAGCAAAGGTGGAGTGAGAGAGAGATAAGAAATAGCTCAGGAGCTTCTGTGTATACAAGTCAGGAAGATGGGAACCTCCACAGAAAGGGAAGAAGATCATAGCAATTTATCTGGAGATATGCTTTCGTCGAAGTTAGAAGTCAAGGACTGGTATTATTAGGCAGCATTTCCCTTGTATTTCCACTCTTCTTTTTTCTAGGTCATTGGCCTAGAGGAAAAAGGCATGAATGAATAAATGGAGCAAGAAGAAACAGCTGCTGCTCTTTTTCTTTTGATCGTCTTTGGAAGCACTGGAAATTGAACTTGGAGGCAAAGAAAGTGGGCACTGAAGAGAAATAGTTGGGGAGCATTTGGGGTATTTGTCAAGGGACTCAAATGCTGCTGCTTTCATGGTAAACTACAAAATTAGAAACAAATCAGGTGCCTTATAAGTGCCCAATTCCAATTCATAAATGAGTATGAAACAGAACCAGAATAACATTCTCTAATAATTATTTTGAACCAGAATGACCAGGGATGTAATTGCAAGAGAATGTATTAAAATGAGCATTTATTATATGGTACTTTAGGAAGTAAGGTTGTTTCACCAAAAATAACCTTCAAATAAAACCATGAGTATGCTCAAGAGAAGAACACTATAACAGAACTGCTGTAAATAATCATTTTTTAAAAGTTTTAAATCACTTTTTAAAAAGGCATTGCTGTGGAAAGAACAAGCATCCTCAGGTATCACCTTGTTTCTTTGCAATAAAGTCATGGATTGAATCTTGATGGGTCAAAATTAATGTGTTGAAATTAATGTGTCAATGTATAATATATTAAAAGACCAAGAATAGCTTCTTGGTGCAGCTAGGCATTGTAAAAATAAAGATTTCAAAATGTGGTGAAGGAGGAGGAGTTTCCCCTCACAGCTTGTATGCCTTATGGTTGGCTGAAGGGATTAGGAGAAAATGAGAGAACTGTCAATCTGTCAAGTAATTTCCAACTGATGTCAAGAAGAGATTGCTGAACTGAATGTCATATCCTTTCTTTAATGAAAGCAGCCGTATTTTGATAGCAGGAGCAAAAAAAAAAAAAAAAGCATAGCCATTTTGAAATATAGCCAACTGTGCAGTTGTAGCTCAACGTACTTCTAAAATGGCATATCTAATTGGTGATGCACTAATCACTGGTTACCAATTTGTGTATCCAAGCTGTGTCTAATTTAATTAATTTGTGGCAGAAGACGTTACAACTTCATAGTGCAATTTCTTTTTGAGTTTCAGAAGCTCACAGCAATGGGGTTCCCCTGCAAACATCTGTTACCTTCTAGTAAGAACTGTTTGATGTAATGGTTAAGGTCTTGGAAAAGAAAGAACCAGGGTTTATTTCACCGTCAACCATGCCAACTTACTGGGTGACTTTGGACCAGCCACTTTCTTTCAGTCCAAACTATCTCACGGATTTCTTATTGCAAGGAAAATTAGGAGGCGAGAACAAGATGTACACTTCCTTCAACTGTACAAAGGATGGGATATAAACCAATTACACATTGTCCATGTTAATGTGGCCTCTCCTCATACAATAACTTTCTCTTCTCTTCTGTCCTAAAAGATTTTGCACAGCTTTGTAACAGATGAGATGTAGAAGTTCAGGTGACTTGGTTTATTCCTGTTCTTTGCATGGCACTTTGTAACAATGTAATGCAAGAATATAATTATGCAAACCAAGCAGGTTGAGACCAGTAGCTTCTATTTTGGCTGATGTACAGAATAAAGTTCAGCAGCTACTACAAGCAACAAGGGAGGCCTGTTAAAAAAATGCCACATGTAAGTGGTCTGAAAAGAAGAGCAATGTGACCAGAGAGCAATGTACTTTTCCCCCTTTAAAAACAACTGCCTTCAAGATTTAAAGCAGAATTTCCGAATTTCCAAAAGACTAATCTCTAGTCTTAGCCCTTACTTATGAGTTAAATTTAACTTTAGTGCTTTTAAGAAAGGATTAGGTGATAGATATATGTAAGAGAAACCTGTTTATAAATGTAGGAAGTTAGCACCTACCTCTCCTAGGAAAGTGAAATATTCGAGGAAATATTAAAAAGTCAGAATATTATATTTCCTTGGATGAGAAATGGAGAAACATGTTTTTAGGCAGGAAACAGACTCACTCTTAATAGCCCCCACCATCCTCAATAGCCCACAGCAGATGTCCGCACTTAAGAGATAAAGAGAGAGTTAGGTCTAAGGTAAAGGTTCCCCTCGCACATATGTGCTAGTTGTTCCCGGCTCTAGGGGGTGGTGCTCATCTCCATTTCAAAGCCAAAGAGCCAGCGCTGTCTGAAGGCATCTCCGTGATCATGTGACTGGCATGACTAAACACCAAAGGCTCACGGAACACTGTTACCTTCCCACCAAAGGTGGTCCCTATTTTTCTACTTGCATTTTTATGTGCTTTTGAACTGCTAGGTTGGCAGAAGCTGGGACAAGTAATGGGAACTCACCCCGTTATGCAGCACTAGGGATTCCAACCGCTGAACTGCCAACCTTTCAATCAACAAGCTCAGCATCTTAGCCACTGAGCCACCGCATCCCTACTAGGGACTAGCTAGGACTATTCATAGGCAAATGCCCTCACCCAAGATCTAGCAAAGGTAGGATTAGCCCTCCACCCATGTAGCAACAGAACTTGCCATATGGCACCTGGGAAGATTACATCACCCAGCAAGGCTCAACCGAGCCTGGGAAACAGGACAGCCTTCAGACTCCCCATGGGAGTCTGATAACCAATCAGAATACAAGCTCAAATTCAAAAGCCCAGAGAGGGTATAAAACTCAGGCACTCTCAGCATCTCTTCCCTTTTTTTCCTCCTTCACCCAACATCATCAAGGCATGTGATCCTGTCCACCATTAAAAACCATCTTTCCAAGCGGTCTCCATGTTTCCAGTGTCTTTTTCCCCACTTGGAATTGAACCCAGATGGACATTTCTTCCACCATGAAGAAAATGGATTGGTTTTAGGAGAAAAATATATGGTTTTCATTTTGCCCATATTTGCTTTGTCCTATCCCCACGCAATTCCCAAGATGCACAAATTGCCTTTCATTGTCCTACTCCACCCCAATGTTTGGCACCTATGGGTTAAATGAATATAACATTGCAATATAGCTGAAATCCATCCTAGTCTGCCATACCTCAAAAGCATCCCAGAAACCACCAGCTATTACTGTAGCACATAAACTACCTAAAGCCCTCCAAAACATCCTAAGTAAGTAAACCAAATGATTCAGCAGCCCCATCTATGGTCTAAGGCCATGATGGCGAACCTATGGCACGTGTGCTACAGGTGGCACATGAAGTCGTATCAGTGGGCATGTGAGCTCAGCTCCGACAGCTGATTTTTGGGCCTTCCAGGCTCACCGGAAATTGGCAAATGGGCTGTTTCCGGCTTCTGGAGGGCCTCCAGGGTGGGTGGGTGGGAAAGGCTGTTTTCACCCTCCCCAGGCTCCTAGAAAGGCTCTGGATCCTGGGAAGAGTGAAAAACAGGCCTTCCGGGCCCGCCGAAAGTCGGCAAATGGGCCATTTCCAGCCTCTGGAGAGCCTCCAGGGGGTGGGGGGTGGGGAAGGATGTTTTCGCCCTCCCTAGGCTCCAAGAAAGCCTCTGGAGCCTGGGGAGGGCAAAAAACAGGCCTACCGGGCCCACTGTGCTAAAAGTGGGGGGAGCCCAGGGGTGTCACGCGCGCATGCACAGAGGGGTGGGGCGCATTGAATTATCCGTGTGAACATGCGACCCCTCCCTCCGTGCTCCCCTCGCTTTTGGCACACGACAGCAAAAAGGTTAGCCATCACTGGTTTAAGGATTATAACAGCCACTGTATAGAACAAACAGGTAGAAGATTAGCAGAGTGCATTCATGAACACCAGCTAGCAGTAAGAAGACATGGTGAAAACTGCTTAATTCACAACAAATGGACAGATTTTAGCATAGTTTCAACTGGGAAACTGTGAGCATCCTAGACCAAATTAAATCTAAAAAAAATACTAGAGAATTCCCAGAAGCCTGACATTCAGACAAATCAGCAATAAAGAGATAAACAATATCATTACATACTATTCAAAAGAGGTAATCAAAAAGGAAACAAAAAGACCAAAACACTTCTTCACCAGCAATCAACACCTAGATGAGCAGAGATTAACAGCAAGATTAACATTAGACCGACAATCAAGAAGTAAGAAAACTCCAATAAAGGAATTACATGTTTCGACAAACAAGCTTGCAGTAAGCAACAGCCCAAAGAACCACCAAGACCGTGCTCACCAATACTGACAGGGCAAGCCACCGGTATATAAAATGAGAGTAAACTTCACTCTCTATGATCACTGATGAAGTTACTTAGTTTGGTAATAAAATGTCCACAAGAAAACAACCAAGCTCAGAGAGCACCATGGACCCCCCCAATCTTAGTCTGTCAGGCACCAGCCTATACTAGTAAAAGTTATAATTTATAATTTAAACCTCCTATTTATATTCCACCCAATTGGCTCGGCAAGCCACTATCTGTTGCTGACTACCTTTTGACTAATGGTTCTCAGTATTTATTTTGTTGGGTAATTACTGACTTTATAACATGCTTTCCTATCAAAATTACATGGTTTTCCACTCTCTATTTTATCATCACAACCTTATATGAAGTAATATAGATTAAGAGTTGACATTGATTTCATCAAATAGCAATAGCACTTAGACTTATATACCACTTCACAGTGCTTTACAGCCCTCTCTAAGCGGTTTACAGAATCAGCATATGGCCCCCAACAATCTGGGTCCTCATTTTACTCACCTCGGAAGGATGAAAGGCTGAGTCAACCTTGAGCAGATGAGATTCAACCTGCCAAACTTCTGGCAACCAGCAGTCAGCAGAAATAGCCTGCAATACTGCATTCTAACCATTGCGCCACCATGGCTCTTGAACAGCATCTCATCAAATTACTTTAATATGTGTAGCTATGAATGCATACATAACAATAATGATACTGATTGCCAAAGTCAGCCTGCAAGCTTTACGGCTAACAGAAATTCTGAATTTGAATTTTGCTGATTGTAATCCAACATTCTACTACACTCTACTACTACATTTAAGTGAGTAGTTATCTTTTTGTTTGCACATGCATACACGTGTTTTGTTTTTAGTTATCTCTTCTAAAGCTGATTGAGATTGCGATATAGCAACTGTAAAGCATTAGTCTGGATTTAATATGAAATATTACTGTGAGGGAGCCAGTTTGTGTCCATAACCATATAAATATGTGACCTCACCTGCAGCTACATTCTAAGAAGCACTGCTGTAGACTTGACAACCATAGATATGAATCTCTTACTACAGGAGAGTTCATTTGGATTAACTTTCATGTGGAAGATTCAGCAGCGGTCTGCCATATATTATATATCCAAGTGGAAAGGCAGCCACATCGGTGCAAAATTTGGAATGACATGTGTTATGAAGTTCTCAGAGTAAAGTCAAGCCTAGGATAGGAAGCAACTAAATTCATTTAATAAGGACCACATGACATGCATAACATATCCAGTTCCACAACATATGAAAGACTCTCAACACTGAGTTTTCCTGTTTTTAATTAAGATATAAACTTTGACATCAAAGAGATGCAAAATCCCCAATTTGCTCAAACATAACTTTTATACCACTTAAAGGAATTTTACAAGTTGAAATAAATACTCTGGCTTCATGCATATTGGATTAATTGCGCAGTTGTAGGAATTTAGCTGGAGTCAGCCAATGGTAATTCCACCTCATGGCATTCCTCATTAGATATATTTTAACATTTTTAAAAAAGCAACTTTATTAGAAATAAAATATGAGTGAAGCACTATACATGGCAAGCGATCGTTTTATTTGAATTTAAATTAGTAGTGGACGGTATGCAGAACTAATTTTTAGTTAAATGAGAAATCAAAAACATTTACCATAACTATAAATAATAAGCGGGCACAGAAAATTTACCTTGCCTCAAAATATTTTGATAAACCCAACCTCCTGCTATTTTTTGTGATAATAGACAAATAAATGTGATTTAATTTACAGTAACTCACAACTAATCTAAGACTTTTTCTCCACAGGTACTTAATGGACAACATCTGTCTTCTGCTGTGCCCTCTTATTTATTCATTAAACATGTGTGCTGCCCAACTCCCAATGATTCTTTTTTAAAAAAATTCAAAACTTGGATGTGTTTCTGGGCATTAGGATCATTAGGATAAATGGACCCTGTAAGGGGTTAATTTATTGTTAATTGGATTTTGTCCTTGGTTGCCAACATATGTTTTTTATATTCTCATTTATCTTGTATTGGGTTTTATGTGGTAACTGACCAGAATCATTATGGTGAGATGGGGAGCCATGTAAATTAAATCAACCAATAAAATAATAAATTAACATTTTTCACCTTAAGGTAATAGATCTGGTGGCAGCTGCAAGGTGCGTAAAATATGTTGTTCTTTGCTATCCATTACATTTGAAGCAGAATCAAGGGACTAGTAATGGGTGGGATCCAGTGGTGGGTTTTAAATTTTTTTACTACCGGTTCTGTGGGTGTGGCTTGGTGGGCATGGCTTGGTGGGCGTGGCAGGGGAAGGATACTGTAAAATCTCCATTCCCTCCGCAATCAAGGGGAAGATTACTGCAAAATCCCCATTTCCTCCTGATAGCTGGGACTTGAGAGGCAGAGAATAGATGTGGGCGGGGCCAGTCAGGCTTTTTACTACGGTTCTCTGAACTACTCAAAATTTTTGTTACCGGTTCTCCAGAACTGGTCGGAACCTGCTGAAACCCACCTCTGGTGGGATCAGAACAGCTCACTGGCCATTTTAGGACATATGATATGGTCTAACATCTTCCCTTTCAATCACTGGACAGTCATGTTCTCTCTCATGTTGTAGACGTCTCCCTGAAGGACTGGACTATCATAATTATTATGGCTTTATTTCTGGTTACTGGTTTAGTGCAAGACAGAAATAGCAAAATAGTGGAACGATCTTCATGGGCAGGGAGGAATTTGATATTTTTTGCCCATATAAAGAAAGGAAAGGAAGCAGAGATAAGTAAAAGTGGTTTATGTACCATTGTCTTCATGACTTTGATCTTTTTTAAAAACAACATGTCATTTTATTCTGGTTCCATTAGAATGGGATGGAAATACAAAATATGTTCAAAAATACAATACTGCCCTCTGTCCACCCAAAAGCCAGTAGAGATTGTGTGAGATTAAAAAGCAGTTAATGTACATATTTCTGGGGATTAGAAGGGGCTAGAAACAGTGGTGAAATCAAATTATTTTTACTACCGGTTCTGTGGGCGTGGCTTGGTGGGCTTGGTGTGGCTTGGTGGGCGTGGCTTGGTGGGTGTGGCAGTAGAAGGATACTGCAAAATCTCCATTACCATCCCACTCCAGGGGAAGGATATTGCAAAATCTCCATTCCCACCCCACTGTGGAGCAGCCAGAAATGGTATTTGCCAGTTTTCTGAACTACTCAAAATTTCTGCTACCGGTTCTCCAAACTGCTCAAAATTTCAGCTACCAGGTCTCCAGAACCTGTCAGAACCTGCTGGATTTCACCACTGGCTAGAAAGGAATATTGTGGAAAAAATTATCTGACTGTGGATTTCTGAGGAAAAGATTTAATTAATTAATTAAATTTATTTGCTGCCCATCTTGCTACAATGCACTATTCCATAAAAAAGCATATTCAGGATATTTAAAACAGAATTATATGCAAATAAAGGGACAATGATCCAGTTATCAAAGGTGATTCTGAGCACTTGTCTTCTGTCCATCAGATTAGTAATAACATAAAAATCTCTTAATTCTTCAAAATACTACAAATGTATCTTTTGTAGTGATTTAAATCTGTAAGTAGTTAAGAATTGGAAATTTAAACAAGAATGTCTTCCCTATATATTTGCATGTCATACAACAAGACAAACTCACATACTGAAACTCAGTTTTTAAGGGGGAAATATCTGACATGAAGATAGTATCAAGAAGCCATTTTAATGTTTATAACTATTTTGATGTTAGGAATTGAACTGAACAAATCTTGAGTGAAGAACACCACAGAACTTAAAAACTGGTTTCTGAAGTAACTGTAATTATGGGAATTATCAAACAGTAAGTAACTTTCCCATAGCTATTTGATATTTAAAATGATAGCAGCAGATGTTTATTACTAAATGGAATGATGTGAACTGAGAAACTGAAGTGTACATTTGGTTTTACTGAAATGTTTTAAGTAATCACTTCAAAGCCTGTCAAATTCTTCTGTACATCTGTGTATCTTTCCTGAGAGATAAAGCAACTACACATTAGGTACACCTGGTCCGCAAAGACCTGTATGTAGGTATTTGTTGGCATAATAGATGTAATTACAGTGTGAGTAGACACTTAATGTAAGCATTACTGAAAAATTAATGCTTAGGTAATTGGCTCTTTTCCACTATTATATGCCAGAGTCAAAAAAGAAGCAACGAGAAAGGCAAAATATTAGTACAGTGCCTTTGGCAATCTAATATTGAATTGTGAAATTTCCAGAAACACTACATACATAACTATTTTATCTATATAATTTCTTTTAATTGTTCAATGAAAAGAATTAGCATATATGCTGAAGAAAATAGCCTGATTAGTAATAAAAATATTGACATATAGAAGTTCTTCGAGAGAATACAGGCTGCTGAAGGCAAGGTGAATAACATAGGTTGGTTTGGTGCATGGTTTGGCTTGTTGGTTCCTGTAGCTCAGGGGTGTCAAACTTGCGGCCCGCAGGCTGGATGCGTCACGTGCTGACCCCCCCCCAGTTTAGCGAAGGGGAAAAAAGTCCCGATACATCACGTGACGCCACCATGACGATGCAAGTTTGACACCCCTGATGTAGCTGGTCTGAAAATATATGAAGCATGTAGTCATACATAGAAAAAATACATTCACATACCTTACTTATAGATTTCCTACAGGCATCTAGTAAGCCACTGTGGACTGGCTAGGCTAGGCTAGGCTAGGCTGATCTGATTCAACATGGTTCATTATATGCCCTTAAAGTAATGAAACATGACTTCTATAAACTTTTGTATCAGCAATCCAGGAAGTGTGACTGTCTGCAGAATATTTTTTGGGTGGAAAACATGGCTTTGTATTTGGGACCTGTGAGAAGGTGCCCCTGAATTTCACAAAGCCCATCACCAGATGTATAGGGAACTGTACCTTCTTGTCATGACAAAACAGCCTCATAGGTTACTCCTTGGCCATGTTGCTTCCACAGGTTCAATATAATACTCCTTCCCACAGATAAGGGTGATCTGCCATCTTGAGGAATTATGCAGTCATGGCTGCTTCTATAATTTTAGCAGCTGTGTAATTACCTCCCTGAAGATAAGGTCAACAGTAAGATAGTGTCTATTAAGGGCAGATCTATGGAATCAAAAGTCAGTTAGCTCTAGAATGGAGAGAAAAATAGGAAATGGTTGGTTACGTAATAGGTTCACTTATTGTTTACTCAGTTACCTCAATCTGGGTGCACTCCAAATGCAGCAATTTTAACCTTCAGTATCACCATTCTTGCTATTGCTGAGGGTTCTGGGAGTTGAAGTTCATACATGAATGCCAATTATACACGCAGAATCGGCTTCTGTTACAACTCAAGGTATTTATTACAGTCCTAAATCCTTAACTCTAGTACCAGAAACATATTGTGGCATACAAACTTTTTAGGGAATGAAAACACAAAAGCTTATTTTTCAGATAATCCAGGAACACTAGTTCAAAAATAATCCATAAGTAGTCAGGATTCAATCCAGAAGACCTCCAGGGAATCCCAAGCAGATGGATGGTTAGAATAACAGAATAACAGTGTTGGAAGGGAGTTAGCAGGCAGTAGAACATTGATAGCCATAAAAACCAGTCATTGTGCAGGTTTCTTTAACTATAACTCTTTCTACTAACTTAACTGCTTGCTAAATCACATTTCTTTCTTTTGAATAGATGGTTTGACTTTCTTTGCTCTGCCATTCATAATTTGAGTAGCTGAGTTTCTGGATTAGATGATTTAGCTCACAGCTGCGGTTCTTCAGCTGTGAAGAACCATAGCTGAATGTTCTTCAGATCATTCTCCTGGCAAAGACTGAAGTGAGATTTTATTGGTCAAGTTCCTCAGTTCAGCTTCTGAATCTGAAGACTCAGGTTCAGGGGTGAGCTGCTGGGGGTTTGAAGGGTTTGGGAAAACCTCTAGCTAAGATTCTGTGCAGTTCAGAGAACCCCCAAATCCCACTCCTGGATGACCCTGCCCACTCCTCCCTCCCCTCCCAGGAGTCCTCACACGGCCCATTTTGGATACAGGTGTGTGCAGGGTGTGCACGGAGGTTTGGGGAGGGCGAAAAACGGGCCTACCGGAAGTTCAGGAAGGCCAGAAATGTGCCCGTTTCTGGTCTCCAGAGGGTCTCTGGAGCCCGGGGAGGCTGTTTTCACCCTCCTGGAAGCTTGAGAAAAGCCTCCGGAGCCCAGGGAGGGCAAAAATGCCCCCCTGCCGTGGTGCAGGAGGCCACACCCACCACGGCCACACCCAGCCAGCAACTGGGCAGAGAACCCCTTGCTAAAATTTTTGAAGGCCACCCCTGCTCAGGTTGATCCCTAACACTTATTTGGTAAGGGTGAATTGCACCATAAATGTAAAGGCAACAAATGTAAGGCCTTTGTTCCTTACCATTGGATGCTATCCTCTGTTTTAGTACATTACTATTCAGAAGGGTTCATGAACCATATATACATATATCTGAGGGTTATAAAAAAGTAAAATCATACACTGTAGAAAAACATTTTAGCATATCACCTTCTCAGCCAGAGTCTGTTAAAGTAATTGTAGCACTTTGAAAAAAGATTAAAAGATTGAGACAGGAAAAACTGGCACTGGCTAAGGAAGGAATAGGTAAGGTGGAAATAAAATGGAAATAAAAACAGCAACACTTAAATATACTTTTATGTACTGAATATACTTTTAATCATTTTTATTGCATTAGCTCCAAATGAAAACTCTTAGCAATCTAGTTGGGGTTTATTACTCTGGGGACACGAATAGCTTTTTTATTTCTTTGAGTTTGACCTAGTATTTTATATTAAATTTAAGGTGATTATGAAAGTACTTGCCTATTAATGCTGAGGCAAAAATTAAAATGTTTTGTCTAGCACATTGCCCAGAATTCTCCAAGAAAAAAAAAATGACATTAGGAATTGTTCTCATGTAGGGAGTGAGTGTCAATAGTAAATAACTGCAAATGTTACTTTGAAGATATTTTTTTCTTTTTTTTCTTTTGCTTTATTTCTGCAGTGTGATGGAGAGTTTGTTCTATCTTCCATTGGAACATGCAGAGTGTATGTGTGTGTCCATAATTAGCAAATTATCAGTGGCAGAAACTTTGAATTTGCAAATAACTCGCATGCTTAAGAACTGCTTCATAAGCCCAAAATGTGCACGCAAATAAGCACATCTTAGGGAAATGTTCATTTCATGTATGGTTAAATCAATACTTCGGGAAGATGTAAGTTAGAAAAAGTGGGATGGATTATTTGATTCCAATTGTTTTCAGAAGATTGGGAAAATATAGAATATATAATTCCATTTTAATATGTATTTTATGCAATATACAATACTGGGAAAAAGCTGGTTTTAAAAACTGCAGTGGTTATGGGGTCGCAGACATTACTTCTCCATTATTGTGGAAAAGTTGTAAGCATAGAAAACAAGGAAGGAGGTTGAACTCATGAAAATATAATCCAGTTTTACATCCCAGCTTTGGAGGGAAAAAATCCAACAAGTAGGTCCAACTAAACTAAAACTGAGGGAGATTTTGAACTGGAACAAAAGTGGTAGTTCTGATGCACTGTAAAAAATATGCATTTCCCTAGAATAGTTGCCAACAAAAATTGTATAAGGTAATATGAAATGATATACAGGAGTTTAGAATTGTACCTACTGATCTGTTTGGATGACTAGAAAGTGGATTCTGTTGGAAATCAATAAAGCATGTTTCCACTTAATGTACTGTATTATGGTTGGGTTATTGCTGGAGTAAAACTGGAAAGCTTAATGAAGTTTCAGAACATTTTAAGTGCTCTGTATTCATTATCATATATTTGTAGCCTTCTGACATCAGACCAAGAAGTCATCCGTCATTACAGTATAATTTATTGCTTCCATGATTTTCAGGAAGTGATAAAACATTTGAAGGCCAAATATATACATGATTTCAGCATACCTGTTAGACAGCAGATGCCGGGATAGTCTTCCATTAAAAATATTGCTTTTCCATACCAAACTGACATTATTTAGTACTTTAGCAGTTTTTTTTTTAAATGCTTAGATGTTCTTCATCACAGATTATAGTTTTCTTTTCATATATGGTATTAAAGATTTACTTATTTTTGCATACATATTCCAGATGTAATAACAGGTTCAGATCTTTAGAAGAGAATGTGAAAAATAATTTCAAAGTTTTGGAACCATTACATTTTGCCAGAAGTGAAGAGCAATTGTGGCATCTGGAACCTATCCTGAGCCCATTGCCTCTTAGCCTGTCTTTCATTCAAACTTGTTAATCTATTCTATTTCCATAAATTGCCCATGCATACATTGCATCTTACATATTTTCTCTTGGCAACCTAAGAGGCAGTGAAGGCTGAAGAAGACAATATTCAACCATTCTTAGAAAGACTTGGATAGGTCATGACCTTGTGACTGTCTGTGAAGTTTTAACTTTTAACATTTCAAAACATTTCAAATAAATAATAAAATAAATAAAAACAATATCTCAGTGGTAATGGTATACCAACTTTTTGATCTGTCACAGATCTCCGGGTATTGAAAATAAATCAAAGGTTATATTCTATATCTATTTCTTTTAGAATAGATTGTTGTTGTTAGTTGCGAAGTGGTGTCTGACCCATCACAACCCCATGGACAATGTTCCTCCAGGCCTTCCTGTCCTCTACCATCCCCCGGAGTCCATTTAAACTCATGCCGATTGCTTCAGTGATTCCATCCAGCCACTTCATTCTCTGCCGTCCCCTTCTTCTTTTGCCCTGAATTGTTTCCAGCATTAGGCTCTTCTCCAGTGAGTCCTTCCTTCTCATTAGGTAGTGGGTAGTAATAAGTTTATTTTTCCAACCACTTTGTCCTGAAAAGACGTTCTAGTGCTACTTCTAATTTGGGTCCATCCTTCATCTCTAGGATTAAGGATAGCTTTCTTTTATGTATAAGTCCTGGTTAATAAACTAAACAGAAAAGCACAATAAATCAGTAGTTTGAGAAAACTGAATTTAAGATAAAATTCCTCTTCAGTCAAGGTTGGCGTCTGGTGACAGAATATACTAGTATATTAGAAGACAACATTTAGGTCATTTATTTATTTATTTATTGGTTCGATTTTCATCCTTCTCCGGAGACTCAGGGCGGCTTACAATGTGTTAAGCAATAGCCTTCATACTTTTGTATATACCTGCTTAGTAGGGCTTTTTGGCCCCCCCTAACTTCAAGTGCAGGGGCAGGAGGTTTTAACACTGAAAGAAATTCCCCCCAAAATGTTGAGAGCCAGAAAGGATTATGCCTTTCTGGTGGAAGAATTGAGATACCGTCAGATACAGTATAGATGGGAAGTTCCAGCTGGTTTGGTGGTGAATTATTCAGGAGAAAGATACCGTCTCAATTCAGTGTGGAAGGCAAGAGATTTCTATACCAATGTATTAAAGGCTGGATGCCTCAGCCCCAGGAAACTAGAAGGAAGACAGAAATGGAGGGGGCAAGAAAGGGAGAGAAAGAAGAATTATTGGCACAGGCCCAAAAGGGTGATTTGATTATTCAAGAAGAATTAATACAATTTTCAACTACTGTTCAAGCTTTGGAGATAGAAGAACCTAAGGATCAAAGACAGACTCGAACGGCAGCCAGGCATCAAGAAGAATTAAGAGTGCAGCAACTCTTAAGCAGAAATGATTCAAGACACTACAAAAACAGAAGCAGTGGGAGGAGCAAAGCCAAAAGGTAAATGCATGGAGATTTCCAGCAGATGCTCCAAGTGCTTCAGAGAGCCAAGAATGGCAATTAGATTTTTGACCTGGAATGTTAATGGCCTAAATTCACCACAAAGAGGAGAAAAATATTTCATTATTTGAAACAGTTTAAAAATGATGTAATTTGTTTACAAGAGACTCATATTAGAAGTAAAGATAAAAAATATTTAATAAATGCAAGGTTAGGTATACATTTTGTTGCATCTGCTCCTGAGAAGAAGAATGGTATAGTTATATACCTAAAAAAGACTTAATTGCCAAATTAATTGAAGCAGATGATCAAGGAAGATTTATAGCAATTGAACTGTTAATAAAAGGAGAAAAATACTTTTAATTGGAGTCTACGCACCGAATCAACAACAGGAAAAAATTTATAAGCTTTTACATTCCAAGTTATTACAATGGGATTATAAATCATGCATTTTATTGGGTGATTGGAATGGAGTTTTGGACACTAAAAAAGATAAGAAGGGGCTCTTGCAGAACATTTCAACGCGTGCCAGATTGCCAAAATTGTTTTTTGAAATGATGGAGGATATGGAACTGAGAGATATCTGGCGAGAGAGAAATCCTGAAGAAAAAGACTTTACCTTTTTTTCTGATAGACATCAATCTTTCTCAAGGATTGATTTTATATTAATTACAAATGATTTCTTTTCCAGAGTGAAGAAGACGAAGATTTGTCCAAGAGTTTTAACCGATCATAGTCCAGTCTGGATGGAATTAGAGTATGGAAGGGGATCTAAGAGGTCTTGGAGGTTAAATGAAAATTTGTTTAGATATGAGGAAAATGTAAAAGAATGTAAAAAATTTATGAGAGAATTTTTTATTATAAATATGCATAAGGGTACATCTATGGAAATGGTTTGGGATGCAAGTAAAACATATATGAGAGGCATTTTGATATATTTAAATAATAAATATAGACGTAAACAGGGAAAAAAAAGGACGGACTTAGAAAAGGAACTCAAGAAAAAAGAACAAGCTTTGATATTGAATCCAGCAGATAAGAAAATAAAAGAGGCAATTAATTTATTGCGCGGGCAATTTAATATGTTAATGGCAGATCAGGTCGCAACTAATTTGCAATATGCTAGACATAATACTTTTTGTAATGCTAATAAACCAGGGAGATGGTTAGCATATTTGTTAAGGAAAAAGCAAAAGTCACGGACCATAAAGAAAATAGAATATAAAGGTAAAGAGGTTTATCAGCAAAATATGATTAAAAAAGCATTTTTAGAATTTTATACAAGGTTGTATGCTGGTGATAAAATTCAAGGTACAGATATAGATAGATACCAACAGAAAGAGTATATTCCTACAATTACAAAAGAGCAAAGGGAGGGTTTAAATCAACCAATAACTACTGAGGAGATTATGTCTGCAATTAAGCAGTTGAAAGTGGGTAAAGCTCCTGGGACAGATGGCTTGACAGCTGCTTATTATAAACATTTGCAGTTAGAAATGGTGGGACCACTTAAAGAATTATTTACTAATATACAATCTGGAGGAGATATACCCCCATCTTGGAGGACAGCTTATATTTCTTTGTTTCCAAAGGAGGAGCAAGACCATACCCAGCCAAAAAATTATAGGCCCATATCACTCTTAAATACAGACTACAAGATTTTTGCTAAAATATTAGCAAATAGGTTAATGACAGTCATGCAACAAATGATTCATAATGATCAAACTGGTTTTATAAATGGTAGACAAATGAAGAGTAATGTATGGCAAGTTGTTAACCTATTGGAGTATTTGGGGAAGAACAACCAAATCCCTGTGGTGCTGATATTTCTTGATGCAGAGAAAGCATTTGATCGATTGAATTGGCAATTTTTATTGAAAATAATAGAAAAGATGCAGTTTGGGGAACATTTCACAAAATCTATTAAGGCAATATATCAGAAACAAACAGCGCAAATAATAATTAATGGTAGTTTAACAGACACTTTTAATATAGAAAAAGGAACAAGACAAGGATGCCCTTTGTCTCCATTATTGTTTATTTTGACTTTGGAATTTTTGTTAAGTAAGATGCGTGGGTCGGACAAAATAAGTGGAATTAAGATTAGGCAGTATGACTATAGATTACGAGCATTCGCAGATGACTTGGTTGTTACTTTAACCCAACCATTACAGTTGGTTTTAGGTCTAATGGATATAATTATTCAAGCCTCCACATGCGCCCTGCACTTACCTGCATCCAAAACGGGCAGCATGGGGACTCCTGCGAGGGGTGGGCGGGGCCAGCCAGGAGTGGGATTTGGGGGTTCTCCGAACTGCACAGAATCTTAGGTAGAGGTTCTCCCGAATCCCTGTAAACCCCCAGCAGCCCACCTCTGCTTGATGATACCGGAAATGTTTGAAAACTTTGACAGAGGTGTTTCTCAACATTAACAACTTTAACATGTGTGGACTTCAACTCCCAGAATTCTGCAACCAAGTTGGCTGGGAAATTATGGGCACTGAAATCCACACATCTTAAAATTTGCCAAAGTTGAGAACACTGTTTTAGAGGATTACCCTATTCCTGAACTACAGATTGTTTTCTTATGTGGAACAACATCTCACAGTTTATTCCATATGAATTCTGGGGACTCACAGCATCATCATTCAGTCTTGTTCCAAACGTAGCTGTTTGGGAGAAATAGGGAGGCTGAGCTAGTTGTTAAAATATTTGTAAAAAGGTGACATTTTTGTCACTCCTGTTTTACTGGCATCTTCCTCTGCTTTCAGCACCTCCTCTCTTTCTCCCCCAGTATTTCTAAAATTAAAAAAAAAAATCTAACTATGAGGTCATTAAGAGTAAAAAAACAATTTGATGGCACATAATCAATCAATTGCTAAAAAATAATCCTCTCACATGGTTATCCTGTAGGAATATGGTGGCATTGGCAGTGATCCTTGAATAACTTGGTAATACATGCTATGCAGGTGGCTTAGTGGGATGCGGTGGCTCAGTGGCTAAGGCGCTAAGCTTGCTAATCGAAAGGTCTGCAGTTCAGCGGTTGGAATCCCTAGTGCTGCGTAATGGAGTGAACTCCTGTTACTTGTCCCAGCTTCTGCCAACCTAGCAGTTTGAAAGCACATAAAAAATGCAAGTAGAAAAATAGGGACCACTTTTGGTGGGAAGATAGCAACGTTCCATGCGCCTTTGGCATTTAGTCATGCTGGCCACATGACCACCGAGACGTCTTCGGACAGCGCTGGCTCTTTGGCTTTGAAATGAAGATGAGCACCACCCCCTAGAGCTGGGAACAACTAGCACATATGTGCGAGGGGAACCTTTACCTTAGACCTAACTATCTCTTTATCTCTTAAGTGTGGACATCTGCTATGCCTAGAACAATGCTTGGCCTCCCTCAGTCCTCAGCTCCCTGCCAAGTTCTGAATGGCTGTTGCAATAGTGGATTTTACTTACCTTCACTACCGTTTCGCTATTGGGAGTGCATGCGTGTGATAGCTTTGCAGAGCGTCCGTGATGACGCCCAGGTGGGTGGGCGGAGCTTCCCACCGCCATTGCTACTGGTTCGCCTGAACCGGGGCGAACCGGTAGCAATCCATCACTGGTCTGTTGCCCATCTGGAATATAGGTTCTTTGAGAAGAGTAACTATCAGCTCTCAGGAAAATGCTGTAGAGAGGAAGGGAAACCATGATACACTGTAGTTCGGATCTACAAAAGAAGAAAAAAAGCTTGTTTAATGGGTTCTTGGTGTGATTACTTACACATAACTTTACTCTCCACTGCTCTCTAAACATAGATAATCGCCATGGCAACTCTTGTATTTCAAGTTGCTTCCATTTGGGCTCACATCTTTCTTAAAGAAGTCCAAAGCCCAGCAGTGTGAGCTTACTCTTGTAAATCATTTTTGAGTGGACTCTTTTATTATTTATTGTTAGATCACCGTCAGAATTTAACAGAGAATGGAAGGCATGAAAAAAAGGGGGGATTCTTTTTCCTCTACTCCTCTGAAAAATATTTTAGATGTTTAGGCATATTTATTTGACATGTTTTAAAACAAAAAAGACAACATTGGATGTAATTCCTAACTTGGGTACAAAATAACTGCTGTTTCCCTAATGCATGCTACAAATTCCTCAGAGAGAGAGGAAAAATATTAAGAACAGCCTGGTCTACTTACACCACACAATTAAGTGGGTAATGGAGGAAGGGTTTTGTTGTATACTACAAAACCCAATTGATTGGCCACTGAATTAGCTCTGAAGGGTTCCCCCCTGGGGATGGGACTAAACCAACCTCTCCTGGTCCATTCATTATCCCCCTCTATCCAAACTACTTACTGGATTAGATCGAAATTCTAGGGAGGTCCAGCATAAAGCAGAATGTCTCCAGACCACCCATTTTGACCCAAACTCTAGGGTGAAAAAAAGGTGCAGAAATAATAACAACATTATATTTATGTTATATAGATAAATTATAACAAAATATAGTTAAAATAGTTTTTAAAATGTGTGTAACAAACTATCGTTGGCCGAGAAACTAAGATTATTGTTGCTATTAGTGCTATTGTGTGGTGATTCTCTTTCTCCTCTCCCTTAATTCTAATGATGCATAAACCTCCAAGACCGAGTGGCTGTGGCTTCCGGCGTCCCGATATAGCCAGCTGATGCCATCGCTGGCTATTGGGGGTGAATCACTCGCCCCCACGGAGAGGGCTCGTAACTTGGGCGTCCTCCTGGATGCACGGCTGTCTTTGGAAGATCATTTGGCGGCCGTGGCCAGGGGGGCTTTTTATCAGGTTCGCCTGATACGCCAGTTACGCCCCTTTCTAGATCGGGACTCCCTACGCACAGTCACTCAAGCACTCGTCACTTCCCGCCTGGACTACTGTAACGCTCTCTACATGGGGCTCCCCCTGGGGTGCACCCGGAGACTTCAGCTGGTTCAGAACGTGGCCGCGCGGGGGATTATGGGGGCGACGAGGCGCTCCCATGTGACACCTCTCCTGCGCGAGCTGCACTGGCTTCCGGTGGTCTTCCGGGTGCGCTTCAAGGTGTTGGTGACCACCTTTAAAGCGCTCCATGGCTTAGGGCCGGGGTATCTACGAGACCGCCTTCTGCCACCAATAGCCTCCCACCGGCCAGTACGCTCGCACAGAGTGGGCCTCCTCAGGGTGCCGTCCGCCAGACAATGTCGGCTGGCGACCCCCAGGGGGAGAGCCTTCTCTGTGGTGGCGCCCACCCTTTGGAACAACCTCCCCCCAGAGTTACGTACAATAACAGACCTCCGGATTTTTCGTCGGGCCCTGAAAACCCATTTATTCCAACTAGCTGGGCTGGCTTGAGTCAAACTTTTAAACTATTTTAAATTGGAACTGTTTTTAATTATGGCCAAATTATTTAATTATTTTAATCAGTTTTTTAATCTTTCTATGTCTGGATTTTACTTTGGCTGTGCACCGCCCTGAGTCCTATATTGGAGAAGGGCGGTATAGAAATTAAAATAAATAAATAAATAAATAAATAAACACCAATCCTGACTATTTTACAACCCACTTTTCCAAATCAACGGCTTTGTGGTTACCTTGATCCAGGCCAGGCCTTGAAGGTTTCTGGCATCTGTCCTATATTTAATGTAATTGAACTCCTGGCAGTGAGCTGAATTAATCTGCAATGCTGCATTCTAACCACTGCACAATGGTTAGAGTGCAGAATTGCAGGGTAATTCACTACTCACTGTCATGAGTTTGATTCTGACCGGCTCAAAGTTGACTCAGCCTTCCATCCTTCCAAGGTTGGTAAAATGAGGACCCAGATTGTTGGGGGCAATAGGCTGACTCTGTAAACAGCTTAGAGAGGGCTGTAAAACACTATGAAGTGGTATATAAGTCTAAGTGCTTTTGCTATTGCTTGATTATGTGCCAATTGTGCCATCAAGTCAATGCTAACTCTTAACAATCACAGATAGATCTTCTATATGATAACCTGTCCCTAAGCCAGTCTTTTAGGTTTGGTGCACTCATCACCACTGAAACTGAATCCATCAATTTGGGATTGATGGAAAAGATAATCCTTTTTTCTTTCCTTCTATCTTTCCTAACATTAGAACTTCTCCAGAGAGTTAGATCTTTGCCTAATGATCGCATAATATTTCTCCCATGATAGGCTCCATGTCCCATCATTTTTCTCATCAGGAAAGGTAACAAAACTCAGAACTCTTTTTGGCTTCCTCATTAGGAAAGCAACTTAGTTGTGTAAGTCTATGTTTGGGTAGGTTTGTAGATACAGTACAGGTAGTTCTTGACTTATGATCAGTCATTTAGAGACTGTTTGACGTTATGACGGACCTGTAACAGAATACTAATGATCTGGTTTCAAAGTTCCCATGTTGCCCCCACTCCCCATGGTCACATGACCACATTTCAGACTTTTAGCAGCCGGCCAACATTTATGGCCATTTGAGGCATCCTGCAGTCCTGTGACTGCATTTTACAACAGTTTTGTGAGAGACCAGCATTTTTGGCAATACTGGCCCATAGCAAACCATTGACCATGATTTTCACTTAACAACCATCACAAAAAAGTTGCAAAAAAAGTTGTTTTATGGCCATCACAAGTTGTGACCATTATGGGCAGGCTCTGTTAAAGACTACTTGTAGTAATTAGGAGACCTAATCTTCTAAAGTCTGTGCTGACCAATTGGCCCCCATCTTCACCCAAATCTTCAATAAATTGCTAGATATGTGCTATATTCCTTCTTGCTTCAAATGCTCTACTATCATCCCAGTGCCGAAGAAGCTCACCATCAAGGAACTGAATGAATACAGACCAGTTGCTCTAACATCTGTAGTTATGAAAACCTTTGAAAGGCTAGTGCTGTCCCACTTGAAAACCATCACAGATCCGTTGCTAGACCCCCTGCAATTTGCATACTGGGCAAATAGATCAACAGATAATGTTGTTAATATGGCTTTGCACTATATCCTACAACATCTTGAATCTCCAAAGACCTACGCAAGGGCCCTCTTTGTAGACTTTAGTTCAGCATTCAACACCATCATTCCAGACATTCTTCTAACTAAGCTAAACCAGCTAGCAGTATCTGAAGACACTTGTAAGTTGATCATAAGCTTCCTAACAGACAGGAAGCAGCAGGTGAAGCTAAGCAGAATCACATCAGATACCTGTACAATTAGCACAGGGCCCCCCAAGGCTGGGTGCTCTCTCCGTTTCTCTTCTCTCTATATACCAATGATTGCATCTCAAACTATCCATCTGTTAAACTACTGAAGTTCGCAGATGACACAACAGTGATCGGTCTCATTTGAAACAATGATGAATCCACATACAGATGGGAGGTTGAACAGCTAGCCTCGTGGTGCGACCAGAACAATCTGGAACTGAACACACTCAAAACCGTAGAAATGGTGGTAGACTTTAGGAGAAACCCTCCCATACTGCCACCGCTTACAATACTAGACAACACAGTATCAACAGTAGTGACCTTCAAATTTCTAAGTTCTACCATGTCTCAAGACCTAAAATGGAACCTAACATCAAAAACGTCATCAAAAAAGCACAACAAAGAATGTTCTTTCTGCGCCAACTCAGAAAGCTTAAACTGCCCAAGGAACTGCTGACACAGTTCTACAGAGGAATTATTGAGTCTGTCATCTGCACCTCTATAACTGTCTGGTTTGGTTCTGCAACCCAACAAGATAGACACAGACTTCAGAGGATAATTAGAACTGCAGAAAAAACAATTGCTACCAACCTGCCTTCCATTGAGGACCTCTATATTGCACAAGTCAAAAAGAGGGCTGTAAAAATATTTACAGACCCCTCGCATCCTCTTTCAACTCCTACCCTCAAAATGACGCTATAGAGCACTGCATATCATAACAACTAGATACAAGATCAGTTTTTCCCAAACACCATCATTCTGCTAAACAAATAATTCCCTCAACACTGTCAAACTATTTACTAAGTCTGCACTACTATTAATCTTGTCATCGTTCCTATCACCCATCTCCTCCCACTTATGATTGTATGACTGTAACCTTGTTGCTGGTATCCTTACAATTTATATTGACTGTTTCCTAATATGATTTGATTGCTTATTTGTACTCAACATTAAGTGTTGTACTTTATGATTCTTGACGAATGTATCTTTTCTTTTATCTACACTGAGAGCATATGCATCAAGACAAATTCCTTGTGTGTCCAATCACACTTGGCCAATAAAGAATTCTATTCTATTCTATTCTAATCCACCATTGGCAGTAGCCCTTCCGACATGCTCTCTGGCATCACCTTCTGGTCGAAAAGGGTATCACTAGCTTGCCCTATTATGATACTCAAAACTAGGGCATTTAGAATGAGCAAGTGTTGCAGACTGCCTAATGTTTTACAAGAATATGCTTCTATTATGTTATTTATATTCTAAGTTGTACTGGATCTGATTGTTGAGGAATTTTGCTGAAAATGATATTAGAAATAATTGCATTCCTTCTAATGATAGTAACTTGTGTTAGCTTCAAATGTAGTTCCCCATTTTGTTTTAGTGTCAAACTACTATGCATGCAGATGTTTGCGGATGTTACAACAAAATTCATCACTGTAATTTAAATGCAGGATGCAGGAACTAAAGAAAAAATATCTCCCCCACCCCACCTCTTTCTTCTAAACAGAGAATAGTTGGTTAGACATGTCAAAAAATGAAAAGGAAAAATAAGGCAGACAAAAGAAATGGATTTGTGTCTTGGATAAAAAATGCTTATGTTTTCCTTCAGATTAGAGATTTTAATCTCTTTGTTTACAGTTCAGAAATCTTTCTCCAATTTATTCTTGCAGCTTCAGTGATATATTATCAAAGATCTGAGAACTTTTAAGGGAAGATGGCAGGGCAGAATTACTCAAGAATAAATATATCCCCTCTTATTAAGTTGAAATCTATGATCTATGAGGGAGATCCACGTGTTTCATATATTCTGTTTTAGTAATTAATACAGCACTTCCAAATTAATATAAGCAATATATTTTATTGAATTAAGATAGATTCTTTCAGAGCATATACAGACATTCCTTTCTTTGTCTCCAAAAATCCACACTGGCTGAGTTTATCACATAAAACTGGTTTGTTTAAATATAGCTTGTTGAACAAGCCATGGTGGCCTCATTCACATTTCAAGCTGAGCTATAAACTACGGTTTACAAATCGCACTCCCACCATATGTTCATGCATCTTGCTCAGATAAAATTGAAACCACATTATTGGTTAGCATGATATGAGCCATGCTGGTATCATTCCACCAGGGACCATGTGATTGATTGAATTCCTTTCTGCAAGGACAAAAGGGTGTCTGACTAGGGACAGACCAATTCAAACCTGCATGCCATCTTTTAGATCCCACATAAAACTTTGGGACCATAAGGTCCAATATTTTCCTGGACATTAAACGTTCCCACCATATTACCTTCTAATACAGTGTTGGCGAACCTTTTCGGCACTGAATGCCAAAACAGAAGCATGCACAGGGGGTGGGGGTGGGAATACAGGAAACTGGAAGAGCAGTTCCCCAGTGCACATGCACACTGGGAAGCTGAGCTTCCAGTTTCCAGCGTGCGGATGCACGCCAGTCACCTGGTCTTCCAGTTTCTGGTACACATGTGTGCACAAAGTCCAGCTGGCCAGCATGCATGTATGTGCTGGAATCCAGAAGCGCAATGGGCATTAGCTGGCATGTCCAGAGAGATGGCTCTGTGTGCCACTTCCGGCACGCGTGCCATAGGTTCGCCATCACGGTTCTAATATATGCTAACCAGTGCAGCTAGTGTAAATTAATTTCGTCCATTCCTTTGGCTTTAGCATCAGAAAAATTGCCCCCCCACCTCAAAAAAAATAAAATCAAAAGGAAAACAAAGTAAGGCTAGGAGGATGTTACTTGATTAGTTGGAGACTCCAGAGTTGGGGATTCCCACAGAATAGAGTAGGCTACTCTGCCCCTGTATCTTACAACAATTTGGAACGCTTCAGTTGCTGGTTACCAGATATGATGCAATTCAAAGCGCAAGACAACAACCAGCTTTAGTTTCACCTCTAAATCCTGGATCCCATAAGGGTGAGTCAGTAAGACATGAAGTTTGTTTTGGATGACATATTATAAATAAGTTGCATGACGTGGGTCTAGCTATGAACATCCTTCTACATTAAGTCTCACTTAAGCCATTGTTCTACAATTTAGCACCTTGCCTTACTGCTTCTGTATCCATTTGGATTAACTCCTTAGTCCTCTTTGTCTCCAACCGAAACATCACTGAAGGACTTGAAGCTAGATTTTCTCTCATTTCGTCTCTAATGCTGTTGTTTATGACCCTCGCCACTCCCTCCCTTATACCTTTATCTCCTCCACTGCTGAAATATTGATTGTAAATTCCTTGGGGAAAGGAATTTCTATCTTTCCTTATCGTGTTGTTCTGTAAAGCAGGACTGGAGAATTGTTTTGAGATTGTAAGCCTATACTGAAAGCTGCATAAATGAATATGAATAATAATCATAACAAAGATGAATAAATGAATAAAGTCACGAATTGCTCATTCCTGGTGTGAATTTCTGAACAGTGGAAAATATTAATACCGGTAGAGCTAGGGATCCATTTTTATTCTATAACTTCATTTGCATCCTGCATCTTTTAAACAAATTGATGAAATAGAACTTTCTAAATTAACATGCAGACCAAAACAATTTTCTTTCAGATTGTGTATGTTTCTAAAATTGTTTTTGAAAGAGTTCTCTACCCCCAATAATTACAAAATGTGTATGTTTTGAAGATGAATATGAAAATATAAAAGTAAATTTTCATACTTTTTCCTTTAATTTCCATATGGACTAAAAATGGGTTGGATAAGATTTAGGATTAATTGGAACTAGATCAGGAGTAAGCACAACTGAATGCAGAGGGACATTTAATTTAGCATATAACAATGGAATATGTAGTGAAATATTTTCATACGGCTAACTATTATATATTATGATTACTGCAATCAGCTTTCTGGAGTCTGGACTGATCCATTTTTTTCTTGAATAACTTTGGTTTATTTTCATGTTAAATATAAATCACCTTATAGGGGAGATGGATGGCATAAAAATTAAACAAACAAGCAAAAAAATAATAGCAGTAGCACTTAGACTTATATACTGCTTCATAGTGCATATTGCCTCCAACAATCTGGATCCTCATTTTACCAACCTTGGAAGATTGGAAGGCTGAGTCAATTTTGAACTGCTCAGGATCAAACAGAGTTAGCCTGCAATACTGCATTCTAATCATTGCGCCACCATGGCTCTTAAATAAACTTGTTTCCAGATCCATCTGAAATGCATCTATTGATCTATAAATACTAAATAATAAGGAATTGGCTGAAACAAGCAAAGACATTTTCTTCCCCTATATGTATGCCTGGATTTTTTAATCAGGTCGTGACTGGCTAGCACTAGCAAGATAATCTTTCCAGCAGTAGTTCCTAGTTATGAAATGTTCTCTCCGGTGGGATTCACTTGTGCATCATGTAATGATGCTTTTGGTACCAAAAGAAGACTTCCCTGCAGGCTGTTAGCCTTAGAAATAATTGACTAGTTTTTTTTTCTCATGGGCAAATCCTAATTTATTTATATTCTTTTCACCTTGGTTTATGCTGTTGTTAATATAGAGATTTTTATCATCTTGATTTTTATTGTAAGCTGTTCAGAGAGCTGAGGTTACTGCTCAGTATGAATGTTGCAAAACAAATACCATATGTTGTGTCACAAATGTACAGTTACACTGCTTAGTCAGTTGCTCTCACAAATTCACGAGACAACTCTGTTTACCTTCTGTAGTTTTGCTTAGACAGAGGAAATTGCTAATGATAAACTGATGAAGCCATATTATCTTTCCAATTATTTAAATGTCTGATATCTTTCCTCTGGATTCTCCTCTGGATCAGGAAATTCTGTTTCACAAAACATAACAAATAATCTCCTGATTATTATTTCCCTTTTGTTTTTACAAGCAGAGTTTCCCTTCCCCTGCGAGTACTAAAAAGGGATTTATCCATGCCTTTGACGGCTGGTACAGATTTATCCACTGGAAGCCACCATATGTGAGATGTATGGCTAATTCACAATGAATCTATAAATACATTTCATGCTGTTAGTAGCCTAGGGGACCACTATATTTAATTCCCTGGCCTCTATTTAATCTCTCTTTCTGGTCTTTGCTGGTCTTTTATTTTTCCTGATGGACGGAATTGGACTTGGAAACTGTCATTGCAGCAGGTGGAGTTTTCTAATTCTGGGTTTCCAAAGTAGGATCTTCTCCCTGATCAAAAAGGAAGAGGTATGATGCCTCATATGGTTCTTGGGATACCTTTAAGAATCTCAGCTTAGGTCATCAAAAGGATACAAAACTGTATCAATTTTGAAATACTGCATAATTTTATAAAACATTTTATAGCCTCCTCTGAACATATCTTTATAGTCTCCTCAGAACCTATTTTCCAGTTTTCTTTCAATGATGCAATATCTACATGCTTTTATGTATCTCAGTTGCTTGCTCGCATTGGAATATGCAATATGAATAACAGCTGAGAGGCATAATAGTATGCAGAGGCATCAAAAGAAATTAGATACTTATATAGAAGTTTATATGGAATGTCCTTAGAACAAAAATGGCACAATAGACTATTGGTAATTTGCTCCAACCAATTATTTTTTTTTTCATTCTATACTGATTGAATTATCAAGCTGTTTAGTGATTTGTAGGAACTTTCTCCATCATAGTAGAATCACAACTAACCTATCAACCTAAACTGAGAAAAGGTATTTTGAGTTGTGAAGGTCACATAAGCCTATTAAAGTGCTACTCATCCACAAGCATAGATAGATGGATAGAACAATGAAAGTAAAAGCAAACTTTGTTGAAGTAGAATATCCCCATTTAGGATTCTAGGCATCAATGAATGAACCATACTTTTCTTTGGCACTTAAGTTTTAATTATTCGATGAAAGATAAGAGATGTACTGTAGTACACGGGAGACATTATTTTAATGTTTGGGAATTTAATTCCCAAACATGGCCAACATGTAACCCTACACTAAGTCATCAGATAGTTTCCTAGTGGGAGAGAGAATTCCTCAGATAGTAAGGCTGAAAACCATTGAGGCCTTTAAAGCAATGGTGGGAGGCTGCCGATTTAACAACTGGTTCGATGATCGCATGCCTAATCCGCGCTGTGCGGACAGGTGCAGTTTTACAAATGCTAACCTTCTGTGTTATCACTTGGGAGTAAGCCAGCTGAGGCATGGCAATCCGCTCTGCTGTACCAATCAGATGAGAAGATAAAGGTAACTAAAGCGCAGGGGTGGGTGGGCGGGCCAACCTGATCGCCAGAGCAAACCGGTTCACTCCCAGCTGATAGTTGGAGCTACCGGTTCTCCCGAACCGGTCTGAACTGATAGAATCCCATCCCTGCTTTAAAGATTGGTAGAACAGCAATTAGCAACCACCATAGCTCTTTCAGTTTAGATATACGAACTTTGTTCATGCAACAGTCAAAGGGTAACAACAGTTGCTACCCTTTCTGAATTTCTTGGCTGGATGGCCTGGTTGCAGTAACCCTGAAGCCAAATGTGCAGGAAGGAAACAGCTAGCAAGGAATTACCTTCATTCACTTTGGGCAAGTGTCCCTGGCTTGACATATCCTTGGTGTTGTATACAGTAATTCTAAGTCAGAGCACTTATATAGGGAGACATATCATGTGAGAATATGTTTCCATCTTAGACCACTGCAGGCAGAATACGCAGTTCAGCTTCTGGGTATACAGAACTTACATTTTGTTGTATTTAGTAAAAATGAAAATTGGAATTTAAAGAGTTAAAAGATTGAAAAGATGTACCTGCCTGTATTCTCATTTTCAAGAAATCTATGGCAGACTTTCCATTTTTAAAGTGGATTGTCTGAAAAGCAAGCCATTCATTCAGGAAACTGCAGTTTTCCTAACTGAAGCAAATAGTAAGAAGCAATAATGCAAAAGTAAAATTGCAAGAGGTTTTGTTTTAAGCAAATCGTGCTTGGAAAGTATGTTGAAGAGATGATAGAACTTTTTATAAGCTGTTTTTAAAGCACAAGTGATAAAAGTAGGAGGAAGAAGCACCCACCGACAGCGCCCTTCCAATGTACCAGGTACTCTATCATTTGATACAGCAAAAAAAAGAGCATCATTTGCGAGCAGATGACTGGGGATGTGAACATAAGGTTAATGCTTTTGAACATGCAGCTGATAAGACTTCAAAACATTTCATGGGTTTTGCTCTCGGATAGAAAACTATTCCAGAAATTTAGAAGATCAGGAGTAAGAGGTAACTTGTTTAAAGTGAGATTTGACAGCCCCTGTTATCGTGACTGTTTCCTGAGAAACAGTTTATGGAAGGTGGTTTTACGATGCATTCCTGAAACACCTTCAGATTTCAAATATGCAATATAAACCACCTTATGAAAACTTCAGAATCAGCCTTGATTTATAAATAGTTCCACACCTACTTTAGGTGTAAGGGAATTTTTGAGATCAAGTGGCCACTTAAAGAAAACAAACGCACAGGTTAACATAGAAGGACTTGTTTAAGGACCTGAAATTTCCACGCTCAAGAGACCACCTCAAAGATTAAAGCTTCCTTTGGTAAGAGCATGTAGAACAACCATTGACTTGAAGCAAAAAATACCTCGTATCCTTATGTGGTCTCTCTATCTCTCCCTCCCTCCCTCCCTCCCTCTCTCTGTGTATACAAACATACAAATATTCCCCTTGACATGGCTGCTGTCTATTCTGAGTTGACCTTCTTCCAACTCTTCTAGCAGGCATGTGGTTCAGCATCAGTCCTTCTGTCAAATTCATTTCTTAATATTCTATTTTTAGTCTAAAGAAGATAGAAACTAAGATACAACATGGGCACAGAAGGCTTCAGTGTCAAAGTTCAATGTAAGATGGATTCTACCAAAAAATCTGTTTTAGGTAAGGCTTACAAAGACCACCCCCCCACCTTATTTATTCCTTACTCCCCAACTTTAAATATGGGAATATGGTTATGAAACAGTGAAATCCAATCAAGTCCAGTTTTTTATGTGCCTCCGCCTAATGGACAGAATCTTGCCAAACTAAAATTATAACTCTGTACCCTAATAGATATATCCGGAGAAATTCTAGGGTGTAAGTACCTCAAACCTTTTCACTCCTCACCCTTTCAGCTCAGGGTTACGCAGTCTCTTATTCCGAGTCAAAATCCCTCCTTCCAATTGCTTTTCCATGTATCACAGGCTTAATTTTAGTCCATAGATATGTATAATGGTAATTGTGAATTTTGGGTGTTTCACACTGCAAGTGAAACAATGACACTCAAAAGTAATAGAGTGATTTTTTGTTATACTGGAGAAAGCACTCTAGGTGTGCTGATCATACAGAAATATAATAAATGTAGAGTCCTTGATGCTCTCCAAGCTTGGTTGTTTCCTTGCAACGGTTTCATTACCTGACTAGACAACATCATCTGCGGTAATGAGTGTAGATTTTGCTCTCTGTTTATATACAGTGGCTTGCCTTGTCAATTGTGGTGAAGTGGTGGTAGTTTTCTGCTTGTTAGTTTCTTGATTGGGGTATTGTTTGCTGCTTGAGCAATGTTGGCTGCTGGTGTTTGCCACTGTTTATATGGGTGTTGGCTGCTGGAAAGGATATGTTCTGGTTTTTCTGTTTCTTTCTTAACCTTTTAATTGTTTTATTTAAACTTCTGTAGCAAGTAAAATGATTTTTAGAAACTGCTTTTAAGACTGCAAAGAATTCTAACTGATTAGCATCATTTATTATCTCACAATACATGGACAGATTCAACCATAGTGTTATCTGGAAAACCATGGACATCTTAGAGACTAAGCTGAATCCAAAAAACACTAGGCAATTTAAAACCACAGGACTTGCTATGGAAACCCAAGAAAACATAAGGCAGACGATCGTACCACAGATCAGAAGAATACAGAATCAGAACCAACTTAGAGCAAAAGACAGAGCAGCCCTCAAAAACCTATAGAAAGACCAAACCATCACCATCCTCCCACCAACCAAAGGCAAAAATCACAATTATCATGGATGGTATGCAATACATACAACAAGCTAAGAATTACTGTAAGACAAAGAAACCTACATCCCCCTCAAATATCAAACCAATATAGAAACTTGGACAACTTGATTGAGATAACCCAATAAAGGTCAAGCCACAAAAGAATAGATGAAAAATAGTAGACCAATCCTTCCATGCTTCTATGAACATACAAAAATAAACAATCCCACAATGTCTCCTTGTCTAATTGTATAGAGACCAAGGACCTCAACATTCAACACAGCCACAGAACTTACCAAAAAGCTTGGACATTTCACAAAGGGAAGCAAATATATTTATTAACTCCCTACAATATTGTCTCCAGAGAATCAAAGCCATGAAAATAGAAGATGAAATTATAGTTTTATTCGATGTCACAGCACTCTTTACGTCCATTGATCCAGAACTAGAGACGGTTTTAACATTGTTTAATAATCAAAGAAAACATTTCCAAAACCCCAAAAAAACTCAGAAAAGTGTGGCCATGCCAGGGGTGAAATGCTCCTGGTTCGGACCAGATCGCCCGATCCGGTAGTGATGGAGGCGGGTGGTTCGGAGAACCGGTAGCAAAAATTCCTGCCCCCCCCATTGCCCAGCTAATTTTTAAAAGCATTTTTTCTACAACCTCTTTGGCTGAAAAAATGCTTTTAAAAGTAAAAAAAAAAAGCCTCTGATGATCGTGTGGCTCAGCTGGGATCATCAGAGGCTTTTAAAAGCATTTTTTCTACAACCTCTTCGGCCAAAAAGGTTATATAAAAAATGTTTTTAAAGGGAAAAAAAGCCTCTGCTGATCAGGCAAGTCAGCTGGGATCGTCAGAGGCTTTAATAAAAAAAAAAAGCTTCTGCCGATCAGGCAAGTCAGCTGGGATTGTCAGAGGCTTTAAAAGCATTTTTTAAACAAATGGTTTTAAAAGTAAAAAAAAATAAAGTTGGCCACGCCCACTCAGTCATATTACACCCCCCCACCAAGCCACGCCCACAGAACCGGTAGTAATAAATTTTACATTTCACCACTGGGCCATGCATGCAACCCAATCAGTCTCTCTTTTCATTGTTGCTCTGCCCATTGTGGTTTTCACCTTGGCAGAAAATGTTGAGTGCAGTATCTGGCTACCAAAAGACTGATCACTGTCAAACTAGATCAAGGATTGAAGCTCTAGGGACTATAAACCATCCCCACACCAGATGGTTTAAAGCATGGTTGTCCAACCTTTTGGCTTGCCTGGGCTGCACTGAGTGAAGAAGAATTGTCTGCCTATAAAACACATAACTTACTTAACGTATATAAATCATGCAATATTAAAAGTTTACAGTCTTGTAAACTACTAACATTACTAACTATCTAGGGCTATATGTGGTTTGTGGGAGGTTGGACATGCTTGGTTTCATCCTCCACTATACTGCCATGCTGGGAACAATATTGGTCAGGGGTGTCAAACTCAAGGTCCAGGGGCCAGATCCGGCCCACGGGGTGCTTATATCTGGCCCATGGGGCCACCCTGGAAACAGCAAAGGACCGACCCGCAGTGCCTTTGCCAGCAAAAAGGGAGCTCGGGAGGGCTGTGTGCTCTGTTTTCGCTGGCAGAGGGTTGCAGGAGGCTGTCTCAGCCAAAAATGGGGCTCACAAGGGCCACGGGCAGAACTCCCAACTCTGTTTTCGCTGGCAGAGGGTTGCAGGAGGCTGTTGCAGCTGAAACAGAGGAGCCCATTTTCACTGGCAGAACCGTCAGGCCACCACGGACCCCCAACACGAGTAACGTCAAGCTGGCCATGCCCATCCCAGCGCCCCAAAACCAAACACAACCCTCATATGGTCCTCAATGAAAGTGAGTTTGACACCCCTGATATTGGTCATGAGAAGTCTAATTCATCTAAGGCAGTGGTTTTCAACCTTCCTAATGCCGCGACCCATTAATACAGTTCCTCATGTTGTGGTGACCCCCAACTAGGGGTGGGTTCTAATTTTTTTTTACTACCGGTTCTGTGGGCGTGGCTTATTTTGTGGGCATGGCTTGGAGGTCATGTGACTGGGTAGGCGTGGCTAGCTGGTCATTTGACCAGATGGCCATGGCTATGTGTATAGGGACGACTCAGAGGGCTGAAAAAAGTCATTTCTGACAGGTCCTCGCACTTTTGACTGGTCCTCACACTTATGACCATCCTCACATTTATGCCTGTGCAGCATTCTTAACAACCATGTCACTCATTTCACAACTGCTTCTCTTCAACATAGTATAAATTCGAGGACTGGTCAAAAGTGCGAGGACCAGTCAAAAATAACTTTTTCAGCCCTCTGAGTAGTCCATATGCATAAAAGGATACAGCAATAGAGAGGGATGAAGGAAGGGAAGGGAAATTAGAGGAGGAGTGAAGGTAAGAGAGGGAGGAAGAGAGGAGGAGAAGGAGAAAGAAAGAGGAAGTAGGGAGAAGAAGAAGAGGGGGGGGGAGAGAAAGTAAGTAAGAAAGAAAAGACAGAGGTGGTAGGTTTGAGGAGAAAGATTGCTGTACAATAAAAAAGATGAAAGGGAAGAAAGCCAACCCCAAACAAATATTAAGATATTAAGATAAAGAATGAATTGTTAAACTTTAAAGAATAAAAGAGAACAAATAGGAATAAATAGCAATAATTAGAAACACACATACAAACATACAACGTATTTTCTTTGAACAGAGTATTTGGCCGGTTCACAAATTTAAACAGTTGTAGGAGGTTAGCACCTACCCCTTTCCTAGAAGAATGAAATATTTTGGGAAATATTAAAAAGGCAGAATATTATATTTCCCTGGATGAGAAATGGAGAAGCATATTTTACAGACAAAGCAGCTCCCACCTTCCTGCCCCCCCACCCTTTGTTAATGGGCCAGAGGCAGAAAGTCAATCCTTTGACAAAGGACATTTGCAACACAATAGCAACAGAAACTAACACAATGGGCCCCATCAAGCCATGTGATCCTGTCCACCATTAAACCATCTTTCCAAGCAGTCTCCATGTTTCCAGTGTCTTTTTCCCTACTTGGAGCAGAACCCAGAAGGATATTTCTTCCAACACAGTATTTAGTCATTTCAATTAAATTTACAATTTCTATATTTCCTTTTTACCATATTTATTCCTCATCTATTTTTTTAAAAAACCAATATTACCCTTCATCCTCATCTCTAATCTTAATTAAATTCAATTTTTCCCTTCTATTCTATATTATACCCCTTCCCATTGTCATCTATTTTTATATCCATTCTCACATTGGTTAATTATGTAATACAGTTGTTTAATACAAATTCAACATTTTAATATAAATCAATTAGTTATATAACTATCTTTTTTGTATATTAATCAATATGAACATGAATATTCCAATTATTTCCATGCAATCCAATTTCTTACAAATCAATTAATTTACCAATACTAATAAACCAAATAATTTCCCCCATATATTCCTCCAAACCACAACCATTTCTGCTTTCAACACAATATACAATTAATAGTATCTCAATTATTACAATTCCCTAAACAGAGCTTTTTTGTGTGTGTGTTTTAAAATCTTGCCCTAAAATCTTGCCCTAAATTTCCCATTGTTTGCAGTTTTGCACCTACCTTTTTTGGTGAGGAAAAAGAAAAAGAAATCTCTCTGCCTCATTTTGTCACGTTGCAGAAAAGACCCTTCTTTAATTTCAATTTCACCATAGGTAGGGGGAAAAACCTTGCTCCAGGAATTTACCTCTTTGCAGCTAGCTCTTTGAAGCCCCGTGGCAAGAATTTAAAGTTTTTTTTTCCCTCTAGCCACCAGCTGGGACTCCGGAGGCAGCAATAGATTGGGAGTGGGCGGGGTAAGCGAACGGCGACCGGGCGATCCAACAGAGGCAGAGGGTGAGTGAAGGCGTGGGGGGGGCGAGAGAGGGCTTTGGTGACCCCTGGGAAATGGCCGTTCGACCCCCAAAGGGGTCGCGACCCCCAGGTTGAGAACCGCTGATCTAAGGATACCATGTTTGAAAAGTCTGTACTAGAGCACTACTGCTAGCCAGATTGAATAGAATGTGTCAAATGAATACATCAATTAACCAGGTATAGTGCATATTATTGTTTGTCATTGTTTACGTATATCATATACGGCCTTCTCTGTGGGGGCACCTACTATCTGGAACGAGCTCCCCCCAGAGATACGGAGGATCCCGGATCTGCACACTTTCCGCCGTGTTCTTAAGACCCTCCTATTCCAGCAGGCCGGCCTGGCCTAATTTTCTCCCCTTTCTTTTAAATCTTTTAAATTTTTTAAACTGAAATTTTAATTTGTTTTTTAAATTATTGGGAATTTTAATTGTCTCGGGCAAAATTATTCAATTTGGTTTTAATTATATTTTTTAACTTTTGTATTTATGTGTTTTATTTAGTGCCTGTTCACCGCCCTGAGTCCTTCGGGAGTAGGGCGGTATACAAATCTAATAAATAATAATAATAATAATAATATGGATAAGAAGAGATGTTAAGTTTCTTTCTGCTTTGGTGCCCCAACTGAGAAAATGCACATGGTAAATATGTGTGGATTACACTAGTTAACCAATGTTAATGTGATATATGACTGAAGCTGAAGTTATGATGGGTTGCTATGACCCTTCTCTAAGTAGCTTCAATTACTCAAGTGATCTCTTGAGAAGGGAATGAGGGCAAATGTTGAAATTATTCCAAATTGCTAGTTGAACTTACGATCTGGCTCCATGTGGGAAGCGTGGGCAGCCCAACACATTTTCTTGCAGGTATACAAGGCCATTTTACTGATAGCTCTAACTAATTTTAGCTTGGGAAAACAAACAACTGTGGTTTTATTCAAAAACTGCAGTCATAACTACGTCTTGAGTGACCTCTTAAGTAATCTTGATTCTGACCTCTTTCCCTCGATCACCTTCCACAGTAGAAAAATGGACTGAAATGCCCTCTCTCAATTCAAGTGGGGGGAAGAAAGTAAATATCATATATATGACACTACAAGATGAAACAGGTAAATTTGAATTTAGTTACAGATTAGCCCTTAACATAAGAACGATTCAATTTGTAATATTTATAAATATTAATTATAGCAATAATTAATTCCATATCTGTGTTTTTGCTATTCTACAATATATTATGTCACATGCAGTCTTAAATTACAGGTTATCTGGATGATGGGGGAGGAAAAGGGTCTTGGGGCAGAATTGTAATATGCAAATTAATAATTGATTAAGAGGTTACATCACTTCTTGCAACTTCTAGGAACAAAAATGCTCTTTCCAAATAATATCTTTTTAAGCCTGTCTAAAACAAATGGCATTAGAATCTCTAATGTATATCTGCTTGCAATTTATAATTATTAGTACAATAAATTCAGGTTAAAAATATTTCATTCTTACCTATTCTTTCAAAGTGGATCTGTGCTTGTGTTATGAAATAGAATGTGACTTTCATTTTTGGAAAAGGGACCTGTTAACGGATGTTTTCAATGGGGTAAATAGAGGTAGTGGATAATCCCATAATAGTTCTTGCTAGTCATTAGCCTTTGATCTGCGTCTCCACTTAACTGTCATGGTGAATTTCTATCCTGCCTATGTGAATTCTATGGTGGCTTTGGTGCAAGAAAATGTGCAAAAATCTGCAAGGAATACAACATTTTAGTAAGGAAAAAAGGTATAGAGTAGAGCAATTACATATATAATATTAACTGTATATGTAGTGCATTTCATATAAGAATGGCACAAATATAATCAACTCCTTATTTCAAAGAAAATCTTAATTTTGCTTGCAAAACTTGGTACTTATCCAATCCAAGCTTTTTAAAGATTGGCCAACTGCCAGAGTCAGAGGGAGTTGGATGCATATAATCTAATAATAATAGTCCCCCCAGTGAGGCACTACCTTGATGTGGTTGTGGGACTTGCAATAAGCTCTGAGGAGGATGAGAGCTATGACAAAGGCTCAACCATACTGGACAGGTCACATCAGAGGAGCCAGAAAAAGTGTGTTTCTTCTATAAACAATATGGTGAGACATAATTTACAGAAACTCAGGATTGTTGCTCAAGTCAGCAAGGACTACCCTAGCTGTATTGTGTTTTGTGTTGGAATTCCTGGACATCTCGTGACAAATAGGCTACAGGATTTAGGACTGTTGGCTGAGTAACCAGGGCCAGCTGCTGAACGACTACTGGAAGAAAAATTGTTTACTCTTCACAAATATACAAAAACTGAAAAGAAAGAAATAATATTCTGCTATTACAAATCAAGTTCAGCAAGAAGAGGATATCTGGCAAGAATGCACAATTCTGGAAAGAACAACTTCCAGAATCAGAAATAACAGAGGATGGCAGTTTGACATTGATTTATAATTCAAAATAGATACACCATTATATATATATATATATATATATATATATATATATATATATATATAGGCTTTTAAAAGCATTTTTTCTACAATCTCTTCAACTGAAGAGGTCGTAAAAAATGCTTTTAAAAGCCTCTAACGATCCCAGCTAAATTGCCTGATTGGCAGAGGCTTTTTTTTCTTTTAAAAACCTCTGACGATCCCAGCTGAGCCACGGGATCATCAGAGGCTTTTTTGTACTTTTAAAAGCATTTTTTCGGTCGAAGAGGTTGTAGAAAAAATACTTTTAAAAATAATAAAAAAGCCTCTGATGATTGCGTGGCTCAGCTGGGCATGGGGTGGGGGCAGGGATTTTTGCTACTGGTTCTCCGAACCACCCGCCCCCATTGCTACCGGATCGGGCGATTTGGTCCGAACTGGGAACATTTCACCCCTGTATAAAAGCAAAATCCACTCACTCATAACAAAATCTCCAGAACGATAAAGCCTACAAACCTGAAATTTGGCATGTACATTCTTCTTGGCTTCTAGGTGCTCGCTAAGAAAGGACTTTTCGAAATGACCATCAGATCATTAGTATTTCATTTACAATATATTCATATACAGTATATTAACAAGTTCTGATGCTAAGGAGTTAGACGTTCTACTCCCCCTCCCGACCTGAAAAGTTCCAACTGCCATTTGCCTCACATTCCGTTACCTCAGTTCAAACTGGCAGACATTCCACTCCTTCACTCAGGAGAGGTCTGGGGCTCCTTACAGTACTAAACGTCCCTACCTCACCAAAATGTCTATGCCTTCCACCTATGGAACTGCTTCCGGACTCAAGGTGGCGGGAGAGATATTCCCTTATGAGTTTCAATCACTGAGCCAACAGATTATGAACTGAATTTCTCCTGCATAGTGTCCCAGCCCCAAATCACTTCTAACACTGACCTCCTCAGTTCAGACAAATCTGTTCCTTCTACTGTAACACCCGTTAAAGGAAAAAGAGGGAAAAAACACAGGAAAAGATTTATAGATGCAATTAGGAAAATACAAGTAAGGGAAGCTGCAAAAAAGTATCGTCAAAGTCATCCCAAAGTCAATAGAGAAGCTGTAAAAAAGTATGCATCTAATAACTGCTACATTAATCAGGCAGCTATAGCTAAATATGCCAACATTCAAAGTACAGGGGCAGGTCTACCACAGTATCATGGCGGAGCCTCAGTATACTTTGTTGGCGATGATGACAATGAGAGGAACATCTGTTATGGAATCTACCCGGGCGTTACTCCAGAACTGGTTAATTCAATTTATTATGCCCAATAGTTTCATAGTGAAGCATGGCTATCCAGCTAGTATCAAACATAAGTACCAGACCGCTGAAATAAATAAATAACTGATGCATGACATGACTGCAGTTATAACTGAATACCTTGGCTGCAATGTCAACAAATAAGAAAAAAACAACAACCAAACAGTGCACCACCAAGATCAACTTGGAAAATATGATCAGCAAGCTGAGATCAGATGCAAGCAATCTAGTATAGGTGGAAGAAAAGAAGCTGAAGAACAAGAAGACCAAAGAACACCTGATCACAAACAAGGGAGTTTGTGACCTACAAGAAACAAGGAAAATTAAAGAAGCACTGGAAATAATAATAAAGCAGAAAATAACAGCTTCAGCTAACGAGATCAGCAGGTACAAAGCTTGAATTGCACAGCGTAGCAGAATCTCCAATTTCAATTGAATCATAAATGTTTCCATCAATCCATTAATGGAGAGACTGCAATGAACCAATCAACACCTAGGGTGACAAATGTTCTGGGTAGGACCATGAGACAACCCAAGGAAATACAAGAATGCAGCTTGGATAAAGGAGATGGGTAAGAATAAAAAAGAAGCTATAATGAAGAGAAGAGCCGAGGTGGCGCAGTGGTTAGAGTGCAGTACTGCAGCTACTTCAGCTGACTGCTAGTTCAGCAGATCAGTGAATCAAATCTCACCGGCTCAAGGTTGACTTAGCCTTCCATCCTTCTGAGGTGGGTAAAATGAGGACCCAGATTGTTAGGGGGCAATATGCTATTTAGTATACTGTCTTTGGTGTAAGCCGCCCAGAGTCCTCGGAGAGTGGGCGGCATAGAAATATGAATAATAAATAAATAAATAAATAAAGAACTTGTAATAACAGAACAGAGGAAAGGTCAAGGAAGATTAAGAATTGGTCAGCACCAGACGAAGATGAACTGCATGTTTTTGGCTGAAATATCTGACTAGTCTACACGCTCTTGTTGCCAAGTAGTTTAACAATATTTTGCAAGGAATGGTCCTAAATTAAGGACGACCTATATCTGTTTTAAGCAGTGACTTTCACTCCAATATCAGAGTGGATTGTCAATTGCCCCAATTTTACATAATTGATGAGGCTGGAAGGTAGTAATTAACTCTGGTGCATTTCATGACAGCCTGAATTATGGCGAAGTGTTTCTGCCTGGCCACACTCTGAAGATCATGAGCATGATTATTTAAGAAAGCTTCTCATAGCCTTCTGCAATAACTTCCCCATATAGTTCAAAGAAATCACTTTTCAAGGTATGATTTAATATGCACAGGAACTCTAGCTTTTCCTGGGTGACGCAATTCTCCTTAGAAATTACTCATCTGTTTGCAACTATTGGTTGCAACAGTTTATCTCTTCCACATACAGGTGGAAGAAGGAAACCCATGACTCCGAAAGAGGTGAGATAGAAGTCAAACAGAAATCAAACAGAACCCGCACTGCATATCGGACATTAATACAATTGAGAGAGTCCAGAGATATTTCACGAGAAGAGTCCTTCACTCCTCTGTCTGCAACAGAATATCTTATGCCACCAGACTTGAAATTTTGGGCTTAGACAACTTAGAACTACCCCACCTTCGGTCTGACCTAAGCGTAGTACATAAAATTATCTGCTACAATGTCCTACCTGTCAATGACTACTTCAGCTTCAACCACAATAATACACGAGCAAATAATAGATACAAACTCAAGGTAAACAGCTCCAAACTCGATTGCAGAAAATATAACTTCAGCAACAGAGTAGTCAATGCCTGGAATGCAGTGCCTGACTCTGTGGTCTCTTCCCCAAACCCCCAAAACTTTAACCTTAGATTGTCTACTGTTGACCTCACCCCATTCCTAACAGGTCTGGAAGGGGCGTGCATAGGTGCACCAATGTGTCTACCGTCCCTGTCCTAATGTCCCATCCAGGGTTCTAAATTTTTTTACTACTGGTTCTGTGGGCGTGGCTTATTTTGTGGGTGTGGCTTGGAGGTCATGTGACTAGGTGGGCGTAGCTAGCTGGTCAGAGTCATTTCTGGAAGGTCCTCACACTTACGAGCAGTCCTCGCATTTACGACCCGACTCATTTGTTTGCTTTTAACACTGATCAGCTGTAGGACGGCCCTTTGAAGCCCCGCGGCAAGAGTTTAAACAGGTTTTTTCCCTCTAGTCATCAGCTGGGACTCAGGCGGCAGCAATAGATTGGGGGTGGGACCAAATAAAAGGTAAAAATAACGTGGGGGGGTGGGAGGGCGGGGGGGAGAACCGGTTCTGTGACATCATATCGTCATCGCTACTGGCTTGGCCGAACCGGACCGAACCAGGAGGAACCCACCAATGGTCCCATCTCATGTATTCATAATCATGTTTATACATTTCATGTATTCACAATCATGTTTATACTTTTATCTGTAATCTTATATATGCTTGACAAAATAAATAAATACATAAATACAATAAAAAAAGTCTCCAGAAAGAGGGACATAACAGCAGATGCTATTTATATCAAAGGTTACAGCTTAGATTGTCTGTTCAGATGTTTTTCCTGTTAAGCTTGGATGAAGGCTTTTCACTATATTGACCTTAGTCATTTGTCAAAGTGTGTGTGTGTCTCAAACCTAGAAAATGCCAAGTCATGTCCATGACAGAATCAGGTAATAGTAAAAATGAAGACATGGCTTGAACTGTTTTGTAAACTTCTTCTGGAGCCCAAACCTAATGCAAAAATGCTTGGCTTTTTAAAGACCTTCTTGGGGTTTTTCCCCTATCACACTGAATCAGCACTATATATATATATAACCGTGAGCAAACAAAAATGTTTTATTTGCATAAGCCTTGGCTGAGGCAGAAAGTTGCTTTCTTTTAAGAATTTACTGCTGGGTATACTTATATATTGCATCTGCTTGTTTAGATAACCTAGTCCTAGGGAGGGGAAATAAGAAAAGAAAAAAAAATATTTCTGAATTTGCTATCCTGACTTTCCATTGAACAATTTTTTTTAAAGGTAAGAAGGATTTTGAGGATTTTGAAAATGAGCAAAAGTGCATAAGATTGTGGATCCTCTTCTCTCTCAGTCTGAACTCTGGAGAAAGCCTGCGCACTACCTAAAATTCCTGCACTGATAATGCCACCCCCACCCCCACTCCTACCCTCCAATGTGAAGCCCCTGAGGGAATTGCAGCCAAGTCTTATGTCCAGATCTTTGAGGGAATGTATGTGACAGAAACAACTTCATTGACCATCAGGAGTGGAAAATAACTGCTCTACGTCATATCTATTGCTTTGCTTTACCCTGGATCATGAGGCTGCTTCTCCAGCAACTAAAAACGAGAAAGAAATTTGCCTAGCTTGCCTTTAAATTCAAATTTTCAAAGTCTTTGCTCCCTAAGCCAATCTGCAAACTAAAACAATGTAGGTGTGTGTGTGTGTGTGTGTGTGTGTGTGTGTGTGTGTGTTTGGAGGGGGGTGGAGTTGACGATGCAGTTGCAATCTTCCAGATTGTCTTTTTTTGATCTCTGCTTTCAGCAGATGCTCTGTCCATAGGCATCCACAGGAAGAAGGCAAGAGGGTGGAGAAATGACAAACTCCACTCTTGCATACTGGTAAGTGTTGTGGTGATACAAGTATAAAAGAATACTGGCTTGCACCATACCATCACAAAGTATATTTTGTTATGTTGGTGTCACCATGATTAGTATCAGATGCAGGGGTGGGTTCTAACCGGCTTTACTACCGGTTCTCTTTGTGCGCGCGCTTTGTGTGTGATCGTCACGTGCATGCCCAGCTGAGGTGCGGCAATCCGCTCTGTCACACCTCTCAGCTGGGCGAAAAAAGAAGAAATATAAGGTTGGAATAACACGGGGGCAGGTGGGAGGGCCCAGCTCCCGAAGAAAGAGAACCAGTTCAGTGACGTAATAGCGTCACCGCTACCAGCTCGGCCAAACCGGGCCGAACCGGGAGCAACCCACCACTGATCAGATGGCTCTAGTAGAGACAATACTGGGTTAAAAATTTTTAATTGGGTGAATTTTATGGGTAACGGGGTTTTAAATTGGAGAAGCCTAGGATAATTTAATTTTGTTTTAATGTATTTTAATATTTGTATTGTGTGTTTTTAATTCTGGCTGTTCACCGCCCCGAGTCCTTCGGGAGAGGGGGCGGTATAAAAATTTAATAAATAATAATAATAAATAATAATAATACTGAGCTATTTTATAATGATATTGTTACATATCCCAAAGGTGCTTTTCCAACTGGACTTTGTTTTTCCTTGAAGATGTTTTCCTTCTTATCCAAGAAGCTTCTTTGGTTCTGACTGAATGGTGGAGGATGGAAGGATTTATATTCTTTGCAGTCATCTGATCGTTAGCAGTCTTCTGTTAGCACCGTTTCTGAAAGAGTGCTAACAATCGGATGACTGCAAGGAATCTAAATCCTTCCATACGCCACCATTCAGTCAGAATCGAAGAAGCTTCTTGGATGAGGAGCGAAACATCTTCAAGGAAAAACAAAATCTAGTTGCCTTTTGAAAAAGCATGTTTAGGACAACCATGATCTCGATAACTGAGAATCTCCATAGACATATTGTTACATAAATGTAATCAGTGGTAGGTTGCTACCAGTTCGCCCTGGATTGGGCTAACCGATAGCGGTTGCAGCGGGAGGCTCCGCCCACCCACCCAGATCTCTGCGCATATGCAGAAGCGTCACGCATGTGCGCAAGTGCGTGTGTCCCCACAAGTGAACCGGTAGTGGCTGAAATTGAAACCTACTACTGAATGTAATATGGAGATAATGTGTTATCTGCTTTGCATTGTCTAAATTACATGAATCTTGCAGACATTCTGGAGAGCACCAGGGAAGTAGCTCCTACTGGTGAAAAAACTGCACTTCTGTGAGGACTAGTGCTGTGCAATGCATTAGCGAGCCACAGTGGCGCACTGGTTAGAGTGCAGTACTGCAGGCTATGTCTGCTGCCTGCCAGCTGCCTGCAATTTGAGAGATCGAATCTCATCAGGCTCAGGGTTGACTCAGCCTTCCATCCTTCCGAGGTGGGTAAAGTGAGGACCCAGATTGTTGGGGGCAATAGGCTGACTCTGTCAACCATGAAGCGCTATATAAGACTAAGTGTTATTGCTATTAGAGGAGGTGTTTTGCAGAGCATGTCAACTTAAGCATGTTCTGCAAAACACCTCCTCTAATGCATTGCATACTACCGTATGAATATCAAAATTGAAGGGCATCTGTACTATCTTGTTTCTTTAAAGTCCAACTTTCACTTCCATAGAGTGTCACCTGGAATTCATGGATTGCATGATTCTGATCTTTGGAGGCATAGGCATATCATCCTAATCCAAGTTACAGAAATTGTTTGTCAAGGAAAAAAAAATGTGTGGAAAACCGAAAAGCAAGAGCATGGGAAGCAGAAAGTCAAATGTAAGGAGAAAAAAAATGGACCAAGCAAACCTTTATTGCTAGCAAAGGTGATTTGAAGTTTTAATTGTTAGCAACATGTGATTTTGCTGGAGAAGACCGGAAAGAAATTAGCACAGTGATCAAAAAGTGTAACATGTTTTTTCATGACTAAAAAGGCGTGGGCAAAGAAATCGTTTGCAAAGTTCATCTTCTGGTGGAGATAAGGGAACGGAAAGGATAAGAGTGAAAAACAAAGTATTCCTTAATATGTAACTCTTTCTTGTGCCTCAGTGCCATACAAAAAGAAAAAAAGAAAAGAAAAATGGGATAGAGATTAATGCGGCTTTGTCCACTTTCTTCATTGGCTCCACTCACTTTTCACAGAGAGCTCCATCTACTTTGGACCTGCAGATTGTGACATCATGCATAATATTAAAGATGGCCCTTGACTGAAAAAAAAAAAGACTATTCACTTATGCATTATGCTTATTACAAAAAGAAACAGTTCTCCCTCTTTTTTTTTGACAAACTATTTTTAGTTTAGTCATTATCATAGCCTAGAAAGCACTTTTGTATGTCGTAGTCAAATTAAATATCCGGTTGTGTCTCTGTGAGCTTTCCATAATGCATATCAGGCTAATGCTTTCATCTGAAATGCAGTATTTTGTTGTTCAGTCGTCAAATTATGCCCCATGGACCACAGTATGCCAGTGACCCCTGTCCTCTGCTATCTCCAAAAGCCTGCCCCAACCTATGCTCTCTGTGTCAATGACACTAATCATCTCATTCTCTGCTGTCCTTTTCTCCTTTTTGCCTTCAGTCTTTCTCTACATCAGGGTCTTTTCACAGAAATGCAGAATATATGCAGTTTAATCCTTATTGGGATTCATCAGACATACATAGCCAGATATTTTCTTTGACTACAGGTAGTCCTCAACTTACGACCACAAGGGAGCCCAAAATTCTGTTGTTAAGTGAGACATTTGTTAATTGAGTTTTGCCCCATTTTAAGACTTTTCTTGACTCAGTTGTTAAATGAATCATTGCAGTTGGTAAATTAGTAATCTGGTTTTATTTTATTTATTTATTTATTTTATTGAATTTGTATACCGCCCTACTCCCAAAGGACTCAGGGTGGTGAACAGCCATAGAATAAAACATATAAATACAAAATTTAAAATAGACTAAAACGAATTAAATAATTTGGTTGCTAAGTGAATCTGGCTTCCCCATTGACTTTGCTCGTCAGAAAGTCGTAAAAGGTGATCACATGACCTTGGGGCACAGCCACCATTATAAATATGAGCCAGTTGCCAAGCGTCTGAATTTTGATCACATGATCATGTGAAAAATGGTTATAAAGTTATTTTTTTCAGTGTCGTTGTATCTTTGAACAATAAATAAACTGTTGTAAGTCAAGAACTACTTGTATTTGTAGTCAAGGGATGCATATAGACATTTCAGTACCTTCATTATCAATTCTAGAGCTGTTGCTAAATCTGATATCATTATTTGGTTGTTATATTTCATTGCAATCCCTTTTATTTTATTGCACCGCTTGATTTTTATTATTAGATCTTGCAAATCAGTTATTAAAGTAGTAAGATCAGATTATTGACATACAGAATACCGGACTTGGGAAGGATCTTGAAGGTCTTCTAGTTCAACCCCTACTCAATTAGGAGATCCTACAACAGTGATGGTTAACCTTTTTGCCGTTGTGTGCCAAAAGCGGGGGGAGTGCTGGGGGGGGTCGTGTGTGTGTGCCCTCCACCCCCTGCCCCCCTGTGCATGTGGGGAGGGTGAAAATGGCCTCCCCCACCCCCCGGAGGCCCTCCGGAGGCCAGAAATGGCCAGTTTTCCGACGTCTGGTGGGCCCAGAAGGCTCAAAAGTCAGCTGGCATGCGTGCTGGAGCTGACTTAGGGCAACACTCATGTGCCCACAGATATGGTTCTGCGTACCACCTGTGGCATGCATGCCATAGGTTCTCCATCACGGTCCTACAACATTCCAGATAAATGGCTGTCCAATATCTTCTTTAAAACCTCCAATGATGGAGTACCCACAACTTCTGGAGGCAAGCTGTTCCACTGATTAATTGGAAAATTTCTTTTTAGTTCTAGATTGGATCTCTTTTTTTTAAGCTTCCGTCCACTATTTTTTGTCTTGCCCTTAGGTGTGTTGGAGAAACCATATTCATCTTCTTCCAATCCAGTCTCCTTCAATATATATTTAGCATATAGGTTGAATAAATAATGACCACGTATACAGGCTTGTCTCATTCCTTTGTTGACATGATTCTATGCTGATTCTAGCCTGTTTCTCCATTTGTCTCCATTGTGGTTCTTGACCTGTGTATAGATTTCACATGATGACTAGGAAATACTCTGGGATTTCCAGTTTCCTTTGAACATTCCAAACTTAAATTGTTGATAAATTCAAAGGCCTTTTCGTAGTTAATGAAGTATATACTTTCTTGAAGTTCTTTGGATTTTTTAATTATTCACAGTGCATTAGCAACAATATGTATTATTCCTCAGCCTTTTTAAAAATCAGATTGAACACCTGACTTTTCTTTTACAGGTAAGGTTTTAATCTGCATTGGATGACCTTAAGTATGATTTTGCTATCATGTGAATTAAAAATATTGTACAATAGTCTGCATACTCTATTAAGCTTCTTTTCTTTGATGTTGGTATGTCAGTTGATCTCTTCCAATTTCTTGGCCACTTGGACATACATTCCCCATAAATTTGCTGGTATAGATTGATTAGAATTGTGACTGATTATCTTTCTGTTGCTTGCCAAGTTTCTGCAGAAAGCTTATCAATTCCTGCAGCTTTTCAATTTAGTAATTACTGAAGTGCTGATCTAACTTTATCCTTTAGTACTAGGGGTTCTTGTAAATAAAGAATATCTTCTAAGGTGAAAATAATGAGGTTCTCTCTTAAATTCTTTCTTGAGATCTTTGCTTTTCTTGGCTTTGGCATCTTGTGTCTTGTTGGCAATTTCCATTATCTGTCCTGACATTCAGTTTGCTTTCTTTTGTTTCTTGTGCAGTCTTTGAAAGACTTTCTTCACCATTCATCTTTTTAAATTTCTTTGATTGTAGGTTTTTAAAATGATTCCTGAAGTTCCCCTTGAAAGTAGTGAATATATGCTGAAGACATTATCATGGAAACTCATTGACTGTTTTCTTCCATTTTAGTTTGCCCTGAAATTTGTACATGAAGAGTACGTGATCTTTTCCATAATCAGCTCCTGGGCATATCTTTGCTATTATACCTGAGCTCTTCCTCTTTCTAATGCCAACCAGGTAGTCAATTTGATTTCTGTAAGCCTTTTCTGTTGAACATTCATGTAGGCATCATTTTATTAGCAATGAAGAAATTACTGGATTGGCAGAAATGGATTAAACTGTTCCCCTGTTTGTTTATTTGTTTTTTCTGTTTCTTAAGCCATACTGTCAACTACATTTTCCTTCTTACTAATTCCATCCTTGGCATTCTGCTTTTTTTCCCCAGAGTTTGTGCATTTTTGCGCACATTAAAAACAACCACTCCTTATAATTCTCGATAATAAATGCAGTTAAACAAGCTCAGTTAAAAGATTTAGACCAGTAACTCTGTGGTTACTGGTCTAAATCAGTCTCTTAGCTGTTTTGTGGATTCTTTTGGGTTGAGTCTTGGAAACAACTTTAAAAACCTGCATAGGACAAGAATATACTCCCCCCCCCCTTAAACAAAGCATGAGTACTTTTGCATATAATTGATATATTCTCTCACAGCACTCATGTTAGCAGCCAGGGAAGTTATCAATGTGTTAGGTGACTGTGGTAGCACTTTCTTTAACACAGAGCTAAAAATAAAGCAAGTTTTCCCTTAGGGAGCAACACTGTTTTTCCCCCCTTCCCCTGGAAATATTTTACAATGCTAATGCTTTTCTTCCCTTCCTTTTTCAGTAGCATGCCTTTGTTCCTTATGCTGGTCTCCTGTCAGAAGAAAGACTGAGCTTTTGAATATACAATAATATCATCTTGACTGGGTGAAACTTAGTTCAGATCTCTGTGCAGAGCTTTCGCCCTGCCCACTCTGTTACACCTTGCAATTTATCATTTTCTTAGGATGGAATGACATTTTAACTCTGCCAATGCCTATTTCTGAAACTCTGTTTGCTGACTAAGTACTAGGGAGAGGGGGTAGGGATTGCAGTTTGGTAGGACCAAGCTGGTAAAATGCTCTTCTCTTAATGCCTCTCCTCCCCTTTTCTCTAAGTTGGATTTTTCTCCAGTCCAGATCTGTGAAAGTAAAATCCAGTACAGCTTCATTTTTCTCTGGGAAAAGAGAACATGCCAAGGAATAATTTTAATAAATAATTAAGTAAATTTGTGTACCACCTGACTCTCAGTCAGGGGTGAAATGCTTCTGGTTCGCACCGGTTCAGGTGAACCGGTAGTAAAAAAAAGCTACTGGTTTGTCTGAACCGGTATTTCTGACGATCAGCTGTGCCACGTGATTTATATTCACTAGAACAGTGGTCACCAATTGGTGGTCTGTGGACCATCGGTGTCCACGAGAAAATTTTGTTGGTCCGCAGAAAAATTATTTGCATTTTTAATATTGCACAAAATCAAGGGTCCTCAAACTACGGCCCCTGGGACGGATACGTGCAATGAATGTTTGTGTTGCTGCAGAGAGTCTCCCCCTTCGAGGTCTTTTTGTGTGGGTTGGGGGGGGCAGAAATTCTGATTTGGGATCTGCTTCGGCCTCCTGGTGCCGGGGCTTTGGCTGAAGGCTGGAGGGAAGCTCCGCTGGTGACAAAGATCCGGAGGACTTTGTTCCAGTGGGACTGCATCATGGCCTGGAACTGCCTGACCATCTCAGCCTGTTGAGCCTCCAGGCGCTGCTACCTAGCCTTGCACTCCCGCAGGTCTTCCCTCTACTTGGAAAGCCTATGCTTGTAGTCCTCAGTGAGATGCTTTTGCTGAGCCTCCTTTTAGGTCAGATCCAATTTGAACTGAGCTGTTTTGCTAACTCTTTCTCATGGTGGCTGCTTAGCTCCAACAACTGCTTCCTGTTGGAGCCCTAAGGAGCCCAGCGGGGAGGCAATGAGTTGGCCACGCCCACCCAGTCACATGACCACCTAGCCATGCCCACCCAGCCGGTCATTAGGCAGATCATATTAGTGGTCCATGAGATTTAAAATTATGAATGTAGTGGTCCCTGAGGTCTGAAAGGTTGGTGACCCTTGCGCTAGAAAGCAGGAAATCCTGATTTCTAGTGAATCTAAATTGCATGGCACAGCTATTCCCCCCCCCCCTCGCTGTTCTACTTACCTTCAAAAGGCTCCTTTTTCCATGCGAAGTGCATGTTTGGTGCACACTGCATGTGTGTGCACGCAGCATGCATTTGGTGCACATTGCACATGCATACATGCAGCGTGCATTTGGCGTGCACTGTGCATGCACGGGCAGCGAACTGGTGGCAAACCCATGGAAGATTTCACCACTGCTCTCAGTGACTTTGGGTGGCCCACAACAATAAAAGAAACTACCATAAAACATGAAAATGTAACTCTATTGCACACAAAGCCTCTGTAAGAGTAAGGTCTTCATGATTCTTCTAAAGAACAACAGAGTTGGGGCCATCCATCTACCCAACTGTCATCTCTAGCCTGGCAATATATGCCTAAATTGCCAAGCTTATTAAGGGAAGCTCAATCCATTTTCAGGATAAAAGAACTGTAATAAGGCAGTTACCAATTGTCCATTGTTGGCAATCTGTGTCTATTTGTGATTCTATTTTAATTATAGACTTTACAGATTATTCAGACCAGAGTTTTTCAAACTTGCAACTTTAAGATGTGGGGACTTCAACTCCTAGAATCCTCCAGCCAGAATGCTGGAGCTTGACAAACACTGATCTAGAATTTATGGACCATTCTGACTTTTCTGCCTTTCCCATTTCTTCTCTCCCATACAGGCACTTCTGCTCCCAGGTAGCTTATTTTTATATGCCTATAAATAAGATTACTTAAAAAATAATATGCTGTATTTATTAACAGAAAATTAATATAATTAACAACTAATAAAATTATAGTTTATTAATCATCAGATTTCAAAAACTAAAAAAAGATGTTGCAATTCTTCTTAGCAGATTTCTCTATTGTTTCTCATCTATAGATAGAAATCTTGCCCAACTATGTGCGCCATAAAATCATTCTGTAATCTATTAGGGAGGAACTGTCTTTACCCTCATTCTCTCACACAAATTATCTAAACTGGGTTGTCCCTTTCTTCTGAGAATCCAGATAACATTCCATCACATCAACAGAAAAAAAACTCACATTAAAGACTAGTATATAAATATTGATTTCTGGCTACTGACATTCTTAAGTGAAAATTGTCTCTATCCCAGAGACAGTAACGTTAAAGCACTTTAAGTGTATGGGGAATTTGGGCCAATACTTTGCTGAGGGAATAGAGTTTTCATGGTTTCTGGAAAGGAAAGAACAGATTAGTCTGCTGTCCCTTTTGCTCATGCTCTTTCTATCAACTGCAGGCTTCAAATCAACGTTGTACAAAGAAAAGGTTAATTTAATGGCTTCTTCTCTCCATCTTCTCCTGCAGCTGCAATTGATCATGTTGCTCTGTGTTCTTCCTCACCTGATACTGGGCAAATACATTTAATTCTTTCAAATGAAGACAAATTAATAAAAGAGAGAAGGAGCTTACTGCACACAGCCTATTTTCCCCTCGGTTATGTTTCATAGATGGTCACAAGTTTTGGTTCAGTGTCGATTTAATCTGGTTTCTCAGCACTACTGGAGATTTTCTGAGATGGAAAGTATTGTAGACAATTTACTTAAGCAAGTGTTTTTGTACCAGATTTCTTTGTATGGGTGAGGAGAACAGGGATTTTACTTACTATTGCTTAATCAATTTATGTAATAATGATAATTTAAGATGCAGTGCTTAACATCCAAGGAGATAATAGCCCACTGGAAACTGAAAAGTCTTCCTTTTGAGTGAGCATGTTTAGGGTTAGGGACATTACTTCTCTCCAGAAATTTAGTATACAGATTTCCCATTCAAACACTGAGAAGGCCAATCTGTATGCACAGGAATTGATACTTTTAAATGAATAGGAAACCTAAGACTATACTAGCTCATTGTTGTACTGAACAGAGTGTATGCAAGCATAAGATTCATTGTATTTGATATGATGGGAATACTGCAGCTTTTTCTTCACAACATAATTAATTCAATCAATCACTATCAAAGTCAAGTTTACTTAGTGGTGGTTCTGGCAACATATGGTCATACCAACTGGGTCCAATTTTGAGAATACTACCATTTTCCCCCTGGTTGTATGGACTATCCATTAGGATTTTGTACAATTCAGAACTAATTCAGGATTCCCCATAACTTTGGGGAACATGAACGGAACACCTCTCTGCCGCTTCCAAGCGAGTCTGATAAAGATACAGCTGCTTTAATGAGTTAGTAGAGAGGTACAAAAGTCAAGCTCTCCAAAGTTCTGAAGACTTTTTTTCTGACTCACTGGTGCAACTTTAGTAGCTGTCAGTTTGGTCATCAAACACAGCAGTAAATCTTGACCTCCAAGGAATTCAATCCTGCATTCAGTAGGTAGCTAGCAATGGAAGTTTTATTGACTTGAAATAGATATTGCTTTATAGAGGTAAGAAATATATCACATATACACAAAAGATGTGCATATTGAGGAATTAAGCTTATATACAGTATATTCAAAGTTGGTTGTGTGTATGTAAAAATTCATGTACGTAGGGGTATATGTGTGTAAAATCTACACATTAGTTAATGGGATTTTAGAATGTTAATTGAGCATCAAGGATGCGTGTATTCTGCTTAAATTTGGAGTCTTTCAAGGTTTATGTGGTAGAAGAATAAATTCATTTAAACAAGAATTGCTGATATTCAACATTTGAATTAAAGTTTCATTAATTAAGTAGTAAGGAAGAGGGTTTTTGAACAATTCAGTCAAATTGCCTCGGCTTTATCAAAAAAAGTGTTTAATTTCTAGCTCCTTTTTATTTTAGTATTAATGCTGCATCACATTGTTAATAAAAGAAATCAGAATGGATACGTTCACTAAAATATCTGCAAATCCCTGTTCCTTCAACTATTAAATACAATTTGCAGCACAATGAAAAATTGGACTAAGATTAAATACAAAGCAAAACATTTTTATTCTCACTGTACACCACCCAAACTCATTGTACAAAAAGGGAGCCTTAAACATTTTAAAATAAATATACATGAATAGGTTTTGTACGCGATTCCTTAGCAGGGTTATAAATACAGACAAGCTATGGGATTTTGAGGCCGATGGAAAGGAACATAGTGGAGAAAACAAACCTAGAAAACAAAATGGAGGGTGCACTCTTTTCCTCTTTGTCTTTAGATATGATCAGAGTCAAACTCGTTCATGTCTTTGTTTAATTGTTTTAACCCCTAAATTGACCCTTCCTGCCCCCAGATAAAGACCCCTGCAATCCCATCTAACCCAAAAAAATAGAAGTCTCCTGACCAGCTTAGAGTGCAGCCCAAGGGCATATTTTACAAGCATATTGCAGCCCAGAGAAACCCTAATTTTCCATCCTCCATCAACTGATGACCTCAACATTCCATCTCCTTTAACAATGGACTTTGTGGTGCTCCTGAAGGGGCCATCTTCCTTAAAAATAGACCTTATCCCAGATACTTAAGGACCTGTTTATCCCCCCCAAATTAGTCAACTGATTTTTCACCTTATAGCCTTCAACTTCTATAAAGCAAACTGTTTTTTCATGGTTCACAATCCTTCTTCTTGTAAAACAGACACCCAATAAATGCTGCAATAAACTGAGATTCTTTTCCTCAGTTTTCTGCCCCTTTGTCAGACTAAATACATGATAGAGGGAAAGTACGAAGGCTGAGTTATACAGTAATTAAGGGAACTGCACATATTGTTGTGGATTTTTTTGTTCTTGAATGCCCCATATGTCCACATGACTCATATGAGATTATACTTTATTTCACAAGCCAGCTATAAACAGTGCCATGGGTTTTAGTAGAGTTGCTAGCATTATTAGATCACGTTTTCTCACATATATGGGTTAAAAAAAATAGCATTGCTCACCTAGCTCCCTCTGAATGCAGACAGGATTGTGGTCAGAGTATGGCTATTGAGAAACAAAAGAGAAACATTAGAATACTTCATGAAACCCCAAGCAACAGAAACAGAACAATTTTCAAGGGATAGAAATTGAAGAAACAAATCTCCTCCCCAAACTTTCTCATGAGGAATGAGCAAATTCAGAAACATGGAAAAGGAATGAAATAGCAATAGCACTTACCGTATTTTTCGGAGTATAAAACATACCTTTTCCCCCCCTAAAAGGGGGTGAAAATTTAGGTGCGTCTTATACACTGAATGTAGCCCCGCCACCCACTGGCTCCCACCCTTTGGCCTCTGCCTCGCAGCAGTTACCTCCTTGCAAACAAACAGCAAGAAAAAACAGCTCCTTTCAGCTTCAGCACAGCCTAATTAGCACAAGTTGATTGGATTTGCCTCCCGACTCTCAGCTGATTTGCTCTCAGCTGTTTTGCGCAGGCTCTACTGCATGCTGCAAAGAGGTAAATTGCTGAAGCAGATTTTCCCCCCCTTGTGCTAATCAAGCTATGCTGAAAACGAAAATGAAAGTAAAGCAGGCTGTTTTCTGTTTGCTGCAAGGAGGCAAAATTGCTCAGAGGCAGAGGGAGATTTCTTTTTCTTCTTTTCCTCACCCAAAAAGGTAGGTGCGTCTTATACTCCGATGCGTCTTATACTGCTTTTACAGCCCTCTCTAAGCGGTTTACAGAGTCAGCATATTGCCCCCAACAATCTGGGTCCTCATTTTACCCACCTCGGAAGGATGGAAGGCTGAGTCAACCTTGAGCCTGGTGAGATTCAATCTGCCAAACTGTTGGCAGCTGATGATCAGCAGAAGTATCCTGCAGTACTGCACTCTAACTACTGCGCCACCGCAACTCATCTTGAGTTTCCTGGAAGAAAACATGGCTGGGTTGATGGAACCATAAATAGAACCGTTTTAGCCTTGTCATTTATGCTAGCAAAGTGATAGGACTGTAATAGTTCATGGAAGGTAATAAGTATCAAATACAAGTCAACTAATTGTGAAATCCATTGCCCATCCAAAAGGTACCCATGGGATGCTCTCTAGAGTCAAAAGTTTCATTCCTTGATGGAAAGATATCAGTAAAATTTGTAATAGTACAGTACACCCAGAAACTACAAGGTTGGAGTAGATATGTTTTCTACTTGACTTGACCAGACATTTAGAAACTAAAGAGTTTTTATTACTTATTATTAATGTAATATATTAAGTATACTAATACTAATTTAAATAACAAAAATAGTTTTTTTTAATGATAAAAGAGTTTTCAAGTACCCTAAGGATCAATAATAATATTATGACGTGAACAGAATCATGTTGTCTTTAGTTTTATGTATAAGGTTGTGCATATGGAAATTAGAAGGTGAGAAGGAAACAATTCAACAGATCTTTCACAACTGTTAATTTGACAATTCTGGGTTAATTCATATCAATTGTAGGACAGTTCTATATGCCTCCATTAAGGCCACATACTTTGCATCAACCTTCTTGAGGACTTGCAATCTGGCAGTTTTATATTGGAGACTTTTTTGAAATGCCTTTGTTATCAAAGACCCATGCTAGAAAATAGTGGCTGTGGCTTTGAAAATGATTGCTGCTGCCTATGTAAATAGGTTGGGTATCAGGAGAACGATTCTTCAAATACCTCTAAAAAGGATCTGGAGAATTCCATGGGAGATTAGGGAAATCTAGAATCTGTAGTGCAAACAGCACCAGAAGCCCAGAGGTTCTAAACTCCAAAATGGGTATCTCCTGATACTTCTTTTTCTGCTTTCTGTTAAGCTCAAACTTTTTCCCTCACACTTTCAAGAGATCTGAAAATTGTCACAGGCATAATACAGATTTTTCAAGTTGTGTTGGCAAATTATGAACTTGACTCATTTTCTTTCAGTGGTTTTTGCAGCTGTTCTAACTATAATTACTGTCAAAATAGGGTAGCATACCTTGTAATTTCTCTTTTTTCAGTTGTTCACAGTTTTGCTGGAAAGAAAAAAGGAATGAATGTGTTGAAGATATCGCTGATATTTTCAATAAATGCAAATTCACATGGTTAGCTTACAAAGTAATCCCCACAGACCAAGACCAGTGTCTCTACTTTTCCTTTGAACTTTCTTAAAACTTTCTTAAAACAATAACAAAGTCATACCAAGTTGAAAACATAATTTTGCTAAAAGCTTATACCCAGACATTCATAATATTGAAACAAATGATTGCAAAACGTGTTTATCTGAAAAGGAGACATACAATCAGAAGCACATTGATGCTTTAAAGATCACTCACAGCTGCCATGCTGGCAGGGAATTCTGGGTGTTTAGTTCACAACATCTATAGGCTGCCAAACTGAGAAGGGCTGTTCTTACTTCTGAATTTATTCTCTATTCTGGACACAGTGTAAGAAGCTGGTGATAAATCATGCAACTTTACAGAGCTTCGTTCAAGTATTCCAATAGGATCTCTGCAAACAACATTCTAAATTACAAATGGAAATTGATTTAATCTTTCAATGGAGCTTGTTCTACAGTCGGTGAGAGACAGCAATACAAAATGCATGGAATTGCAAAATGGCTTTTTAGAGATGTGGGGGTGGGCATCCTGGGGGTTGGGGTAAGGAGAATTTTCAACCTTTTTTCTGCTTTGGGGAGAGACAGGTGGTTTTTTTAAATTAACTTTATGTTAAATCTTTTCTAACAATTTTCTTTATTTTTCCCAAAAATGGCAGAAAACAAAGGTGTGATCCTAAGTTGCGTTAACAGAGGGATACAATTAAGATCAAGGGAGGTACTAATACCACTCTATAAAGCCTCAGTAAGACCACACCTAGAATAGTGCATCCAGTTTTGGTCACTACACCATAAAAAAGGTGTTGAGACTTTAGAAAAAATGCAGAGAAGAGCAACCAAGATGATTAGGGGACTGGAGAGTAAAACATACGATGAATGGTTGCAAGTACTTGGCATGGCTAGTCTAGTGAAGAGAAGGACCAGGGGAGACATGATAGCAGTGTTCCAATATTTAAGGGGCTGCCACAGAGAGAAGGGAGGTCAAGCGATTTTCCAAAGCACCCGAAGGCCAGACAAGGAATAATGGATGGAAACTGATCAAGGAGAGATTCAACCTAGAAATAAGGAGAAATTTTGTGATAGTGATATCAATCAACCAATGGAACAACTTACCTTCAGAAGTTGTGGGAGCTTCATCACTGGAAGCTTTCAAGAAGAGACTGGACTGCCATTTGTCAGAAATAGTGTAGGGTCTCCTGCTTGGGTGGGGGGGTTGGACTAGATGACCTACAAGGTCCCTTCCAATTCTGTTAATCTGTTAAATGTTAAATGTAGCTCCCTGACTTTCAGTTGGAGAAAATTCTAGGGCCCACAAAAAGAGGGTTGGGAATTGGCATAAATACCTGGCTAAAGTGGATTATCCAATGGGGACCATGGGCACCAACAGCAAACTGTGATTACAGCAAAATAATGACATTTGTGCAGAGATGTCATGATGGAAATCCTATCTTTGTGTACAGGTGGTCCTTGACTTACAAGAGTTTGTTTAGTGACTGTTCAAAGTTGCAACAGCATCCCCAAGGTCATGTGATCAAAATTCAGAGGCTTGGCAACTGGTTCCTGTTTATGACCGTTGCTATCTCCCAAGGTCATGTGGTCCCCTTTTGCGACCTTCTGAGAAGTAAAGTCAGCGGGGAAGTCAGATTCACTTAAGAACCGGGTTACTAACTTATCAACTGCAGTGATTCACATACCAACTGTGGTAAGAAAGGTCATAAAATGGGGCAAAACGCATTTAACAAATGTCTCACTTAACAACAGAAATTTTGGGCTCAATTGTAAGTCGAGGACTACCTGTACTTGGGTCCTAATGTCTGATGCAAGGACATATGTTTTAACATCACAATGTCTTGTTGATTGTTTCATCACTTGTCTCTCCTTGCAGAGATTCATGATAGGCATAATACGCACACTATACATAGTCAAGAAAACTCTGAAGGCTGTATAAAAATATATGACTCTCTTCCAAATTTATAATCTTTAAGTGTATTATATTGAATATGGGCTTATGATTAATATGATTATTAAGAGTGGCCAGGATTTACAAAGACTACAATCCAGGTATGACCCTATTGTGACTGCTTTGTGGGTCAGGTTCAGGCAACATGGCGAGAATGAGAGCTATTTTAGTACATGCATCCCAATTGCTAGGATGTGATAGAACACATTTCCACTGCAGGCTTACACACAATCTGAGCTTCTTTCAAAAGCATTGTAAGACTTGTTTGGACTGGTCCTTAGGGAAGGGTGTGGAATTTTAATTGAGTGAGATGAATCTAATCTGCTTTGCTATTTATGTTCATAATATAGTCAGTATTTATCTATTGAAATTCCCACCAATGCATTCGACTTGAAAAAGTTCACAGAAGAGATAATTTAAGTATAATAGTGTTAAAAAAAAAACCTTATGAATATTTCAACAACTAAAACCTCTTTGCAGCTAGAGTACGTATCAAAAAATAAAATGGATGAAAAACTACTATACAGTACAATGAAAAATACCCAGGACCAATAACATCAACAAGATACTCAAATATAACAATTTAGCCAATAATTCATTTTAATAAGTAGAAGATATCCCAGTCACAGATAGTTGGCAGCATGGGACTAACTAGGGAATTAATAAATTATATGTAATAGCAGCTTCCAGTCAAGAAAACTGGAATTGTAGTAATTTACTAGCTTTTGCAAGGTCATGTTCTCCAAAGGATTGTAACATTCACAATTCCTTACCAACAGGCAGTTGAAATCCAAATTTCTGGAGGTCATAAGATTTGGAGAAGCTGCCAGGAGTGGGTGGCAGTGGTGGACCGGTTCTATAGAACCGGTAATAAAACCGGCGGGAGGCTCCGTCCACTGACTCTGATGTCATCAGAAGTGATCTGCGCATGAACAAGAGCTTCTGTGCATGCACAGAAGCAAGGCACTAACGCAAGCAAAGCAAGCGCCTACGCACAATCCCGTTGCAAACCAGTAGTAAAAGTAAGTAGAATCCACCCCTGGTGGGCAGGGTCTTAATTAGGGCTAATTTTGTGGGTGGGCCTTAATTTACCGCCTTTTGCTACCAATAGCCTCTCACCGACCAGTATGCTCCCATAGAGAGGGGCTTCTCAGGGTGCCGTCGGCCAAACAGTGTCGACTGGCAGCCCCCAGGGGGAGAGCCTTCTCTGTGGGGGCACCTACCATCTAGAACGAGCTCCCCTTGGAGATACAGAGGATCCCGGATCTGCATATGTTTCGTCATGCTCTCAAAACATTTTTATTTCAGCAGGCTGGCCTGGCCTAATTCTCCCTTTTAAATTTTTAAATCGTTTAATCTGTTTTACAAATTGGGTGTTTTAAATTGTTTTCAGCCAAAATGTTTAATAATTTTAATGGACTTTTAATGTTTGTATTATCTGTATTTTATCTTGGCTGTTCACCACCCTGAGTCCCTCGAGAGTAGGGCGGTATATAAATTTGATAAATAAAAAATAAATAAATAAAATTTGATCACATGCACTCAAAAACGTGATAGAGCTTCTTTTCAAGGTGGGTCTTCTTTTTGGAGAAACTAGCTAGCTAGTTGATAGGTAAATAGAACGAACCCAGATACCTAAGAAATTTTTTTCACTTTAATTCATGCAAGAAAAGTCTGATAACCAGATAGTACTTCAACAGCCAAACAGGAGTTCTCTTCTCACCATGTATTGCATTTGAGCCAAGAAAGAGATTCCTCGTCTTTATTTTATTTATTTTATTTATTATTTTATTTATTTTATTATTCATATTTCTATGCCGCCCATTCTCCGAGGACTCTGGGCGACTTACACCAAAGACAGTATACTAAATAGCATATTGCCCCCAACAATCTGGGTCCTCATTTTACCCACCTCGGAAGGATGGAAGTCTGAGTCAACCTTGAGCCGGTGAGATTTGATCTGCTCATCTGCTGAAGTAGCTGCAGTACTGCACTCTAACCACTGCGCCACCTTGGCTCATTATGGGAGCTCCTTCAATGGGACTTCTAGGCCAATGGGACAACCTAGACCCTTGATGGTGAACCTATGGCACGCGTGCCTGAGGTGGCATGCAAAGCCATCTTTCCAGGCATGCGAGCTGTCATCCAACTCACCTGCAGCCGTGCATGCGTGCGTGCCCCAGCTGGTGTTCGGGCCTCCGGTGCATGCGTGCATATTTGCGCATGCATGTGCAAGTAACTCTGTGCAGCGCGCGCATGCACAGATGGTGTTCATGTGTGTGCATTGTGCGTGCAAAAGCAGTGTGCATGCGCAGATGATGCAATTGTGCATGCAGCGAATGGGGAGAGCTGCACGAAAGCCACACACACGTGCAGATGGTGCGGTTGCACGCATAGCGCACTGGGGGGAGCCGTGTAAGCGAAGCGTGTACCTGTTTGGCACTCAGTGAGTAAAAGGTTCGCCACCACTAACCTAGACAAAGAGCCACTTTTGGGTTGCTTTTGGACAAACAAGTATGTGAATGAAATAAAGTATATAAAGCAAATAAAGATCTCTCTAAATATTTCTCCTTATTAAAGGATCCACGAGTGTCATCGGTTTGCAAACCTCTTGTTTATGTCTTCCTGTACCTTCCTCTTCCAAATATTTTGTATCTTCTCCTTAACAAAATGATAATACAGTACAACTGGCTCTTATTCTCTGTGGTCAGAGGGGGAAGATTTGGTTCAAATTTTTTTTTGTCCAAGATACAAGGTTTGTCCCAGTTGTTTGATAACAAGTTGAGATACTACTAATGCGTCCGAGCTTTTAAGGAGAACTTTAAAAGATTCCTTGGTACTGTTATATAAATAGTGCTAAATAAAATGCCCAGGCAAACAGAAGTCACCCCATGTCTTGTGGCATTAATCCCTCGATCCCCGAAGGCAGAGGTCCCATCATATTTTTGGTATCCGTTCCTTATGAATATGTTTAGGGTTGGAAGTGGATGAAAGGTATATTTAGCTTTTGCGCTGTCATTTGCTGAGCTTTCCAGAGGTGAGTTAGGCACAAAAATCCACATACACAACACATAAAAAAGGAGTGGGGTTTTGATCACACAGCCACAAGCACCATTTTGCTTTTTTGACACATATCTCCCCAGCAGACACAGCAAAACTCTTGTAGAATAACTGTTTCTGACAGAGCCTTCTAGCTAAGCTGCCTAGTGGATCATAAGCATCAAAGATTTCTTTAAAAGAAACTACTATGCTAGAATTCACATATCACACTCAATTATATTTTGTTTCGAATTTAGTGTGATTCAGCCACCGTGGCTTGTAAACCACGTTTTATGTTTAATGTCTGTGAATCTGGCTAATTATGAAGTATTTAATATGCCACAATTAAACAATTTCTTACTGTGAAATGCAAAAACATCCTTAGTAAAGTTTCTAGTTTCCTAGTGATATGTGGCTGCTAGGCAATAGAAGACATAAGCATAAAATGTGCCCAGTGCACTTTTAAAACCTCCAAATGTAATTTGCTCCTTTTAAATATGATGATCTTCTACCCCAGGTTCAAAATACAAAGGTGCCAAGCTTATTCCTTGCCAACTCCAGATTTTCATGGAAAAGACCCTTGTTTGAATTTCTGGAGCACTGAAGCCACTTAAGCACCAATAACACCGAAGAAGATAGAATTTTTTAAAAAACTTATTTTCTATGTCTTTATTGTGTTCATGTAGAAGTCAGCCCCACCATGTTCAGTGGTCCCAGATACGTATATATTGGGTTTAGCCTGCATTATTCATCGATTTAGAATTAGCAAAGAAATTACATTCTCCTTGTAAGCTTGCATTCCAAGAATAATTCTAGAAAATGCTTCACTCCATTCTACTTTCTACTACTGAAGTATTTAATGAAAGGAATATGCAAAAAGAAAACTCTCACTATGCTCAGTGGTGGGATTCAGCCGGTTCGGGCTGGTTTGGGTGAACCATAGTTAAATTGCTGGCTGGCCCTGCCCCTCCCTGCCCCTTCAGGAGTCCCCACGCCCCCCATTTTGACTCCCAGGTAAGTTCAGGGAGGCCTACTAGGCACAAAATGGGTTGCAGGGGGTGCGGCACAGACTCCCCGTGACCCATTTTTGCTTCCTGGAGGCTGCAGGGAAGCCTACTAGGCCCAAAATGGGGCACGGGGGTCGCGTTCCCCCCGGCCCATTTTTGCTCCCAGGAGGTGCAGGAGGCCGAGTTCTCCCTGTCACACCTCCTAGCCACGCCCACCATGGCCACACCCACCCAGCCAGTCATTAGGGCAGAGAACCGGTTGTTAAATTATTTGAATCCCACCACTGGTTAAGCCCAAAAACTTTGGAGCAACCAAAGCAGTACAGGTAGTCGTTAACTTACAGCTGTAATTGACCCCAGAATTGCAGTCATAAGTCATTGTATTCATTAAATGGGTCACCATCTGATTTGTGTCAGGAAATACCACAATTTAGGCTATGTCAGTAATTATTACCCAACTGCTAAGTCTCCACATTGTGCTAAATCATGACATGGCGTGTTTGGTCTCGATTTAATGTGTGTTATGAAGCCAACAATTGCAATTTGTAAATTCCATGGTTTATTTAACAAATCTTGGCTAAAATTGCGCTGTAGCATGATGTGCAAATTCAGCAATGTATTATTTTGAATTTGTTCATACGACTAAATGAGACTTAGATACATTCCCCCTGTTAGATCGGCGCAGGAAAAGGAAGATGCGACCAGCTCGTTACATATAGTAACTTTATTTGCAACAGTAACAAGACTGGCTGCGCGCTGCCGGAGCTCTTCTTATATTCGCTCCGGCAGTCGCACCGCCCCTGACAGAGATTCAAACTTCCCGCCCGATGGCTGGCAGCCAATCTGGGCGGATGTCCTTATAAGGACATAACACCCCCAGTATCTGTGTTGGTGTTAATCTGCTTTCATGGGAACCAATGATTCAGTGGTGGGTTTCAAAATTTTTTACCATCGGCTCTATAGGCGTAGCTTGATGGGCATGGCATTGCTTGGTGGGCGTGGCAGGGGAAGGATACTGTAAAATCTCCATTCCCACCCCACTCCAGGGGAAGGTTACTGCAAAATCCCCATTTCCTCCTGATCAACTGGGATTCGGGAGGCAGAGAATAGATGGGGGCGGGGCCAGTCAGCATTTTTACTACCGGTTCTCTGAACTTTTCAAAATTTCCGCTACTGGTTCTCTAGAACTGGTCAGAACCTGCTGAAACCCACCTCTGCAATGATTACATATAAAATAGAACATGTCACTTGAATAAGAAAATCTCCTTGAATATCTTCTGCTAGAATGAGTTGGCTGCTTGCTTCAGGAGGCAAAGCTAGAACAATCCTTTGTGAGGAGAAACTTATGCATTTTCATGATTATGCCCCAGGTGACTTCTCACTTCCCCCACCCCTTTTTTTGAAGGGAAAAGGTTGACATTTTACAAGGAAGTGGCATTTGTCTCTTGTGAAATCTGCTTTTCATTGCTATGGAAACAACAGGAAAGAAGTCCTGAAGATACCTTGGCCATCAAGGTGCTGTCTTTCTTTCTCTTGAGCTGGGCCAGGGGATTTAAAAACAAGTACAGGCAATGTAAAATGAATAATAATTAAAATATACTTACATTACTCTGCTTACCATTGGCACTGCAAATGGAAGGACAGCCCAATTTTTTAGTGGGACATAGCCAGTGGTGGGATTCAAATAATTTAACAGCCGGTTCTCTGTCCTAATGATTTCTTCCAACAACCAGTTCACCAAACTGCTCAGAAAGTTAAGAACCAGTTCTCCCGAAGTGGTGCGAACTGGCTGAATCCCACCACTGGACATAGCTTGCTAAATGGTAGGATCACAGTCACGTGAGGGGAGAATTTTGGAGAAAATTGGTTGGTGTCTTTGTGTTTTGGGGGTTGTTTCTTCCAGGTGTTGCAGTTATTCTATTCAAAATGGCAGGAACCAATTCCATCAAATTTCTGAACATCTCACAAAGGGGTCTCAAGGCACGTGGGATATGGTTGCCCACACTGGCCCATGGCGTGTTATTTGGGATTGGATTGTTGCCATTTTATCAGCCCAATCACCTTGGGCTCCTTAGGATAGAAATATCAGCAATGAAGCTAAACCTTACATGGACAAACTTGTCCTATAATACTGAGCTAGTGCTGAAGGCAGCTTTACAGGTACAGGTGATCCTCAATTTATGAAAACAATTAACCCCAAAATTTCTGCTGCTAAGCGAGGCAGTTGTTAAGTGAGCTTTGCCCCATTTTACAACCTTTCTTTCAACAGTTGTTAAGTGAATCACTGCCATTGTTAAGGTAATAACACAGGGATTCGGATTATATTCCTTCTAATGGAGATAGTGTATTTTTTGGAGTCTATTACAAAACATGATAGAAAAACTCTTTGCATTGGGGTCTGACTCAATTAATTTTAGAAGGTTTGACATTTCTCTGATTCATGTTGCTTTTTTGCACAGCCTTTAATTAAGAGGGGGCATTGTTGATCAATTTCAGCATTTTCTTCAGAGCGGAAAGTGTGGGGACTACTATTAAACTTGTTACACATAAGGGTGGCAAGAAACAGAGATTTGAAAGCAATGATTGCCATTCACATCGCTGAAAGAGAATCCCATTAACGAAGACTCGATTACAACTGCATCGTCAGTTTTCCTCCCCACCAGTGCTTCTGAGTGAAAAGCTGCAGTGCAGCCCATAATTCTAGACAATCGGTGCTAAAAATAAACTTTCATCCTGCTGGATACAGCAGTTTGCCAATAGGCAAACCCAGGGATTTATGCTGCAAGGGAAACAGTTTAAGTGCAGTGCTTATACCACAACTGCTTTCATGCATGGCAGGGGGACCTGTTTGGAAAATTAGGAACACCCCCCCCCCAGTGGATAAACATCTTTGCAGGATGAGACCACAAGATCTGGAATATGCATCTTATTGTCTTAAAAAGCATAGAGAATGGGATGATCGTACATCATGGAACAGACAGAGAGAGCTTCTAGGTAGCTAATTGAAACAAAACAATGCAGTTCAGTAACAAGCAGGACTGATGCTATCAGACCAATAAGGCATGATAATGGGCAACAATAGAAGTCTGAAGGCTTGTGTGTGTGTGTGTGGAGCAGTAGGCTAATCAAGAAGACGTTGGGAAAGCCTAGAACTATGATAGCGAACCTATGGCACGCGTGCCACAGGTGGCACACCGGGCCCTCTCTGTGGGCACACAAGCTGTCGCCCCAGTTCAGCTCTGCTGCGCATGCCACCGGCCAGCTGGTCGTCAGGTCTCTGCTGGACATGCGTGGAGGGTGGGGTGAATGCAGGAAGCCCATGTGCACATGCGTGGGGGTGGGGCACATGCGAAGAGCCACACACGCATGTGCAGGTCCAAGTGTGGATGGACGGGCCCAAGTGTGCATGCACAGGGCACTGTGGGACCTTGTGGGCATGCGTGGGGGGTGGGGCATGTGAGGGTGTGTGTGCATGCACAGGGGTGCATGCCGGGGGCTACGCGCGCAAGTGCAGGGGTGGGGCATATGCATGGGAGGTGCGTGTGCATTGCATTTTGGACATTCAGATGCACTTTGGGCACTTGGTCTGGAAAAGGTTAGCCATCACTGGCCTAGAGTCTTCTGGACAGGAGTCAGATGGACAACTTCCCCTTGGTCGATGGGGTAATTTGCTTCTTTGGTCAGTGGTGCCAGGAATGTTGACATGAATAGGAATTGGCAAGCTTGGGTATCCTAAAAGAAATCCACTCATCTATGACAGGAATTAGTTTTATTAGGGGCTTGCTGGTATTTAATTAGCAAGGGTGACCAAATCAGGCTGCAGAGTGAAATACAATGCCAAATGGAGAGGCAAGCCTCAAAGAAAGAGGCTGGTGCAGAACAAGTGTTGAAGCCTTGCCAACCCCCGCTATTCTTAAAAGCAGCTAATATTCAGTTCCATGCTTGTGAAGTATTAGCTTGGCACATGTTCACATTGTCAAGAGACTAAAAGCTGTCCCAGTTTTGGAGAATTTCAAATGAAATTTGAAGTAAGTACTAAAGTGGTTAACCTGGACCAGTCTGGTGTGTTGAGAGCGGAGATGAACCCCTCAGCATGTTAGAAGAATCCGAACAAAAGTATAATATTCCACTAGCAGAAGTAAGAGCAAAAGTCAGGCTTGTGGCTAGCCACATTCAAGAAGCCGGGAGCTGAGGAAATGTGCGAACCTCAGAGTAAAACTTGAGGTTAGTCTTGCCACCCAGAAAGTCTTCTGATAGGCAGAGGTTAATGAAGTGCTAAGATGTATTAAGAGGTCACAAGAAAAACTCGTCTCCATTGAATTCTTGTAAGGGGAAAAAAGAGAGAATGAATGAACGAACTTATAACAGATTGAGTGACTGATCCCCAAAAAGAATGGGCAGGAATTATTGAATTACAGATCTGAAAAGGATGTTGGAGGCAACCTGGACCAGTCAACTGTTCCATGTAGGATGCAAGAACAGCATCCTTCACATTCGACCACCCAACTTTTGCTTAAATATTTTCCAGTACAGAAGCCACCTCTTTTGTTTCAATCTACTTTAAGAAGTTTCTGGTAATGTTTAGCTGAAAGTGGCTTCTCTGAAATCTCCCCTCATTGGCCTTTGGGGACAACACTATCTTCCATCTTCTGAATGAAAACCTTCTACGTACATATTCAAAAAAACGCTCGCATATTGGGTTTTAATTTTCTTTTCCCCAGGCTAACATACCTCTGTAGCTTTGGTTTTTCTCATCTCCTGTCACATCAAGACATTTAAATATCAGTGATTATTCTGCAGAGGCTGATCTGTTGAACATGAGCCATCTTACTCTGCAACTTGGGTTTGCATTTTGAGGGCTGGGAGAAGGGTGGTTTGCTTCAAGTTACCAAAGAATAAAGAAGAAATTTAAAGAAATCACTGCTTGGTTTATACACTGGCTTGGTCAAGAAGATGTCATAGTCTCACTTTCTAGATGCTTATTAATTAAAAATGAGATCTTAAAAGTCACTGACGGTCCAGCTCACAAATCCTGCTATGGAGACAAGAAATCCATTTATAAATGTAATAATCAAGAGCATTTCTTGGGTATTCCTTCCCCGCAGTTTTCTCCTCTCCACCTTTCCTCCCAAAACACAAATTGAGATAATAGCATGGAAGCTGTGATGGGACTGTAGGTTGTTATTTATTTATTTATTTATTTGTTTGTTTTTACAGAAGGAGACAAGGTTTAGATCTGACAGACTCAGAATTTTGACCACATGATTGCAGCCACTATCTTGACTTTTCTTGACTCCTATAAAGATATTCAGGGACAAATTGATAAAGGCACTCCATTCAATTAAGAGGATTGTTTTCTAGACCAGTGAATTCAGAACAGATGGCATTTTCCTGTTTATTCCCTCCTATTTCCTTTGGCAAATTCCCAGTGAAAAATAACTGGAGCTTGACCAAAACCAAACACAAACACAAACAAAAGCCAATGCTTTCACTTATTATTTATTATTTTTGGAAACAATGGCAATGATTGGTAAAGGAACATGACTGAGTAGTTCTGTCTCTATGGAGGACAGGCATGAACTATTGCCCTAGACAGGAATGTGATATTTGTTTCTTGTTCCTTTTACTATACTTTATGAGGCTCATCACTTTCACAAAACCTTTTAAAGTTTGCAAAGGATGGTGCCTCTATTCAGCAAGTGTACTTGGGAAAGGACATTTAAATACAAGTCTCATGCAATCTTTTGGTGCCTTCGAATCTTCTAGGCAAGATTTTGAAAGTGGTTTGCCATTGCCTGTTTCCTGGGGCTGAGAGTGAGTGACTGGCTCAAGGTCACTCAACTGGCTTTGTACTTAAGGTGGGACTAGAACTCACAGTCTTCAGTTTCTACTCTGATGCCTTAACCTCTACACCGGGGTGTCAAACTCAAGGCCCGGATCTGGCCCATGGATTGCATAGATCTGGCCCGCGGGACTGTCCTAGAAAGAGCAAAGGACTAGCCTGTGGTGCCTCTGCCAGTAAAAAAGGAACTCGGGGGGGGGCTGTGTGCGGTCCTCCCAGGCTCTGTTTTCAGCCATAATGGCCTCCTGCCACCCTCTGCCAGTGAAAATGAAGCTCTGTTTTCACTGGCAGAGGGTGGCAGGAGGCCCTCATGGCTGAAAATGGCGCTCAGCATTTTCACTGGCAGAGCGCTCAGGCACCACAGACGCCTCTGAAATGAATGACATCAACCTGGCCATGCCCACACTGGCCACATCCACACTGGCCATGCCCACACTGACCCCCGAGGTCAAATACAACCCTGATGCGGCCCTCAATGAAATCGGGTTTGACACCCCTGCTCTACACCATCTGGCTTTTTCATGCAAACTAAAGAAGTACAATCCAACCACAGTTACACTGCCTGATTTTCCCTGCCAGTGTGCTTCAGTTTCAAAATGCAATATCTCTATATTTCATGGATGAACACAGGAAAGGTCTGAACTGCCATTTCTTAATAAGGAGGAAAGAGAGGAGTGCAGAGATTGTGAGCCTGATCTCTATTTATACAGTTTTGTGTGTGTTTTTTCTAAAATATGTCCCTGAGTGACTTGTCCAAGATCACACAAGAAGCATTTGGCAGAAAACTGAAATAAAATTGGTATTCTTTCCCATTTAATCACTGTCTTTCATGCTCTGCTTTACACATCATATTTACAGCCATTGCAATAATATACCCCATTTGGCTTCTATCTCTGTCTTGAATGTTTGGCTTTCCAAAGGTCTGGGTTTTTTTAAAAGTGGGGGTAAAAAATGGAATTTATGAAAAACAAAAAAGAAACACACGTACGCACATATACGCATACACCCAGAGGCTGATGGAAGAGAAAGTTTTGGGTCATGTCCCAAAAAATGATAAATATTAAAGATTCTTCAGAAGTCATATGCTGAAAAGCCGAAAGACTTAGACCTGGAGCCCCATTTTCCAGATGAGGATTCTCAAGATGACTTTGGAAGAATTTGGAATTGTGGAAAGACAGCAGCCTAGGGAAAACTGTCACGAGACAAGAACGTTTTCCTCATTGGCTTATTTAATGTCATATATACTCTGTGTTGTGTGAATCTGTCACAGATAGAGACAAATGTGCTTTCACATTGATTTATGTAGGATTATTTCTATTTCTAAATGGCTTCCTCAGTTTGAAGATGTCTTAGAAACACGAAGGGCATTCTGGCTGGAAACTCTGGAAGTTGAAATTCTGATGCCTGTGGAAAACACAATTTTGGCAAAAACTCACAGTGCATTTCTGGAAGTACATTAAGAGAAGACCTGAAAAAAATAAAATAATTTCATATTTCATTTGTGTGCCATCAAAGCCTTCTCGATTCATGTGCAGGGCCTTGTCTTTAGAGATAACGGGAAATGTGGTGGGGTCTCAAGGATGTTATTTCTGCTACAGACAAGAAAAGGATTAGATAACTTGTAGATATAACTTAACTCTGAATAGATTTGTGACTGTTTGGAGCTTAATCTAATGTCTGAAGAAGCTTCTTGGATGAGAAGTGAAACATCTTCAAAGAAAAACCAGAAAGTCCAGTTGCCTCTTGAAAAAGCACCTTTGGGACAACCATGACCTGGATGACTGAGAATTTCCATAGACACTAATCTAATAAGGTTAATTTGTGGGGCTAGTGGACTCAATATTTTTGTCCATGTTATACGCTTACCCATTAGGTGCATCATATGAACAAAATTAAAGAAAAAATGCTTACTACATGCTATGTTCTCTAATTCTGGATCCCTGAAATGTAAACTCAACATACGTCCATATTATAGCAGATTATTGAGGAGCTATTCATGTTACCCAAGTCCCACTGAAGTAAAGTGACTGTAAAAGTAAATGTTTATTTATTTACTTTTAATCAAATTTGTATGGCCGCCCATCTCACAAAAAAGGGACATTGGCCAGCCAGATAAAATATTCCTTTTGGTCTGAAAAGAAATGAAAAATAATTAACAAAGAAAAGCAGTTAAATGTACATCTGCAGTGCCTCCATCCTTGTCTTGCGCTGATGAAAATAACTAGCTGGGTGAAGGAACTGGGAAATAAATTACCTCACGTTAAACATGAAATTAGTATGTTAATTGGAAGCAAATTTGCTACTGAAAATAAAATAGATGAGGTGTGTATGCAGATGTGCAGGTGAAGGCACAGGCAGTAAGTGAATTCTGCCTAAGAGGAATCAGAAGTACTTGTTTCAGAAAAAAATAGTTTAGTAAATGAAATCCTTATCTCTATATAACTGCTAAAAGATGGAGGAAACAAGAGGATTGTGCCATTGGTTTATCCAAGGTTCCTGCTCAGGTGGATACTACCGATATCTGTGCAATCTACACAGATACCACTAGATGACTAGTTGATCATAGTAATATCTACAATTACTGATTGTGGGAGATGCTACATGTATACACAAATTAAGGCACTGAGTAAAACTAAGGGACTATGAGCTTCTATTTTTTTCTCCTAAGTCCCAGTCCAGTTTAGAGTTCCAGAGCACACAGTTAATGGGAAAGTAGAAAATCGGGGTGGCAAAGAGAAATCAGTCCATATTTCACTTCTCATCCAAGAAGCTTCTTAAGTTCTGACTGAAGAACTGAAGAAGGTTCTTGGATGAGAAGTGAAATGTCTTCAAGGAAAGACAAGGATGAGAAGTGAAACATCTTCAAGAAAACTACAAAGTCCAGTTGCCTTTTGAAAAAACACCTTTGGGACATCCTTGACCTGGATGACTGAGAATACCCATAGACGGCATAGGTTAATTATGTTAGGTTAATTAGATTAAATATGGAGTGATTTTCTCTCTGCCACCCAGATTTTCTACTTTCCCATTAACTGTTTGCTCTGGAACTCTAGTCTGGACTGGGATTTAGAAGAAAAAAAATTCTCCTAAGAGATTCTCCATAGATAGCACAGGTTAGTTATTCCAGCTCCATAGCTGGAATGATTTGATTTGATTGAAAATGAATCAAATGCTTGATTTTCTTTGATGGGGAAGACAGATTAGCAATAGACATTGTAGTCTCTGAACTGAATGAGATGGCATATAAATCTTTCATACACAAACACATAAAATAATAATCCATATAATGAATTGGGTAACACATCAGGTAAGTCATTTAACAGGAAAGACTTGTAAAGGTTGGAATCAATGATAATATTGCTTTGGGGATTATTTATTTATAAAATCCCCATCTCTGGCATGTGGGAGAAGGCCTCTTCTATCTTGATCACAAGCTTTACTCAGGAGTTGTAGTTACCCTCGGGGCTTAGAAAATCTTATCAAAATCTATCTTGTTAAAATTCTTTTAATTTATATTTCATTGTTAATTTTAATCTGAGTTTCATTTTTAAATTTTGTAAGATGCCTTGAGTATTTGCTAGACTAGAAAGGCGGTCAAAAAAGGAAACTTTCATATATGTACGTCCGTGTTTGCGTAGGTGGTTATGCAGATATCTCATGTACACATATAAGCAATGTAGGCAACATATACCAGTAACACTTCCTGCCTTGTTTTAGTAGTTCTTTTATCTTTCTTTCCTTAAGACTATATTGTCATCCTTTGTGGCAAATTGCCAATTTCTGTAGACACACACTTAACATGGTGTTTAAAATAATAAATTGTTTTGAGAACCTCCCTCCCTGACCACTATGGCCCCAAAAGATCAGTTTCAGATCCTGGAGCAGAGGTGGGTTGCAGCAGATTCTGACCAGTTCTGGAGAACCGGTAGCGGAAATTTTGAGTGGTTCGGAGAACCTGTAGTAAAAATCTGACTGGCCCCGCCCCCATCTATTCTCCTCCTCCTGAGTCCCAACTAATCGGGAGGAAATGGGGATTTTGCAGTAACCTTCCCCTGGATTGGGGAGGGAATGGAGATTTTACAGTATCCTTCCCCTGGAGTGGGGAGGGAATGGAGATTTTACAGTATCCTTCCCCTGCCATGCCAATCAAGCCACGCCCACCAAGCCATGCCATGCCCACCAAGCCACACACACAGAACCGGTAGTAAAAAAATTTGAAACCCACCACTGTCCTGGAGGTGTATTCCTCCTCTACATTTAAAAAAGACCCATATGCCCGGTATACCCAATTCAAAGGTTGTTCATATGATGAATCCCATAGCTTCCTATCTGAAATCTTTCAGATGTGTTAGACTTCAAATCCCAGGATTCCCAGCTAGCATGGAGAATTCTGGGAATTATAGTCCATCCTGAAATTGCCAGCTTGGAGAGGCCTATGAAGTTGCCTTGGTCCATCTTTCTAGAGATGTTTTGAATGCCAGACCTTGAATAAACTAGTTATAACACATACAAATGGAAAGCAAACTGTTTTCATCTGTCCCAAACACATCAGGGATATGTTTTTCTTGCTTAAATTCTCTTCTGCAATACAAGACCAAGAAATAAAGAAATGTTTATTTTTCTCTCCCTTCCTTGCTTCTTTCTGACGTGCAACCAAAATATTATGAACTTACCCAAACAATGCTTTCCCTCCCTTCTAGTCAAACATACTTCTGCTATCTTTGAATAACACTACAAGTTTCTCATTTAGGGCTGTGTCTATTCATTCGCTTTATAAACATGCACTAAGGAGAAAACTATTTTCTGAACATATGGCTGTTGTCTCTGTTTTGGATGGAAAAATGTCTGGCATTTTGCTGACATCACTGCATTGTGAGTCATTAGGAAGCTCTGTATAAACAGCAGGATATTTTAATCAATCAGAAATATCTGAAATATTTTTTGTGCAGCCTATTATAATGGTAGAGTTATTTATTATTGTTATCATACTTATTCTTTGTGATCTCGGCATAATGTCTAAGTCTTGATATGTGGCCTGCTGAGTCTGGAGCATGGTGGTAAGCCTGAGTCACTCCTTTTATAGTTTGCAGAGTGAGATAATGCCAGAGGTTTTTCACATCTTAGAGCAGTGATGGCTAACCTTTTCCGGATCGAGTGCCCAAAGTGTGCAAGCACGAATTCGCACCTGCGCACTTGAAACCCCAAAATGCAATGCGCGCGTGGCCCCCACACATGTGTGCATGGCCCCCTGCATGCGCCCCATCCCCGCATGCAAATGGCCACCATACATGCCTCCTGCCCCCGCGCATGCGTGGCAGAGACCCCCAAGACCAGCTGGCCAGCAAGAGGCATGTGTCCATGCGCAGCAGAACTGAACTGGGGCGACAGCTTGCGTGCCATCAGAGAGGGCACTGCGTGCCACCTCTGGCACGCATGCCATAGGTTCGCCATCACGGTCTTAGAGTATGGCGGAATCTATAAATCTGGCTAGCTGTCTGTTTGTGTACAATCCCACAGTTCTCTCACTAATTTGTGTTGAAAACGATGGGTTCACTGTTTTTGCTTGGAATGAATCTGCTAAAGCTGTTCCAGAAATGAGGTGGCACTATATTCAGAGGAACTACGTATGTATTCATTTATTTATTATTTATTAGACTTTTGTTCCAACCTTATTTTTATAAATAACTCAATGCAGCAAACAAATATAGTACAATTTATTTATGAAATATTTAAATTCATAATCTGTCTTTCTACCCAGAGCTCTCTCTAAATATTTACCAGTCTAAATCAAATACTGGGGCGGCGGGGAATCCAAATGTTTATTAATTTGAAAAAGCTTGATTTTTATAATAGAACAGGGGTGTCCGACTCGATTTCTTTGAGGGCCACATCAAGATTATGTTTGACCTTGGGGTGGGTGGGGGTGGCCAGGGTGGGTGTGGCTAGCTCAAAATCACTTGTGTCAGAGGCACCTGTGGTGGCCCGAGCACTCTGTCAGTGAAAATGGGCTCCCAAGCTCTGTTTCCGGCTGTGACGGCCTCCTGCAACCTCTGCCAGTGAAAATGGAGCTTGTGAGGGCAATGTGCGACCCTCCCGAGCTCTATTTTCACTGGCAGAGGCATTGTGGGACTTTCCTTCTCTGTTTCCAGGGCAGCCCCGCAGGCGAGATCTAAGCACCCTCGGACTGGATCCGGCCCGCAGGCCTTGAGTTTGTCATCCCTGTGGTAGAAGAAACAATATCTGCTCAGCAACAAACTTGAAGGAGCAAGTAGTTGGAAGAAAGAATCTATGTTAGAAAAAAGGAGAAAGATGTCAGGCCCATGCCAATAAGAAACTACCAGCATCTTTATGATGGCTTTTTCTACCAAAATGCCTGGGCCAGATGCTTTTCAACATCAATTGAAATGCTTCTGTGTGTTTTCTGCTTCAACATTTTTTTACTCACTCCAAATCATGGTTTCACAAACTCGGTAAATTAAAGACGTGTGGACTTTAGTTCCCAGAATTCCCTAGCCAGCTGGCTGAGGAATTCTAGGAGTTGAAGTCCACACACCTTAAATTTGCCTGGTTTGAGAAACCCAACTCTAAACAATTGCTCTGTGGCAGCAGTTTAGCTTTTGAAAATAGCTGCAGATTTTCCCCCAAATTAAGTTCCTACAGCCAGTTAACTATTGCTTTCCTACAAGGGTTTGTTTAGAATTTTTTTTTCTGCTGTACATATTTGAAATGCCAGCAGAAAGGATAATAATCCATAATTAATTTTTTAAAATCTTCATAGAGTAAACACAGATGAAAATAAATGAGTGACTGAATCAATGCAGGCAGTGTGTTTTACAATAACAGTTTCTGGGTGGGTGGGAGACTTAAATGTTTTCTCTAAAAAAGCCCCCAAATGTAGGATACATTCTTTTTATGCTAATTGAGCATGACTTCACTCTCAGCACAATCAAGACTATTCACAGTCTCACAAAGACCCGTCAAAGGAGATGATGAGCAAAAAGCAATGTTGGTATTTACTTTAAGAACATCCTGGTTTGGTCCTCCACCCAACAATTTCATTTGATCCTTTGCATTGGCAGAAATGTGCTGTCATCATGAAAAGCATCTCAGTGATTACATTAAATACATTTATTTTGGCTCAGTGTTTCGTGCTAAGCTGAAAAAGAACTAAAACATACACTGCAAAGTTTCATCTTGGAATTTTTTTTTTAAAGAAGAAACATTACTATGGAAATATATTCTGGTGGAAAATGCAGTGTAGATTCAGGATACGTTTTATTTGCAACAGATCATTTTGAAACCTAAGTACAATAACAATAGCGTTAAGTTAGAAATAACCAAGATATTCACAGGTTTCAAGCAATCAATCTACATATGTGGAGATCACACAAATATACACAGACCATACCAAATTAACATATAGCAATAGCAATACCACTTAGACTTATATACATCTTCTCAATGCTTTACAGCCCTCTCTAAGTGTTTTATAGAGTCAGCATATTGCTCCCGACAATCTGGGTCCTCATTTTACCGACATCAGAAGGCTGGAAGGTGGAGTCAACCTTGAGCCAGTGAGAATTGAACCCCTGGCAGTAGATAGAGTCAGCCTGCAATACTGCATTCTAACCACTGTGCCACCAAATATACATTTGAAATAAAAGGGATTTGGTTTAGCCTAGCTTGCACCAATGTATATGAAGACCACACAGTTGATGAAGGTTGGGGCACATTGGATAATGTGGGCCATCAAATGATCTCCTTCAGACTGAGCTACAGTGAGTCTTCTCAGAATGACACTGCAGATGCTAAGAATGATATCCAATAGGACAGGGGTCTCCAACCTTGGTAACCTTAAGGCTTGTGGACTTCAACTCCCAGAATTCCTCAGCCAGCAAAGCTGAGCGTTCTGGGAGTTGAAGTCCACAAGTTGTAAAGTTGCCAAGGTTGGAGACCCCTGCAATAGGACACAGGGTATTCAGTCAAATCCATGATTAGTGGTCAGGGATGATCTGAGTTGTAATCCAAAACATCTGGAGAGTACTATAATGTCTATTCTTCGCCAAATCAAAACCACCCTTTTGTACTACATACTATCAATCAATCAATCAATCAATCATCAATCAGATGCAGGCTGGTCTTATTGCAATGAGCATCATAGTACTTGATATCTTTTACTTCATTCAGTGATTAGTTTGAAACAAAACTTGACAAAAACCAGCATGCAGTTATAACATATTGAAGTATAAATAAAATGAACTAAAACTAATACTTAATGTTTGATAAGAAAAAAATGAACCAAAACATTAATTTTAAGTGAATTCTGAAACTAAATGCTCAACCTATATGTAATAAATTAATATAAAAAATAAATTATACAATGGAATCTAATAATATAAAATATTGAAAGTAAGTTACAATTACTAATTTATTCATACATGACCAAAGATTATTCATCTACACCAGAAATCACTTGTGTATGCGTATTTTGTTGTATACAACTTTGCTACATTATGTGTAATAATGTAATGCATTGAGCCTTGGTAGCACAGTGGTTAGAATATAGTACTGCAGACTACTTCTGCTGACTGTCGGCTGCCTGCAATTTGGCAGTTCGAATCTCACCAGGCTCAAGGTTGACTCAGCCTTCCATCCCTCTGAGGTTGGTAAAATGAGGATCCAGATTGTTGGGGGCAATGTGCTGACTCTGTAAACTGCTTAGAGAGGACGACTGTAAAGCACTGTGAAGTGGTATATAAATCTAAGTACTATTGCTATTGTTATTATAGAATAAAAGTAGGCACACCAGTCTAGTCACAAAAATCAAAGGATATTCAAACCGCCATCTCTTTAATATTAATAAATTGCACAAAATTAATAATATTCCTAAAACACTGACTTAGATCCAAATGAAAGTAGTCGGGCTTTAGTCTCAATTAAATCAAAAGGAATGAAGGCAGTTATGACTAACTTGTCTCACTGTTGGTTTGGATCCACCCTAACCTATATTTTCTTTTTAACCTGTTCTGTAGTTGGTCAGTATTTCTGTATCATTTAACTACTTGTCAAAACTGGGAGCTTACAGCTCAATGGAAGGAAATAGAAGCTCAAAATTGTTAATCCAGGACCTCAGATCTCCAGGAATGACCTTGGTATCCCTGGATAGTATAAACAAGCCCACAGTGGAGTTTGGCAAGACATCTGAAGAAAAAGGTAGGACATGGAAAAACATGTTATTTCTGTGAAGTCTTTTATATCCCCTTGACGCAGGCAGGAGATTGTGCTATTTAGCTCTGTCTGAAAGCAAAAATCTTAAACACTCCCAAGCAAGAATGCTAAAGAGCGTTTTGGGTTCCAGGAATAAGAAAAGCCATGGTGCTTCAAACTGTTGCTTCCCCAGGATCACTGAGCATCAAGGTTTCGGTTTGTGCAGGACTGAGCTTGTAGTTCTTGTTGGAGGGTTTAGCAACATGTGCTCCTCAGAGAGAAGCTGATGTTGATTGCCATATATTTTATGAAGTGGATGTGACTTAGTACAGAGGAAAGTCTGACATTTTAGCTCTGGGAAAGGTAGGTTCCATGGGGCAAGGAGAAACTATATAAACAATTTCAGGTTTTTTCCCAACGTGATGTAAGATAATTTGCAGCGGTAAAGAGAATGTGGATCCTACTCAGTTCCAAATTATTAAGAAAGCACAGTGTTAACAGAAGCACACCAGTGGTGGTATTCAGCTGGCTCTATCTGGTTTGTGCAAACCGGTATTGGCAGCTACAGGAGGCTCCGCCCACCCACCCGGACGTCATCACGTCCCGTTTTTGACACTCTGTGCTTGCGCGGCAGGCCCCACGCATGCTCACATTTGCGAAACAGTAGCGAAGGTAAATGAATACCACCCCTGAAGCACACAATACTGGAAACACAATTTTGCCCCCTTTTGAATGCTTCCGCAGAGGATTATTGCCACCAGTGACCCAAAGCAGTTTTGTTGTGGTGACAGTTTTTGTATGGAGCACTTTAAAAATGTGCTTTTGTTTTTGTTTTTTTAAATTGGGTGATCAGTTTGAATATGGAAGTATGAAATACTGTTGAACATCTCAAGAATGTGTTGAAAATTACAGCATTCAAATTATAAGTAGTCAAATGTTTCCATCCCGAGAACATCATGCATTTATTAGTGGATCTCATAAGCATATACACCAGAGGTGGGTTTCAGCAGGTTCTGACCAGTTCTGGAGAACCGGTAGCGGAAATTTTGAGTAGTTCGGAGAACCGATAGTAAAAATTCTGACTGGCCACGCCCCCATCTATTCTCTGCCTCCCAAGTCCCAGCTGATCGGGAGGAAATGGGGATTTTGCAGTAACCTTCCCCTGGAGTGGGGTGGGAATGGAAATTTTACAGTATCCTTCCCCTGCCATGCCCACCATGCCACGCCCACCAAGCCATGCCACGCCCACCAAGCCACACCCACAGAACCGGTAGTAAACAATTTTGAAACCCACTACTGATATACACCCATATGCATAACTTTATACACCTTGTCCCCCTCTTTCTTTAGTTTTCCTTAGTCTTTCTTTAGTTTTTCCTTTAGTCTTCCTTCTTCTCAGAAACCCTGAACAATCATTAGTTTACTATGATCATTAAGAGCAGGAAATCATGATCTCTTCTTCATCAGTTAGCCGATTAGCTGATAGGTTGTCTTATTTGGGCCAAGATTATCTGTTTTTCTGCTATTAATAGAAGAGCAGCCTGCTCTTTTCCTAGCCAGGTGATTATACTGACAACTGACAAGAGCCCATGAGAAAATGATGTATGGGCTGTTACTTAGTATGAAGTAGAGAGACAGTTGATTTGATTTAGAATAAGGGAACATAATTTGCTTGCTGAATTAGTAACAGGGTCCAATATGTTCAGCCTTTTTCAGTGGAAAATAGTAACAGGTCAGGAAGACAATAGTAGTATCAACTTGCTCCAATATCATGAAACTAACTAGAAGTTATTTGTTTTTCAGAAAGTAAATTTATATAAATGGTGATATTTAAATTTTATTTATTTCATTAATTCATATGCTGCTCATCTCACTCTACAAAGGGACTCTGGGTGGCTTTTCAGATATTCTTGGGCAAACTGTTAATTTCTGTGGATAATTAATTGGATGTTCACATGAGTATCTATGACATTCCCAATGGACTGCAGTCCAGGAATATAATTTTGCCTCTTGATTTCAGACAGAAAATTTCTTTCTTTATAAAAGGGAAGGAATTAAAATGGATTGCATGTTTAGTGACTATTTACAATTATTCAGGATACTGTGACATTCTCCATCCAATCTAGACGAGTTTTAAGAAATTCTTTAAGAGGCTGAATTTTTCTCTTATGCGTCAACATGCATATCAGCCTAATCATAGACTTTTGTAGACATTGCAAAACATTCCTCATATTTTGGCAGACAAGTGGAACACAACAAACAGTTCAAGCCATTTGTTCACAAGGTATGGGCTTTTAATGGACTTTCATAGCCAAAAAAGAAACATATTACATATTTTAGTAAATTAATTTTTTTCTAGGACAGGAAAGTGCTTATTAGACAATACTTTATTGCCAACATCTTTCTTCCTTTCCTTCTTGTTTCTCCAATTCACTTAAGAATGTAATTGGATTATTAAAGTTATATCCCTATATATACCTCTCTAGAAGTAAACTTCATGAACTGTTGTTATGATGATCTCACTACAGTATTCACACAATCCAATTTGTCTGTTAGAGATGCTTGATTAACCTCATGAAGTTACTACTAGATGACCATTACATGGAAACAAAATCCAGATGACCAACTAGACAACAGCAAAGCTATATAGGAAACGCTTTGTTCAGCTGCCATATAGTAGTCTGTATTAAGTTTTTTCTTTGCCTTTTGGTACTGTCCATCGGTTCCCAGTTGCAATGTATGGCTGTGAAAGTTGGACCATAAATAAGGCTGAGTGCCAAAGAATTGAGGCCTTTGAACTATGGTGTTGGAGAAGACTCCTGCAAGTCCCTTGGACTGCAAGGTGATCAAACCGGTCAGTCCTAGAGGAGATCAACCCTGACTGCTCTTTAGAAGGCCAGATCCTGAAGATGAAACTCAAATACTTTGGCCACCTAATGAGAAGGAAGGACTCACTGGAGAAGAGCCTAATGCTGGGAAAGATTGAGGGGAAAAGAAGAAGGGGTTGACAGAGAACGAGGTGACTGGATGGAGTCACTGAAGCAGTAGGCATGAGCTTAAATGGACTCCAGAGGATGGTAGAGGACAGAAAAGCTTGGAGGAATGGTGTCCATGGGATCGTGATGGGTTGAACACGATTTCGCAACTAACAACTACAATTAAGGTTTTTTTTTTGCAAATGGATATGGCAGCCCACATTCATAACTTGTCTGGTGATATGATAGCAGTATTCCAATATTTGAGGGGCTGCCATAAAAAAGAGGGTGTCAAATTATTCTGCAAAGCACCAGAGGGCAAGAAACCATGGTTGGAAACTAATCAATTCCACCTGGAATTAAGCAAAAACTTCTTAACAGTGAAGAAGACAATTAGTCAGTGGAACAGCTTGCCTTCAGAAATTGTGGGTGCCTCATCACTGGAGGTTTTAAAGAAGAGACTGGACAGTCACTTGTCTGAAATGGTATAGGTTCTCCTGCTTAAGCAGAAGGCTGGACTAGAAGACCTCCAACGTCCCTTCCAGCTCTATTCTATTCTATTCTATTCTATTCTATTCTATTCTATTCTATTCTATTCTATTCTATTCTATTCTATTCCTATTTCACTCTACTCTACTCTACTCTACTACTCTACTCCACTCCACTCCACTCCACTCCACTCCACTCCACTCCACTCCACTCCACTCCACTCTATTTATCCTGGACTAATTTGCAGATCAGAATTTATTGGTTCAAATTTCCCCTTAATCTATATTTGGTAATGCAGGTTTTGCTAAAAGCAGGCCAAAAACTACATAAAAATAACCTACTTTAGGATTAATGGATCTGGATATATATGTTTTGAAGTGCTCAGAGATATACCTTAGAAGCAATATATAAATACATAAGGAAATGGAACAGATTTAAAAAATGTATATGTGCAACTCAGAATAGAAATAGATGAAATTGTCTAGTAATCCCCCAAGATGAACCTGAATACTGTTAGTTTGGTGAAATAGTAATGATGATTCCAAGGAACTACCTGAGATAGCAATCGTCCCACACACAATGCTTCTTTCTCTCTCTGATCTACCTAACTATAACATTACTGCAAAGTGTAAGACAATAGAATGAGACAAGAAGCTCCATTTACTCATGCACCGAAATCTAGGTTCACCATTTAAGTAGATTTCACCAGCTGCCAAGAAACCAAGCAAACCCTTCAATTTTCTCCTCTGCCAGGAAATTACCTGGAAGAGCCACTCTTTATTAATATAAAAAAGAATGTATCAGCATTAATTATATTTATATATGGTATTTAATGTATACCATTATATGCTGGCTCTTCTAATGGCACGCCTGGCTACTCAAGATAATTATTTAATTGAAATTGTAGATTGAACTTTAAAATTATAGACAGTGTGAATAGATCTGTCAGAACTAAACTCATAATATGTTGAGAAAGGAGGGAGTTATTTCCTTAAAACCTGCAGTGTGCAAGTGATACTTAAATATGAATGTTTATTATATATGTTTGAGTTCATATTTTTGTGTGAAAAATGACACCAGGGAATAATTTAAAACTAAGAAAGAAAACCAAGGATGGCAACAGACTAAAAAAGGACCAAATGCCAAGAAAGGGCATGAAGGTATCTGTGGTGTAGATCGAAACATCCTAGGATTGAGTCACTAGATATAATTGTTTAATTACATATTGGTAGAATCAAGAGATCCCTATTATTGTCTTATTCTTTAATTGTGAAAGTAAACTTTTCCTGTAACTTTCAGACCAGCACAGGCATGTGGTACAAGCCATGATGATTTTACGCATGTCATCATGTCATCATGTCATCATGCAAATGATGCAAACTATGGCATTTGCAGGACATCACTTGTCCCTCTGTCTGAACCCAGGTCTCCAGTGACAAATCCACACAAGATTCATAATGTCTTTGTGATGAAAATTCTCTGTATTTTTGTTATAGTCAGATACCATTTCCTACTAGCATCTAGAAACCTGAGAAATTAAATCTGGAGTAATAAGTAGATGATCTTCACTGCATCAGGCCTAGCCTTTTTTTTACTGGACAAAATGTTGACAGCTTAGTAGGAAAAAGCTGGAAGGTGGGAAACCCTCCAGTAATGTTGTTGATTGACCATCACAGGGCTTGTAGTCATTTCTGATGATTGATTGATTGATTATGTGACATCAAGTTGTTTTTGATTCCCAGAAACCACATAGGTAGATTTTCTCATGATGATCTATCTCTATATTTGTTCTTTCAAGTGGTGTACTCGTTGCTATTATAACAGAGTCCCTCCATTTTGTTGCTCTTCTTTTCTTTCTTTCTTTCTTTCTTTCTTTCTTTCTTTCTTTCTTTCTTTCTTTCTTTCTTTCTTTCTTTCTTTCTTTTTCTTTCTTTAAGAAAACTTATATGGCTGCCCAACTCACTCTCAGTGACTTGGGGGGCTTACAAAGATAAAAAATCAATAAAAAACATTAAAAAAATAAATAACCCCTTCCCACTCCCAAAGTAAGACAAAATGCCTGAGTAGAATTACATATTTAATTTGATAAACTCTTAAAATTATAAGGGCTGCTTCCTAAATAGATCCCATTAATCTTAGATTTTCTATGAATAGTGAACTCATAATGATACATGAAGATAGAGTGGTCATGTGTGCATTTCCCAATAGAATCATAGAATTGGGAGATACCAAAGAGGTTATCGAATCCTGCACTCTTCAGGATTTACTACATCATTTCTAATAGACAACTATCTAGCCTTTGTTTGAAGACCTCCAGTAAATGGGAAGAAACCATCACGTGGTAACCTATTCCACTCATTGTCAAGAAATTTCTCCTAATGTCCAATCTGTATTGAAATTTCACCCCATTAGTTCTAGTCTTATCCTGTGGATCAAGTGAAAATAAGTCCAAACCTTCTACAACGTGACAGCGCTCAATATTTGAAGACAGAAGGTGAATATATGTGTGCCAGGAGAAAGTTGCCGGATCCAATCTAAGCCAGTCACTGGGACGAGAGGTTTTGTCTTCTGAGCTTTTGGCCTTCTGCTGGAGCCCATCCTCAGGGAACTTCTCTTTAGAAAGAAGTTAGAGAGGCTAGAGAGACGTTCCCTGAAGACAGGCTCCAGGATGAGTCCGAAAGCTCAGAAGACAAAATCTCTGGTCCCAGTGATCGACCCAGATTGGATCTTATAGTCATTATACTATGGAAAAGGTTTTCCCTTTAAGTTCCTATTGTCTACCTTCTCTTTGCTAACTGCTGATGGCCAAGGTTCCACCTTTGTCTTCTTATGGCTCTTTGTTTTTAAAATGGCCCTGGTTTACACAGCTTACAAATGGAATAATTCACTGTTACCTAGTATGGTGCAGCATGGAGAAATGGTTCTCTATCATGACAAGTTTAAGCATTCATAATCATTTGTGTTAGCTTCAAAGGTAAACATTAATATTGGAACTTCTGAAACACATGAATTGCTAGCTTATATAATATGTTTTGGGCAGGGGCGAAATCTAAAATTTGTTACTACCGGTTCTGTGGGTGTGGCTTGGTGGTGGTGGGGGTAATGTGACTGGGTGGGTGTGGCCAACTCTTTTTTTCTTTTAAAAGCAATTTTTCTACAACCTCTTCGGTTGAAGAGGTTGTAGAAAAAATGCTTTTAAAAGTTAAAAAAACAGCCTCTGATGATCACGTGGCTAAGCTGGGCATGGGTGGGGAGAGGGGTGTGTGTGCAGGGATTTTTGCTACCGGTTGTCTGAACCACCTGCCGCCATCGCTACCGGATCGGGTGATCCGGTCTGAACCGGGAGCATTTCACCCCTGGTTTTGGGGGAACCGATGTCGTAGCAGCATCTAACACATCTTAACAGGGTTTCAAAATCTAAGCAGTGTTCATCTTGGTTAGGATGGGACCAGAACTACCCAGGAGTTTCAGGACTATTGGCTACACCGGGATTTTAGAAAACGCCTGGAAGAAGAGAGTAACAATCAGTGCAATCACACTGCTAAAAACAGTTTGGTTTGAAAGCTGTTGAAGAGCTTGTATCATAATATTTCTTGCTTTTCTTAACTTTAAATAATGCAAAGCCTTTCCCCACTTTGCGAAGTGTTGCCATGTTTCTAATTCACACCGACTTCTTTACAAATGTTCACACTCTTCCTTTCTGTTATTCTGGCCTAATTAGCATTTTATCTCTGATTATTTCAAAGGCACTTGATTATCATTCTTTCCCTGCACAGCAAGAGCCTCCCTCTGTTCAAGAATTGTTCCTTTTAATATCCCAAAGGAGGGAGTGGCTGTCTACTGTATGTGGAAAGAAAGCCCTCTTTGTGGGAGGAAATCTCCATTATAACTGAAAATCTACCCCCACAATCTCATAAAAGCTGCCTCCTTTCTATGATATTATAATATTATCATGCATGTTCAGTATTTATGTTAAATTGGGAAACCTCTCATCAAACAGCATAAAATTTACCCAAGGCAAAGATTAGAAACACTGGCATTATTTCAATGGAGTTTTGTCAAGAAGCCAGTGAATAAAAAACACACTTTATCCACATTTTATAATTGTATTTTCTTCAGTGGTAGCTTGCTTTGTTTACCCAGATGATACTTTTAATAGAAATGAGGCTACTGTTTGCTCTTCCTATCTTGCCTTTGTACTGAATCTGAGGACAGTTGCAGGGTGAAAAGGGGGAACATAAGTCCCCTTAGAATCTGAAACTGTCCTAAAATTGGGGCTGCCTTTGAAGAGTTTCTGGAAGTTTCAGTTGGTTCAAAATGCAGTGGCCAACATAGTCAAGATTTGTGCACGTGTCACCTTTTTTGTAGGAGTTGCATTGGTTACTGATTTGTTTCTGTGTGCAATTCAGGATGCTGGTTATCACCTTTAAAGATCCACATGGCTTGGGACCAGATGATTTGAAGGACTGCTTCTCCCCAGTAACAGAGCATATGCACCAAGACAAATTCCTTGGGTGTTCAATCACACTTGGCCAATAAAAAATTCTATTCTATTCTATTCTATTCTATTCTATTCTGTTCTGTTCTGTTCTGTTCTATTCTATTCTATTCTATTCTATTCTATTCTATTCTATTCTATTCTATTCTATTCTATTCTATTCATTGAACTGCATCCTTAAACCATGGTGCATATTGTGTTTTAAAGCACAACAATATGCCTGTAACCAGTTGCCATATGATAAGCCTGAAACAACAGCTTTGTGAATTCTTGACATCTGTTTCCACCCCAAATTTGGCTAGTTTCAGAAAATTAGAAATATTTATCTTATAAGAATTTTGTTGCGTTCATGATGGTTAGTTCTGCACTGCATTTCAAAATGTTTTTCCTTTGCACACCACTGACACTAAGCCGTCTTTAATGATGATAAACAGGAAAGTGAAGACAAGAAGAAACATATTTAGCTTTACCCTTTTACAAGTTTTTGTAACGTACAATAGCATTTTTTTAGCAGAACATTCCATCACATTAATGAGGCTTGCCTGGTATCCTTAATCATCTGAAAGAGGGAAGTTTGAAATATAGTAGTTATTTTGGATGTTTGTAATTTTTTATACATTTAACTGTTCCATTACAATTCTTAGATACTCTGATTATCAGAAATATGAGCTTTTATATGACATCATTTCTTAATCAAACAGCAACCAATAATATGCTGGCCAAACATTTACAAAAAGAATTCAACTTTTGTAATTCCCATTTGTGAATAATGAGAATTGCAGTTCCTTGTACATTTGGAGGATGTCACATTGGGAAAGACTATGTTGGATCACCTGGGCCTATTTAATTTAAAGAAGATTAGTGGGGACAACTCTGTTTTATAAAATAATGTAAGCTTTCAATATAATTGGCAAAGAACTACAGGTCATAGAACAACTGATAAAACACAAAAACAACAATTAATTAGGATAAAAAGGAAAATATAATTGTTCTAAAATATTTAAGAAGGATTAGAGTAAACACTAAGGAACACTGTATAAATCAGTGATAGCTAACCTTTTCGGCACCAGTTCCAAAAGTGTGTGTGTGCACGTGCGAAAGTGCATGTGTGCATGCACACCCATAATGCAATGCGTGCACGACCCCCCCATGTCCCCATGTGTGTGCGACCCCACACATGTGCCCCGCCCCACGCATGTGCGGCGATCCCCTGTGTGCCCCTCCCCCTGCGCATGCGTGCACGACCCCATGCACAATCCACCCTTGCGCATGCATGCATATCTCCTGCATGTGCCCTGTCCCCCGTGCATGCACAGCAGAGGCCCGAAAACCAGCTGGCTGATGGGAGGCACATGTGCATGCATGGCGGAGCTGAGCTGGGGTGACAGCTCGCGTGCCCATAGAGAGGGTTCTGAGTGCCACCTGTGGCATGCGTGCCATGGGTTCGCCATCACGGGTATAAACTATAGAAAAATACTTGGCTATAATCAAAGAAATAAAATCACATTGATCCAATTTTTTTTTAAAAAAAACCCACTAGACATTAAGCTGAGCTCCCAAAACTTTTTGAACTTTGCATGCATGCCATGGGCCTTCTCAAAAAAATGGCTGCTACGGTGGGATTGACTATGGAGACAGCACAGAACAAGTTGCTCTTCTCCTTGTGGTTGTCCTGGAGAAATGGGCACATTTGCAAAGAAAGAACCTCCAGTTGCATATACTTTTATTTTCCAAGCATGTTAATGACGCCCATGAAAAGTCAGAGACCTTCTTAGAGAAGTCCTGAGAAAGTAGCAAGCTTAGCTCTGCAATAAGCCAACTTTTCAACTTCGTTTTGTAAAAGCAGAAGATTTTTTTCCATTAGGAGAGTTGTGATGAGTACTATGCAGAGGTGGGTTCCAGCAGGTTCTGACCAGTTCTGGAGAACCGGTATTGAAATTTTTTTAGTAGTTTGGAGAACCGGTAGTAAAAATGCTGACTGGCCCCGCCCCCCCCATCTATTCTCTGCCTCCTAAATCCCAGCTGATCAAGAGGAAATGGGGATTTTGCAGTAACCTTCCCCTGGATTTATTTATTTATTTATTAGTTCGATTTATATGCCGCCCTTTTCCAGAGACTCAGGGCAGCTTACAATGCATTAAGCAACAGCCTTCATAATTTTGTATATACCTGCTTAGTAGGGCTTTCGCCCCCCCTCAAGCGGTGTTCTTTTTTATACAAAGTCAGTTTATTGCCCCCACAATCCGGGTCCTCATTTTAGCTACCTTGAAAGGATGGAAGGCTGAGTCAACCTTGAGCCTGGTGAGATTTGAACTTGCAGTAATTGCAGGCAGCTAGCAGCTAAGTACTACTTTAACAGCATGTAGTCCACTCCGCCACCAAGGCTCCTTGAGGATTGGGGAAGGAATGGAGATTTTACAGTATCTTTCCCCTGCCATGCCCACCAAGCCACACCCACCAAGCCATGCGATGCCCACCAAGCTACACCCACAGAACCGGTAGTAATAAATTTTGAAACCCACCACTGGTACTATGGGAAGTGTCAGTGAGACATTGGCTTTTATTGGGTCACCATACAGAGACCCTCCAAATTAAGGCCTGTTTTTAATTGCCTGTTTTAAAATATTTAGACTCAATCAGCTCTTGGTTGGCCTTTTGCTCTACTTCCTAACTTTTGCTCTTTTCTTTTTTTTTCATAATCATACAGCTATCTCAATCTTTCATTTTATATTTGATTTTTTTCCCCTAAACATTTTTCCTTTTAAAAAAAAAAATCTGTTTTCCTGATCATGAGTTTTCCACATGCACGGAAGAGGCTATTGTTCAAAAGAGTAATATTGTTTGATTGCTTTGTCCTTCTCATGCAATCAGAAATTATAACCAACGGATTTCAATGTCACCAGGGGGTTGAGGTCAAGCTGGAGGCCATAACTATGGGATTGAGGTCCCGCTCATTTTAACATGTGTCGCAACATTCCAGATTGCCATTGTATCTAATCAGGAATTATGAAGTCAAAGGTTTCTGGTTTCTTTATCCCTTTTTTTATAGGAAGCACTGATAAAACCTTGAAAAGTAAAGATGTTTGTGAAAAAAATGCTTAAGGAAAATCTTTGAATTAGATTTAGAGTGCTTTTAATTTGAAGCTATATTCAGTGGGAATTATCTGTAGGTGAAGGACAGCTATGGTTGATTATGAAATGTAATTTTATTAAACCCAAAAGCCATTATTAGGTGCAAAAATGAGAACTTTACTAACTCCCTTGCAAAAACACAAGGGATGACTCATAGATTTTCAGTACCTAACTACCTAGTCCAAATTACAGATTCATAAAATCCTCTTCATAACATGGTCTTGTAAAACCATCTATAATGCATTGGAGGAAATGTAGGACCATTGAATTATACCTTTGTTTTTAATAAGCAGTTTAGCATTCTCTTTGTTCTTGAACATATTTTCCCCCAGGTGCTCAGGAGAAATATACAACACACACACATACTTTCTTCAACACACAATATTGAACCCACTCACTTGATCAATCTTTTTGGGGAATTATAAGATTTTTATAATTTCAAGAGGCCTTTTTTTCAAGAGCAATTAGACTTTGGCTATCAGGAGATCATTAGTGGCCTCCTTCATAAACACAGCACAATGAATCGCATTATAGAACATTTCTAGAAGACAATCTCTGCAGCTCTTTAAAAAATTACTATTAATTAGATTTGCTCAAGTAGGTGGCATATGAAAGCTGACAATCAATCAATCTTCAATCAATCAATCAATCAAAATCAATCAATCAACCAACTTCAACTCCTCCTATTATTTAAAGTAGTTTTTTTCCCCAGACTGATAATTTTACTACAAGTCCCATAATTCATAGCTATTAGGAAAACTGAATAATTTTTCAATTTGTCCTTCTTTTACCTAGGCATACATATCTAAAGCCAGTTTTCTGCTGCTTGGTCTTGCTTCTGCTGAAAATTTGGTTGATTCTATTGGCTTTTAAACAAGGAAAAGATATAATATTCCTGGGGACTTCAGTGATTTTGTTTCGGAAGACTAGCTACTCAGATTCACCTTGTAGAGGAAATTTGCACCATAAATATTTAATAAATAAATTAAATAAATAAGACTACCTGCAACCATCATTGCTCATCAGTAAGTAAGAATTTACATTTCAGTAATATGTCATGGACAACATTACGGGGCAGGAACTGATTCCCATGCCTTATCCAAAGGATTTTATTTTAATAGCCACTCCTTGCCAGTTACCACTTACAGAAAATTTGCTGTTTTCTGTGTCAGCATTAAACCATAAGACCTGGGTAGCAGTGGTGGGTTACTACCAGTTCACCCCGGATTGGGCAAACCGGTAGCAGTGGTGGCAGGAAGCTCTGCCCACCCACCGGGATGCTTTTGCACATGCGCAGAAGCATCACATGCATGACTGAGCATGTGCCCATGAGCAAACCGGTAGTGATGGGCTTTGAAACCCGCCCCTGCTGGGTAGGCTTAGCCTAAAAAAGATTAGGCTAAGAGGAGGCTTGATAGTAGTCTTTCAGTGCTTAAGGAGCTACCACAGGGAAGAGGATGTGAATTCGTTCAACAAGGCTCCAGAAGATAGGATGGAACCAATAAGCGGAAACTGTTCAAAGATTTGCCCACATTTGAAATAAGAAGGAATTTTCTTATGATAAGAGCTATTAAAGCAGCAGAACGTGCCTCCTGAATTGCAGGTGGCCTATCCTGAGGTTTTCAAAGAAAGATTGGACAACCATTTGTTTAGAATGGCCTGACAATGCCTGCCAAGATAGTGCTTAAGTTCTAGCCCGAGGAGAGAATCTTGAAATAGCATCTGATATTCTATAGCAGAGGTCTTCAAACGTGGCAGTTTTAAGACTTGTGGACGTGAACTCCCAGAATTTAAGTCTTAAAGCTGCCAAGTTTGAAGACCTCTGTTCTATAGTAAGGTTTAGGGAGCTCCAGTTAGTAGCAACTAAACAGTAAACAAAAGCATTTAATAACTTAGCAAATATTCCATAAAAACTATCAGCCAATCTATCAACCCAGAAAAAGTGTGGGTTTTCTTACAAGGAACAACACTCCTGTCACTATAGTTCACATCTCTATTCAAAGAATCAACAAATATGGGTAGAATCTGATTAGTGTTTATCAAAGAACAGTCAGGAAAACAACAGATTCCTGGTAGCATCCCGTTTTTCAAATCCCATCCTGAAAGAAATTGTGTGTTTTTAAGAGATAAAAATGACTGCACGATAAGACCATAAATCATTAGAGAAAACATAAAAGCAGAACTTAATCATCAAAAATAAAAGAAAAAGAATGGAATGTTCCATGGAAGAATGTAATAAAAACTTTTAAAATGCCAAAATTGAAAAATTGATTCTGCTTCCTACATACTTACGTGCTAGTAGTTAAAAGGGCATGTTTATATTATTGTTACCAATCGCATATACAGTCATAACAAGAATCACAGTACACGAGCCAATGAATAAATTGATACCCTATGTTCTGTATTCCTGATTTTGATTCCACACCCCACTTTGATCGTCAGCAAAAAGAAATGCTGTGTGTTGACAATATAGCAGATCTTTTCACCTAATAAGGTCTAACTGGAGAATTCTAATTCCCTGATGTGGGGGAATAAATGAAAGACTTGAAAGTTGACCATCTTACTTTGGTGGAGCACTTCCAGCTTCAAAATCCAGACTATTATGGTGCAGCTCCATGTTGGATGAAATAGTGACATCTGCCTGATTCTACCTCTTCCTTGCATTATGAAATGACTGATGGAGAGCTTGGTGTCTTGGATACCAGAGGTAATCTATAGCCATCAAGATTCCTAGTCTTGATCTTAACGTTGATGACTTTACGCTCAGAGGTGATTGCCATATCACTTACCATCCATATCCCCTGCATTGTTCTTTGTTGGACAAACTTCCCAAGATAGTTCTTTCTATTTGAAGAAACTGAGTGAAGTCTTTCTGTCTCCCACCTAATTAAGTCGACAAAGTTATGTGGTAATGTTATCACCGGGGTGGGCTGCTGGAGGTTCGCAGGGTTCGGGAGAACCTCTAGCTAGGATTCTGTGCAGTTTGGAGAACCCTCAAATCCCACTCCTTGCTGGCCCCGCCCTGCCGACTCTGCCCCTTCTAGGAGTCCCCACATGGCCTTTTTTTGGTACAGGTAAGTGCAGGGCGCGTGCAGAGGCTCGGGGAGGGCAAAAAACGGGGAGGGCAAAAAGCCTGCTTCATATTGCCGTGCTTCAGCTGTGTTACTCCCCAGCAGTAACGTGGAAGGTAAGTTTTTGTAAAACTGCGCACACACGCGCAGCGAAGCGCGCGATCACCAAACCGGTTGTTAAACTGGCAGAATCCCACCACTGGTTCTTTTAGTGTTGGGCCACTGACCTATGTGTAAGGAGACCTAGGCAGTTCCAGCTAGGACATTTGAGGTGAGAGGTTTAACATTATAAAGTGGTGAATGGTGAGAAAGAGTGGCCAAGAAAAACTTTGTACTCTCCCAGATAATATTGGAACTTGAGAGTCACCCAACAAATTGTCTAGACATTGCCTTAGGACTGACATACAGAAGAATTCCTTCGTATTCAAAATCATGTTAAATGCCGCTTGATGGGGAACTGCTATTAGAAAAATAGCAGCTCTGGGACCATTCTTTCTTTCCCCCTGTAATTTTAGGCAGTCTTATGTATTTTTAGGCATTTTAATGGTACTAACTTTAGATGATCTAGACTGTTCGGTAAAAAATCATGGACAAGAACTGAGCAACAACATATTTGTCTCCCTGCCTGCCTGCATTTTTGCATTTGCAGTGTGTTCAATGCCTTAAAAAGTACTAATATGGTTTTTAAAATTAAATTTATTTTTAAAATTTTATTAAAAATTACACATACAGTGATAAAAAAACAAATAGAAACAAAATAAAAATGGAAGGTACAGAAAATGGAAATAGAAAAACTAACAAAGAAAGAAAATACGAGAATATAGGAAATGAAATGAAAATAATATTAAGAAATTATTTTCCCCTTTATCACAACAAACATTATTAAACAATTTTACTAATTTATTTCCTTCTTTTAAAATACAACAAATGATCTCTTCTTCTCATATACTATCTCTTAACTATAAGCAAAGCCTTGTCATCCCTGATCAACAAAAGTCTGTTAAGGATTACCGGAGATTACAATATATTTATTTTAACTTTCATCAAATAAGCCAACATTATTTTAACATGATTTTAACAATCTTTAAAATATCTTTAATTCCTCAAATAATGTCATAAAACTTGTTTCTTTGTTTTTTTCTTTGTTCCTTGTCACAAAATTCTTCAAAGCTTTAACATGCCTCTTCTGTAAATCTAATATAGGAAAATTATTCAGGTCACTCTAAAAATCCTTTTTAATTGTTAAGACATCAGCCAGTTTCTTTTGTATGTCCAGTGTAGGATATTTTTCCCATATCATTCTTGTAGCCTGTCATTTTTAAAACCAATTTCAGATCAGTATCAGTCTTGTCTAGTAAAGTAGATTCCTATTCCATAATTTCCTTGAAACACAGTCTATCTATAGAGGCAAACACTTTTAAAATTAACTTCTCAATCAAAAATGTCCTTCAATATGTCCAATATTAAAATATTTTGCCCCTTTCTGAATTTAGTTCCTTCTAGTGTCCAACCTTCAAAGTTTCATCCTGTCATGTTTTTTTAAAAATTAAAATAAAAACATTTTCCCACAGGAAAGGGCTCTTAGAATTAATTCCAAAATCTTATTTCAAATCCATCTGGATCTTTATTCCATTTGTAATTTTCCAGAACCACAGTTCTGTTTACAATAGTAAACACAATAGTATTAGGCACCTTTTTTGATCCTTAAACTTGTATTTAAAATTTATTTTGGTAATGATTGACAGAAACTCGCTGAATGTTTTCAGATTTGTCAGTCTAAAGGTTCCCAACAGCTGAAAAGCAATTAACAAGAATTTCCAAAGTGATTAGAAATGGAAGCATACAAAACTATTATTCCTTTGATGGTGCTGATCTTGGTTTGAGCAAGATGGCTATTCCTTCTAAACCTGCCACACACTACTAACTTGTGGTCTCCTCAAAAAAAGACAAACTGTCTGGAACACTTGTGGGCAATCTCAAGTCCTTGTCCAGAGAAGAATTCCAAAGAATCGCTCTACTTGCCAGCTCTTCATTCCATAGTATGAAGTATAGTTCCATTCCATCATCTTCAGTCCATCATTTCTTTCCTGGAAGTCCCTACAACACATTTTAATATTAATTAAATAAAAAAATGTAATAATTGAAAACAAAGAAATAAAGGCCCAACAAGAAGAGGATATTTGACAAAATACAAAGACCTGCAAATAGAAATAGAACAAGTGTGGCAAAAGAAAGCCAGGGTAGTACCACTGGTAATAGGTACCTTGGAATGCAATCCCAAAACAATTGGAACACCATTAAATACTATTGGCATTGACAAATTCATCACCAGTTAATTGCAAAAAGCAATTTTACTTGGAACAGCTTACATCCTTCAACAATATCTGCAACACTATCAAACATTCACATCTGTCTATCACAAGTCCTTGGAAGGAACTCAGTAGGTAAACAAAAATGCCAAATCCTGCCTGAACCTCTGGCTGACTATGCAACAAACCATAATAATAGAATAGCAAGTAAAACTAAAATAAAAATAAAATAACAGCAGGCAGATAATTTATTTTATTTTATTTATTATATTTCTATACCGCCTTTCTCCCGTAGGACTCAAGGCGGTGTACAGTCAAGAAAAATATAGACACACAAACATCATAAAATTGTTAATTAAAATTATTACTTAGTTTGGTCAATTAAATAAAACCCAGAATTAGATAACATTTAAAAAAACCATTCACATGTTCATATGTTTAGCCCCGCCTGTTGGAACATCAGGGCCTTGAGGGCACGGTGGAAAGCACGGAGATCAGGGATATTCCGTATCTCCGGGGGCAGTTCATTCCAAAGGGTTGGAGCCCTCACAAAGAAGGCCCTCCCCCTGGGAGTCGCCAGTTGGCATAATTTGACTGACGGTACCCTGAGTAATCCCTCCCTGTGAGAACGAACTGGTCGGTGGGAGGCTATTGGTGGCAAAAGACGGTCTCGTAGGTACCCAGGTCCTAAGCCATGGAGCGCTTTAAAGGTGATAACTAACAACTTGAATCACACCCGGAAGACCACCGGGAGCCAGTGCAGATCACGTAGGAGAGGTGTTACATGGGCGTAACGAGCTGCGCCCATAATCACCCGCGCGGCTACATTCTGGACCAGTTGGAGCCTCCAGGTGCTTTTCAAGGGGTGCCCCATGTAGAGAGCATTACAGTAGTCCATACGGGAGGTAACTAGGGCATGAGTGACCGTGCGCAAGGCGTCCCAATCCAGAAAGGGACGCAACTGGCAGATCAGATGAACCTGATAAAAGGCACCCTTTTTATAGTGTCAAGATAATGCCAAGACTTGCATGTATACAGGAATTTCTCAATGTCCAGGCTGATCTGATATGGCAATTCTGATCACAGTTCTGATCCTTTGTAGTGACTTTTGTTATTTATGCAATAACTTTCATGTAAATGGATTCAAGTGCTTCCCGCTGTAAGAATTTTACCTATGAGACGCAATGGCCCATGTTTTGACAATAGGAGTTAAAACCAAGCAGAATCCAGTGATGCATAATCGAGGATTACATTTTATTACATGAGAAGAACATCTGCATTGATTTTACCATTTCAATGGTAATCATAAAATATTTATGCAGTATTATGTTCTGTGCTGCTTTTAGCAGAACCATCCGTGGGAGCCTTGTCATGCAAAGAGAATGCATTCTGGGTTTCAGATGACATTTATTCTGTATATGCAGTGTATGCTAAAGCCATCTGTTGGTTAAATATACATACTTAGGAATCTCACAGGTCTATCTTTGTCCTGTAGGTAATGCAATGGAAAAGGAACAATGAAAGCAGCCCCAAGGCAAATGTAGCATAATTGTAATCATAATTTCTAATATTCAGTTAAATTTATTTCAAGTGAAGTCCATACATTATTACTGTATATTTTCTAAGTCTTCTTAAATCAATTGTTGCAATTTTTAATGAAAAACAAAACAAAATTTATTTATTTATTTACTTATTGATTGATTGATTAATTGATTGAATTTATATTGCCACCTATTTGCCCATGGCAACTCAAGGAGTCTTACAGAATATAAAACCACATTTAAAACAATAAAAACTAACAAAAAGAATCAAATAAATTAATATAGTACAATAATAAGATACTAGCATCAAAGCGATAATTAGAGGAAGAAGATTTTGACGCCACATGAGAAAAGCTTTCAGGATGTGCAAAGGAACATATTGGAATTGTCTTTAATAAAAAAAAATAGACTACTATTTAAATAAACAAATGAATAAGTGTTTTTAGAGAAATGACTTTATCGGACTTTGGCTGAGATACAGCTGAGTTAGAACCATACAGTATCTTATCACACAAAAATACAATAGTTTTTTCCTGATGTTAAAGGAAAAAAACTAGATGTAGCAGAAAACATGCATGCATGAAAATTAATTTTAGTAATACATGTTGGGATCAGTGATGAAATCCAAATTTTTTTACTACTGGTTTTGTGGGCATGGTGTGACTTGATGGGCGTGGCTTGGTGGGTGTGACAGGGGAAGGATACTGCAAAATCTCCATTCCCTCCCTAGTCCTGGGTAAAGAATATTGCAAACTCTCCATTCCCACCCTACTCTGGGGCCAGCCAGAGGTTGTATTTGCCAGTTCTCTGAACTACTCAAAATTTCCGCTACCGGTTCTCTGAACTGCTCAAAATTTCCACTACCGGTTCTCCAGAACCTGTCAGAACCTGCTGGATTTCACCCCTGGTCGGGATATGAAAGAAACCCAGAACTATGTTGGACATTCCCCTTAGTGGCCATGGCACTTCCTGCCCCTCATGATTTAATTACACAAAATGTAAACTGGTTTGCTTCAAGCAAGTCATTAAATTCTCCAGCATCATCTTTATTTCCAAGAATGATTCTGGGCTCTAGACATATTTTCATATATAGAGGTATAGCCCCTTACAAATTCAAAAATTGAACAAGTCTGCCATGCCGTCTGTTGTTCAGCAGAAGCAGAAATAATATTCCAGCACAGAGCTACTTCATCCCTCTGGCTTTGTATTGCAGAAGAGAATCTAGACTGATAGCTAACCTTGCTTTCAGAGAAGATTGCCATAACTAAGTTACCATTGGAATTGCTTGCTCAAGGAATGTCCATATTTTTTTGAGAATTCACTGCTTTTCATGATCTGTGGTTACAATAATAAAATTAAAGAAATCCATATATCTCAGATGAAGCTTGGCGTTTGCGTTCACATAAACCACAAACCGAATGGATTTTCTTGAATAAATACTTGTCATGGTTCTATAAGATCCTGATTGCGACCCACAAATCATATAAACCAGTAAGCCAATATGTAAGCTAGTGAGAAGAAAAATAATTCATCGTCTTATCAAATGATAGAAAGATTGCAACAGTAAGTGTAACAGCAGCTCCCATCACCCATGATTACAATATTTTTTTTGGCTTCTGAGAATATCTGTGTGACCAAGTGTCGGAGTTTAACTAAATAAAAGGAACATTTAGCAGTTCTTTTGCAGGAGTCAGAGATCAAACCAAGAGTGTTTTCTGGTTCCATGCCAAAATTTAACTATACCACATGGGATTCCTATTCACACAGGGAAAATCAGAGGGAACCTGATTTCACATTGAAGAGTAGACAAATATTTTTTCTCCAATCCTAACTCAAACACTTGACATGTGTTCCGATAAGGTTCAGATGTTATTCAAATAGGAAATGCAAAGAAATGAAAGTTTTAAAGTGATGTGATTAGTTTCTTTAATTCCAAGAGGAAGGGGATAAAGAAGGCGCGAAAGGAGAGCGTTTGGCATTTTTTTTGGTAAGTGAAATGATGTTAATACTATTCTGACTAACGATAGGTTAATTCTACCTAGGCAATGGAACTATTGTTCCAAAGGTGTAACATGCTCTTTATTTCAGAATTAATTGTGCAGGTCAGTAGTGGGATTCAGTGGTCTTCTCTGGATTGCGTGAACTGGTAGCGGTGACTGCGGGAGGCTCCGCTCATCTACCCGGACATAATGTGCAACTACTGCCCATGCGCAGAAAACCATGTGCATGTGCAGATGGCGCGTCCGCTCACATTTGTGAACTGGTAGGGAAGGTAAGTGAATCCTACCTCTGGTACAGGTGCAGGATGGAGGATTCCTGACTTGATAAAAGTACTTGTGATAAAGAGGTTGGAACAGTAGGTGATTAAAAACAGTATGAGTCAGTGGAGTGATGTGGCTGCGAAAAAGGCAAGTACATTTAGACAAAAGTCTAATTTTTAAATTACAAGAAGTAATCATTCCACCTTCTTCTGCTTTGGTCAGATCCTACCCCAAATACTGGATTCACAGCTGAAGAACTGAAACAGATGCAGAATATTTCAATGGCGATAATTAGTGAATTAGAACATTTTATTTTATTTATCAAATTTCTCTACTGCTCATCACACATTTGCCTCTATAAAAAAAGATGGAAGGATTGGGAATGTTTAGTCTTGGAAGATGAAGATGGAGGAGGAGGGTGTGTGTGTGTGGGAAACTGAGAAGTTGTAATGGGTAAAAGGAATAGCAATGAGGAACAGGAGGAAAGTCAACAACCAAGACAATGTTCAAATAAAAGAAATTTGAGTCCAGGCCAGATCTGTAACCCAAGAAAGCATCTCAAACAAGATCTTTCCTAGTTCTCACAAGCATAAAGGGAGGGATGGGGGAAGCACATTTAGAGTTGAATATTATGTTATAGTAACAGAACTGATAATACTTAGTAGTTATTATAACAAGCAATAGTATTCATAATAAAAGTAGTATTAGCCTGCATTAACCAAGTTTCCTAGTCTGGCCTACTTTGGAGTACTAACAAGTCTGCAGGAATAGCATTTTTCAAATACTTATAAGAATATCACACAAAAGAATGTCAGCACCTGATTGTCTGTGGAGATTCTCAGTCATAGTTGTCTCAAAGGTGCTTTTTCAAAAGGCAATTGGACCAGGTGTGGGCTCTACTTACCTTTACTACCGGTTTGCAACGGGAGCACGCACTTCTGTGTATGCGCAGATCGTACCTTATGTTGTCTGGGCGAGTGGGCGAAGCCTCCCGCCACTTTTACTACTGGTTCTCAAGAACCGGACAGAACCGGCAGCAACCCACCACTGAATTGGACTGTTTATTTTTGTCTTCTTCCTCAAGGAAAAAATAGTCCAACTGCCTTTTGAAAAAGTACCTTTGAGACAATGTCATGGCCTGTTCTCCACTGACACAGTATAACAGATCACAGAAAATAAAGTTCCAGTTTAATGATAGAAAAATAAAATCTTAACAGTAAAAAACAATTTGATATTGGAACCAATCTGCCTTTTTACCAGATACGTTCCAGCAGACGCTAGAAAGTCAGCTGTCAAGTTTCTTTTAATTTTATTTCCTATACTGAAAAAGATTCTGGATGCATCATCCTAAAGAACCCTTCCTAACTCAGTAAGTCTACATTTCTTTCTTTGGGCTGTACATAAATTTGGCTGAGAGACTGTAGTTCTCCTTATCTCTTTTTAAAAACTGGTGCTGTTTTGATTGACTTCCAGTTTCCTTACTGGAAGCTGGATTTTTTTTATGAGTAATGCATTTTTGTCGCAAAAATCAAGAGTTTCATATGTAAATTCTTTACGAATTCTTGAATGCATGTCAAATGACATCAATCACTTTTCATTAAGCAATTTGTTACTGAGGTTCATGCCATATTTTTGACTGGGTTACTCAGATATGTAAAGTATGTGTATGTGTGTATGTGTGCGTTTGACAGCTGAGCAACAGAAATAAAGATTTGCTCTTGGTCTTCCCTTATTTTTGACGTTAGTTTTTTATCTAGGCCACAGGTGTCAAACTTGCCGTGTCATGTTGCCATCATGTGACGTATCATGACGGTTTTTTCCCTTCACAGAGCTGGGGTGGGCACAGCCTGCGTGTGACGCATCTGGCCCATGGACTGCCAGTTTGACATCCCTGATTTCTAGGCAGAGCTGTGGTGGCATAGTGGTTAGAATGCAGTATTGCAGGTAAAACTCTGCCCATAGTCTGGAATTTTAGCCTGACTGGCTCAAGGATAAGGATAAGAATAAGGATAAGGATAATTTTATTTCTATACCCTCACCTGAAGGACTTGGGGCAGTAAAACTCAATTTATGAAGCTAGCCCTGCCTGTCGGAAGAGCAAGGTCTTAAGAGCACAGCGGAAAACTCGGAGGTCAGAGATCTTATGTATGTCCAGGGGCAGTTCATTCCAAAGGGCAGGGGTTCCCACAGAGGCTCTCCCCCTGGGTGTCGCCAGCCGACATAATTTGGCCGACGGCGCCCTGAGGAGTCCCTCTCTGTGGGAGCAAACTGGATGGTGGGAGGCTATCGGTGGCAGAAGACTTCCACCCTTCCAAGCTCAGTAAAACGACCCAGATTGTTGGGGGCAATATGCTGACTCTGTAAACTGCTTAGAGAGGGCTGTAAATCACCATGAAGCGCTGTATAAGTCTAAGTACTATTGCTATTGCTATCTGCAATCAGCATGTTTCAAATCTGCTGAGAATAGAAGAGGGTCTCCACCAACTGGTTATGGATAAGGAAAATTGTCATTTCAACCTATGTTTCCTTTGTCTGTGAGGAAGGAATATTTCTGCCCAGGAATGATATGTAGAATCAGAATAATCCGTAGATATTTTCTTTATTGCTATTTGTCTGATTGGAGTCGCTTTGGTATAGTGATTATGGTACCTTGGTTATTGTATTATGGCTGTTTTAAGTTGTTTTGCATTTTGTGATTAGAGATTTTATTGTAAATGAAGGCGAATAAATGTGTCCAAAGATAATGTTGCAGAATCCAATTTGGGCTGTCTTCTGACTTTCATACTCGTGCTGGACCCCATCTTCAGGGAACTTCTCTCTAGTAGAATGTGTGCTGTTCTTTGTGTGGTTTTATATGGTGCCTGTTGAATGTGGCATGATTTTATTATATAAAATCACTGGATTAGTATGTAAGATATATGGCCATATAATCTCTATGTGTGACTAAGTAAGTAAATAAATAAAGGTACTAGACTAAAAGTAGGCAGACAGTAAATTCTAATCTTGTCTTAGACATGAAACCCGCTAAATGACTTGAAGATGTACATACACACATATACACACACAAACACAAAGACACACACACAGAAAATTACACACCCACATTGATGGTCCAATCTAGATTGGAACCATTGTCTTCTTGCCCAAGAGCCTTTATGTGCAAAATCTACTGACATGCCACACATTGTTGTACATAGTGCAAATGTAGTCTGGGCCACAGTATAGGTAGACAAAATGAGAGGGAGGGAGGGAGGGAGGGAGAGAGACAGAACAGTTTCAGTGTGTTCTAGAATAGAATAGAATAATAGAGTTGGAAGGGATCTTGGAGGTCTTGTAGTCCAACCCCCTGCTTAGCAGGAAACCCTACACCACTTCAGATAAATGGTTATCCAACATCTTCTTAAAAACTTCCAATGTTGGAACATTCACAACTTGGAGGCAAGTGGTTCCACTGATTAATTGTTCTAACTGTCAGGAAATTTCTCCTTATTTCTAAGTTGCTTCTCTCCTTGATTAGTTTCCACCCATTGCTTCTTGTCCTACCCTCAGGTGCTTTGGAAAATAGCTTTAATTGCTTCTGCTGGTTGTGAAATATTGTTTCTTGGGAGATGGTAAGAGGATCACTTTGAGAAGGAACCTTTATATTTCTGGGCAACTGTTCAGTATTTTAAAAGTTTAAAAAATGCTCTTTGCTTTTATAGTGTCTTCAGTGCAGTAAATACAACTGTTGTGCTAATTTTACAGATCTGTAGCATTTGTGTTATGCTAAAATGGCTATATAATCATGGTTTAAATCCATTTGAAATTTAACGCTTCTTTATTGTTCTTTTCAGTTAAACTTTCTTGGCCTTTAGTTTAAGATTCAAAACTATTTTTCTGCTTAAGAAACAATCTGCAAATCCTGTGTTCTCTCCCAAGTTAAGGTACAAAGAAGTCTATGATAGTCAAATTGACATTACAGATGCATTTTCCCTTGTCTAACAGATCAAGAGATGCCTTTTCTGAGTCTAATTCCTTGGAAAGAAAACGTTGAGTACCCTAAAGATAAAAATATGGGAGGAATGTTAGGATAGCAAATAAATAAATAGAGCAAAGTTTGCAAATCTTCATGTTACAATATTGTAGGAGGAGAACCATGTTAGTCTATGGTAGCTAGAAATCACAAGGAGTTTAGTAGCAACTTTTCAGACTAACAAATGTTATTTCTTTTTTTATAAACATTGTTGGATTGAAAACATACTTTAGTACAATGAGATTTCCATACTATACTATACTATGGAAACATACCTAGCATAGTATATTTCCATAGTATAGTATGACAGTAAAACATAATAAAAGGATTTTTGTAGCATTTTGGAAAAAATTTTCTTGAACTGTAGAGGAAATGTTTTGCCTTCTGGAATCATCTTGAAAGAATTGTTTTATCCTTCCAAACAGGCCATTGAAAAACATATTTTTCCACTTTTCTTCCTTGGTCAATTGGTCTATGATACCTCAATATATATGACTTCTAATATCAAATTTTCTCATTTCATATAATTGCAGCTCTATGAGAATATGTCATTCTATTTCAATTTTTTTAGCTCTTATTGTTCATTTATTCCATATATAATTTCACCCTTGTGAGTTACTTATCTGGAGTGTTAGATGTTACATTTAATTCCCCTGAACATTGTTGATAAGATACAGATCAGTTGTGCATGAGGCACTATTGCTGTCTAGTTATAGAACAAGTTGATAAAAGTCCGATGCTAAAACAGATATATGATAATTATTTACATATTATTCTCACACATATATTTCACTCTTCTGCATATCTATGCATTTTGAACATGAACCTCTATATTAAATATCATCAGACAAGCAATATTGTGTCTATGTATGTTAATGTATAAACATATTTATACGCCCATGTACATTGGTATCAAGGGTATATAGAAGGGATTAGGTATTTTCTAACCAGTGAATTTATTCATCTAAGACATTCAACAGTATATTTTAAAGGAGGGAATTATTGGTTCTTAAACCCTCTAAGGGCACAAGAGATTGTATAACATGAAATAGTGGATGTGTAGAAGAGTCATGATTTATGTATGACACCACCAGGCTGATGATAGATGCTTGAGGGTCCCATGGGTTCTGAGACTGAGATGCACAGAGTGGCCAGATGCATCTGCTGCTGAACACGGGGAAAGAGAAGTGGGTGGAGGAAGCTAAATAATAAAAGCTTATCCTTGGTTCATTGATCAATTTTCCTCGTTGCTCCACCCTTCGCTGCCATCCATAGTCACCAGAGAGACTTTTTCTGATATCCAGAGAAATGAATATATCCTTATAGTAATCACTTTACTTCCCTGGGCCAGCTGTCCTTTTTGTTGTCTACATTGCTCCTTCACATGGCCTCATTCATATTTGTCTCCATTTTTCTTCAGTCCACAATTCATTATTCATTTCCCCAAGATTTCTCATACAGCAGCAAGGTGTGAGTTTAAAAGGAGAAGAAGACAGAAGTTCTTTGAAAATACTGATTCTCATGGGATTATAATTTATGACAATCCTAGGCCATTTATTTGCTAAAAGAATTCAGAACTGTTTATAGTTATAGTTAGTTAAATCACAGTTTTATCCTAATGATTGATAAACTATGAGAAATTATCGAACAGCTCAAAAAAACAACAACAACCCTAATCCATTTTGGAGCAATGATCAGAGTTGCTAATTCTGATCAATAATAGAAGTCAGAGAAATTAAAATTATCTTTGTTGTGACCTAAAAGCAGTAGCCTGAAATTATTTGTGGAGAACATTCCAGGATGAATGTGGAACATTCTGGAATATGAACATAATGATGTGATGGAAAACTATTGCTCTGGGTGCCCTCATTAGATCTATGCGTGATATCAGCCTTAAATACTGAAAGAAAATGCTGAATTATGGGATTTTCATTTCTTTGTTATCCCCTAAGATTAACAAACCATGATGGCTAAGGTCTTGAGAAGTGAAGACCAATCCATCAGATTGGTACCTAGGTAAGAAACTGTTCTATTGAACCTATTAGAATTTCATCCTGCATCCTGCAAGACAATGCATTATCTTGCAGGATGCAAGTTCAATATGCTTCTTTTTGCTAATTTGGGATGTCTCATATAAGTCTCCTTAATGCATACAAAATAACATTTAGCCTGATATTTTTCTTCAAATAGAGTAATATTCTTTTCTCCTTTTAAGTTTATAGTGTCACTATCAACTGCAGGACCTGGGTGTCAAACCATGCAGTAAATAGACAAGTACTGTACATTGCTCTGTCAATCAATGCCAACTCATTGCCCAAGAGGATTTAGGCTTAAAAAAAAAGTTGTGGCTCATCTCATCCCTTATTTTTTATTTGACAAGCAGAATAATTTTATTTTGTTAACTATTTTCAGAATGTCTGAACCTGAATATTGGCTTTATTTTCTAACACGAAACACTTCATTGTTTTCATGTTTTTTAAAAACAATTTTTAATAGTAACTAATTGTAATTCAATTGTACAAATGTAAGTATTCAACTACAATACTTAATTGTAATTAAGTAATTCAAATTGTAGATCATTGATAAAAATGATTGGGTAAAAAGTTGGATGGTCTTCAATATCATTGAATTTCGTATACAATAGACTTCTCCACAATCCACCATTTTAATAAGATTTTTTTAAAAAATTCAGTTCTAAATGGGAAGTAGTGAAATCTTTGTTCTTGTACAAAAGTTAAATAAAGTGGTACAGTCCAACAGTAGCCAGTTGCACAAATATGCTGAGTATGTAGCTTGGCTGAAAAGCTAAATAAGGAGTGTTCTATTTTATGTATTTAAAAGTGGAACACTATGCATAGCTGCTCAAAAATAAATTAGTGATTACAGGACGGTGTAATGCTTTATATCCTTTCTTCTTGCCCTATAAGGTGAATAATAAGCAAAATGTTATGTCAATAAGAGTAATAAAGACAATGTTAATTATTATTTATGATAAACACACTTCAGAAAAAAAAACAATATTGAGGAGAGACTGAAACAGCTACATTGAACAGCGCTTCCCAACCTTGGCAAATTTAAGATATGTGGAACTTCAGTTCCCAGAATTCCCCAGTCAGCCATATTGGCTGGGGAATTCTGTGAGTTGAAGTCCACACATCTTAAACTTGCCATGGTTGAAAACCACTGACATAGAGGATGACAAGAAGGCACACAATATAGAGAGGGCATCATGACTGAAAAGGCCCTATCTAGTGGTGGGTTGTTCCTGATTCGGTCCGGTTCTTGTGAACCATTACCAGTAGTAACGGTGGCGGGAGGCTCCGCCCACCCATCCGGACGTCATCACGAACGATCTACGCATGCGCACAAGCACGCACGCGCTCCTGTTGCAAACCGGTAGTGGAGGTAAGTAGAACCCACCCCTGGCCCTATCCTATCTATTCACCATCTTCAGGTATGTTTGCTATTTTAATATATGTTAAGTATGTTATTAGGTGGGGAAATTTAGATCCCTGGAGAAAGGGGCTACGTAACACTAGTGATCTGAGTTTGATCAAAGGGATGTTTTTCTTAGGATAATCTCAATATTGCAAGGGTGACAATGTCAGACCCAAATTTACAGATACTGTATCCCTTCACTTTGATCAGGAGTGAAAACATGACTTGTGTGTTCCCTAATGTCCTTTTTCAGTGGACTTGGGCAACAAAGAATCTTTGGTACCTGACAATTTCTTCTAAAGCTTCTAAAGGCAGGTGTTCATTCCTGGAAAAGCTTTGAAGCTAAAAATAAAATAGAAGAAAATTAAAATTAAAGGATATTTCCAGGTACATTGTAATCATCTTAATACTTACATTTCGGGGGGGGTGGGCTGTGTGCGAGTGAGTGAGTGTGTGAAATGCTGACAAAACTCCCGGCTGAAATGGAATGCAGACAGAGAGGTAGAGTAATGCTTTGCAAGTCACTTGAGATCAATCGGCAAAGAATACCTTCGTCTCAGCCATGTCATTATCAGATTAATAGCTGAGTTCCAATTCAAGCTGGAATTATTTGGATAATGAAATCAAAAGGGACGTTTTCACAAACAATTTGCCTTGGAGCAAAATTTTAAAAATGCTGGAGATAGAATTTTCCTGTCCAGCCCCCCTCCATTTGGGCACCACACCCTTCAGATTCCTTCCAGGCTGGGTTGCTTTACACATAAAGCCACATGGCCCTTCCCTTTGAATTCTTCATGGTTCCTCCCCCACCTCCCTCCCTTGCCTGGCACTTTAATGTAAGCTGAGACATCTGATCTTCTCTAAACATCCATTGGACAGTCCTTTATTCTGTAAGCAGATTACCTTGGGAAGCATCTATTTCATTAATCAAAATTGGATATTTATATTACAGCAGAATTGACTAAGGCTTCACCCCAGAGCATCAGAAGCATGAAAATGTTATAGAAATGGCTAATAGTTACTAAGAACGTAAAAGTAAAATTTGAGCCCATAATTCTATTTGTATTTTACTGTGCTGAAAAAAGATGGAAGCCAATATTTACTTTTCTTTTTTCCCCTTATTCCACACCTTTCTATTCCCTTTCTTTTCACTCCCCACTTCCTTACTACCTTTATTTTCATTTGTATTTTATATTATGATAATCTCAATAAAATTAATATACACATTAAAAAGGAGGTATATATATATATATATATGTTTTTCTTCTAGCCAGGTTTTCCCTACGTAGCCAAGGTTTTTTTGTAGCTCCAGCTCAGTAGAATCTCATCTACTCGGTTCTGGGCTTTTTTCCTTTCTAACACCTAGCAAGCTGTAACTGCTAGGTGGGAGACCTAAATAGATCCATTTCTAGCTTGTTAGCTGTCATCAGTAGGCCACACCCATCTCCTCCCTGTAAAGGCATAGTATCAATTTTCTTACTTCTTCGTAGGGTCTATGTGTGTTTTTCTTCTAGCCAGGTTTTCCCTACGTAGCCAAGGTTTTTGGCTACAAAAAAACCTTGGCTACGTAGGGAAAACCTGGCTAGAAGAAAAACACACATAGACCCTACGAAGAAGTAAGAAAATTGATACTATGCCTTTACAGGGAGGAGATGCGTGTGGCCTACTGATGACAGCTAATGAGCTAGAAATGGATCTATTTAGGTCTCCCACCTAGCAGTTACAGCTTGCTAGGTGTTAGAAAGGAAAAAAGCCCAGAACCGAGTAGATGAGATTCTACTGAGCTGGAGCTACAAAAAAACCTTGGCTACGTAGGGAAAACCTGGCTAGAAGAAAAACACACATAGACCCTACGAAGAAGTAAGAAAATTGATACTATGCCTTTACAGGGAGGAGATGGGTGTGGCCTACTGATGACAGCTAACGAGCTAGAAATGGATCTATTTAGGTCTCCCACCTAGCAGTTACAGCTTGCTAGGTGTTAGAAAGGAAAAAAGCCCAGAACCGAGTAGATGAGATTCTACTGAGCTGGAGCTACAAAAAAACCTTGGCTACGTAGGGAAAACCTGGCTAGAAGAAAAACACACATAGACCCTACGAAGAAGTAAGAAAATTGATACTATGCCTTTACAGGGAGGAGATGGGTGTGGCCTACTGATGACAGCTAACGAGCTAGAAATGGATCTATTTAGGTCTCCCACCTAGCAGTTACAGCTTGCTAGGTGTTAGAAAGGAAAAAAGCCCAGAACCGAGTAGATGAGATTCTACTGAGCTGGAGCTACAAAAAAAACCTTGGCTACGTAGGGAAAACCTGGCTAGAAGAAAAACACACATAGACCCTATGAAGAAGTAAGAAAATTGATACTATGCCTTTACAGGGAGGAGATGCGTGTGGCCTACTGATGACAGCTAATGAGCTAGAAATGGATCTATTTAGGTCTCCCACCTAGCAGTTACAGCTTGCTAGGTGTTAGAAAGGAAAAAAGCCCAGAACCGAGTAGATGAGATTCTACTGAGCTGGAGCTACAAAAAAACCTTGGCTACGTAGGGAAAACCTGGCTAGAAGAAAAACACACATAGACCCTACGAAGAAGTAAGAAAATTGATACTATGCCTTTACAGGGAGGAGATGGGTGTGGCCTACTGATGACAGCTAACGAGCTAGAAATGGATCTATTTAGGTCTCCCACCTAGCAGTTACAGCTTGCTAGGTGTTAGAAAGGAAAAAAGCCCAGAACCGAGTAGATGAGATTCTACTGAGCTGGAGCTACAAAAAAACCTTGGCTACGTAGGGAAAACCTGGCTAGAAGAAAAACACACATAGACCCTACGAAGAAGTAAGAAAATTGATACTATGCCTTTACAGGGAGGAGATGGGTGTGGCCTACTGATGACAGCTAACGAGCTAGAAATGGATCTATTTAGGTCTCCCACCTAGCAGTTACAGCTTGCTAGGTGTTAGAAAGGAAAAAAGCCCAGAACCGAGTAGATGAGATTCTACTGAGCTGGAGCTACAAAAAAAACCTTGGCTACGTAGGGAAAACCTGGCTAGAAGAAAAACACACATAGACCCTACGAAGAAGTAAGAAAATTGATACTATGCCTTTACAGGGAGGAGATGGGTGTGGCCTACTGATGACAGCTAACGAGCTAGAAATGGATCTATTTAGGTCTCCCACCTAGCAGTTACAGCTTGCTAGGTGTTAGAAAGGAAAAAAGCCCAGAACCGAGTAGATGAGATTCTACTGAGCTGGAGCTACAAAAAAACCTTGGCTACGTAGGGAAAACCTGGCTAGAAGAAAAACACACATAGACCTTACGAAGAAGTAAGAAAATTGATACTATGCCTTTACAGGGAGGAGGTGGGTGTGGCCTACTGATGACAGCTAACGAGCTAGAAATGGATCTATTTAGGTCTCCCACCTAGCAGTTACAGCTTGCTAGGTGTTAGAAAGGAAAAAAGCCCAGAACCGAGTAGATGAGATTCTACTGAGCTGGAGCTACAAAAAAACCTTGGCTACGTAGGGAAAACCTGGCTAGAAGAAAAACACACATAGACCCTACGAAGAAGTAAGAAAATTGATACTATGCCTTTACAGGGAGGAGATGGGTGTGGCCTACTGATGACAGCTAAAGAGCTAGAAATGGATCTATTTAGGTCTCCCACCTAGCAGTTACAGCTTGCTAGGTGTTAGAAAGGAAAAAAGCCCAGAACCGAGTAGATGAGATTCTACTGAGCTGGAGCTACAAAAAAACCTTGGCTACGTAGGGAAAACCTGGCTAGAAGAAAAACACACATAGACCCTACGAAGAAGTAAGAAAATTGATACTATGCCTTTACAGGGAGGAGATGGGTGTGGCCTACTGATGACAGCTAACGAGCTAGAAATGGATCTATTTAGGTCTCCCACCTAGCAGTTACAGCTTGCTAGGTGTTAGAAAGGAAAAAAGCCCAGAACTGAGTAGATGAGATTCTACTGAGCTGGAGCTACAAAAAAACCTTGGCTACGTAGGGAAAACCTGGCTAGAAGAAAAACACACATAGACCCTACGAAGAAGTAAGAAAATTGATACTATGCCTTTACAGGGAGGAGATGGGTGTGGCCTACTGATGACAGCTAAAGAGCTAGAAATGGATCTATTTAGGTCTCCCACCTAGCAGTTACAGCTTGCTAGATGTTAGAAAGGAAAAAAGCCCAGAACCGAGTAGATGAGATTCTACTGAGCTGGAGCTACAAAAAAACCTTGGGTACGTAGGGAAAACCTGGCTAGAAGAAAAACACACATAGACCCTACGAAGAAGTAAGAAAATTGATACTATGCCTTTACAGGGAGGAGATGGGTGTGGCCTACTGATGACAGCTAACGAGCTAGAAATGGATCTATTTAGGTCTCCCACCTAGCAGTTACAGCTTGCTAGGTGTTAGAAAGGAAAAAAGCCCAGAACCGAGTAGATGAGATTCTACTGAGCTGGAGCTACAAAAAAACCTTGGCTACGTAGAGAAAACCTGGCTAGAAGAAAAACACACATAGACCCTACGAAGAAGTAAGAAAATTGATACTATGCCTTTACAGGGAGGAGATGCGTGTGGCCTACTGATGACAGCTAACGAGCTAGAAATGGATCTAGTTAGGTCTCCCACCTAGCAGTTACAGCTTGCTAGGTGTTAGAAAGGAAAAAAGCCCAGAACCGAGTAGATGAGATTCTACTGAGCTGGAGCTACAAAAAAACCTTGGCTACGTAGGGAAAACCTGGCTAGAAGAAAAACACACATAGACCCTACGAAGAAGTAAGAAAATTGATACTATGCCTTTACAGGGAGGAGATGGGTGTGGCCTACTGATGACAGCTAAAGAGCTAGAAATGGATCTATTTAGGTCTCCCACCTAGCAGTTACAGCTTGCTAGGTGTTAGAAAGGAAAAAAGCCCAGAACCGAGTAGATGAGATTCTACTGAGCTGGAGCTACAAAAAAACCTTGGCTACGTAGGGAAAACCTGGCTAGAAGAAAAACACACATAGACCCTACGAAGAAGTAAGAAAATTGATACTATGCCTTTACAGGGAGGAGATGGGTGTGGCCTACTGATGACAGCTAAAGAGCTAGAAATGGATCTATTTAGGTCTCCCACCTAGCAGTTACAGCTTGCTAGGTGTTAGAAAGGAAAAAAGCCCAGAACCGAGTAGATGAGATTCTACTGAGCTGGAGCTACAAAAAAACCTTGGCTACGTAGGGAAAACCTGGCTAGAAGAAAAACACACATAGACCCTACGAAGAAGTAAGAAAATTGATACTATGCCTTTACAGGGAGGAGATGGGTGTGGCCTACTGATGACAGCTAACGAGCTAGAAATGGATCTAGTTAGGTCTCCCACCTAGCAGTTACAGCTTGCTAGGTGTTAGAAAGGAAAAAAGCCCAGAACCGAGTAGATGAGATTCTACTGAGCTGGAGCTACAAAAAAACCTTGGCTACGTAGGGAAAACCTGGCTAGAAGAAAAACACACATAGACCCTACGAAGAAGTAAGAAAATTGATACTATGCCTTTACAGGGAGGAGATGGGTGTGGCCTACTGATGACAGCTAACGAGCTAGAAATGGATCTATTTAGGTCTCCCACCTAGCAGTTACAGCTTGCGAGGTGTTAGAAAGGAAAAAAGCCCAGAACCGAGTAGATGAGATTCTACTGAGCTGGAGCTACAAAAAAACCTTGGCTACGTAGGGAAAACCTGGCTAGAAGAAAAACACACATAGACCCTACGAAGAAGTAAGAAAATTGATACTATGCCTTTACAGGGAGGAGATGGGTGTGGCCTACTGATGACAGCTAACGAGCTAGAAATGGATCTATTTAGGTCTCCCACCTAGCAGTTACAGCTTGCTAGGTGTTAGAAAGGAAAAAAGCCCAGAACCGAGTAGATGAGATTCTACTGAGCTGGAGCTACAAAAAAACCTTGGCTACGTAGGGAAAACCTGGCTAGAAGAAAAACACACATAGACCCTACGAAGAAATAAGAAAACTGATACTATGCCTTTACAGGGAGGAGATGGGTGTGGCCTACTGATGACAGCTAACGAGCTAGAAATGGATCTATTTAGGTCTCCCACCTAGCAGTTACAGCTTGCTAGGTGTTAGAAAGGAAAAAAGCCCAGAACCGAGTAGATGAGATTCTACTGAGCTGGAGCTACAAAAAAACCTTGGCTACGTAGGGAAAACCTGGCTAGAAGAAAAACACACATAGACCCTACGAAGAAGTAAGAAAATTGATACTATGCCTTTACAGGGAGGAGATGGGTGTGGCCTACTGATGACAGCTAACGAGCTAGAAATGGATCTAGTTAGGTCTCCCACCTAGCAGTTACAGCTTGCTAGATGTTAGAAAGGAAAAAAGCCCAGAACCGAGTAGATGAGATTCTACTGAGCTGGAGCTACAAAAGAACCTTGGCTACGTAGGGAAAACCTGGCTAGAAGAAAAACACACATAGACCCTACGAAGAAGTAAGAAAATTGATACTATGCCTTTACAGGGAGGAGATGGGTGTGGCCTACTGATGAGAGCTAACGAGCTAGAAATGGATCTATTTAGGTTTCCCACCTAGCAGTTACAGCTTGCGAGGTGTTAGAAAGGAAAAAAGCCCAGAACCGAGTAGATGAGATTCTACTGAGCTGGAGCTACAAAAAAACCTTGGCTACGTAGGGAAAACCTGGCTAGAAGAAAAACACACATAGACCCTACGAAGAAGTAAGAAAATTGATACTATGCCTTTACAGGGAGGAGATGGGTGTGGCCTACTGATGACAGCTAACGAGCTAGAAATGGATCTATTTAGGTCTCCCACCTAGCATTTACAGCTTGCTAGGTGTTAGAAAGGAAAAAAGCCCAGAACCGAGTAGATGAGATTCTACTGAGCTGGAGCTACAAAAAAACCTTGGCTACGTAGGGAAAACCTGGCTAGAAGAAAAACACACATAGACCCGACGAAGAAGTAAGAAAATTAATACTATGCCTTTACAGGGAGGAGATGGGTGTGGCCTACTGATGACAGCTAACGAGCTAGAAATGGATCTATTTAGGTCTCCCACCTAGCAGTTACAGCTTGCTAGGTGTTAGAAAGGAAAAAAGCCCAGAACTGAGTAGATGAGATTCTACTGAGCTGGAGCTACAAAAAAACCTTGGCTACGTAAGGAAAACCTGGCTAGAAGAAAAACACACATAGACCCTACGAAGAAGTAAGAAAATTGATACTATGCCTTTACAGGGAGGAGATGGGTGTGGCCTACTGATGACAGCTAACGAGCTAGAAATGGATCTAGTTAGGTCTCCCACCTAGCAGTTACAGCTTGCTAGGTGTTAGAAAGGAAAAAAGCCCAGAACCGAGTAGATGAGATTCTACTGAGCTGGAGCTACAAAAGAACCTTGGCTACGTAGGGAAAACCTGGCTAGAAGAAAAACACACATAGACCCTACGAAGAAGTAAGAAAATTGATACTATGCCTTTACAGGGAGGAGATGGGTGTGGCCTACTGATGAGAGCTAACGAGCTAGAAATGGATCTATTTAGGTTTCCCACCTAGCAGTTACAGCTTGCGAGGTGTTAGAAAGGAAAAAAGCCCAGAACCGAGTAGATGAGATTCTACTGAGCTGGAGCTACAAAAAAACCTTGGCTACGTAGGGAAAACCTGGCTAGAAGAAAAACACACATAGACCCTACGAAGAAGTAAGAAAATTGATACTATGCCTTTACAGGGAGGAGATGGGTGTGGCCTACTGATGACAGCTAACGAGCTAGAAATGGATCTATTTAGGTCTCCCACCTAGCAGTTACAGCTTGCTAGGTGTTAGAAAGGAAAAAAGCCCAGAACCGAGTAGATGAGATTCTACTGAGCTGGAGCTACAAAAAAACCTTGGCTACGTAGGGAAAACCTGGCTAGAAGAAAAACACACATAGACCCGACGAAGAAGTAAGAAAATTAATACTATGCCTTTACAGGGAGGAGATGGGTGTGGCCTACTGATGACAGCTAACGAGCTAGAAATGGATCTATTTAGGTCTCCCACCTAGCAGTTACAGCTTGCTAGGTGTTAGAAAGGAAAAAAGCCCAGAACTGAGTAGATGAGATTCTACTGAGCTGGAGCTACAAAAAAACCTTGGCTACGTAAGGAAAACCTGGCTAGAAGAAAAACACACATAGACCCTACGAAGAAGTAAGAAAATTGATACTATGCCTTTACAGGGAGGAGATGGGTGTGGCCTACTGATGACAGCTAACGAGCTAGAAATGGATCTAGTTAGGTCTCCCACCTAGCAGTTACAGCTTGCTAGGTGTTAGAAAGGAAAAAAGCCCAGAACCGAGTAGATGAGATTCTACTGAGCTGGAGCTACAAAAAAACCTTGGCTACGTAGGGAAAACCTGGCTAGAAGAAAAACACACATAGACCCTACGAAGAAGTAAGAAAATTGATACTATGCCTTTACAGGGAGGAGATGGGTGTGGCCTACTGATGACAGCTAACGAGCAAGAAATGGATCTATTTAGGTCTCCCACCTAGCAGTTACAGCTTGCTAGGTGTTAGAAAGGAAAAAAGCCCAGAACCGAGTAGATGGGATTCTACTGAGCTGGAGCTACAAAAAAACCTTGGCTACGTAGGGAAAACCTGGCTAGAAGAAAAACACACATAGACCCTACGAAGAAGTAAGAAAATTGATACTATGCCTTTACAGGGAGGAGATGGGTGTGGCCTACTGATGACAGCTAACGAGCTAGAAATGGATCTATTTAGGTCTCCCACCTAGCAGTTACAGCTTGCTAGGTGTTAGAAAGGAAAAAAGCCCAGAACCGAGTAGATGAGATTCTACTGAGCTGGAGCTACAAAAAAACCTTGGCTACGTAGGGAAAACCTGGCTAGAAGAAAAACACACATAGACCCTACGAAGAAGTAAGAAAATTGATACTATGCCTTTACAGGGAGGAGATGGGTGTGGCCTACTGATGACAGCTAACGAGCTAGAAATGGATCTATTTAGGTCTCCCACCTAGCAGTTACAGCTTGCTAGGTGTTAGAAAGGAAAAAAGCCCAGAACCGAGTAGATGAGATTCTACTGAGCTGGAGCTACAAAAAAAACCTTGGCTACGTAGGGAAAACCTGGCTAGAAGAAAAACACACATAGACCCTACGAAGAAGTAAGAAAATTGATACTATGCCTTTACAGGGAGGAGATGGGTGTGGCCTACTGATGACAGCTAACGAGCTAGAAATGGATCTAGTTAGGTCTCCCACCTAGCAGTTACAGCTTGCTAGGTGTTAGAAAGGAAAAAAGCCCAGAACCGAGTAGATGAGATTCTACTGAGCTGGAGCTACAAAAAAACCTTGGCTACGTAGGGAAAACCTGGCTAGAAGAAAAACACACATAGACCCTACGAAGAAGTAAGAAAATTGATACTATGCCTTTACAGGGAGGAGATGGGTGTGGCCTACTGGTGACAGCTAACGAGCTAGAAATGGATCTCTTTAGGTCTCCCACCTAGCAGTTACAGCTTGCTAGGTGTTAGAAAGGAAAAAAGCCCAGAACCGAGTAGATGAGATTCTACTGAGCTGGAGCTACAAAAAAACCTTGGCTACGTAGGGAAAACCTGGCTAGAAGAAAAACACACATAGACCCTACAAAGAAGTAAGAAAATTGATACTATGCCTTTACAGGGAGGAGATGGGTGTGGCCTACTGATGACAGCTAACGAGCTAGAAATGGATCTATTTAGGTCTCCCACCTAGCAGTTACAGCTTGCTAGGTGTTAGAAAGGAAAAAAGCCCAGAACCGAGTAGATGAGATTCTACTGAGCTGGAGCTACAAAAAAACCTTGGCTACATAGGGAAAACCTGGCTAGAAGAAAAACACACATAGACCCTACGAAGAAGTAAGAAAATTGATACTATGCCTTTACAGGGAGGAGATGGGTGTGGCCTACTGATGACAGCTAAAGAGCTAGAAATGGATCTATTTAGGTCTCCCACCTAGCAGTTACAGCTTGCTAGGTGTTAGAAAGGAAAAAAGCCCAGAACCGAGTAGATAAGATTCTACTGAGCTGGAGCTACAAAAAAACCTTGGCTACGTAGGGAAAACCTGGCTAGAAGAAAAACACACATAGACCTTACGAAGAAGTAAGAAAATTGATACTATGCCTTTACAGGGAGAAGATGGGTGTGGCCTACTGATGACAGCTAACGAGCTAGAAATGGATCTATTTAGGTCTCCCACCTAGCAGTTACAGCTTGCTAGGTGTTAGAAAGGAAAAAAGCCCAGAACCGAGTAGATGAGATTCTACTGAGCTGGAGCTACAAAAAAACCTTGGCTACGTAGGGAAAACCTGGCTAGAAGAAAAACACACATAGACCCTACGAAGAAGTAAGAAAATTGATACTATGCCTTTACAGGGAGGAGATGGGTGTGGCCTACTGATGACAGCTAACGAGCTAGAAATGGATCTATTTAGGTCTCCCACCTAGCAGTTACAGCTTGCTAGGTGTTAGAAAGGAAAAAAGCCCAGAACCGAGTAGATGAGATTCTACTGAGCTGGAGCTACAAAAAAACCTTGGCTACGTAGGGAAAACCTGGCTAGAAGAAAAACACACATAGACCCTACGAAGAAGTAAGAAAATTGATACTATGCCTTTACAGGGAGGAGATGGGTGTGGCCTACTGATGACAGCTAACGAGCTAGAAATGGATCTATTTAGGTCTCCCACCTAGCAGTTACAGCTTGCTAGGTGTTAGAAAGGAAAAAAGCCCAGAACCGAGTAGATGAGATTCTACTGAGCTGGAGCTACAAAAAAAACCTTGGCTACGTAGGGAAAACCTGGCTAGAAGAAAAACACACATAGACCCTACGAAGAAGTAAGAAAATTGATACTATGCCTTTACAGGGAGGAGATGGGTGTGGCCTACTGATGACAGCTAACGAGCTAGAAATGGATCTAGTTAGGTCTCCCACCTAGCAGTTACAGCTTGCTAGGTGTTAGAAAGGAAAAAAGCCCAGAACCGAGTAGATGAGATTCTACTGAGCTGGAGCTACAAAAAAACCTTGGCTACGTAGGGAAAACCTGGCTAGAAGAAAAACACACATAGACCCTACGAAGAAGTAAGAAAATTGATACTATGCCTTTACAGGGAGGAGATGGGTGTGGCCTACTGGTGACAGCTAACGAGCTAGAAATGGATCTCTTTAGGTCTCCCACCTAGCAGTTACAGCTTGCTAGGTGTTAGAAAGGAAAAAAGCCCAGAACCGAGTAGATGAGATTCTACTGAGCTGGAGCTACAAAAAAACCTTGGCTACGTAGGGAAAACCTGGCTAGAAGAAAAACACACATAGACCCTACAAAGAAGTAAGAAAATTGATACTATGCCTTTACAGGGAGGAGATGGGTGTGGCCTACTGATGACAGCTAACGAGCTAGAAATGGATCTATTTAGGTCTCCCACCTAGCAGTTACAGCTTGCTAGGTGTTAGAAAGGAAAAAAGCCCAGAACCGAGTAGATGAGATTCTACTGAGCTGGAGCTACAAAAAAACCTTGGCTACATAGGGAAAACCTGGCTAGAAGAAAAACACACATAGACCCTACGAAGAAGTAAGAAAATTGATACTATGCCTTTACAGGGAGGAGATGGGTGTGGCCTACTGATGACAGCTAAAGAGCTAGAAATGGATCTATTTAGGTCTCCCACCTAGCAGTTACAGCTTGCTAGGTGTTAGAAAGGAAAAAAGCCCAGAACCGAGTAGATGAGATTCTACTGAGCTGGAGCTACAAAAAAACCTTGGCTACGTAGGGAAAACCTGGCTAGAAGAAAAACACACATAGACCTTACGAAGAAGTAAGAAAATTGATACTATGCCTTTACAGGGAGAAGATGGGTGTGGCCTACTGATGACAGCTAACGAGCTAGAAATGGATCTATTTAGGTCTCCCACCTAGCAGTTACAGCTTGCTAGGTGTTAGAAAGGAAAAAAGCCCAGAACCGAGTAGATGAGATTCTACTGAGCTGGAGCTACAAAAAAACCTTGGCTACGTAGGGAAAACCTGGCTAGAAGAAAAACACACATAGACCCTACGAAGAAGTAAGAAAATTGATACTATGCCTTTACAGGGAGGAGATGGGTGTGGCCTACTGATGACAGCTAACGAGCTAGAAATGGATCTATTTAGGTCTCCCACCTAGCAGTTACAGCTTGCTAGGTGTTAGAAAGGAAAAAAGCCCAGAACCGAGTAGATGAGATTCTACTGAGCTGGAGCTACAAAAAAACCTTGGCTACGTAGGGAAAACCTGGCTAGAAGAAAAACACACATAGACCCTACGAAGAAGTAAGAAAATTGATACTATGCCTTTACAGGGAGGAGATGGGTGTGGCCTACTGATGACAGCTAACGAGCTAGAAATGGATCTATTTAGGTCTCCCACCTAGCAGTTACAGCTTGCTAGGTGTTAGAAAGGAAAAAAGCCCAGAACCGAGTAGATGAGATTCTACTGAGCTGGAGCTACAAAAAAAACCTTGGCTACGTAGGGAAAACCTGGCTAGAAGAAAAACACACATAGACCCTACGAAGAAGTAAGAAAATTGATACTATGCCTTTACAGGGAGGAGATGGGTGTGGCCTACTGGTGACAGCTAACGAGCTAGAAATGGATCTCTTTAGGTCTCCCACCTAGCAGTTACAGCTTGCTAGGTGTTAGAAAGGAAAAAAGCCCAGAACCGAGTAGATGAGATTCTACTGAGCTGGAGCTACAAAAAAACCTTGGCTACATAGGGAAAACCTGGCTAGAAGAAAAACACACATAGACCCTACGAAGAAGTAAGAAAATTGATACTATGCCTTTACAGGGAGGAGATGGGTGTGGCCTACTGATGACAGCTAAAGAGCTAGAAATGGATCTATTTAGGTCTCCCACCTAGCAGTTACAGCTTGCTAGGTGTTAGAAAGGAAAAAAGCCCAGAACCGAGTAGATGAGATTCTACTGAGCTGGAGCTACAAAAAAACCTTGGCTACGTAGGGAAAACCTGGCTAGAAGAAAAACACACATAGACCTTACGAAGAAGTAAGAAAATTGATACTATGCCTTTACAGGGAGAAGATGGGTGTGGCCTACTGATGACAGCTAACGAGCTAGAAATGGATCTATTTAGGTCTCCCACCTAGCAGTTACAGCTTGCTAGGTGTTAGAAAGGAAAAAAGCCCAGAACCGAGTAGATGAGATTCTACTGAGCTGGAGCTACAAAAAAACCTTGGCTACGTAGGGAAAACCTGGCTAGAAGAAAAACACACATAGACCGTACGAAGAAGTAAGAAAATTGATACTATGCCTTTACAGGGAGGAGATGGGTGTGGCCTACTGATGACAGCTAACGAGCTAGAAATGGATCTATTTAGGTCTCCCACCTAGCAGTTACAGCTTGCTAGGTGTTAGAAAGGAAAAAAGCCCAGAACCGAGTAGATGAGATTCTACTGAGCTGGAGCTACAAAAAAACCTTGGCTACGTAGGGAAAACCTGGCTAGAAGAAAAACACACATAGACCCTACGAAGAAGTAAGAAAATTGATACTATGCCTTTACAGGGAGGAGATGTGTATGGCCTACTGATGACAGCTAACGAGCTAGAAATGGATCTATTTAGGTCTCCCACCTAGCAGTTACAGCTTGCTAGGTGTTAGAAAGGAAAAAAGCCCAGAACCGAGTAGATGAGATTCTACTGAGCTGGAGCTACAAAAAAACCTTGGCTACGTAGGGAAAACCTGGCTAGAAGAAAAACACACATAGACCCTACGAAGAAGTAAGAAAATTGATACTATGCCTTTACAGGGAGGAGATGGGTGTGGCCTACTGATGACAGCTAACGAGCTAGAAATGGATCTAGTTAGGTCTCCCACCTAGCAGTTACAGCTTGCTAGGTGTTAGAAAGGAAAAAAGCCCAGAACCAAGTAGATGAGATTCTACTGAGCTGGAGCTACAAAAAAACCTTGGCTACGTAGGGAAAACCTGGCTAGAAGAAAAACACACATAGACCTTACGAAGAAGTAAGAAAATTGATACTATGCCTTTACAGGGAGAAGATGGGTGTGGCCTACTGATGACAGGTAACGAGCTAGAAATGGATCTATTTAGGTCTCCCACCTAGCAGTTACAGCTTGCTAGGTGTTAGAAAGGAAAAAAGCCCAGAACCGAGTAGATGAGATTCTACTGAGCTGGAGCTACAAAAAAACCTTGGCTACGTAGGGAAAACCTGGCTAGAAGAAAAACACACATAGACCCTACGAAGAAGTAAGAAAATTGATACTATGCCTTTACAGGGAGGAGATGGGTGTGGCCTACTGATGACAGCTAACGAGCTAGAAATGGATCTATTTAGGTCTCCCACCTAGCAGTTACAGCTTGCTAGGTGTTAGAAAGGAAAAAAGCCCAGAACCGAGTAGATGAGATTCTACTGAGCTGGAGCTACAAAAAAACCTTGGCTACGTAGGGAAAACCTGGCTAGAAGAAAAACACACATAGACCCTACGAAGAAGTAAGAAAATTGATACTATGCCTTTACAGGGAGGAGATGGGTGTGGCCTACTGGTGACAGCTAACGAGCTAGAAATGGATCTCTTTAGGTCTCCCACCTAGCAGTTACAGCTTGCTAGGTGTTAGAAAGGAAAAAAGCCCAGAACCGAGTAGATGAGATTCTACTGAGCTGGAGCTACAAAAAAACCTTGGCTACGTAGGGAAAACCTGGCTAGAAGAAAAACACACATAGACCCTACAAAGAAGTAAGAAAATTGATACTATGCCTTTACAGGGAGGAGATGGGTGTGGCCTACTGATGACAGCTAACGAGCTAGAAATGGATCTATTTAGGTCTCCCACCTAGCAGTTACAGCTTGCTAGGTGTTAGAAAGGAAAAAAGCCCAGAACCGAGTAGATGAGATTCTACTGAGCTGGAGCTACAAAAAAACCTTGGCTACATAGGGAAAACCTGGCTAGAAGAAAAACACACATAGACCCTACGAAGAAGTAAGAAAATTGATACTATGCCTTTACAGGGAGGAGATGGGTGTGGCCTACTGATGACAGCTAAAGAGCTAGAAATGGATCTATTTAGGTCTCCCACCTAGCAGTTACAGCTTGCTAGGTGTTAGAAAGGAAAAAAGCCCAGAACCGAGTAGATGAGATTCTACTGAGCTGGAGCTACAAAAAAACCTTGGCTACGTAGGGAAAACCTGGCTAGAAGAAAAACACACATAGACCTTACGAAGAAGTAAGAAAATTGATACTATGCCTTTACAGGGAGAAGATGGGTGTGGCCTACTGATGACAGCTAACGAGCTAGAAATGGATCTATTTAGGTCTCCCACCTAGCAGTTACAGCTTGCTAGGTGTTAGAAAGGAAAAAAGCCCAGAACCGAGTAGATGAGATTCTACTGAGCTGGAGCTACAAAAAAACCTTGGCTACGTAGGGAAAACCTGGCTAGAAGAAAAACACACATAGACCCTACGAAGAAGTAAGAAAATTGATACTATGCCTTTACAGGGAGGAGATGGGTGTGGCCTACTGATGACAGCTAACGAGCTAGAAATGGATCTATTTAGGTCTCCCACCTAGCAGTTACAGCTTGCTAGGTGTTAGAAAGGAAAAAAGCCCAGAACCGAGTAGATGAGATTCTACTGAGCTGGAGCTACAAAAAAACCTTGGCTACGTAGGGAAAACCTGGCTAGAAGAAAAACACACATAGACCCTACGAAGAAGTAAGAAAATTGATACTATGCCTTTACAGGGAGGAGATGGGTGTGGCCTACTGATGACAGCTAACGAGCTAGAAATGGATCTATTTAGGTCTCCCACCTAGCAGTTACAGCTTGCTAGGTGTTAGAAAGGAAAAAAGCCCAGAACCGAGTAGATGAGATTCTACTGAGCTGGAGCTACAAAAAAAACCTTGGCTACGTAGGGAAAACCTGGCTAGAAGAAAAACACACATAGACCCTACGAAGAAGTAAGAAAATTGATACTATGCCTTTACAGGGAGGAGATGGGTGTGGCCTACTGATGACAGCTAACGAGCTAGAAATGGATCTAGTTAGGTCTCCCACCTAGCAGTTACAGCTTGCTAGGTGTTAGAAAGGAAAAAAGCCCAGAACCGAGTAGATGAGATTCTACTGAGCTGGAGCTACAAAAAAACCTTGGCTACGTAGGGAAAACCTGGCTAGAAGAAAAACACACATAGACCCTACGAAGAAGTAAGAAAATTGATACTATGCCTTTACAGGGAGGAGATGGGTGTGGCCTACTGGTGACAGCTAACGAGCTAGAAATGGATCTCTTTAGGTCTCCCACCTAGCAGTTACAGCTTGCTAGGTGTTAGAAAGGAAAAAAGCCCAGAACCGAGTAGATGAGATTCTACTGAGCTGGAGCTACAAAAAAACCTTGGCTACGTAGGGAAAACCTGGCTAGAAGAAAAACACACATAGACCCTACAAAGAAGTAAGAAAATTGATACTATGCCTTTACAGGGAGGAGATGGGTGTGGCCTACTGATGACAGCTAACGAGCTAGAAATGGATCTATTTAGGTCTCCCACCTAGCAGTTACAGCTTGCTAGGTGTTAGAAAGGAAAAAAGCCCAGAACCGAGTAGATGAGATTCTACTGAGCTGGAGCTACAAAAAAACCTTGGCTACATAGGGAAAACCTGGCTAGAAGAAAAACACACATAGACCCTACGAAGAAGTAAGAAAATTGATACTATGCCTTTACAGGGAGGAGATGGGTGTGGCCTACTGATGACAGCTAAAGAGCTAGAAATGGATCTATTTAGGTCTCCCACCTAGCAGTTACAGCTTGCTAGGTGTTAGAAAGGAAAAAAGCCCAGAACCGAGTAGATGAGATTCTACTGAGCTGGAGCTACAAAAAAACCTTGGCTACGTAGGGAAAACCTGGCTAGAAGAAAAACACACATAGACCTTACGAAGAAGTAAGAAAATTGATACTATGCCTTTACAGGGAGAAGATGGGTGTGGCCTACTGATGACAGCTAACGAGCTAGAAATGGATCTATTTAGGTCTCCCACCTAGCAGTTACAGCTTGCTAGGTGTTAGAAAGGAAAAAAGCCCAGAACCGAGTAGATGAGATTCTACTGAGCTGGAGCTACAAAAAAACCTTGGCTACGTAGGGAAAACCTGGCTAGAAGAAAAACACACATAGACCCTACGAAGAAGTAAGAAAATTGATACTATGCCTTTACAGGGAGGAGATGGGTGTGGCCTACTGATGACAGCTAACGAGCTAGAAATGGATCTATTTAGGTCTCCCACCTAGCAGTTACAGCTTGCTAGGTGTTAGAAAGGAAAAAAGCCCAGAACCGAGTAGATGAGATTCTACTGAGCTGGAGCTACAAAAAAACCTTGGCTACGTAGGGAAAACCTGGCTAGAAGAAAAACACACATAGACCCTACGAAGAAGTAAGAAAATTGATACTATGCCTTTACAGGGAGGAGATGTGTATGGCCTACTGATGACAGCTAACGAGCTAGAAATGGATCTATTTAGGTCTCCCACCTAGCAGTTACAGCTTGCTAGGTGTTAGAAAGGAAAAAAGCCCAGAACCGAGTAGATGAGATTCTACTGAGCTGGAGCTACAAAAAAACCTTGGCTACGTAGGGAAAACCTGGCTAGAAGAAAAACACACATAGACCCTACGAAGAAGTAAGAAAATTGATACTATGCCTTTACAGGGAGGAGATGGGTGTGGCCTACTGATGACAGCTAACGAGCTAGAAATGGATCTAGTTAGGTCTCCCACCTAGCAGTTACAGCTTGCTAGGTGTTAGAAAGGAAAAAAGCCCAGAACCGAGTAGATGAGATTCTACTGAGCTGGAGCTACAAAAAAACCTTGGCTACGTAGGGAAAACCTGGCTAGAAGAAAAACACACATAGACCCTACGAAGAAGTCAGAAAATTGATACTATGCCTTTACAGGGAGGAGATGGGTGTGGCCTACTGATGACAGCTAACGAGCTAGAAATGGATCTATTTAGGTCTCCCACCTAGCAGTTACAGCTTGCTAGGTGTTAGAAAGGAAAAAAGCCCAGAACCGAGTAGATGAGATTCTACTGAGCTGGAGCTACAAAAAAACCTTGGCTACGTAGGGAAAACCTGGCTAGAAGAAAAACACACATAGACCCTACGAAGAAGTAAGAAAATTGATACTATGCCTTTACAGGGAGGAGATGGGTGTGGCCTACTGATGACAGCTAACGAGCTAGAAATGGATCTATTTAGGTCTCCCACCTAGCAGTTACAGCTTGCTAGGTGTTAGAAAGGAAAAAAGCCCAGAACCGAGTAGATGAGATTCTACTGAGCTGGAGCTACAAAAAAACCTTGGCTACGTAGGGAAAACCTGGCTAGAAGAAAAACACACATAGACCCTACGAAGAAGTAAGAAAATTGATACTATGCCTTTACAGGGAGGAGATGGGTGTGGCCTACTGATGACAGCTAACGAGCTAGAAATGGATCTATTTAGGTCTCCCACCTAGCAGTTACAGCTTGCTAGGTGTTAGAAAGGAAAAAAGCCCAGAACCGAGTAGATGAGATTCTACTGAGCTGGAGCTACAAAAAAACCTTGGCTACGTAGGGAAAACCTGGCTAGAAGAAAAACACACATAGACCCTACGAAGAAGTAAGAAAATTGATACTATGCCTTTACAGGGAGGAGATGGGTGTGGCCTACTGATGACAGCTAACGAGCTAGAAATGGATCTATTTAGGTCTCCCACCTAGCAGTTAAAGCTTGCTAGGTGTTAGAAAGGAAAAAAGCCCAGAACCGAGTAGATGAGATTCTACTGAGCTGGAGCTACAAAAAAAACCTTGGCTACGTAGGGAAAACCTGGCTAGAAGAAAAACACACATAGACCCTACGAAGAAGTAAGAAAATTGATACTATGCCTTTACAGGGAGGAGATGGGTGTGGCCTACTGATGACAGCTAACGAGCTAGAAATGGATCTAGTTAGGTCTCCCACCTAGCAGTTACAGCTTGCTAGGTGTTAGAAAGGAAGAAAGCCCAGAACCGAGTAGATGAGATTCTACTGAGCTGGAGCTACAAAAAAACCTTGGCTACGTAGGGAAAACCTGGCTAGAAGAAAAACACACATAGACCCTACGAAGAAGTAAGAAAATTGATACTATGCCTTTACAGGGAGGAGATGGGTGTGGCCTACTGGTGACAGCTAACGAGCTAGAAATGGATCTCTTTAGGTCTCCCACCTAGCAGTTACAGCTTGCTAGGTGTTAGAAAGGAAAAAAGCCCAGAACCGAGTAGATGAGATTCTACTGAGCTGGAGCTACAAAAAAACCTTGGCTACGTAGGGAAAACCTGGCTAGAAGAAAAACACACATAGACCTTACGAAGAAGTAAGAAAATTGATACTATGCCTTTACAGGGAGAAGATGGGTGTGGCCTACTGATGACAGCTAACGAGCTAGAAATGGATCTATTTAGGTCTCCCACCTAGCAGTTACAGCTTGCTAGGTGTTAGAAAGGAAAAAAGCCCAGAACCGAGTAGATGAGATTCTACTGAGCTGGAGCTACAAAAAAACCTTGGCTACGTAGGGAAAACCTGGCTAGAAGAAAAACACACATAGACCCTACGAAGAAGTAAGAAAATTGATACTATGCCTTTACAGGGAGGAGATGGGTGTGGCCTACTGATGACAGCTAACGAGCTAGAAATGGATCTATTTAGGTCTCCCACCTAGCAGTTACAGCTTGCTAGGTGTTAGAAAGGAAAAAAGCCCAGAACCGAGTAGATGAGATTCTACTGAGCTGGAGCTACAAAAAAACCTTGGCTACGTAGGGAAAACCTGGCTAGAAGAAAAACACACATAGACCCTACGAAGAAGTAAGAAAATTGATACTATGCCTTTACAGGGAGGAGATGTGTATGGCCTACTGATGACAGCTAACGAGCTAGAAATGGATCTATTTAGGTCTCCCACCTAGCAGTTACAGCTTGCTAGGTGTTAGAAAGGAAAAAAGCCCAGAACCGAGTAGATGAGATTCTACTGAGCTGGAGCTACAAAAAAACCTTGGCTACGTAGGGAAAACCTGGCTAGAAGAAAAACACACATAGACCCTACGAAGAAGTAAGAAAATTGATACTATGCCTTTACAGGGAGGAGATGGGTGTGGCCTACTGATGACAGCTAACGAGCTAGAAATGGATCTAGTTAGGTCTCCCACCTAGCAGTTACAGCTTGCTAGGTGTTAGAAAGGAAAAAAGCCCAGAACCGAGTAGATGAGATTCTACTGAGCTGGAGCTACAAAAAAACCTTGGCTACGTAGGGAAAACCTGGCTAGAAGAAAAACACACATAGACCCTACGAAGAAGTAAGAAAATTGATACTATGCCTTTACAGGGAGGAGATGGGTGTGGCCTACTGATGACAGCTAACGAGCTAGAAATGGATCTATTTAGGTCTCCCACCTAGCAGTTACAGCTTGCTAGGTGTTAGAAAGGAAAAAAGCCCAGAACCGAGTAGATGAGATTCTACTGAGCTGGAGCTACAAAAAAACCTTGGCTACGTAGGGAAAACCTGGCTAGAAGAAAAACACACATAGACCCTACGAAGAAGTAAGAAAATTGATACTATGCCTTTACAGGGAGGAGATGGGTGTGGCCTACTGATGACAGCTAACGAGCTAGAAATGGATCTATTTAGGTCTCCCACCTAGCAGTTACAGCTTGCTAGGTGTTAGAAAGGAAAAAAGCCCAGAACCGAGTAGATGAGATTCTACTGAGCTGGAGCTACAAAAAAACCTTGGCTACGTAGGGAAAACCTGGCTAGAAGAAAAACACACATAGACCCTACGAAGAAGTAAGAAAATTGATACTATGCCTTTACAGGGAGGAGATGTGTATGGCCTACTGATGACAGCTAACGAGCTAGAAATGGATCTATTTAGGTCTCCCACCTAGCAGTTACAGCTTGCTAGGTGTTAGAAAGGAAAAAAGCCCAGAACCGAGTAGATGAGATTCTACTGAGCTGGAGCTACAAAAAAACCTTGGCTACGTAGGGAAAACCTGGCTAGAAGAAAAACACACATAGACCCTACGAAGAAGTAAGAAAATTGATACTATGCCTTTACAGGGAGGAGATGGGTGTGGCCTACTGATGACAGCTAACGAGCTAGAAATGGATCTAGTTAGGTCTCCCACCTAGCAGTTACAGCTTGCTAGGTGTTAGAAAGGAAAAAAGCCCAGAACCGAGTAGATGAGATTCTACTGAGCTGGAGCTACAAAAAAACCTTGGCTACGTAGGGAAAACCTGGCTAGAAGAAAAACACACATAGACCCTACGAAGAAGTCAGAAAATTGATACTATGCCTTTACAGGGAGGAGATGGGTGTGGCCTACTGATGACAGCTAACGAGCTAGAAATGGATCTATTTAGGTCTCCCACCTAGCAGTTACAGCTTGCTAGGTGTTAGAAAGGAAAAAAGCCCAGAACCGAGTAGATGAGATTCTACTGAGCTGGAGCTACAAAAAAACCTTGGCTACGTAGGGAAAACCTGGCTAGAAGAAAAACACACATAGACCCTACGAAGAAGTAAGAAAATTGATACTATGCCTTTACAGGGAGGAGATGGGTGTGGCCTACTGATGACAGCTAACGAGCTAGAAATGGATCTATTTAGGTCTCCCACCTAGCAGTTACAGCTTGCTAGGTGTTAGAAAGGAAAAAAGCCCAGAACCGAGTAGATGAGATTCTACTGAGCTGGAGCTACAAAAAAACCTTGGCTACGTAGGGAAAACCTGGCTAGAAGAAAAACACACATAGACCCTACGAAGAAGTAAGAAAATTGATACTATGCCTTTACAGGGAGGAGATGGGTGTGGCCTACTGATGACAGCTAACGAGCTAGAAATGGATCTAGTTAGGTCTCCCACCTAGCAGTTACAGCTTGCTAGGTGTTAGAAAGGAAAAAAGCCCAGAACCGAGTAGATGAGATTCTATTGAGCTGGAGCTACAAAAAAACCTTGGCTACGTAGGGAAAACCTGGCTAGAAGAAAAACACACATAGACCCTACGAAGAAGTAAGAAAATTGATACTATGCCTTTACCGGGAGGAGATGGGTGTGGCCTACTGATGACAGGTAACGAGCTAGAAATGGATCTAGTTAGGTCTCCCACCTAGCAGTTACAGCTTGCTAGGTGTTAGAAAGGAAAAAAGCCCAGAACCGAGTAGATGAGATTCTACTGAGCTGGAGCTACAAAAAAACCTTGGCTACGTAGGGAAAACCTGGCTAGAAGAAAAACATACATAGACCCTACGAAGAAGTAAGAAAATTGATACTATGCCTTTACAGGGAGGAGATGGGTGTGGCCTACTGATGACAGCTAACGAGCTAGAAATGGATCTAGTTAGGTCTCCCACCTAGCAGTTACAGCTTGCTAGGTGTTAGAAAGGAAAAAAGCCCAGAACCGAGTAGATGAGATTCTACTGAGCTGGAGCTACAAAAAAACCTTGGCTACGTAGGGAAAACCTGGCTAGAAGAAAAACACACATAGACCCTACGAAGAAGTAAGAAAATTGATACTATGCCTTTACAGGGAGGAGATGGGTGTGGCCTACTGATGACAGCTAACGAGCTAGAAATGGATCTATTTAGGTCTCCCACCTAGCAGTTACAGCTTGCTAGGTGTTAGAAAGGAAAAAAGCCCAGAACCGAGTAGATGAGATTCTACTGAGCTGGAGCTACAAAAAAACCTTGGCTACGTAGAGAAAACCTGGCTAGAAGAAAAACACACATAGACCCTACGAAGAAGTAAGAAAATTGATACTATGCCTTTACAGGGAGGAGATGGGTGTGGCCTACTGATGACAGCTAACGAGCTAGAAATGGATCTATTTAGGTCTCCCACCTAGCAGTTACAGCTTGCTAGGTGTTAGAAAGGAAAAAAGCCCAGAACCGAGTAGATGAGATTCTACTGAGCTGGAGCTACAAAAAAACCTTGGCTACGTAGAGAAAACCTGGCTAGAAGAAAAACACACATAGACCCTACGAAGAAGTAAGAAAATTGATACTATGCCTTTACAGGGAGGAGATGGGTGTGGCCTACTGATGACAGCTAACGAGCTAGAAATGGATCTAGTTAGGTCTCCCACCTAGCAGTTACAGCTTGCTAGGTGTTAGAAAGGAAAAAAGCCCAGAACCGAGTAGATGAGATTCTACTGAGCTGGAGCTACAAAAAAACCTTGGCTACGTAGGGAAAACCTGGCTAGAAGAAAAACATACATAGACCCTACGAAGAAGTAAGAAAATTGATACTATGCCTTTACAGGGAGGAGATGGGTGTGGCCTACTGATGACAGCTAACGAGCTAGAAATGGATCTAGTTAGGTCTCCCACCTAGCAGTTACAGCTTGCTAGGTGTTAGAAAGGAAAAAAGCCCAGAACCGAGTAGATGAGATTCTATTGAGCTGGAGCTACAAAAAAACCTTGGCTACGTAGGGAAAACCTGGCTAGAAGAAAAACACACATAGACCCTACGAAGAAGTAAGAAAATTGATACTATGCCTTTACCGGGAGGAGATGGGTGTGGCCTACTGATGACAGGTAACGAGCTAGAAATGGATCTAGTTAGGTCTCCCACCTAGCAGTTACAGCTTGCTAGGTGTTAGAAAGGAAAAAAGCCCAGAACCGAGTAGATGAGATTCTACTGAGCTGGAGCTACAAAAAAACCTTGGCTACGTAGGGAAAACCTGGCTAGAAGAAAAACACACATAGACCCTACGAAGAAATAAGAATATTGATATTATGCCTTTACAGGGAGGAGATGGGTGTGGCCTACTGATGACAGCTAACGAGCTAGAAATGGATCTAGTTAGGTCTCCCACCTAGCAGTTACAGCTTGCTAGGTGTTAGAAAGGAAAAAAGCCCAGAACCGAGTAGATGAGATTCTACTGAGCTGGAGCTACAAAAAAACCTTGGCTACGTAGGGAAAACCTGGCTAGAAGAAAAACACACATAGACCCTACGAAGAAGTAAGAAAATTGATACTATGCCTTTACAGGGAGGAGATGGGTGTGGCCTACTGATGACAGCTAACGAGCTAGAAATGGATCTATTTAGGTCTCCCACCTAGCAGTTACAGCTTGCTAGGTGTTAGAAAGGAAAAAAGCCCAGAACCGAGTAGATGAGATTCTACTGAGCTGGAGCTACAAAAAAACCTTGGCTACGTAGAGAAAACCTGGCTAGAAGAAAAACACACATAGACCCTACGAAGAAGTAAGAAAATTGATACTATGCCTTTACAGGGAGGAGATGGGTGTGGCCTACTGATGACAGCTAACGAGCTAGAAATGGATCTATTTAGGTCTCCCACCTAGCAGTTACAGCTTGCTAGGTGTTAGAAAGGAAAAAAGCCCAGAACCGAGTAGATGAGATTCTACTGAGCTGGAGCTACAAAAAAACCTTGGCTACGTAGAGAAAACCTGGCTAGAAGAAAAACACACATAGACCCTACGAAGAAGTAAGAAAATTGATACTATGCCTTTACAGGGAGGAGATGGGTGTGGCCTACTGATGACAGCTAACGAGCTAGAAATGGATCTAGTTAGGTCTCCCACCTAGCAGTTACAGCTTGCTAGGTGTTAGAAAGGAAAAAAGCCCAGAACCGAGTAGATGAGATTCTACTGAGCTGGAGCTACAAAAAAACCTTGGCTACGTAGGGAAAACCTGGCTAGAAGAAAAACACACATAGACCCTACGAAGAAGTAAGAAAATTGATATTATGCCTTTACAGGGAGGAGATGGGTGTGGCCTACTGATGACAGCTAACGAGCTAGAAATGGATCTATTTAGGTCTCCCACCTAGCAGTTTCAGCTTGCTAGGTGTTAGAAAGGAAAAAAGCCCAGAACCGAGTAGATGAGATTCTACTGAGCTGGAGCTACAAAAAAACCTTGGCTACGTAGGGAAAACCTGGCTAGAAGAAAAACACACATAGACCCTACGAAGAAGTAAGAAAATTGATACTATGCCTTTACAGGGAGGAGATGGGTGTGGCCTACTGATGACAGCTAACGAGCTAGAAATGGATCTAGTTAGGTCTCCCACCTAGCAGTTACAGCTTGCTAGGTGTTAGAAAGGAAAAAAGCCCAGAACCGAGTAGATGAGATTCTACTGAGCTGGAGCTACAAAAAAACCTTGGCTACGTAGGGAAAACCTGGCTAGAAGAAAAACACACATAGACCCTACGAAGAAGTCAGAAAATTGATACTATGCCTTTACAGGGAGGAGATGGGTGTGGCCTACTGATGACAGCTAACGAGCTAGAAATGGATCTATTTAGGTCTCCCACCTAGCAGTTACAGCTTGCAAGGTGTTAGAAAGGAAAAAAGCCCAGAACCGAGTAGATGAGATTCTACTGAGCTGGAGCTACAAAAAAACCTTGGCTACGTAGGGAAAACCTGGCTAGAAGAAAAACACACATAGACCCTACGAAGAAGTAAGAAAATTGATACTATGCCTTTACAGGGAGGAGATGGGTGTGGCCTACTGATGACAGCTAACGAGCTAGAAATGGATCTAGTTAGGTCTCCCACCTAGCAGTTACAGCTTGCTAGGTGTTAGAAAGGAAAAAAGCCCAGAACCGAGTAGATGAGATTCTACTGAGCTGGAGCTACAAAAAAACCTTGGCTACGTAGGGAAAACCTGGCTAGAAGAAAAACACACATAGACCCTACGAAGAAGTAAGAAAATTGATACTATGCCTTTACAGGGAGGAGATGGGTGTGGCCTACTGATGACAGCTAACGAGCTAGAAATGGATCTATTTAGGTCTCCCACCTAGCAGTTACAGCTTGCTAGGTGTTAGAAAGGAAAAAAGCCCAGAACCGAGTACATGAGATTCTACTGAGCTAGAGCTACAAAAAACCTTGGCTACGTAGGGAAAACCTGGCTAGAAGAAAAACACACATAGACCCTACGAAGAAATAAGAAAACTGATACTATGCCTTTACAGGGAGGAGATGGGTGTGGCCTACTGATGACAGCTAAAGAGCTAGAAATGGATCTATTTAGGTCTCCCACCTAGCAGTTACAGCTTGCTAGGTGTTAGAAAGGAAAAAAGCCCAGAACCGAGTAGATGAGATTCTACTGAGCTGGAGCTACAAAAAAACCTTGGCTACGTAGGGAAAACCTGGCTAGAAGAAAAACACACATAGACCCTACGAAGAAGTAAGAAAATTGATACTATGCCTTTACAGGGAGGAGATGGGTGTGGCCTACTGATGACAGCTAACGAGCTAGAAATGGATCTAGTTAGGTCTCCCACCTAGCAGTTACAGCTTGCTAGGTGTTAGAAAGGAAAAAAGCCCAGAACCGAGTAGATGAGATTCTACTGAGCTGGAGCTACAAAAAAACCTTGGCTACGTAGGGAAAACCTGGCTAGAAGAAAAACACACATAGACCCTACGAAGAAGTAAGAAAATTGATACTATGCCTTTACAGGGAGGAAATGGGTGTGGCCTACTGATGACAGCTAACGAGCTAGAAATGGATCTAGTTAGGTCTCCCACCTAGCAGTTACAGCTTGCTAGGTGTTAGAAAGGAAAAAAGCCCAGAACCGAGTAGATGAGATTCTACTGAGCTGGAGCTACAAAAGAACCTTGGCTACGTAGGGAAAACCTGGCTAGAAGAAAAACACACATAGACCCGACGAAGAAGTAAGAAAATTAATACTATGCCTTTACAGGGAGGAGATGGGTGTGGCCTACTGATGACAGCTAACGAGCTAGAAATGGATCTATTTAGGTCTCCCACCTAGCAGTTACAGCTTGCTAGGTGTTAGAAAGGAAAAAAGCCCAGAACTGAGTAGATGAGATTCTACTGAGCTGGAGCTACAAAAAAACCTTGGCTACGTAAGGAAAACCTGGCTAGAAGAAAAACACACATAGACCCTACGAAGAAGTAAGAAAATTGATACTATGCCTTTACAGGGAGGAGATGGGTGTGGCCTACTGATGACAGCTAACGAGCTAGAAATGGATCTATTTAGGTCTCCCACCTAGCAGTTACAGCTTGCTAGGTGTTAGAAAGGAAAAAAGCCCAGAACCGAGTAGATGAGATTCTACTGAGCTGGAGCTACAAAAAAACCTTGGCTACGTAGGGAAAACCTGGCTAGAAGAAAAACACACATAGACCCTACGAAGAAGTAAGAAAATTGATACTATGCCTTTACAGGGAGGAGATGGGTGTGGCCTACTGATGACAGCTAACGAGCTAGAAATGGATCTAGTTAGGTCTCCCACCTAGCAGTTACAGCTTGCTAGGTGTTAGAAAGGAAAAAAGCCCAGAACCGAGTAGATGAGATTCTACTGAGTTGGAGCTACAAAAGAACCTTGGCTACGTAGGGAAAACCTGGCTAGAAGAAAAACACACATAGACCCTACGAAGAAGTAAGAAAATTGATACTATGCCTTTACAGGGAGGAGATGGGTGTGGCCTACTGATGAGAGCTAACGAGCTAGAAATGGATCTATTTAGGTTTCCCACCTAGCAGTTACAGCTTGCGAGGTGTTAGAAAGGAAAAAAGCCCAGAACCGAGTAGATGAGATTCTACTGAGCTGGAGCTACAAAAAAACCTTGGCTACGTAGGGAAAACCTGGCTAGAAGAAAAACACACATAGACCCTACGAAGAAGTAAGAAAATTGATACTATGCCTTTATAGGGAGGAGATGGGTGTGGCCTACTGATGACAGCTAACGAGCTAGAAATGGATCTATTTAGGTCTCCCACCTAGCAGTTACAGCTTGCTAGGTGTTAGAAAGGAAAAAAGCCCAGAACCGAGTAGATGAGATTCTACTGAGCTGGAGCTACAAAAAAACCTTGGCTACGTAGGGAAAACCTGGCTAGAAGAAAAACACACATAGACCCGACGAAGAAGTAAGAAAATTAATACTATCCCTTTACAGGGAGGAGATGGGTGTGGCCTACTGATGACAGCTAACGAGCTAGAAATGGATCTATTTAGGTCTCCCACCTAGCAGTTACAGCTTGCTAGGTGTTAGAAAGGAAAAAAGCCCAGAACTGAGTAGATGAGATTCTACTGAGCTGGAGCTACAAAAAAACCTTGGCTACGTAAGGAAAACCTGGCTAGAAGAAAAACACACATAGACCCTACGAAGAAGTAAGAAAATTGATACTATGCCTTTACAGGGAGGAGATGGGTGTGGCCTACTGAGGACAGCTAACGAGCTAGAAATGGATCTAGTTAGGTCTCCCACCTAGCAGTTACAGCTTGCTAGGTGTTAGAAAGGAAAAAAGCCCAGAACCGAGTAGATGAGATTCTACTGAGCTGGAGCTACAAAAAAACCTTGGCTACGTAGGGAAAACCTGGCTAGAAGAAAAACACACATAGACCCTACGAAGAAGTAAGAAAATTGATACTATGCCTTTACAGGGAGGAGATGGGTGTGGCCTACTGATGACAGCTAACGAGCAAGAAATGGATCTATTTAGGTCTCCCACCTAGCAGTTACAGCTTGCTAGGTGTTAGAAAGGAAAAAAGCCCAGAACCGAGTAGATGAGATTCTACTGAGCTGGAGCTACAAAAAAACCTTGGCTACGTAGGGAAAACCTGGCTAGAAGAAAAACACACATAGACCCTACGAAGAAGTAAGAAAATTGATACTATGCCTTTACAGGGAGGAGATGGGTGTGGCCTACTGATGACAGCTAACGAGCTAGAAATGGATCTATTTAGGTCTCCCACCTAGCAGTTACAGCTTGCTAGGTGTTAGAAAGGAAAAAAGCCCAGAACCGAGTAGATGAGATTCTACTGAGCTGGAGCTACAAAAAAACCTTGGCTACGTAGGGAAAACCTGGCTAGAAGAAAAACACACATAGACCCTACGAAGAAGTAAGAAAATTGATACTATGCCTTTACAGGGAGGAGATGGGTGTGGCCTACTGATGACAGCTAACGAGCTAGAAATGGATCTATTTAGGTCTCCCACCTAGCAGTTACAGCTTGCTAGGTGTTAGAAAGGAAAAAAGCCCAGAACCGAGTAGATGAGATTCTACTGAGCTGGAGCTACAAAAAAAACCTTGGCTACGTAGGGAAAACCTGGCTAGAAGAAAAACACACATAGACCCTACGAAGAAGTAAGAAAATTGATACTATGCCTTTACAGGGAGGAGATGGGTGTGGCCTACTGATGACAGCTAACGAGCTAGAAATGGATCTAGTTAGGTCTCCCACCTAGCAGTTACAGCTTGCTAGGTGTTAGAAAGGAAAAAAGCCCAGAACCGAGTAGATGAGATTCTACTGAGCTGGAGCTACAAAAAAACCTTGGCTACGTAGGGAAAACCTGGCTAGAAGAAAAACACACATAGACCCTACGAAGAAGTAAGAAAATTGATACTATGCCTTTACAGGGAGGAGATGGGTGTGGCCTACTGGTGACAGCTAACGAGCTAGAAATGGATCTCTTTAGGTCTCCCACCTAGCAGTTACAGCTTGCTAGGTGTTAGAAAGGAAAAAAGCCCAGAACCGAGTAGATGAGATTCTACTGAGCTGGAGCTACAAAAAAACCTTGGCTACGTAGGGAAAACCTGGCTAGAAGAAAAACACACATAGACCCTACAAAGAAGTAAGAAAATTGATACTATGCCTTTACAGGGAGGAGATGGGTGTGGCCTACTGATGACAGCTAACGAGCTAGAAATGGATCTATTTAGGTCTCCCACCTAGCAGTTACAGCTTGCTAGGTGTTAGAAAGGAAAAAAGCCCAGAACCGAGTAGATGAGATTCTACTGAGCTGGAGCTACAAAAAAACCTTGGCTACATAGGGAAAACCTGGCTAGAAGAAAAACACACATAGACCCTACGAAGAAGTAAGAAAATTGATACTATGCCTTTACAGGGAGGAGATGGGTGTGGCCTACTGATGACAGCTAAAGAGCTAGAAATGGATCTATTTAGGTCTCCCACCTAGCAGTTACAGCTTGCTAGGTGTTAGAAAGGAAAAAAGCCCAGAACCGAGTAGATGAGATTCTACTGAGCTGGAGCTACAAAAAAACCTTGGCTACGTAGGGAAAACCTGGCTAGAAGAAAAACACACATAGACCTTACGAAGAAGTAAGAAAATTGATACTATGCCTTTACAGGGAGAAGATGGGTGTGGCCTACTGATGACAGCTAACGAGCTAGAAATGGATCTATTTAGGTCTCCCACCTAGCAGTTACAGCTTGCTAGGTGTTAGAAAGGAAAAAAGCCCAGAACCGAGTAGATGAGATTCTACTGAGCTGGAGCTACAAAAAAAACCTTGGCTATGTAGGGAAAACCTGGCTAGAAGAAAAACACACATAGACCCTACGAAGAAGTAAGAAAATTGATACTATGCCTTTACAGGGAGGAGATGGGTGTGGCCTACTGATGACAGCTAACGAGCTAGAAATGGATCTATTTAGGTCTCCCACCTAGCAGTTACAGCTTGCTAGGTGTTAGAAAGGAAAAAAGCCCAGAACCGAGTAGATGAGATTCTACTGAGCTGGAGCTACAAAAAAACCTTGGCTACGTAGGGAAAACCTGGCTAGAAGAAAAACACACATAGACCCTACGAAGAAGTAAGAAAATTGATACTATGCCTTTACAGGGAGGAGATGTGTATGGCCTACTGATGACAGCTAACGAGCTAGAAATGGATCTATTTAGGTCTCCCACCTAGCAGTTACAGCTTGCTAGGTGTTAGAAAGGAAAAAAGCCCAGAACCGAGTAGATGAGATTCTACTGAGCTGGAGCTACAAAAAAACCTTGGCTACGTAGGGAAAACCTGGCTAGAAGAAAAACACACATAGACCCTACGAAGAAGTAAGAAAATTGATACTATGCCTTTACAGGGAGGAGATGGGTGTGGCCTACTGATGACAGCTAACGAGCTAGAAATGGATCTAGTTAGGTCTCCCACCTAGCAGTTACAGCTTGCTAGGTGTTAGAAAGGAAAAAAGCCCAGAACCGAGTAGATGAGATTCTACTGAGCTGGAGCTACAAAAAAACCTTGGCTACGTAGGGAAAACCTGGCTAGAAGAAAAACACACATAGACCCTACGAAGAAGTCAGAAAATTGATACTATGCCTTTACAGGGAGGAGATGGGTGTGGCCTACTGATGACAGCTAACGAGCTAGAAATGGATCTATTTAGGTCTCCCACCTAGCAGTTACAGCTTGCTAGGTGTTAGAAAGGAAAAAAGCCCAGAACCGAGTAGATGAGATTCTACTGAGCTGGAGCTACAAAAAAACCTTGGCTACGTAGGGAAAACCTGGCTAGAAGAAAAACACACATAGACCCTACGAAGAAGTAAGAAAATTGATACTATGCCTTTACAGGGAGGAGATGGGTGTGGCCTACTGATGACAGCTAACGAGCTAGAAATGGATCTATTTAGGTCTCCCACCTAGCAGTTACAGCTTGCTAGGTGTTAGAAAGGAAAAAAGCCCAGAACCGAGTAGATGAGATTCTACTGAGCTGGAGCTACAAAAAAACCTTGGCTACGTAGGGAAAACCTGGCTAGAAGAAAAACACACATAGACCCTACGAAGAAGTAAGAAAATTGATACTATGCCTTTACAGGGAGGAGATGGGTGTGGCCTACTGATGACAGCTAACGAGCTAGAAATGGATCTAGTTAGGTCTCCCACCTAGCAGTTACAGCTTGCTAGGTGTTAGAAAGGAAAAAAGCCCAGAACCGAGTAGATGAGATTCTATTGAGCTGGAGCTACAAAAAAACCTTGGCTACATAGGGAAAACCTGGCTAGAAGAAAAACACACATAGACCCTACGAAGAAGTAAGAAAATTGATACTATGCCTTTACCGGGAGGAGATGGGTGTGGCCTACTGATGACAGGTAACGAGCTAGAAATGGATCTAGTTAGGTCTCCCACCTAGCAGTTACAGCTTGCTAGGTGTTAGAAAGGAAAAAAGCCCAGAACCGAGTAGATGAGATTCTACTGAGCTGGAGCTACAAAAAAACCTTGGCTACGTAGGGAAAACCTGGCTAGAAGAAAAACACACATAGACCCTACGAAGAAGTAAGAATATTGATATTATGCCTTTACAGGGAGGAGATGGGTGTGGCCTACTGATGACAGCTAACGAGCTAGAAATGGATCTATTTAGGTCTCCCACCTAGCAGTTACAGCTTGCTAGGTGTTAGAAAGGAAAAAAGCCCAGAACCGAGTAGATGAGATTCTACTGAGCTGGAGCTACAAAAAAACCTTGGCTACGTAGGGAAAACCTGGCTAGAAGAAAAACACACATAGACCCTACGAAGAAGTAAGAAAATTGATACTATGCCTTTACAGGGAGGAGATGGGTGTGGCCTACTGATGACAGCTAATGAGCTAGAAATGGATCTAGTTAGGTCTCCCACCTAGCAGTTACAGCTTGCTAGGTGTTAGAAAGGAAAAAAGCCCAGAACCGAGTAGATGAGATTCTATTGAGCTGGAGCTACAAAAAAACCTTGGCTACGTAGGGAAAACCTGGCTAGAAGAAAAACACACATAGACCCTACGAAGAAGTAAGAAAATTGATACTATGCCTTTACAGGGAGGAGATGGGTGTGGCCTACTGATGACAGCTAACGAGCTAGAAATGGATCTAGTTAGGTCTCCCACCTAGCAGTTACAGCTTGCTAGGTGTTAGAAAGGAAAAAAGCCCAGAACCGAGTAGATGAGATTCTACTGAGCTGGAGCTACAAAAAAAACCTTGGCTACGTAGGGAAAACCTGGCTAGAAGAAAAACACACATAGACCCTACGAAGAAGTAAGAAAATTGATATTATGCCTTTACAGGGAGGAGATGGGTGTGGCCTACTGATGACAGGTAACGAGCTAGAAATGGATCTATTTAGGTCTCCCACCTAGCAGTTTCAGCTTGCTAGGTGTTAGAAAGGAAAAAAGCCCAGAACCGAGTAGATGAGATTCTACTGAGCTGGAGCTACAAAAAAACCTTGGCTACGTAGGGAAAACCTGGCTAGAAGAAAAACACACATAGACCCTACGAAGAAGTAAGAAAATTGATACTATGCCTTTACAGGGAGGAGATGGGTGTGGCCTACTGATGACAGCTAACGAGCTAGAAATGGATCTATTTAGGTCTCCCACCTAGCAGTTACAGCTTGCTAGGTGTTAGAAAGGAAAAAAGCCCAGAACCGAGTAGATGAGATTCTATTGAGCTGGAGCTACAAAAAAACCTTGGCTACGTAGGGAAAACCTGGCTAGAAGAAAAACACACATAGACCCTACGAAGAAGTAAGAAAATTGATACTATGCCTTTACAGGGAGGAGATGGGTGTGGCCTACTGATGACAGCTAACGAGCTAGAAATGGATCTAGTTAGGTCTCCCACCTAGCAGTTACAGCTTGCTAGGTGTTAGAAAGGAAAAAAGCCCAGAACCGAGTAGATGAGATTCTACTGAGCTGGAGCTACAAAAAAACCTTGGCTACGTAGGGAAAACCTGGCTAGAAGAAAAACACACATAGACCCTACGAAGAAGTAAGAAAATTGATATTATGCCTTTACAGGGAGGAGATGGGTGTGGCCTACTGATGACAGCTAATGAGCTAGAAATGGATCTATTTAGGTCTTCCACCTAGCAGTTTCAGCTTGCTAGGTGTTAGAAAGGAAAAAAGCCCAGAACCGAGTAGATGAGATTCTACTGAGCTGGAGCTACAAAAAAACCTTGGCTACGTAGGGAAAACCTGGCTAGAAGAAAAACACACATAGACCCTACGAAGAAGTAAGAAAATTGATACTATGCCTTTACAGGGAGGAGACGGGTGTGGCCTACTGATGACAGCTAACGAGCTAGAAATGGATCTAGTTAGGTCTCCCACCTAGCAGTTACAGCTTGCTAGGTGTTAGAAAGGAAAAAAGCCCAGAACCGAGTAGATGAGATTCTACTGAGCTGGAGCTACAAAAAAACCTTGGCTACGTAGGGAAAACTTGGCTAGAAGAAAAACACACATAGACCCTACGAAGAAGTAAGAAAATTGATACTATGCCTTTACAGGGAGGAGATGGGTGTGGCCTACTGATGACAGCTAACGAGCTAGAAATGGATCTATTTAGGTCTCCCACCTAGCAGTTTCAGCTTGCTAGGTGTTAGAAAGGAAAAAAGCCCAGAACCGAGTAGATGAGATTCTACTGAGCTGGAGCTACAAAAAAACCTTGGCTACGTAGAGAAAACCTGGCTAGAAGAAAAACACACATAGACCCTACGAAGAAGTAAGAAAATTGATACTATGCCTTTACAGGGAGGAGATGGGTGTGGCCTACTGATGACAGCTAACGAGCTAGAAATGGATCTAGTTAGTTCTCCCACCTAGCAGTTACAGCTTGCTAGATGTTAGAAAGGAAAAAAGCCCAGAACCGAGTAGATGAGATTCTATTGAGCTGGAGCTACAAAAAAACCTTGGCTACGTAGGGAAAACCTGGCTAGAAGAAAAACACACATAGACCCTACGAAGAAGTAAGAAAATTGATACTATGCCTTTACAGGGAGGAGATGGGTGTGGCCTACTGATGACAGCTAACGAGCTAGAAATGGATCTAGTTAGGTCTCCCACCTAGCAGTTACAGCTTGCTAGGTGTTAGAAAGGAAAAAAGCCCAGAACCGAGTAGATGAGATTCTACTGAGCTGGAGCTACAAAAAAACCTTGGCTACGTAGGGAAAACCTGTCTAGAAGAAAAACACACATAGACCCTACGAAGAAGTAAGAAAATTGATACTATGCCTTTACAGGGAGGAGATGGGTGTGGCCTACTGATGACAGCTAACGAGCTAGAAATGGATCTAGTTAGGTCTCCCACCTAGCAGTTACAGCTTGCTAGGTGTTAGAAAGGAAAAAAGCCCAGAACCGAGTAGATGAGATTCTATTGAGCTGGAGCTACAAAAAAACCTTGGCTACGTAGGGAAAACCTGGCTAGAAGAAAAACACACATAGACCCTACGAAGAAGTAAGAAAATTGATACTATGCCTTTACAGGGAGGAGATGGGTGTGGCCTACTGATGACAGCTAACGAGCTAGAAATGGATCTAGTTAGGTCTCCCACCTAGCAGTTACAGCTTGCTAGGTGTTAGAAAGGAAAAAAGCCCAGAACCGAGTAGATGAGATTCTATTGAGCTGGAGCTACAAAAAAACCTTGGCTACGTAGGGAAAACCTGGCTAGAAGAAAAACACACATAGACCCTACGAAGAAGTAAGAAAATTGATACTATGCCTTTACAGGGAGGAGATGGGTGTGGCCTACTGATGACAGCTAACGAGCTAGAAATGGATCTAGGTAGGTCTCCCACCTAGCAGTTTCAGCTTGCTAGGTGTTAGAAAGGAAAAAAGCCCAGAACCGAGTAGATGAGATTCTACTGAGCTGGAGCTACAAAAAAACCTTGGCTACGTAGGGAAAACCTGGCTAGAAGAAAAACACACATAGACCCTACGAAGAAGTAAGAAAATTGATACTATGCCTTTACAGGGAGGAGATGGGTGTGGCCTACTGATGACAGCTAACGAGCTAGAAATGGATCTAGTTAGGTCTCCCACCTAGCAGTTACAGCTTGCTAGGTGTTAGAAAGGAAAAAAGCCCAGAACCGAGTAGATGAGATTCTACTGAGCTGGAGCTACAAAAAAACCTTGGCTACGTAGGGAAAACCTGGCTAGAAGAAAAACACACATAGATCCTACGAAGAAGTAAGAAAATTGATACTATGCCTTTACAGGGAGGAGATGGGTGTGGCCTACTGATGACAGCTAACGAGCTAGAAATGGATCTATTTAGGTCTCCCACCTAGCAGTTTCAGCTTGCTAGGTGTTAGAAAGGAAAAAAGCCCAGAACCGAGTAGATGAGATTCTACTGAGCTGGAGCTACAAAAAAACCTTGGCTACGTAGAGAAAACCTGGCTAGAAGAAAAACACACATAGACCCTACGAAGAAGTAAGAAAATTGATACTATGCCTTTACAGGGAGGAGATGGGTGTGGCCTACTGATGACAGCTAACGAGCTAGAAATGGATCTATTTAGGTCTCCCACCTAGCAGTTTCAGCTTGCTAGGTGTTAGAAAGGAAAAAAGCCCAGAACCGAGTAGATGAGATTCTACTGAGCTGGAGCTACAAAAAAACCTTGGCTACGTAGGTAAAACCTGGCTAGAAGAAAAACACACATAGACCCTACGAAGAAGTAAGAAAATTGATACTATGCCTTTACAGGGAGGAGATGGGTGTGGCCTACTGATGACAGCTAACGAGCTAGAAATGGATCTAGTTAGGTCTCCCACCTAGCAGTTACAGCTTGCTAGGTGTTAGAAAGGAAAAAAGCCCAGAACCGAGTAGATGAGATTCTATTGAGCTGGAGCTACAAAAAAACCTTGGCTACGTAGGGAAAACCTGGCTAGAAGAAAAACACACATAGACCCTACGAAGAAGTAAGAAAATTGATACTATGCCTTTACAGGGAGGAGATGGGTGTGGCCTACTGATGACAGCTAACGAGCTAGAAATTGATCTATTTAGGTCTCCCACCTAGCAGTTACACCTTGCTAGGTGTTAGAAAGGAAAAAAGCCCAGAACCGAGTAGATGAGATTCTACTGAGCTGGAGCTACAAAAAAACCTTGGCTA